>SJYO01046538.1:35723156-36330535 GCA_006410555.1 Capra ibex | reverse complement strand
TTTTTTTTTTTTTTTTTTTTTTTTTTTTTTTTCCCCCTTTTGTTGTCTTACCCTTTCTGATCTCTAAAGAAGTTCTTTAAATCTTCATGGTTTTGAGGTCATGAAACCAGTTGAGAACGTTTCTCAACTGAGTAACCTTTTCTGAGACTACGACCCTCCCTAACCCCCGTCCTCCTCTTACCCTACTGCTTTCTACTCTACCGACCTACCGTAGTGACTGAGCTACCTGTACTCAGACTCATTTGAGACACCCAACCACTACCTGTCCCTCCGGACCGCACGACACTAAGGACCCCAGCGTTTCTCAGCCTGTGCTGACTCACTGACTTGACTTGACTTCCCTTGTAAAGTACGTTATTTCCTGTTTTTACCATAGTTGGATTGTCTTCGTCTTCTATAATTCTTCTTCACCGTTCTTATGTGTCTTCTTGATATGTCCTTTCTAAAAGTATTGTGTCCATTAATACTACCACACTAGTGAATGGATCTTGGTCTGTAGGACCTTACGTTTCAGTTCACCCGGAATCCTTCGTAGCGATACTTGTTTCGATCACCTCCACTACCTTAAGGTCAACTCGATGAAGTTTAGGACATTCTACTACGATACTTTCGTGATATGAGTTATACGGTCGTTCACACCTTTTGAGTCGTCACCGGTGTCCTGACCTTTTCCAGTTAAAAGTAAGGTTAGGGTTTCTTTTCGTTACGGTTTCTTAAAAGTTTGATGGTGTCTTAACGTGAATAGAGTGTCCGATCATTTCATTACGAGTTTTAAGAGGTTCGGTCCGAAGTTGTCATACACGTGATACATGAAGGTCTACAAGTTCGACGTAAATCTTTTCCGTCTCCTTACTCTCTAGTTTAACGGTTGTAGATAACCTAGTAACTTTTTCGTTCTCTCAAGGTCTTTTATAGATAAAGACAAAACAACTGATACGGTTTCTGAAACTGACACACCTAGTGTTGTTTGACACCTTTTAAGAATTTCTCTACCTTTATCGTCTTGTAGACTGGGTGGAGGACTCTTTAGACATACGTCCAGTCCTTCGTTGTCAATCTTAGTTTGTACCTTGATGTCGGACCAAGGTTTAACCCTTTCCTCATACAGTTCCGACATATAACAGTGGGTCAAATAAATTCAATATACGTCTCTTGTAGTACACTTAATGGTCCGAAATACTTCGTGTTCGACCTTAGTTCTAACGGTCCTTATTATAGTTATTGGAGTCTATACGTCTACTGTGGTGAGAATACCGTCTTTCACTTCTCCTTGATTTTTCGGAGAACCACTTTCACTTTCTCCTCTCACTTTTTAAACCGAATTTTGAGTTGTGAGTCTTCTAATTCTAATACCGTAGACCAGGGTAGTGAAGTACCCTTTGTCTACCCCTTTGTCATCTTTGTCACTCTCTAAAATAAAACCCCCCGAGGTTTTTGTGACTTCTACCACTAACGTCGGTACTTTAATTTTCTGCGAACAAGGAACGTTCTTTTCAATACTGGTTGGATCTGTCGTATAATTTTTTGTCTCTGTAAAGAAATGGTTGTTTCCAGGTAGGTTAGTTTCGATACCAAAAAGATCATCAGTACATACCTACACTCTCAACCTGATATTTCTTTCGACTCACAGTTTCTTAACTACCAAAAGTTGACACTACGACCTCTTCTGAGAACTCTCAGGGAACCTGAAATTTCTCTAGTTTAGTCAGTTAGGATTTCCTTTAGTCAGGACTTATAAGTAAGCTTCCTGACTACAACTTCGACTTTGAGGTTATGAAACCGGTGGACTACGTTTCTTGACTGAGTGACCTTTTCGGGGACCACGACCCTGTCTGACTTCCACCCTCCTCTTCCCCTGCTGTTTCCTACTCCACCAACCTACCGGAGTGGCTGAGTTACCTGTATTCAAACTCATTTCAGGTCCTCAACCACTACTTCCCCTTCGGACCGTACAATGTCAGGTACCCCAGCGTTTCTCAGTCTGTGCTGACTCGTTGACTTGACTTGACTTGACTTGACTTGTGTCACAATCTTACCTGATTTAGATCTTGTGACTGTTGTGGTTTGTGATTACACCAACACCTTGTCGTCCTAGAGAGTAAGTGACGTTCATCCTTACTTTTTATCATGTTAATATACCTTCTGGTAAGCCATTAAAGAATGTTTTAGTCTTTACAATACTATGTTAGTCGTTAGTAAGAAGAACCATAAATCTCTTTCCTTGACTTTTGGAACAATAACAGTAAGTCAACGATTAAGCACAGGTTGAGAAACATTGGGGTACTTGAATGTCGTGTGTCCCGAAGAGACAGGAAGTGACAGAGGGTCTTAAACGAGTTTGAGTACAGATAACTCAGTCACTACGGTGGATTGGTAGAGTAGGAGTCAGCAGGGACAGAGGACGAGAGTCAGAAAGGGTCATAGTCCCAGAAAAGGTCACTCGACCGAGAAACGTAGTCCACCGGTTTCATAACCTCGAAGTCGAAGTCGTAGGTCAGGAAGGTTACTTATAAGTCCCATCTAAAGGAAATCCTAACTGACCAATCTAGACGAACGAGAGGCTCCCTGAGAGTTCTCAGAAGAGGTCGTGTTGTTTAGTTTTCGTAGTTAAGAAGGTAAGAGTCGGAAGATGAGTGTATGTATATTACGTGTTATAAGCGAAAAGAGAAAGACTGAATTGGAGTGAGACATACTGTCTGGGATCCAAGTAGGGACAGAGATGTTAACTCGGTTATAACAAGGAAAAATACCGACTCATTATAAGATAATGTGCATACATGGTGTGGAAATAGGTAAGTAGGTAGTCACCTATAAATCCAACGAAGGTGCAGGACAACATTTGTCACGACGTCACTTGTGACCCTACGTACACAGAAAAGCGTAACGTCAAAAGAGTCTCATATACAGGTCATCACCTAACGATGGAGTACATTCAAAATAAAAATCAAAAACTCCTTGGTGTTATAACAAGAAGTATCAAACGACATAATTAATTGTAAGGTAGGTTGTCATGTTCTCCCAAGGGAAAAGATGTGTGGGAGAGGTTGTAAATAACAAATGTCTAAAAAAACTACTATCTGTAAGAATAACTACACTCCACTATTGGAATTTATAGTCTAGTCTGTAATATTTTGAGAATCTCCCTTTGTATCCTTCTTGTGAGAACCTGTATTTAATGTCGTTCTAGAAAAAACTCGGTGGAGGATCTCATTACTTTTATTCGTTTACCCTGTATTAAGTCGAATTTTCAAAAACGTGTTGTTTCCTTTGGTATTTGTATTGTTTTTCTGTGAGAATGTTACCTTCTTTTATAAACGTTTGTTCCGTTGACTACACCCTAATTAGAGGTTTTATTTATTTGTAGAATACTTTGAGTTACATATTTTTTGGTTCATTGGATTATTTTCTTATCAATCGACTATATTTATCTGTAAAGAGGTTTCTTCTGTCTATTAGTTCTCCGTGTACTTTTCTACGAGTTGTAGTGATTAATAATCTCTTTACTCCCAGTTTCATGCACAGAAAAAATGTCAAAAGGTCTGAGTGTCTTAAATATTGTGTCTCACACCTGGGACTTCATTTGACACCTTAAACTCACTGACATTACACCGTCACATACAAATAGTCAACACTGTTCACAAGAAGTACCACTTCTTACAACTATTGCCTCCTCTAATACGTACACACCCCGTTATTTATATACCTTTTAGACACCTGAAAGGGGGTTAAAACGACACTTAGATTTTGATGAGAAAGATTTTGTATTTGGGGAAAAAATTTTTCAATAAAGATGTAAGATTGTACTTATGTCCTCCGTGTCTAGCTATGGATAGGTAGTCTCAAGTTCTCGTCGATTAAAATTTCGGTAATAATTTTTAATTTAATATCTTTAAGTATTAATTTGTGTAACTTTGTTTCTAAATTTTTTTGGACCTTTAAATTGATACTACTAGAACATTGAGATCTTTACTCTAAGAGGGTACCAAATGATAAAAACCTAAAGATTTTCTAAATCAACAAGTAAAGAGACCACTGAAAAGGTGTGACCAAAACTTTTACTTATAAACATAAAAATTTTTATTAAGGTCGAAAGAACTCCATATTCATCACATATTATAATATTCTATAAATTTCAATTAATTCAACTACACTATGTGTAATAAATAACACTTTCTTTAGAGGGGTGATCAATTAAATGTGTACGTCTTTCCTGACATAAAGAATAACATATAACAGTGACAGAGAAGGAAATCGAGTGTAAGTAGATTATAAAATACGGTTTATAAACTGACACATCTAGTGTCGTTTGATACCTTTTAAGAATGTCTCTACCCTTATGGTCTGGTGAAATAGACGGAGGACTCTTTAGATATATGTCCAGTTCTTCGTTGTCAATCTTAACCTGTACCTTGTTGTCTTACCAAAGTTTAACCCTTACCTTATACAGTTCCGACATATAACAGTGGGACGAATAAATTGAATATACGTTTCATGTAGTACTCTTTACGACCGGACCTACTTCGTGTTCGACCTTAGTTCTAACGTCCCTCTTTATAGTTATTAGAGTCTATACATCTACTGTGATGTGAATACCGTCTTTCACTTCTCCTTGATTTCTCGGAGAACTACTTTCCTCTCACTTTCTCGACCGGATTTAAAGTTGTAAGTCTTTTGATTGTAGTATCGTATGACAGGGTAGTGAAGTAAAGTTTATCTACCCCTTTGTTACCTTTGTCAATCTCTAAAATAAAACCCCCCGAGATTTTAGTGACGTCTACCACTGACGTCGGTACTTTAATTTTCTACGAACGAGGAACCTTCTTTTCGATACTGGTTGTATCTGTCGTATAATTCCTCGTCTCGGTAATGAAACGGTTGTTTCCAGGTAGATCAGTTTCGATATCAAAAAGGTAATCAGTACATACCTACACTCTCAACCTGTTATTTCTTTCGATTCGTGACTTCTTGACTACGAAAACTTGACACCACAACCTCTTCTGAGAACTCTCAGGGAACCTGACGTTCCTCTAAGTTGGTCAGGTAGGATTTCCTCTAGTCAGGACTTATAAGTAACCTTTCTAACTACGACTTCGACTTCGGGGTTATGAAAGCGGTGGACTACACTTCTTGACGATCAACCTTTTCTGGAACTACGACCCTTACTAACTTCCGTCCTCCTCTTCCCCTACTGTCTCCTACTTTAACAACCTACGGTAGTGGTTACGCTACCTGTACTCAAACTCGTTCGAGGTACTCAACCACTACCTGTCCATTCGGACCTCACGACGTCGGGTACCCCAGCGTTTCTCAACTTGTACTGACTCGTTGACTTGACTTGACTTTATAAAAATATCATTGAAAGAGTTTAAGGTTCTTGTTTCTTTGTCTTTTGTTTCCTTTTTTCAGAAGATAATAAACGTTTGACCAAGGAAAACTTTGTTGAGAATCAGTCGGAACGTGATTCAGAAATCTTTTCACCCTCCTAGAATCCGAATCCTAGAGAACTCAGGAAAGACTTGTGTGTAGAAGAGACTAATACGTACACCGAAATGTTCGAGGGATCATACATTCCCCACGAAAGGACCACCGAGTCTGTTCTTTCTTAGGGGGACGTTACACCCTCTGGACCCAAGTTAGGGACCAAACCCTTCTAGGGGACCTTCTCCCGTTCCGTTGGGTGAGTTCATAAGAAAGAACCTTTTAGGGGTACCTGTCACCTCAGACCACCCGATGTTAGGTACCCCGACGTATCTCAGTCTGTATTGACTCGTTGTATGTTATATGTACCCTCGAAAACTAATGGGATTAAATGGTTTTAAGAGAGGGATAGAAAAGGAGACTCCGAAATCTATCAGACAAATACGGAGTTATCATTAGAAAACCGGACCCACCGATGTCCAACAATCGAAATATTATAAAAAACACTACGGACAGTGAAAAAGTAAGACTTAACCCAACAGTAATTTACTTTGTCTCCATTCACGGAACCCAGTCAGGAAGTTCAACTGGAGACAAATCTCGTCTATATGTATTATGAAATACTTGTTCAGGTAGAGACGGGGTGGTCTTGGTCCCTGGTTCAAGAGTGTGATTCTTATACCGAGGACAGAAATTCGAGGATGACTCGGTTTCTTCCTCCTCCCGTTCCTTTTCCTTTTTTTTTATATAGGTGTTTCGAAAAGATAGTAAAGCTTCAACCGTAAAAGAATTGAGTGATAAATGAACGAAAAATATTTGGAAACTGACAAGAGGTTTCAATACTATTTCAATCTAGAGGTTGACTCAATTATATCATTTACTGTTTATGAAGTGTAACGTATAACTCCACTACTCCGGTGTACTCAGTGGAAACTTTTATTCAAAGTCTTGGTTCCTATGTAGGTTGGTAATCAACTAATAGGTTAGATATTTAATGGTTCTCTTCAACCTTTCCGGGCACCCTTCCGTCATTTAAGTTCTCTCCTTAAAGTCTTAATTAGTCGAATATGAGACCATCAGAGTAAAAAAAGGAACTTTCTACTAGTACACCCAACAAAAGGAAAACACTCTTCCCGAACCCGAAGCACATATGGGACCCTGAATTCCCCGTTTAATTTGACAAGAGATAGGTCATATACTATTTATTCTTATTTCCTAACGGACTTCGTCGTCTTATATGTCGATCCTAAACCCTTTATTGAACTAATAATGTATACTACCTAGTTTACACGTGTAAAAGGCAAATGAGTTACACCTGGTAAATACACATGTTCGTTCTCTCTCTTTTTGATCTCTCATGAACTCGACTTTCCTAACGGCTAACTTTATTACTCCGGTTTTGGTTCTTCGTAAAATTTTTGAAGAAAACCCGATTTGGTCATGTAATGAAGAATTAATAAACATTTTAATGAGATTTTATCGTGGAGACATCCGACGGTATCGTTCTGTGTACACCTACTCTTGTACACAGTTGTTTCAACTGAATGCACCTAATAACTGTACTTTGTAAAACGAAATGAGTTCGTTGACCGTAGTAGAGTGGACCTTACGAATATAGTATTTCAAATGAATATGTCGATATGTTGAGATTTGGAACCGATACAGGATGAGAAACGTTCGGGTACCTGACAACGGGTCGTGATCCGAGGAGACAGGTACTTTAAAAGGTCCGTTCTTATGACCTCAAATAACTGTAAAGAACGAGGTCCCCTAGAACGGTCGTGTCCCTAACTTAGACGTAGAGAACGTAGAGGACGTGACCGTTCGTCTAAAAAAGAATGGTAACCGGTGGACCTTTAGGGAATTACGCAATCAACGATTCAGCATAGGGTATTCAAGACAAAATCGTTAGTATCATTCTAAATGACCTTTTTAGTTATGTATCATTTTTCGCTATAGAAAATAAATGAAATTTGTTTCTACACCCCTTTTCGTTGATTTTTTGAAGCTACTAAATGGGAGTCAACTATACTTAGAAAATTGAGGAACAAAAGAAAAATTGAAAAAAGAAGGTTCTTATATAAAGAATGTATACAGTTTATAACGGAAATATGAAGGGTTTGGTAACTTTTTTATTCAGACTTCGACGTATTCGGTTACTCCCTTCAGAAGAGTTTGGAGATATTGACAATTTTATGTTGAACAACTTTAGTAAACACTTGAATTCCTCTTGTCTCTTTCGTATATAAAACGTTTAACAGAGAGTACTGGTGTGTGGTGATACTTGTTTAAACAAGACATTAATTTGTAAGAACTAAATAATTTTACCTTGGTAAAATATTAAGGACATTAATCCTTTAATATAATAAGAAAAAAAAATTAAAATTTTAGAAATTAAGAATGTACGCAAGGGTTTGTCCTTTAATATAATAAGAATTTACTTAATCACANACGTTTAACAGAGAGTACTGGTGTGTGGTGATACTTGTTTAAACAATACATTAATTTGTAAGAACTAAATAATTTTACCTTGGTAAAATATTAAGGACATTAATCCTTTAATATAATAAGAAAAAAAAATTAAAATTTTAGAAATTAAGAATGTACGCAAGGGTTTGTCCTTTAATATAATAAGAATTTACTTAATCACAATCTTAATAAATTTGTCTAGAGTACGGGTTTGATGTTTGTAGGATTTTTACTATGAGTTAACTATCTGGCAAGAGTTTAGAAGTGAATAAATTACAAGTGAATCAACAACTAGAGAAAGTCAAATAAACATAAACGGAGATTCCTATTAAATTAAGATCAACTCGATAAAAGTAAGAAGTAATTCTATGACACTTTGAATAGATATTGAGTCAAAAGTTAAAAACCAATCTTTATACTTCTCTATTGAACCTTCATATGTATAATTAAGACCTTCATAACACACTCTTACTTCTATAAAGTAAACACAGAGAGGTATTTGTCACTAATATCGGGACATTAATAAGACGAAGACTTCAATCATGAGTCCTTAAGTCGATCATAAGTGCATAGGGAATAAAGTGGGTTTATAAAAACACAGACGGCACTCGGACCGTACAACGATGTGTCACCGATATATTTCGTTCAGACAGTTCAGAAGAAATAAGTTTCCTTTCTAGTAATAAATCATAAATTATGATTATGATCTTTCAAACATCTTCAAAGGTTCGTCTTTTTATTGTTGAAGCTCATCATGTCCTTTCCTATACAAAACGGGAGAAGAGGAAAATAAATTAAACAATGTCACTAAAAGATGATAAAAACTTATTCGGTATATATTAATACTTCAGTTTACATTCAAAGACACTATCTTTCGAAAACAATGGTTCATGATTTTCGTTAGAGTCGTTTAGTCATCAAGAAGGTAAATTGATAAAGGTCCTTTTCTACCGAATGTTTACTAATGATGTTTAATATATATATATATATATATATATATATATATATATATGTGTATATATATATATAAATCCCGTCCACAATTTTAAAGTATCTCCCTTTGTATAGTGTACACAAAGTTCTTCTCTATTTTAGTAAGTCAAGAGATTCATAATTGTCACTTTAACTTTTGATTAAGTAGTAGTTTATAAGTTGACACACTAGATTCAAAGACCATCTATTGACCAAACTTTTACAAATTGTGACTTGAAATATCCGACTAAAAGTACATGAAGTCAACGTACTGGTACGACTCTACCCGTTCTTAACCATAGAATTCATTCTAAAACCGAGTCGATTAACCAAGAAAGAACCATGTATATGTAAATCCTGTCACTACTAATAGAGAAGTCAGTATACGGAATAAGTTCAAGTAATTAAAAGTGATGACCAGTAATTAATTCAGGGTATGGACCCTAGGGTCCGTTATCACTTTGTTCGTTTGTTTTTTGATTATTTTACAATGTAATTTGTGTCAATTTATCCAACGAGTTTATTCCCATAAAGTCTATGGGTTTATACGATTAAACCTGAGACGTCGTATTTTTTCACCATATTTTAAGATTCAAAGTATTCGGTTAAACACACTTGGTACAATATTGTAATCACAAGACATCTACTTTGAAGTCTTTCTCAAACTCCACAATATTTAATAAGAAAATCTGTTTTGGTCTTACTGTAAGGACCTGGGGTAACTAAACTTTCAGTAGTTTATACAAACGAGTTAATGTGTAATAATAGGAATATTGGATGAGTTTTCCTACAACCTTAGTGATTTGCAATTATAAAAAGTGATTTTAACACAGTCCGCGACTTGATTTATGACGTGATTTGATTTGAGTAAAAAAGAAGGGTACTTGGAACATTTTATATACGGTGAAATGTCTACTTTGTTGCTCGAGAATCAACCAGTATTCATAGAGTAGACAAGATTTTAGTCCTAAGTTAGGATTTGTTGTACTAAAGTAGGAAAGAATTGGTACGTCTCGTACACAATACCCCCCTTTTTTACCTGTAGTTTTTGTAGTGAGATAAATATTTTTGGGTACTCTCTTTAACTGTTTCCAGAGTAACTCCTTTTCAAGTCAAAGTCAAGTCAAGTCAACGAGTCAGTACAGGTCGAGAAACGTTGGGGTACTTAGAGTCGTGCGGTCCGGAGGGACAGGTAGTGCTTGAGGACCTCAAGTGAGTCTGAGTGCAGGTAGCTCAGCCACTACGGTAGGTCGGTAGAGTAGAAGACAACATAGGAAGAGGAGGACGGGGGTTAGGGAGAGTCGTAGTCTCAGAAAAGGTTACTCAGTTGAGAAGCGTACTCCACCGGTTTCATGACCTCAAAGTCGAAATCGTAGTAAGGAAGGTTGTTGCACAAAGGGAATTTGTTAAGCAAATAACCTACGATACTAATAGTATTGAAGTGAAAAGTAAACACAAACTAGTTTTGTGTTAGAAGTGTTAGTCTAAACCATAGGTGTAAATATTTGATATATACCAGTGTATTGTACGGAAAGATCGAATATTAGAACGGAAACAATTACAAGAGTCTATGCAAATTAGGGTTAAAACAATTATATACAAGAGAAGAAGTAAATTTAGATAAAACCATTGTTGAAGTTTGGAATCTATTTTTGTTCGATATTTGTTTAAGTAAGTATGTCCATTGACTTTAAGTATAAACGTAAGAAACGATATAACTTTGAGTTTTATCTTTCACATTTTAGTCAAACGATTTTGTGTAGAAGTAATTTTTTCAAGTAATCTTTATACTCGTAAGTTCAGTTAAAAATAAACTTTTACATACATCTAAGAGTTCTCTACCCTATACGACATACCTAAAAATAAATGTCGACGTTTGAATAGTGTAACCAGGGTATGTTTCTGTTTGCGTTTTAGACCAACAAGAGGTTATATAGGACCTTATAAAACACAATTTTTTATACGAAGAATATGGAGATTACTAAACATACGGGTCATTAACATTTGTTAACGACGATTGGGGATACTAAAGTTACTGTCTCTGTTTTTACAGTCTCTTGTGTCGTTAGCAAAGTTTACTTTTACAGTTCTATAGGTAATCTCTCCGTAGTCTCCGTGTACTATTTACACTTTTCCAGTTACAAGATGGTACGACAGTAACGTACATTACGACGAAAAGAAATTGAAAACTACTCCATGTATAATAAATGTGTCGAACTTTGTACGAGGTTTTCGTCTGCAATATTTTACACCGAGTATTCAGTACCATCTGACCTCTGATGTGGTATAATGTCTCAAATGGTAAATGAATATTCATTCGGAGGGTATACGTTTCAGTGTTTGATTTAGTGGTACCTCTTCTTAAGCTATATTTCTTAATTACAAAAGGAAACCCTCCTGATCCCGAACAAAACAAGAACCACATATTGGTCGACTTAAGGGACCGGGACGCAACTGTACTAAAGTAGTGGATGTCGTTGCCATTCTAAGGGAGTGGAGTGAATAGTACAAACACAGATACTTTGCAGTCTCTTTATAACTCGAGACTGTGGGATTAAAGTTGTAATCACGAAGGCTTACCTATAATATTAAACAGAATAACCAGGATATCAGTCCCTTACGAAGAGTGTAACACTTTTTAAACCGAAACTTCTTAATTCTACAACTTTTCTCGATTGGATCATAGGAGTGGTTGACCAAAGTTCACATTCTTTGAGTAAGAGAATTTTGTCATTATCGACTTTCCTTCTTTATTTATTGAACTCCTAAAATTAACTACGTAACAAAAATGTCTATAGTTTAGAATTCATGTTTAAGGAAGAGACATTAATCAAGATGTTTGTATTTAGTGGTGATACTCCCATAGTCGTACCTCGTGAAAAACCACTATTACTGTTTGTTTAAATTTTTTTTTTGTTGTGATCTGAAAAAGAAAGAAAAGATATTCTTAATTTTATCTTTTTCATATATCGACGGTTCACAAAGAGACAAGGAAAGTTGACCCCTATTTACCTTTTATTTTAATATAAACTTGAATTTAGGTTAGTTAAAGTCATGTTTTATTTACTTTTACACTCTGTAAATAAATCAGAGTTTACCATAAACAGTAATTGAACGAATAATATGACGTACACACAAAAGTATGAGTTCAAATTAATGTATATCTACATTTATATTTCTCTCTCTACCCATCTATGAAGGTTATCATAATTGATAATTATTATCGTAACACGTTTAATATGAAAAGAATAGATTAGAAACTATAATTTTGTGTCTTATAAAAACACACGACCCATAAGGGTGTATACTTTTAAAGAAGAAAGAAGAGTTACCGTACTAAATGAAAAGATAGTAAAATTTTGTGAATTATAATTTAAGACATTTCAATCCAAAAAATCTCAGACAGAGTCTATAAAATGTACATTTTACTTCGATAAAACCCATAGACATAGTTTTCTAACGTTACTTTCCATTATGTACTTGTCGTAAATTATGACACCACAGAATCATGTATTATCAGTAATTATAATAATAACAACGACACAAACGACAATACACTCTCTGTGATTTTGACTTACTTAATAGTCTATAAACCTTTGGTCTACTAAACGAAGGACTATCGTAAGAGGTCGTGGTCAAAAGTTCGTAGTCAAGTAAACGCGAGTCGGAAATACTAGGTCGAGAGTGTAGGTATGTACTGATGACCTTTTTTTTTTATCGAAACCGATAGACCTGGAAACACCCGTTTCACTGCAGAGACGAAAAATTATGGGACAGATCCAAACACTGTCGAAAAGAAGGTTCCTTATTCTAGAAAATTAAAGTACCGACGTCAGTAGTAGCCGTCACAAAAACCTGGGGTGTTTTTATTTCAGACAGTGACAAAGGTAACAAAGGGGTAGATAAACGGTACTTCACTACCCTGACCTACGACCCTAAAATCAAAACACTTATGACTTAAAATTTAGTCGAAAAAGAGAGAAAAGAAAGTGGAAGTAGTTCTCCGAAAAACCAAGGAGAAGTGAAAGACGGGATTCAGAGAACCTAGAGGACGTAAAAGTCCACCCGAGAAATGGTGATCGCGGTGGACACTTTGAGGTCACATAAGACGTATATTCAATTTATTCGTCCCACTGTTATGTGCCGGAACTACATGAGGAAAGGGTTAAAACTTGGTCGGGTACCGAAGGGACTACCGAGTCCCTTATTTCTTAGACGGACGTTACGTCCTCTACGTCCTCGACATCTAAGCTAGGGAACCAACACCTCTCGGGGACCTCCTCCTTTACCGTTTGACGAGGTCATAAGAACGGACATCTTAGGGTACCTGTCTACTCGGACCATCTTTGTGTGTGTGTATTTGAGTCTTGACCCTAACTACCTAGTATACCGTCAAGATAAACCAAAGGAGTACTGAGTCTACCATCTCTTAGACGGACGTTACGTCCTCTGGGTCCAAGATAGGGATCCAGCCCTTCTAGGGAACCTCTTCATTTACCATTGGGTGAGGTCATAGAAAGGACCTCTTAGAGTACCTGTCTCCTCGGACCGATATCAGGTAGACCAACGTTTCTCACCCTGTACTGACTCACTGATTGTGAAAGTGAAAGTAACAAGGTACAGCCCAAGATTACCAACGAAGAACTCGACACATGTCCAAAGAATCCTCCGACTATTCCACCAGACCATAAGGACAGTGAAATTCTTAAAAAGGTGTCAACAAACACTATGTGTGTCAGACGGGGTTTTCCGAAATCATATCAGTCACTCCGTCTTTATCTACAATACTTTCATTCGTTTAGTGAGGGAACGGTAAACTCTATCCGACAACAGTCCCTTAGGTGGTCAAAGAATGACAAAGAAGACGAGGGTATGTGGAAACCCCGGTTCTATAGGACTTTTTCTTTTAATATTTGATTATAAAGGAAAAGGGGGTTTCCTTTTTATGTGATAAGATCTAAAGAGACCTTAAATACTAGGGACTTAATTTTAAAATTCTGGAGTTTATTTGACGGTAAAACGGAGGAACACCGTGAAAAGTCAACTGTTACCTCTGTCTACCTATTTATTCAAATATATATATATATATATACGTATGGACGTAGCATAACCAAGACAAAGAGACCTCTTGGGTCTTATTATGTCATTACGATGGGTAATGTACCTAAAATATATATATATATATATACATAGGTCACATAAACACTGACATAAAATATAACGTGAATCGGTTCGTATTACCTGTAAAAGTTCTAAAGCAAAAAGGAAGTCACCAAAAATAGAAGTAAAGAAAGACATGATAAAAAGGAAGGAGGTGTCCGGTTCCCGATGTGACTGAAGAAGTCAGACCATTTTAATAGATATAGGTGAATCACCTTTTTATACGTGGTTTTTACTAAGAGATTTACTTATTCATAAAAACCTCATTATTTATAGATTACAACTATAGAGTGTGTTATAAGTCTCTAATAAACTTTTGTTACACACATAAAACTTCAGAAATTTCCGGATCGGTGTTTTCACTAGTCGAAAATGAATTTAGTGTATTTTATCAGTTATGATCCCCCAGTTACAAGTAATGTATTCTCATTTAATATCCGTAAACTTTCTACAACACTTAACTTAAGAACAACGGTTATTAAATCTCGATGTTCAAGGGACTCTAATAAAAAAATTCTACACCATAAGGTTCACATTCAAACGAAAAGATGGAAATTTTGTACTAGAAGTTCTTCTTATGATAGAGTATTCCGTGACTTTTAAGTCAGTAAACAGTATCAATCACTAGATGATGGTAGACATCGTAAACTTTACGAAAGGTAAAAGGAAAATAAGATTTCATCGAGAAACGGTTCTTCACCGACAAAAATAAGGAGTTTTTGTAATTCCTACTGAACAAATAAGTCGTTTCCTAAGGGAAGAGACGTTGACTTCACCTAGATAGAAAAGTCCTCAAGAATCTCTACTAATCTACCGTTTATGTCTTATCTACAAAACCAAGAAAATCTTTAGGAGGACCAAATGGTCAACTCAGATTATGACAGTGTTCCTTACGTGTCAAACCTTAAAGTCTACACATTTATCTTTATTTTTAACATAAGAAAAAAAGAAGAATTTTTAGAGAAATAACCCCAATATTAACTGTATGTCTTTCGATATCTATAAATTATGTATGTTGAACTCTTCAAACCTCTGTTCATATTTTTCGTTCTCTCAAGGTCTTTTTGTATATAAAGACGATATAACTGATACGGTTTCGGAAACTGACACACCTAGTGTTATTTGACACCTTTAAAGAAGTTCTCTACCCTTATGGTCTGGTGAACCGGACGGAGAACTCTTTAGACATACGTCCAGTCCTTCGTTTTCCATCTTGACCTGTACCTTGTTGTCTGACCAAGGTTTATCCTTTTCCTCATGCAGTTCCGACATATAACAGTGGGACGAATAAATTGAATATACATCTCATGTAGTACTCTTTGCGACGCGACCTTCTTCGTGTTCGACCTTAGTTCTAACGGTCCTCTTTATAGTTATTGGAGTCTATACGTCTACTTTGATAGGAATACCGTCTTTCACTTCTCCTTGATTTCTCGGAGAACTACTTTCACTTTCTCCTCTCACTTGTTCTACCGAATTTCGAGTTGTAAGTCTTTTGATTCTAGTACCTTAGACCAGGGTAGTGAAGTACCCTTCATTTACTCCTTTGTCACCTTCGTCACAGTCTGAAATAAAACTCCCCCGAGGTTTTAGTGACGTCTACCACTAACGTCGGTACTTTAATTTTCTGTAAACGAGGAACCTTCCTTTCAATACTGGTTGGATCTGTCGTATAAGTTTTCGTTTCTGTAATGAAACGGTTATTTCCAAGTAGAACAGTTCCGTTACCAAAAAGGACACCAGTACATATCTACACTCTCAACCTGACACTTCTTTGGACTCGTGGCTTCTTAACTACGAAAACTTGATACCACAACCTCTTCAGAGAACTCTCAGGGACCTGACGTTCCTCTAGGTTGGTCAGGTAAGATTTCTTCTAGTTAGGAACCACAAATAACCTTCCTTACTACGACTTCGACTTTGAGGTTATGAAACCGGTGGAGTACCCTTCTCAACTGAGTAACCTTTTCTGAGACTACGACCCTCCCTAACCCCGTCCTCTTCCCCCACTGTCTCCTACTCTACCGACTACCGTAGTGGCTGAGTTACCTGTACTCAATCTCATTTGAGGCCCTCAACCACTATCTGTCCCTCGGGACCGCACGACACCAAGTACCCCAGTGTTTCTCAGCCTGTGTTGACTCGCTGACTTGACTTGACTTATATGGATACTTTAGTAGTGGTGTGGGTCCCATATTTAAATAAATAGTGGAAGTTTTCAAAGGGGGTTCGGTACAAATCTAATAAAAATATAACTAAAAAGAAGGCACCATTTTCTGCATTTTATTCTGGACGAGAGAGTGAGTTAAAAATTAGATAATAAAGAAATATTTCGAGTAGTTTCGTCAGGATTCTACCGACTCCTTATCCTACCCCTCTGGTGAAAGAGGGGGTGTTTAAGTAGGTTTCTTGTAAAGTTGCGACTCATTTTAGGTGTTTTGTTGAAGACTTGTGGCCGTCTCTTGTAGTCCATGGGTCTTTTCGTCGGGTAACAGAAACTTTCCTCCATCCTTTTTTATATTTTCTGTTTTTCTCTCTGTTTTCTCAATCCCTACCTCGAGACAGACCTTCTCTCAGAATTTTTTCTCTCTTAAAAGGTTTGTGGTCCTTTGTGAGAGTGACGACTCAGACACCACTCGGAACCTTGGTGTCTCCCGTTGTACTGACCCTCCTATTTATTTATTTATTAATTTTGGGTGTCTAATACACGGGTAGGTATTGAGTGGGTCGTCTCTTCGTCACGTCTACGGATGTGGGCGGTGATCGTTCGTCCCCGACCCGTCCCTCCGTGCCCGACATAACGAATCTCATCCCTGTTAGACTCCCTTGATTGAACCCGATCGTTTGATCCGATACCCTATCGATGGTGTGTTTTTCGGAATTGGATTCTGTGGTGGTCCGGATGAGTGTCTTGTTTCCTGACTCGTCTCTATCGACCGACGTCTGGTAGGGGGAGGCCACTGTCTGTCGGTCTCGGTATTCCCCCGTTAGCGCTATTACTAGATGGTTTGACGTTCGTCCGAAGTAACGATTGATTCTGAAGAACCCTAAGACCTACCAGTTGTAGGCGGACTCTTCCACGGGTCTTTTGACTCGCTGTCCCTGCCGTCTCCGCTATTCAGCGTCACTGGTGCGAACGGTTTGTGGACCAGTTGACTAGACGAACCTGGATCCTTCCCGTGCTTTGCGTCCGGGTTGGCTCAGACACGGAGACTCCTGATGGACTCATGGACTTGGACTCGTCGAATCTGGACCCTTCACGTATTTTGGGTCCCGGTCTGAGTCTGTCAAGGACCGTCTCGTTGGATCTCGGATTCGTCAAATCTGTCACTTTCGTGTGTGAGGTACTCACCCCCGTTTGGGTCACACCGACTCTGTGACCCTTGTGTGTGGTCACAATAAACAAACGTCGCAGGGGGTGTTGTGGGGTGGGGTGAGGGGTGGGGGGGACGGTGGTTCTGCTGACTTGTTCACTCGGAATCTTTAACAGGTGGTGACGGGGGAACGTAGTCCCGCCTTTAATCTGTTACTTCTCCGGTCGTTTGTCTTCTTCGACCGTTCACGTTATCTAATTTTGGGACGTCAATCATGATTGATGTATACTTCCCCGGATATCTAGAACTCTTTATATTAGTCTAGTCCCTTGATAGACTTTTACTTGACTAGGGTGTGACGGGTGTTGTGGTCTCTTTCAGAATCTATATAAAACTGATAAAGATGATAGTAATAAAAAAAAATTAAAAAAATTTTTAAATTCAGGAGATAATGAGGAAATTAAAAATAAAGATATTGGATGATAATGAAACATTTTTTTTTTTTTTTCTCTCTCTCTCTGGGATAAAAAATTTCGTTTGAAGTATATATATATATATTAAATATTAAAATACTGAAAAAAAGAAATTATAACATAAAAACTTTTAGGTTGGAGATGAGATCTAAAAATTAGAAACGAAAAACCATAAACAATAGTTAAAACATGAAAATTCTTACCTTAGAAGTCATGGGTAAAAATGAACCCACGCTCTAATGACCGAACTGACAAGAGAGGGGGTAACCTTAGAGGAAAAAGAGGTGGGACAGTGTAGATAGAGGAGGGAGAGGGAAGAGAAGAGATGGGTTGAGACACTTAGAGAAACACACAAGGGTTACCACCTCTTGTGAATCCCTTGACTAATGACCGACCTAGACAGAGAGAGGAAAACTAAGGGGGGACATAGGAGGACCGGTGGAGACAGAGGAAGGAGGGAGAAAAGAAGAGGTACATTAAGACACTTGGAGAGACCCATAGTGAGTGACACCTCTTTGAAAAGTAGAAATTGGATCTACAAAATATTTACCACGACATATCTACCTCTTCAGAACTCCGATGACATTTTTATTCTGACTTTTGGTCTCTGTCCTCCGAATTCAGGTTTAGGACTCTTGTGGTCTCTTAAGGACTGAGGTTCCTCGTAATTAACTGTCCTCGAGTAGTTTGCAGAGGTATGGATGTGACTTTGGTTCGTGGTGGGTTCCCGGTTGTTCAAGGTCTCGTTCTGTATGGTACGTTTAAGAGGTCATTGTGTTCTTGTGTCGGGACTCGAAGTTATATGTCCGACGGGTCTCAGTGAGGTTTGGGTGACTGTAGAGTATTGATTAATGACCTGTGAAGTAACGTGAGACCTCTCTTCTTTAGGTCGTGGTAGGTGGTCTTGTGGCTGTGTTCGAAGGGATTGGTCCTTTGGAACTGTTCGGTGGTCATGTTGGGGTGGGTGTCGCTCCTTTGAGGTGTTACTTCTCTTGGGGTGTTTGAAAGTCTTATGTCTTTTCGGTGAGGTTTATGTCGTTATATTTGTTCTACTTCTCTGTCTCCTTATGGGTCGTCCATTTCCTTGTCCTATTTACGGGTGGTTTGGTTTGTTTTCTCCTTCTCTATCCCTTAGACGGACTACTTCTTAAGACTTATTACTATCACTTTTACTAGGTTTTAGAACTTTAGTTTTACCTTAGTGTCTATTTATCGGACGTCTGTTCCTAACTCTTCTACATCTTTCCAAATTGTTCCTGGACCTTCTTTATTTTTTCTCAGTTATATATTACTTATTACGTTATTTACTCTAGTTTTGTGAGACCTCCCTTGTTTATCATCTTATTGTCTCCGTCTTCTATCCTAATCATTTCATCTGCTATCTTTCAATCTTTATTTACTTAGTCTCTCCTTTTTTCTTTTCGCTTAATTTTCTTTACTCCTGTTAGAGTCTCCGGAGACCCTATTACAATTTACGTGGCTGTAAACTTAGTATCCTCAGGGTCTTCTTCTGTTTTTCTGTCTAGCACTCTTTTATGAACCCCTCTATTATCAACTTTTGAAGGGATTTTATCCCTTTCTTTATTAGTGGGTTCAGGTTCTTTGGGTCTCTTAGGGTTAGTCCTATTTGGGTTCCACTTTGTGAGGTTCTGTGTATAATTAGTTTAATTGTTTCTAGTTTGTGTTTCTTGTTTATAATTTTCGTCGTTCCCTATTTGTTGTTTATTGTGTTTTCCCCTAAGGGTATTCCTATTGTCGACTAGAAAATTATCTTTGAGAAGTCTGATCATCCCTTACCGTCCTGTATGAATTTCACTACTTTCCTTTATTGAATGTCTGGTCTAATGACATGGGTCGTTCCTAGAGTAAGTTTATACTTCCTCTTTATTTTTCAAAATGTCTGTTCGTTTTCGACTCTATTAAGTCGTGGTGGTTTGGTCGAGAGGTTGTTTACGATTTCCTAGAAGAGATCTGACCTTTTTGTTTTTGTTATTGGGGTTTTGTTATTTCATTTACCGTTGTGCTAGTATGAATAGTTATTAATGGAATTTGCATTTACCCAACTTTCGGGGTTGGTTTTCTGTTTCTGACCGACTTACCTATTTTTTTGTTCAGGGGATATATACAACAGATGTTCTCTGGGTGGAGCTTTGTCCCCTGAGTATGTCTGATTTTCACTTCCCGACTTTTTTCTATAAGGTACGTTTAACTCTGGTTTTCTTTCGTCCTCATCGTTAATGAGTATAGTCTATTTTATCTGAAATTTTGTTTCCGACACTTTTCCTTGTTTCTTCCTGTGATGTATTACTGGTTTCCTAGTTAGGTTCTTTTTCTATATTGTTAATATTTATATATACGTGGGTTGTATCCTCGTGACGTTATACATTCTGTTTATGATTGTTCATACTTTCTCCTTTAATTGTTATTGTGTTATTATCACCCTCTGAAATTATGGGGTGAGTGTGGATACCTATCTAGTTGATTTGTTTAAATTGTTCCTTTGTGTTTGAAATTTAATATGTTATCTGGTCAATCTGGATTAACTATAGATATCTTGTAAACTGGGGTTTTGTTACTTAAAGTGCAAAATGAGTTCGTGTGTGTCTTGAAAGAGGTCCTATCTAGTGTAGGACCCGGTATTTAGATTTAAACTATTTAAGTTTTTTTTAGTTTTAGTAAGGTTCGTAGAAAAGACTGGTGTTACGTTATTGTAATCTAGAGAATGTCCTCTTTTTGATAATTTTTAAGGTTGTATACCTCCGACTTGTTGTGTGACGACTTATTGGTTGTTTAGTGTCTTCTTTAGTTTTTTCTTTAGGTTTATACGTATCTTTGCTTACTTTTACTTTTGTGTTGTTGGGTTTTGGACACCTTGTGACATTTTCGTCACGATTCCCCTTTCAAGTATCGTTATGTCCGCATGGACTTCTTTGTTCTTTTCTCGGTTTATTTATTGGATTGAGATGTGGATCTCGTTGATCTTTTCCTTCTTTACTTCTTGGGGTGTTCATCATCTTCCTTTCATTATAATTTTTAATCCCGTCTTTATTTACGTTTTCTTTGTTTGTTTGTTTGTTTGTTTTGGTATCGTTTTTAGTTAATTCCGTTTTCGACCAAGAAACTCTCCTATTTATTTTAACTGTTTGGTAATCGATCTAGTAGTTCTTTGTTACCCTCTTTTTAGTTTAATTATTTTAATCTTTACTTTTACCTCTCTAGTGTTGTCTGTTGTGTCTTTATGTTTCCTAGTATTCTTTGATGATAGTCGTTAATATACGGTTGTTTTACCTGTTGCACATTCTTTACCTGTTTAAGAATCTTTTCATGTTGAAAGGTTTTGACTTGGTCCTTCTTTGTCTTTTAGAATCTGGGTAGTGTTCGTGCCTTTTACTTTGACATTAATCTTTAGAAGGTCTTTTGTTTTCGGGTCCAGGTCTGCCGAAGTTTCGACTTAAGATGATTTTTAAGTCTCTTCTCGATTGTGGATAGGATGAGTTTGAGAAAGTCTTTTAACGTCTCCTTCAATTTGAAGGTTTGAGTAAGATACTCGGGTAGTAGTGGGATTATGGTTTTGGACTGTTTCTACAGTGTTTTTTTCTTTTGACGTCCGGTTATAGTGACTACTTGTGTCTTCGTTTTTAGGAGTTGTCTTAAGATCGTTAGTTTTAGGTTGTTGTGTAATTTTTCTAGTATGTGGTACTGGTTCACCCGAAATAGGGTCCCTACGTTCCTAAGAAGATATAGGTGTTAATAGAAATTAACTTTTTATTTTCGGTATACTAATAGAGTTATCTACGTCTCTTTCGGAAACTGTTTTAAGTTGTAGGTAAATACTATTTTTTTTTTTTTTGAGAGGTCTTTCGTCCTTATCTTCCTTGTATGAAGTTGTATTATTTTCGATATATACTGTTTGGGTGTCGTTTGTAATAGGAGTTGGTACTTTTTAACTCTCGTAAAGAGGATTTCAATCCTTGTTCTGTTCCCGCGGGTGTAAGTGGTGATGATAAGTTGTATCAAAACCTTTAAAACCGACGTCGTTAGTCTCGTCTTTTTCTTTATTTTCCTTAGGTTTAACCTTTTCTTCTTCATTTTGAGAGTGACAAACGTCTACTGTACTAGGAGATGTATTTTTGGGGATTTCTGAGGTGGTCTTTTAATGATCTCGATTAGTCACTTATATCGTTTCAAAGTCCTATATTTTAGTTGTGAGTCTTTAGAGAACGTAAGAATATGTGATTATTACTCTTTTATCTTTCTCTTTAATTCCTTTGTTAAGGTAAGTGATAACGTTGTTTTTCTTATTTTATCCTTATATAGATGGATTTCTTTGATTTCTGGATATATATCTTTGATATTTTGTGACCACTTTCTTTAGTTTCTCCTGTGATTATCTACCTCTTTATATGACACAAGTACCTAACTTTCTTAGTTCTATCACTTATACTCATATGACGAGTTTCGTTAGATATCTAAGTTACGTTAGGGATAGTTCGATAGATGCCATAAAAAGTGTCTCGATCTTGTTTATTAAAGTGTTAAACATACCTTTATGTTTTTTGGAGTTTATCGGTTTCGTGAGAACTCTTTCTTCTTACCTTGACCTCCTTAGTTGGACGGACTGAAGTCCGAGATGATGTTTCGGTGTCAGTAGTTCTGTTATACCATGATCGTGTTTCTGTCTTTATATCTGGTTACCTTGTTTTATATTTCGGGTCTCTATTTAGGTACGTGGATACCTGGAATAGAAACTGTTTCCTCCGTTCTTATATGTTACCTCATTTCTGTTAGAGAAATTGTTCACCACGACCCTTTTGACCAGTTGGTGAACATTTTCTTACTTTGATCTTGTGAAAGATTGTGGTATGTGTTTTTATTTGAGTTTTACCTAATTTCTAGATTTACATTCTGGTCTTTGATATTTTGAGGATCTCCTCTTGTATCCGTTTTGTGACAGACTGTATTTAGTGTTGTCCTAGGAGATACTGGATGGAGTGTCTTATAACCTTTATTTTCGTTTTATTTGTTCACCCTGGATTAATTTTAATTTTCGAAGACGTGTTGTTTCCTTTGATATTCGTTCCACTTTTCTGTCGGAAGTCTTACCCTCTTTTATTACCGTTTCCTTTGTTGACTGTTTGTTGATTAGAGTTTTTATATATTCGTTGAGGACGTCGAGTTAAGGTCTTTTTATTTACCGGGCTAGTTTTTTACCCGGTTTCTTGATTTATCTGTAAAGAGGTTTCTTCTGTATGTCTACCGATTGTTTGTGTACTTTTATACGAGTTGTAGTGAGTAATAGTCTCTTTACGTTTAGTTTGGTGTTACTCCATGGTAAAGTGTGATCAGTCTTACCGACGATAGGTTTTCAGATATTAGTTATTTACGACCTCTCCCGCACCTCTTTTCCCTTGGGACTCTCCCACATTCTGTGACAACCACCCTTACGTTTGATCATGTCGGTGATACCTCTTGTCACACGTCTAAGGAAGTTTTTAACCCTTATCTTGACGGTATACTGGGTAGTTAGGGTGACGACCCGTATGTGTGACTCCTTTGGTCTTAACTTTCTCTGTACACATGGGGTTACAAGTAGTGTCGTGACAAATATTATCGGTTCTGTACCTTCGTTGGATCTACAGGTAGTCGTCTACTTACCTATTCTTTCGACACCATGTATATGTGTTATCTCATAATGAGTCGGTAATTTTTCTTACGTAAACCTAGTTAAGATTACTCCACCTACTTTGACCTCGGATAATATGTCTCACTTCATTCGGTCTTTCTTTTTGTGGTTATGTCATATGATTGTGTATATATACCTTAAATCTTTCTACTATTACTATTGGGACATACGTTCTGTCGTTTTCTCTGTGTCTACATATCATGTCAGAAAACCTGAGACACCCTCTCCGGTTCCCACCCTACTTACCCTCTTACCGTAACTTTGTACATATTATAGTATACACTTTGCTTAACGGTCTGGTCTGGACTACGTACTATGTCCCACGAGCCACGACTACGTGACCCTACTGGGTCCCCCTACCATACCCCTCCCTCCACCCTCCCCCAGAAGTGCTACCCCTTGTGCACATGTGAGCCCTACCTAAATACAACTACATATCGTTTTGGTTACGTAATAACATTTCATTAATAGGAGGTTAATTTTATTTATTTAAATACAATTTTTATATATATTTCGAGTAGTTTAGTTTACCTACTTATAATGAGCAACAGTTACTCATGAACTAAATTTAAAGTCTATCATCACTTAATTAAGAATTACCAAGATAACAACTGTACATTATTACTGTAGTACATTCGAACGGTAGGGAACTCAAGTCAATCAGAGGTAAGAGGGGAGGTTTAATAATCGACTACCTCGTGACTGTGTCTACGGTGTACGTTTAGTTTCATTTCATAGTCAAAATAAAACCGACACACCATATTCGGTCAAAACTCTTACCAACTCTAAAAGAAGGATAAGGATTTAGAAATTGAGTAGATAACGGTAGAAAGGGTTGGACCCGGAACCCCGGACGCACTCCGTCTCCCTCTAGACGACTTGTCTGAGACTCACGTGTGAACGGGTAACTCGGATCTTATGTCTCGGACTCTCCACGACTGGAGACGGAGTCGACACGACTCCAATCTTCGTCTTGATGTCTAATATGAGACGAACTCCCGGTAAACACTGAGACAAAGACTCTGACAGTATGACTCACTTCCTCCAGTCTGTTCTGTTTATAGTATACTATAATGAATACACATCTTCGATTTTTTATCATGTTTACTTGAATAAATGTTTTAACAAGAGATAGTACCGTGTAACTACCATCGTGGTTTCTCTAAGGTGTGACAGGTCTTATTAACACATATGTTTCTAAAAATAGAATCCTAAATTATTAAATCCATAATCTTTGATGATATCTTTTATATAAAAAGGAAATTTTTAGAAATGAAATTTTTCAAGTTCCGAAAAATGTAAAGACGAATTAATTTAGATACTATTGTTTCTTTCACACACAACTACAAAGGAAAGAAGTTTACGTAGTTTGATGTCAATAACGGAATTAGGGACCATTTAAAGTTTGAGTATGAAATATTTTTAATTTACCGTTTTAAGGTATCTATTGAACCGTAAACCCGACGAAAAAACATAAACCGAGGTACTAAACGTACACAAATTACTTTAATTTTCTGTGAGGAACCTTCCTTTCAATACTAGTTGGATCTACCGTATAACTTTCCTCTCTGTAATGAAACAAATGTTTCCAGACAGATCAGTCCCGATACCAAAAAGGTGACCAGTACATACCTACACTCTCAACCTGACACTTCTTTCGACTCACGGCTTCTTAACTACGAAAATTTCACATCACAACCTCTTCTTATACTCTCAGGAAACCTGACGTTCCTCTAGGTTGATCAGGTAGGATTTTCTCTGGTCAGGAGGTCAAGTAACCTCCCTGACTGCGACTTCGACTTTGAGGTTATGAAACCGGTGGAGTACTTTTCTCAACTGAGTACCTTCTGAGACTAAGACCCTCCCTAACCCCCTTCCTCCTCTTCCCTTGCTGTCTCCTACTCTACCGACCTACTGTAGTGGTTGAACCACCTGTACTGAAACCCATTTGAGACCCTCAACCACTACCTGTCCCTCCGGACCACACGACGTTAAGTACCTCAGTGTTTCTCTGTCCTGCTCGTTGCCTTGACTTGACTTGACTTGACTTACTCTAATTATTTAACAAATTAAATAAAATTAATGTATCGTGTTGGTTTAGACACAGTATCTACTAAAGGATTTTAGTCTTCGTTCATCTCATCTTATTGACCTTATCTAAAGAGTGAGATTAAACGGAAAAATTTGATGTAGCAAACTTTTTGTTTCAAACATGAGAACTATTGGAGTAAAATAGTAAAAAAAGAAATATAAAAGGGGAAAACACGGTACGAATCTGTTTTATCAAATGAATTGAGTCATAGTTTTTGTAAAGAAGATTCGGAGGGGACATTCAAATTATTAAAATAGGGAATATGGATCCAGATATCAGGTAAAACCTTTTGAGTCGTCACCGGTGTCCTGACCTTTTCCAGTCAAAAGTAAGGTTAGGGATTCTTTCCGTTTCGGTTTCTTACGAGTTTGATGACGTGTTAACGTGGGTATAGTGTGAGATCATTTGATTACGAGTTTTAAGAGGTTCGGTCCCAAGTCGTTATGTACTTGACACTTGAAGGTCTCCACGTTCGACCTAAATCTTTTCCGTCTCCTTGGTCTCTAGTTTAACGGTTGTAGGAGAGCTAGTAACTTTTTCGTTCTCTCAAGGTCTTTTTACAGATAAAGACGAAATAACTGATACGGTTTCGGAAACTGACAAACCAGTGTTGTTTGACACCTTTTAAGACTTTCTCTACCCTTATGGTCTGGTGGATTGGACGGAGAACTCTTTAGACATACGTCCAGTCCTTCGTTGTCAATCTTGACCTGTATCTTGTCTGACCAAGGTTTATCCTTTTCCTCATACAGTTCCGACACATAACAATGGAACGAATAAACTAAATATACGTCCCATGTAGTACTCTTTGCGACCCCGACCCGACCTACTTCGTGTTCGACCTTAGTTCTAACGGTCCTCTTTATAGTTAGTGGAGTCTATACGTCTACTGTGGTGAGAATACTGTCTTTCACTTCTTCTTGATTTCTCGGAGAACTACTTTCACTTTCTCCTCTCACTTTTTCAACCGAATTTCGAGTTGTAAGTCTTTTGTTTCTAGTACCGTAGACCAGGGTAGTGAAGTACCACTTATCTACCCATTTGTTACCTTTGGCATCGTCTGAAATAAAACTCCCCCAGGGTTTAGTGACGTCTAACACTGACGTCGGTACTTTATTTTTTTTTTGTGAACAAGGAACCTTCTTTTCAATACTGGTTGTATCTGTCGCAAAATTTTTCGTTTCTGTAATAAAACGGTTGTTTCCAGGTAGATCAGTTCCGATACCAAAAAGGTCATCAGTACATATCTACACTCACAACCTGATATTTCTTTCGACTCGTGTCTTAACAACGAAAACTTGACACCACAACCTCTTCTGAGAACTCTCAGGAAACCTGACGTTCCTCTAGGTTGGTCAGGTAAGATTTCCTATGGTAAAGACTTACAAGTAACCCTCCTGACTACAACTTCGACTTTGAGGTTATGAAACCGGTGGACTACGTCTCTCGACTGAGTAAACTTTTCGGGGACTACGACCCTTGCTAACTTTCACTCTCCTCTTCCCTGTTGTCTCCTACTCTACCAACCTACCGTAGTGGCTGAGTTACCTGTACTTAAACTCATTTGATGCCCTCGACCACTATCTATCCCTTCTGACCGCACGACGTCAGACACCCAGTGTTTTTCAGTCTGTGCTGACTCGCTGACTTGACTTGACTTGACTACCAGGTAAAACTCAATTGAACACATATAGGCACTCCACTTCAAGTTCGAAGTAAAAAAGAAGATATGAGTATAGGTCAACAAGATCGTGGTATACAACTTTTTGGATGGACAAAGAATAACTTAACTAAGTCTTTAAGACAACCTTTTGTTAACCGGTATGTTTAGACTGAGAGAACCTGAGAGGTAAGATAATGTGACCGTTAATGAGTGTGAATATAACTATGACGTCCCGTTACTGAAAATGGAAATGTCATTCAGAACTGTAATCTATAAAGTGTAAGACGTAAAAAGGAATTAAAAACTTTATCAAAAAGGATAAGATTTTGAAAACCGGAAGGTATTTTTAAAATTATAACTCAACAGTCGAAACAGTTTTTGTGGACAAACATAAAACTAGTATTTAAGTAACTTACATATCTAATGAACCACATTTTAACAGCATAAAAATTTTATAGTTCAGAAGGTTCGGTCTGGAACCGGACAGTCATAATAAAACATAAAAATTTGTATGTCTCGAACCTTTTAAAGAAAGTATAAACAAGGATTTATAAAAATATGATAACTTTATAAGATCAAAAATTTTAAAACATATCCTTTGCAAGTAACAAGCAGATATCTTCATGTCAACTAAAAATGTAATATTGAAAAATAGAATTTTATAACGATTAAGTCAATAATTATTTAAGTCAATAATTAGATCGTCCGAAAACCATTTACGGAATTGACAAAACCTGTATGTAACAGTGTGACAGACGATCGTTACCTCCAAAATGAAGAAGGAAAGGTTAGACATTTTGCAAAATAAGAACTGATTATAATGAAAGTTCGTAGATGTCACAATTTATCTTCATCATTCTGATCTGTTGGAATGGAAAAAAAAGGATTAGAAAACCATTCTTTATAACTCAAAAAGTAAACTCTTACTATTTCGCCATTAAAAAACATCTACGAGAATTAAAACTATAACTACAAGGGAAGAAAAGGATCAAACGAGTCTCGTAAAAAAGAAACAAAGAACCCCCACTTTTGACACACGTCATTTCAATAGATAAATTACATGTCAAAACAAGTCAAGTCAGCAAGTCAACACAGGCTGAGAAACACTGGGGTACTTAGAGTCGTGCAGTCCGGAGGGACAGGTAGTGGTTGAGGGTCTCAAGTGAGTCTGAGTGCAGGTAACACAGTCACTACGGTAGGTCGATAGAGTAGGAGACAGGAGGGGAAGAGGAGCACGGAGGTTAGGGAGGGTCGTAGTCTCCGAAAAGGTTACTTAGTTGAGTAGAGTACTCCACCGGTTTCATGACCTCAAAGTCGAAATCGTAGTAAGGAAGGTTTCTTGTGGGTTCTGACTAGAGGAAGTCTTACCTGATCAACCTAGAGGAACGTCAGGTTCCCTGAGAGTTCTCAGAAGAGGTTGTGGCGTCAAGTTTTCGTAGTTAAGAAACCACGAGTCGAAAGGAGTGTCAGATTGAGAGTGTAGGTATGTACTGATGACCTTTTTGGAATCGGAACTCATCTGCCTGGAAACAACCGTTTCATTACAGAGACGAAAACTTATACGACAGATCCAACCAGTATTGAAAGGAAGGTTCCTCATTCGTTAGTGGTAGACGTCACTAAAACCTCGGGTCTTTTAATTTCAGTTGGTGACAAAGGTGACAAAGGGGTAGATAAAGGGTACTTCACTACCCTGGTCTACGGTACTAGAAGCAAAAGACTTACAACTCGAAATTCGGTTGAAAAAGTGAGAGAAGAAAGTGAAAGTAGTTGTCCGAAAAATCAAGGAGAAGTGAAAGACGGTATTCTCACCACAGTAGATGTATAGACTCTAATAACTATAAAGAGGGTCGTCAGAACTAAGGTCGAACACGAAGAAAGTCGGGTTGTAAAGAGTACTAAAACATTCATAATAGTCTATGTCTCTCAATAAATTGTTGGAAATGTATTTCTAGACTTTATCAGTTGAAGATAAAAAGTCGGTGTGGTAGTCGGGAGTGTAGGTAAACATCAGACAGTAAGGGGTTGGACTCTGAGACCTCTGATGAGTAGATAAGAAATTCAAGATATCAAAACGAAACATTTTATAATCCATTTCCTTTAATATATCCTACGTCAAATCTCAGACCGAAGAAAGTAAATGTAGAAAATAACTTTAAATAAGTACTACAATGTACGTAGCCACGACAAGAAGTAAGGTGTAATAACGAGACCAATAATAAAGTGAAGAAAATCACTTCTCCTTTACCTTTTAGTTTTATAGACACATTGTAAGGGTTCCTGTGTGTCGATCGTTCACCAATTTGATCATAAATATAAGTCAAAACAGGGTGAGATTTCGGGTATAAAAAAAAAGGTGTGTCGGTAAGACTAATTTTACACAAGTATATGCACAAAAACATACGTACTTTTCTGTGAAGCTTCATTTTATGGTAATATAATTATTGTCTATAGATATCTACTATCTTTAAATTTATAAAAATAAAATTAGAGGTAAGGAAAGAAACATAAAGTGAATTTTTTATTCGGACGGAATTGAAATGATTAGGTATATATACATGTGTACATGTGTACGTGATTTATAATAAAAATTTCCTTGAGTAGAAAAATAGTAATACTTAGTGTAAACCTATTATCTATGTAAGGTAATAGTCTTGATTTTTTCAGGAGTGTATGGTTGTGGATTTTTAGATGAGTCTTTTTTTATTATTTAAAGGAATAATTTTTTTATATACTAAGGACTTCATATAAAATTTATGATGTCTACTGAGTCAATATTTATTAGACGGACGGTTCGTCTTCTGGGTCCAAGTTAGAGCCCCACTCCTTCTAGGGGACCTCTTCATTTACCGTTGGGTGAGGTCATAAGAATGAAGTCTTTAGGGTACCTGTCTCCTTGAACCGGTCGATGTCAGGTACTCCAAAGCTTCTCAGTCAGTGTTAAATCACTAATTTGTCTTTGTCGTCGTCGACATCGACAACCCAAGGGTAATAATGGGGTCTGACCTTTGGAGACGAAATGTGGGAACTCGATTTACACAAAAGAAATCAAAAATTGCTCCAAGTAAAAAATTTAGACTTGTATTAAAGAAATATAGATCACAAAAAACTTCTGAGTCGATAGGAAATAATAACAATACAGTTCATTAATAAATAGTTTTAGGTAGAACTGTGAAAAACCAGGAGTCTATACTGTACTTGTATAGATAAAGACAAGGTAACGGAAATAGAGTCACTTCGGTGCTAGTAGGGAATAGACTTACCTAATGAATCAAAGAATTGACAATAAGGGTGAAAATGAGAGACGAACGGAACGAAGTCCCAGAGTAATACGTTATAGACATCAAAAAGTCGAGTCGAGTCAAGTAAAGTCAGTGAGTCAGCACAGGCTGAGAAACGCTGGGGTACCTGACGTCGTGTGGTCCGGAGGAACAGGTAGTGACTGAGGGCCTCAAATGAGTTTGAATACAGGTAACTCAGCCACTATAGTAGGTTGGTAGAATAGGAGACGGTAGAGGAAGAGGAGGACGGAGGTTAGAAAGGGTCGTAGTCCCAGAAAAGGTTACTCAGTCAAGAAGTGTAGTCCACTGGTTTCATAACCTTACAGTCGAAGTCGTAGTCAGGAAGGTTACTCGTGAGTTCTGACTAAAGGAAATTCTACTTGACTAACCTAGAGGAACGTCAGGTTCCCTGAGAGTTCTCAGAAGAGGTTGTGGTGTCAAGTTTTCATAGTTAAGAAACCGCGAGTCAAAAGAAATATCAGGTTGAGAGTGTAGGTATGTACCGATGACCTTTTTTGTATCGAAACTAATCTATCTGGAAACAACCGTTTTATTACAGTTATTACAGTTGACAAAATCGATAGTGAGAATATGAATTTCCAACCGTCAACGAGGTATGACATAATTCTTATTTTAGGTTTGGTAATTTATATGAAATGTTCTTGGACATACTTGGTCGGTAATGTGTATCGTGGTTAGAGTTAAAATCCAGAAAAAAAAGGTCAAAGAGAAGAGGTCGACACGACCAGAAACTATTAAAGTCATAACAATTTAAGAAAAGACGAAGTAACAAGAGACTTGTGTGCATAAACGAAGACGGAAATCACGAGTCAGAGGTCCGAGAAGCAAACTGACCAAGAAAGAGTTTAAAGTCCGGAATGACGGAATTATTTCGAAAGGGAACTGGTGAGAAAGAGTATAATAATAGAAGTTCCATGTAGCATGTATTGGTAAAATACAAATAAAGGAATAAACAATTGAAAGGATAGGGAGATTTGTATCTAATGACTCGTAATTGTAGTACGACCAAACTAAATAGTTATATATTTCGTAGACCGTCTCCGGACGGTAAAATATGTCGAGATATAATTTGTTACATTAACCACGAGAACATCCTGTTGGAATCGTCAGTCCAACATAAACACTTACCCACACACACGGACAAACACACACACGGACCTACACGTTGGTATATAAGTCTATGAATGAAAGTATGTATACATGCATATATGTACACATTCTAAAAATTATGTAAACACAACTAGATAAATTAATAGTATCATTGTACGTATTAATTTAAGATGTGTATTTTAGATGTATCCGAGTAGTAGTCGAGTATATTTATCTTGTACCAAATATTCGTCGTCCCAATCTAACCACTACAGAGAACAATACTCAAAATCTTTCGGATGGTGAAAAAATAGGACGACTAATACCTATTATAAAACATGTATCTTTTGATTTCAAGTCTTTAAGTTCTTAATAACTAGAGATCTTTGTAAAGTAGTTTTAAGGACTACATAGTAGACGGAACAGTATATCAAACTTTGATACTGTAGTTTTGTCCCTGAAAAGAGTCTACATATAAGTGAGACAAGGTTGTAGTTCTAGGAGGATAATTTGGTTCCATTTTCCCAGTATTTTGATCTTCTAAACACCCAGTCAACATGTATGTCTTACCATACATTAGATAATCCGGACAGTCTGTAATAGTGTATTAGGATGTCCGTCTTTCCTCGTATCTCTCTGAGCAGCTAAATGAACTAATTTTAACATTATGTCGGTTTCTTGTCAGAAAAATTTTCGATTAAATATCTATAACTTATATAACTTTGTGCAACTTACATAACTTATATTGGATTCCCTTTCTAGTCGGTTAAAATTTTTATGACAACAAAATGTTTGAGGAATATTCGACGTAATTTGTGTCACAGGAAAATCACTTACCTCTCCATGGGTAAGAAGTCACACACGTCACTCCAGACATTGTACTGACATTATTTCTACAAAGATCCTGTGATTTTATTTTGTGACAAACGATTACAAAATATTCGAATAAGTAATAGTCAAGTGTTATTTTGTACTTTTTTAGTCTCCTATAATTAAGGATACCAAGATAACCTAAATAATTTTAACTCTCCATATATACATCTGTGGACACTTTCGGTTTTGACTGTACCTGTATACATAAATTTCGTAGATCCTCAATATCAACAAGTAAAAGTAGTGTTCTATTAGTTATTGATAACAGTATCCCAGTTTTCTCTAGGAAAATAGAAATGACGGACTGGTGTCCTGTGTAAGTCGTAATATAAGGAAACTTAGTGAATAAAGAAGACTTAGAGGATGTTCAAGTTCGTTAACAGTTCGAAGAGATACTTCACCATAGAGATGTTTCTAAAAAGATTATCTTTAATACGTTCGTCGTCAATCCAGAAGTAACGATTACCAAGATAACCTGTCCTTGTTACCATCTAGGTTCAGACTCTGTGACAAAGCGTAAATACTACGAGTCTTATAGACTTTGGAACTTTACCGAAAACTCAATGTAGTAGTTAAAATATTTACGTCCCATATTACAAAATAATGACTGACTTTCCCCTCCCTTGCCAATAACGACATCACCCAAGGACCATTAAGGAGTCTATTAAGATCTGTTCCTTCTAAGTCATTTTCGAAAAAATTTAACGACAAACTTTTGTCATTTGTTCATTATTCACACAATATACAAGGGTCTTAACAAGATTCATATATATATCCTGACATACAGAATAAATATACAAAATAAAACATTAGGAGTGTTTTCTGGAGAAAATACATATTCTTTTGACTCCAGGTCCATCAGTATATTAAACAAGATATACGTTTATCAATTGTTCACCATCAAACCATAAGTTTGGATCCTTTAACGGGTATTGTCCTTAACCGTTAAACAAAGGTAGTTTCCCGGTCTACCATTTTCAAAATCAGAAGTGGTTGGTACGTCAGAGTAAACGTCGATATGGTAAGAAGAAGACGTCATACTTACGTTGGTGTCTATGATATACCAGTATATAGTTACTTTGAAAGGAACTTTGTTCATCGATGTCTGGTTTGTTGGTGTTTTTCGTCTGTTTCCCTTACCTATACCAATTTCATAATCTTACGAGACTTTTGAACTTTTTTGTTTTGTTTTGACCATCAGCAGCTGTAAACGTGACAACTGACGGAAGATGTCCTGATACCAGTTTTATTTATCCAGTAGACTTCTAGTTTACCTGAATAGTCGTTTCTTCTTTAACTGTGACTGGATAGAGATAGGTTAAGATATAATATGAACCTCTTACAGTAAACTTTACGTTATATATTTATACGGTTCAAAATTTAATTGCGTACATAATTTTAGTAGGAGAAAGTTGAGAGTTTTCTAATATAAAAAACATTCAAAGTATATTAATTCACCTTTTATAATTTTATCTTTCGAAGATGTATTTAATTTTTTAATGTGTTTACAATACGATATAAATAATCTTTGTAAGGACCACCGAGTCTGACATTTCTTAGACGGGTGTTACTCCCTCTGGGTCCAAACTAGGGACTCAGTCCTTCTAGGGTACCTCTTCGCTTACCGATGGGTGAGGTCATAAGAACGGACCTCTTAGGGTACCTGTCTCCCCGGACCACCCGATGTCAGGTACCCCACCGTTTCTCAGTCTGTACTGACTCTCTGATTACGAAAGTTAAGAATTGTAATTATCAAGTAGGTCTAAGTATACAGATAACAATTACTAATACTAAAAATATTATAAAATAACCGAATTCAATGTATAAGTTCTTATTATTACATCATTTACACCCAATTAAAATCTCATTAAAAAGGTCTAAAAAAAAGGACAAATTTTGATAAATTTTTATAGAAAAGGACAACCATTACAATTGATTATATTATTTTTCTTATAATTATACTATAATATAAATTGTTTATTCTGTCTTAGTATTTACATTTACTGGTGAATAAAAAGATTGGATAAAAAAACTAAAAAGTTACTCCTTAATTCATTGTACAAATTAGTCAAAATTTCGTATTATTTTCGTTTACTTAATAGTAATTAAAAGGGAGATGAAACTCCGTGACTCGGTTCGCCAATAAAAACGAATTAAAGGAAAATATTTAAGTGTATACAAAACTAGGTTTTATTCACGTAGGTACACATGAGTCAGTGAGATCAGAACAGGTCAAGAAATACTGGAATACCTGACATCGGGCGGTCCAAGGAGACAGGTACCCTAAGAGGTCCGTTCTTATAACCTCACCCAACGGTACGGGAGGAGGTTTCCTAGAAGGACTGGGTCCTTAGTTTGGTCGTAGAGGATGTAACGTCCGTCTACGAAACGGTGACTCGGTGGTCCTTTAGGGACTAGATTATGTTTTGCAATTTCTGACTTTCAGTCTGAAAACATGAGTCACCCTCTTTCACTCCCACCCTACTAAACTCCCTTATCGTAACTTTGTATATGTAATGGTATATATTTTATCTACTGGTCACGTTCAAACTACGTACTTCGTCCCGGGGGTTTCGGTCACAAGACCCTGTTGTCTCTCCCTACTCCATCCCTACCTCAACCCTCCCGCAAAGTACTACTCCCCTAGTGTAAATATAGACACTAGCTAAGCACAACTATATACCGTTTTTGGTGGTGTTATAACATTTCATTAATAGATGGTTAGTTTTAGTTAATTAATCAATTAATTAATTTTTTCTGATTTACTATTACGATGATTCAGTACAAAACCCGAAAATCCTAGAAAGGGGAAGGATTGGTAAATCACCCATGATTAATTCGAGAAGATCAACTCCCCGTTCGTACCCTCGTCACATAGTGTGTGGTTTTTCTTAGTAACGTAAACTTAATATAAGGTCAAAACTATATCGGTAGAAAGTAGGACCTACTTCTCAATTCACTCAGTCATCTGTGTCACGAAATCATTTTAAAACTTATCTTTAAGTCTTAATTTTATGACATATAACTTTTGCAATTATGGTCCTCGTCAGACAAACCATCACCTGACAGAACACTTAAGAGGAACATAAACCGTACAAAAATGAAAAGGAGTTTATAGAAGGTACGGTAGACCGGGTACTGGAGAAAACCTCAACACCTTTGACATTTTACCGTTTACCGAAAGAGTATACTAATGGTAGAAGAAAACGATTTTTATTAGAGTAAGACACGAGGATTTTGTCTCAATTTGGGAACTACTTGGTAACAAAACTATTGTCACATAGTGTACTGTTTACATTATCTTCTCATCGTCGAAAGGAATCACAAGAGAATTCTTCCTAAAATTGTCCTTTGGATGGTTTCATTAGGTCTTTGATATGGTCATGGTCAACCACTATAAGTGGTGTTTGATGACAGTCGTTTGTATGATATATAAATGAGGGATTATTGATAACCATATTGAGACGACGACGACGATTCAGTGAAATCAGTACAGATACGTTGGGGTATCTGTCGTCGGGTGGTACTAGGGGCAGGGACCCTAAGAGGTCCGTTCTTGTGACCTCACCCAACGGTCAAGGAAGAGGTCACGTACGTTCACTTTTCACTTTCACTTTTCACTTTCACTTCAACGAGTCAGCACAGGCTGAGTCGCTGGGGTACCTGACGTCGGGTGGTCCGAGGAGGTAGGTACCCTAAAAGGTCCGTTCTCATGACCTCACCCTACGGTAGTGGAAGAGATTACTAATATTAATGTAATAAAAAAGTGAAAATAAATAACAGAAAGAAAATCGAAATGACTCCATATTAACCGTATATTTTAACATTCTATATTTCATATGAAGTACTAAATTATATGTAACATTTTCCTAAGTACAGTAGATCAATCGTGTATAGTGGATTGTACAAATAGAAAAAAAATTCCTATGAAAAAGAACAAAAAAAAATTGTATATAAAAATAAAAATTTTAAAAATAAAGAAGCAAAAAACCGTAGTGAAACGTTGTACGGTCTAGAATCAAGGGAATGGACCCTAGTTTGGGCACAGGGGACTTCACATTCACGTCTCAGAATTGGTGACCTACTGATCCCTCCAGGACAAATAGAAAAAAGAACATACACACTCTTGTAAATGTAAGATAAAAGAATCGTTTAAATCTAATATGTTGTATCTGGTTAGTTGAAATCAGTAGTATAATTATGTGATCCGTGAATAAGTAGAACATGGACTCTCAAAGATGGAAAAATAGTTAATGAGAGATAAAGGGGTTGGAGGTCAAGGACCATCGGTGAAAATTTGTAAGACAAAGATACCTAAAGTGTAAATAAAATTATAAGGTGTATCTTCACTATGGTATGTCATAAATATAAGAGACAAACGGAATAAAGTGAATCGTATGATGGAGTTCTAGGTAGATACAACACCGTTCGTCCTCTTAAAGGAAGAAAAAGTACTGACTTCTTAAAAGGAAAGAGTACTGACTTCACATATATATATATATATATATATATATATATATTAGAAGAAATAAATAGATAATTACTTGTAAATCTAACAAAGATATAGATTCAATAACATTTATTACAACATTACTTGTATCTTACGTCTATAGAGAGACTTTATAAAAGAAACTAATATTTGGATCTTAATCCTACCGACCTAGTACACCATTTCAAGATCAAAATTAAAGAGTTTCTTGGAGGTATGACAAAGGGTTTCACCGACATGGTTAAATGTAAGAGTGGTTACACACGTACTTCTAAGGGGAAAGAAAGAGTAGTAGTGAATAATAGAGAAGAAAAAAATAGTGTCAGAAACAGAAATTTAAAACTGTAAAATTAATATTACACCAAACCATACCTAGGAAACCCAAATAGAATAAAACTTAAGAGACCCGAAGGGCTTAGACCTACAAACAATAAAAGGGGTATAATTCGGTAATAAAGAATCTTATTCAAAGATTAAAAAAGAGAGAGGAGATGATCCGAGGAGATCGTTCACATACCCTAGTGTTTCTCAACCTGTACTGAATCGCTGATTTGGTGTGGTGTGTCTTTCACATATAACCAGGTGAACTACTACAGGAGATATAAGGAATACGACATAACTAAGTTTAAAGAACAATAGGGAGACTAACCTATTTAAGGAGGCAGGACAGGATGTCAAGTGTCTACGAAATAAGATGAAGTAGGTCAGTAGATAACTTAGGGTACTAACTTAAAAAGTCAAGTAAATAATATAAATAGTAGAGACACTAAATACAAACCATGAAGGAATGTATAAAACGGAGACAACTATAAGAGTAAAAGAAATACGTAAAAAAAAGGAAGACTGGAGAGACTCGTTAAAATACTGACAGTAAAACTTGAAAAATCGGACATTTAATGAATAGAGGTAAAGTAATTTAAGACGAAGACCCCAAAATACACCTTGTATAAGGATATAGAAGTAAAAATGAATAAAAGACACAAATAAAGACGTGTAATCTATTTTGTTGGTAGAGGGGATCAGAACTCACTTCACCTGAACACATCTCATCCTTTGTAACTATTCGAATCGGACTCGAATACCAAAGGAGAGGTTAAAGACACAAACAGGTTCGAAGGAAATAACAAGAATCATTGAGGGTTATCAAACAATTCTAAACGGTCCCAAGGTTTCCCCTCTTTACTGTCACTCGTGGATCTTCGTCCAACCAACCTTCGGTCCAGTAGTCCGTCGTCGATTTTTACATACATCAAAGGGAAAGGTCTCTATTTGACCCTTTATTCTAAAAACGAACGAGGGTTCACATGTCGGTTCACAGTTCTCATCCCCACACACTAAAACGAGCTGATTTTTGATGAAGACATAAACGATGTCAGGGCACCCGAGTATTTATGTTCCGGGTAACCGATAGTTCGTTTTACTAGGTCGTTGGATGGGAAACCCATCATCAGTGTTTTCGACCCCGTGGTGTGGACATATGTTTGGGGAAGATCCCTCTGTCACCACTAAACCTCTCTCCCTTACTCTTCCGTTTCCACCGTAGACGACCGAAGAGACCAGAGACCTTCAAAATGTCAGTCGGGGATGTATTTGAATTGAAAGAATGAACTTGAAATAAATTCTTCAAATCAGGAAGGATAGTTAGTAAAACTTTATAAACGATGTGTTTTTAATAATTAAAGCCGTATACAAAATCAACCGGTCTTTTACAAGAAGTCAAGTCAAGTCAACGAGTCAGCACAGGTTGAGAAACGCTGGGGTACTTAGCGTCGTGCGGTCCGGAGGGACAAGTAGTGGTAGAGGGCCCCAAGTGAGTCTGTGCAGGTAGTTCAGGCACTACGGTAGGTCGGTAGAGTAGGAGACAGCAAGGGGAGAGGAGGACGGGGGTTAGGAAGGGTCGTAGTTTCAGAAAAGGTTACTCAGTTGAGAAGTGTACTCCACCGGTTTCATGACCTCGAAGTCGAAATCGTAGTAAGGAAGGTTTCTTGTGGGTCCTGACTAGAGGAAATCTTACCTGACCAACCTAGAGGAACGTCAGGTTCCCTGAGAGTTCTCAGAAGAGGTTGTGGTGTGAAGTTTTCGTAGTTAAGAAACCGTGAGTCGGAAGAAGTGTCAGGTTGAGAGTGTAGGTATGTACTATCTACTGTCCAAAAGACTAAAGAAAAAATTTGAAGTCTTATGAGTATTTAAGGAAAAGGTGTACTTAAAGTTAGAAAATTAAAATTTTAAGAACTGATATACTTTAAAAAGAAAGTCTATAAGTATTAAAGACAATATAATAGAAAATTTATAAAAAGAAGGAATTACAAATAGTAAACACGATCTAATACAAAATTCATGTGTATTCAGTCTCACTATTACGGGAGGTCCAAAACACGTTATTCAACTGACAGAACACCAGTTTTACAGGTTATCATTTAATTTAACAAAAGAAAGAGGAATAAAACCATGTAAAGGATAAATAAAAAGAAATCATATTGTAACTCTCTTAAACAAAGTCTTTAATAGTTCGTCCTGATTATCGTTCGGATTTAGATATGCAATAAAACGAATACGATAATAGTGTACCATCGTTACTTAAGGTATTAGAGTGTTTCTTATTATTATAAATCTTACTCCACTGGTAAATCTTTAATCACCAATGGTTAGGAAATCTGTACTCATTTGACTCCGGGTCTCTGTACAAAATTTCTTCAAGTATCTCAACAAACAGTTATTATAGTTCTGATTTTAAAAGTAGGAAAAAAGAAGACCATAAATGAATGGACTGATAAGGTAAATAGTAAAGGAAGAATAAGTAAAGACAGACTTAGAGATAAGAAGAGTACCGTGTGAAGATCGGGAAACACTTGGTCCGGAGACAAGTGGGACGAACTTCTTGACAGTCTATAGTGACAGGTTTCCTGGAAAGTAAAAATCTCGCTCCATACTTATGGGGGTAGACTAAACACGTACTCGAAATGAAACAAGTTTTTCTGTAAAAGTAAAACAAAAACAACAACATACAAAAGACTTAAGACACACCAGTAACTTAATTAAAAGGGATTTTCTTTTTCAATGAACAAAAAATAATAATATGAAATAAAACAAGTGAATAAGATATCCAACCACATTTTAAATTAAAATGAAACGTTTTTTGTCATGTTAAATTTTGCAAAACAAGACCCAAAGTTAAAGTACCCAATATAAAATAAGAAACCATAAATAAGGTGTACAAACATTACTGACTCTGAACTTAGTAATTAACAACAAAACGTTCTCAGTAAACTACAGATTTGTAATTAAATTAGGTGAATTTTATTAAAATTTGACAAAAAGATTTTTGTTCTTCAACTACTGTTTTTCGGTTATTTTGATTTAGATAGAGTGAAATTTAAGTCATCGAGAAAAAAAGAAAATTGGTTTAGGACAAAATAGTAGAAAACAAGGAACATAGTTATGTAGATCTAGTGTTACCCGAGAACTGTTTATTATTATATATTTGAATCTCTAAGTTCACTACGGTCTATCTATGTATCCACTATTAAGCTATATCTATACTTAAATAACCGACCAACTCAAACATAAAGTTTACTGTTATATATTTAAATCTCATTTTATCCTCCTTCATTAAGTTCACTATGGTCTATCTATGTATCCACTATTTAACTATATCTATACTTAAATAACCGACCAACTCAATGTATACAGGAAGGAGTAATTACACGAGAAAATAGTTTATGTACGTAAATCGTTTTGATTCATAGAACAAAAAACAAAAGTAATTTTAAACAATTTAATGGTTTATGGTATATTATCCGTCGGTCCTATTTAATGATCAGAAAATGAACTGAGTAAAAGGGTCATTTCTCTAATCGTCCTAAACAACGTGTATTTATCTTAATAGTAAAAGAATTTTGTCTTTTAGTATCTCTAGGAACGATCAGTTACACACCAAGTGATTGGTCGTCGAACTGTCGTTTGTATGTCTTTGTGTACCTTTTATATATTGTAGACGGTATGTAGATGGTGGTTCTTAATTGTTTACCAATGTAAACGAAGTTTATAATGAAAAAAATTTTATTTTACGACGTCTATATTGACTGCAGAAAACTTGGAAGACCAGGGAAATTGAAGAAACAGAGGTATAGGTCATAACTTTGGACAATTGTATCAAGTAAAAACTTTAATGTATACATATGACTATAAGTTATACATCATGACAAAAGATACGAAATATACAAAATATATTTAATACGCTATGAACAAATATTAAGACACTGAAGAACAAAGTGAGTTGTAAACAAAACTTTAATGGGTAATTCTATATAAAGATACAAATCTTTAAAAAAGAAAATATACGAAATTTTAAAACGGTCAGTGTAGGTGTGAAATCAGATTGATCATAAGTACTCATAAAGACGTTGGACTATATCTTTTTTTTTTAATTTAGAAATATTTTTAAGGAAGTGGAACTAGAGACTTTAGAAGAACCGAAAGAAAAAATGGATATATATGTATATGTACATACACGCACATATATATATATATAAGAGACAAATATAAAAAAGGATAATTCTCCTCAATACAGTATCTCTTTAAAACATTTCTAGGTACTTTTCAAGAGACCCTACAAGTAACTTTAAATTTACTTACATATCTAACCTCTTTTTGATTATCAACTTATTATGATATATTAAAAATAAATAATATATCATAATATATAATATAGTAAATATATCATATATTATATCATATATCACATATATATAATATATGATATAGTAAAAATAAATATTTGTTTCACGTGGATAAGAACGTAAAAAAAGTACGGGACGTTTTTCAAAATATAAAAACAGATAATTTAAAGAACACGATGAAAACATTTAAATTGGACTCTATTGAATATGTATAAGAAAGGTGAGACTTATTAAAATGAAACACATACGTCTATATCTGTATCTTTATCTGTATCTCCGTCTATATCCAACACATACACGGACACACATAGGTCGGTAGAACGACTCAAGAAAAGTAAAAAATACACACATAGGAGAACAGGAGAATATGTGTATGTGTTTTCGTGTGGATGTTTGAAGATACGGACAAAAGATAGAATACGGAACAAAATAAAATAAAATGAAACGCAGTGACATAATATAAAATAAAGAAAAACTGTAATGACTTAACCGTTCCTGAAGGTCATCAATTCATTGTCGTCCTTCAGAACACAAAGTAACTAAAGTCACCCTGATAAAGTCATTGATATATGAATTGTAAAGAAGATTCATAAAAAAAACAAAAAATACATTCTGTGTGTGAAACGGATATTCCTTCAAAGTAGGATAGACATTAAACGGTTCAAAACAAATTTTAGTATTTATCAACAACTTGACATACAACAAAGATGGACACGATTCAAATATAAAAAGAGTATATGAAACGACGAACTCATTTCATATAATTATTCACATGAACATAATTTTAGTGTAACATAAGAACTGTATTCGAAAAATTTTTTTAAAACTACGTAAATAATATTACGTAGAATGTACCTAATATGTACGTAATATAAATTAGAGACCTCCTTCTAGACAAAAATAGAGTAAATCTACAATTGGTAAAATATGTCATTACTCTAACCAAATATTAAAAATAAAGTAACATGGTAAGTACGGATAAAACCGTAATATGATATGATCGAAGTATTTTGTTCCTATCATCAAAAGAGGTGAAAAAGATCAAAATAGTTAAACACATTCGATACCTAATATACTAGATATTATCACTCTATTGGAGTAAATTTTGTTATAGACTCGACAAATGTTTTCTAAAATAGAATTTACTCTGATCACCTGTCACCTGTTGTATTAGGTATCTCTTTACCTAAGACATTAGATCCCTTTTTGTCGTGATGACATTTCAGACCCTTCTTAGTGGTAATCTTAACTTCGATTATTTATAGATGTGAATTTGAAGGTCAATTTTTTTTATTTGGACTACACCTAAACTCAGTATCAATGTGTCTAGTTGAGACTTAACGATTAACTCGACTTTTTTAGAAAGTTAAAGTTAATCCCCTGTTTTCTCTACGTACAAGTTAGGGACCCAGTCTAGGAGACTTTCTCCTTACCGTTGTGTGGGGTCATAAGAACGGATCTCTTAGGGTACCTTTCTCCTCGGACAACCCGATGTGTCAGGTACCCCAACGTATCTCAACCTGTACTGACTTCACTGATTCGTGTACTCGTGTCCAACAGTTAATAATAAATGACTATTTCCGACGGACATAACTACTCATAAAACTCCCATTCAATTCGGGTAGTACATTTATGTTACTAAATAATAGTCACAATGGGATCCTACTCTTTCTTCCTAACTGTCATATTTATAGTGTATAAAAGACAGGAATATGAGTAAAAATCGGTGAATTGTATGTTCACGTCGGATTAGATTTTGTCTATAAAAACAGAATAGAAAGATGTTATTGATATGATATCTACAAATAATTAACTCCCGGTAGATTGTTCCCACTCAGACATGGTATGTAGTACCCGTTCTTACGACGTCATTCTACCTTGGCTAACTGAAGTGACGTCCTTTATGTCTTTACGTAATTGTCAGAAATTGACCATTTTCGCGAGAACCTAGATCACTAATCACGATGACGATGTTACTGATTGAGTTGAATTTATCAGATTAATAGATTTGATGGAATTGAAAGATGATCCTTGGTGTATAAAAATGTATAAATTAACAATGAAAAATTCCAATGAGAAGTTTTTATTATCACAATATAGGTGAAATGTATGTTCCTTTGACTCCGAGTCTTTACAAGTGATTAAACGGTTTACAGATTTTATCCATTTAACAAATTGAGTTGGACCACTCAATGTAAATGGTGACGTCTACCACTAAGTCAAGTCCAGTCAGCGAGTCAGCACAGGCTGAGAAACACTGGGGTACTTAGCGTCGTGCGGTCCGGAGGGACAAGTAGTGGTAGAGGGCCTCAAGTGAGTCTGAGTGCAGGTAGCTCAGGCACTACGGTAGGTCGGTAGAGTAGGAGCCAGCAGGGGAAGAGGAGGACGGGGGTTAGGGAGGGTCGTAGTCTCAGAAAAGGTTACTCAGTTGAGAAGTGTACTCCACCGGTTTCATGACCTCGAAGTCGAAATCGTAGGAAGGAAGGTTTCTTTAGGGTCCCAACTAGAGGAAGTCTTACCTGACCAACCTAGAGGAACTTCAGGTTCCCTGAGAGTTCCCAGAAGAGGTTATGGTGTCAAGTTTTCGTAGTTAAGAAGCCGTGAGTCGTCAGAAGTGACAGGTTGAGAGTGTAGGTATGTACTGGTGTCCTTTGTGTTATCGGAACTGATCTGCCTGGAATCAACCGTTCCATTACGGAGCCGAAAACTTATACGATAGATCCAACCAGTATTGAACAGAAGGTTCCTCATTCGCAGAAAATTAAAGTACCGACGTCAGTGGTAGACTTCACTAAAACCTCGGGAGTTTTTATTCCAGACTGTGACAAAGATGACAAAGTGGTAGATAAAGGGTACTTCACTACCCTGGCCTACGGCACTAGAATCAAAAGACTTACAACTCGAAATTCGGTTGAAAAAGTGAGAGGAGAAAGTGAAAGTAGTTCTCTGAAAAATCGAGGAGAAGTGAAAGACGGTACTCCCACCACAGTAGATGTATGGACTCCAATAACTATAAAGAGGGTCGGTAGAACTAAGGTCGAACACAAAGAAGGTCAGGTAGCAAAGAGTACTACATGAGACGTATCTTCAATTTATTCGTCCCACTGTTATATGTCGGAGCTGTATGAGGAAAAGGATAAACCGTGGTCGGACAACAAGGTACAGGTCTAGATTGACAACGAAGGACTGGACGTATATCCAAAGAGTTCTCCGTCCAGTCCACTAGACCATAAGGGTAGAGAAAGTCTTAAAAGGTGTCAAAGAACACTAGGTGTGTCAGTTTCCGAAACCGTATCAGTTAGTTCGTCTTTATCTACAAAGAGACCTTGAGAGAACGAAAAAGGTACTGGGTCTCCTGCGACCGTTAAACTAGAGACCAAGGAGACGGAAAAGATTCGGGTCGAACTTGTAGTCCTTCGAGTGCCAAGTGCATAACGACTTCGAACCGAACCTCTTAAAACTCGTAATGTAATGATCGTACACTCTACTCACGTTAACACCCCATCAAACTCGTAAGAAAACGTAACGGAAAGAAACCTTAACCTTACTTTTGACTGGAAAAGGTCAGGACACCGGTGACAACTCAAAAGGTTTAAACGACCGTATAACTCACGTCGTGAAAGTGTCGTAGTAGAAGGTCCTAAACTTTGTCGAGTTGACCTTAAGGTCTAACGTAGGTACTTTAATTTTCTGTGAATGAGGAGCCTTTCTTTCAATACTGGTTGGATCTGTCGTATAAGTTTTCGTCTCTGTAATGAAACGGTTGTTTCCAGGTAGAACAGTTCCAATACCAAAAAGGTCATCAGTACACACCTACACTCTCAACCTGACACTTCTTCCGACTCACGACTTCTTAACTACGAAAACTTGACACCACAACCTCTTCTGAGAACTCTCAGGGAGCCTGACGTTCCTCTAGGTTGGTTAGGTAAGACTTCATGTAGTTGGGACCCTAAAGAAACCTTCCTTACTACGATTTCGACTTTAAGGTCAAGAAACCTGTCGAGTACACTTCTCAACTGAGTAACCTTTTCTGAGGTTACAACCCTCCCTAACCCCGTCTTTCTTTTCCCCTGCTGGCTCCTACTCCACCGACCTACCGTAGTGACTGAGATACCTGCACTCAGACTCACTTGAGGTCCTCAACCACTACCTGTCCCCCCGGACCGCACGACGTTAAATACCCCAGTGTTTCTCAGCCTGTGCTGACTCGTTGACTTGACTTGACTTGACTTTCAGTGTTCTTATAATCTAAAGTGTTAATATTAAACTTAGGTGAGTTTATCGGATAACAGTAAGATCATATTACATTGAGGAGGGTATGACAAAATCTCTTTTTCAGGGGTATGAAAAAAACAATTGTAAGATTATGAGTTTCTTACAATTTCTAAAATAAGTGTATAAATAATATGTCCACTACAGGAATCTCTACTAAAAATATTGATTTTTCTGGTAAGACAATCGTACTTTAAAAGATCTTCTTTTATATATAAGTGTATACACATGTATATATTACAATTAAGTAAATTGTAATATAAGTAAACCTTTAAACCTCAGTAAATTTTACCGTTTGACTCTCTAATTCTCTTCTAGATTAAGGAGGATAAGGAGAAGTCTAATGAATGTTTGACTTTCGATGAGATCTTATCTATGACAATTTAAGTAGTAAAAAAGCTTACGGATTTTCCGTAATTCATAAGTTTTTCATCAAAGTTACTTATTTACTTTTTGCGATTCACATTAGATAATTAATCTCCATTACCCCGAATGAAACGTTCTTATGATTCTTATAATTTACTTACTTATACACGTTTCATAGATGTATCACAGATCTTACACGTAAATAAAAGTTCTGGTTGAGGAACAACGTATTTTCTATGACCTGTAAATTTGAGATCTTGTTCAAAAAAGTGTCAAAGTACACGAATTCTTGGTACACTCTTTTAATGGAAGTCACTTATAAGGATCTATTTGATTAAGTTCACTCATCGGGTCTTTAGATAGAGAATTTGTTCATTTTATCCGGTAGATCTACGTATTTTTCATACCTGATATGAAATCTTTTATATCGGGATTTTTTAAAATAATAATCTCACTTAACAAATCTCAAGTTCGTCAACTGTGAACTGTATTAAAATTTTCGTTATCATAAATCTTTAAAATTTTTATATTATAAATTTTTCGTATAACGTTATACACAAAAATTCATCTATTCTAGAAGTACCTAGATCTACTTCAAAATGACTTAATAAGGACAACTAGACACTGGTAGACCATTACCCCTAATTCTTGATCAGGACAGAGGTAATTTGTTATTACGTAATAGTAATGTAAGTAGGAGGAAAGGAAGGTGTGGTGGATGTACACTAAACCATTCGTAAAAGGAGGATCGATGTCATGTGTTTTACGAAAAGTCTTGTACCAAATCTTTTAAGTATTCATTCCTCCACAGGAAAAGAGTATAGATGGTAAATGTAGATTCTATTATCAAACACTTCGTCATCTTATACACTCTAAGTGCGTTTCATGTCAGACTCCGAACCATAAGTGAAAAACTTCAGGTTCTTACGAAAAGGAAGTTTCTCGAGGTCCGAGGCTTGTTAAGCGAGAGTCTCACATGTTTAGTGAAAAGGTTACTTTTAAAGATTTACGGGAAACTCATATACTCTCACCCTCGTGTCTCTTCACTTTTTCTCACTTTTATACCTCCCCCCTCCCACCATTCTTCCCTCTCTTTCTTTCGTTAACGTCAAGGTTTACTGACTTTTGTAATACTTGACGGATTACTGAAGTAGACTCCCCAAAACTCTCGAAACTGTCACCACGACTTTCATCTTTCTATGGTCCATACCTCTGAAGAGTATCGTGATCTAGTATGAATCGACAAGACGAAAGGAATTGTGCCGAGACCACCAGAAAGAGTCCGAAGAGGGGTCAATAATACAATAGCTTAAAGAGTATAGACTTGTGTTTGATCCTTAGAAACGTTTCGGACGAGAAGTCCACTTTGTAGATTAAGGTCACTTTGTCTTTTATTTATCTATATAAATAAGACGTATACCATATTTAGACTATTTACTTATCCCGTCAAAAACATGTCATCGAGTTTTCATCGAAAAGTACATGTGAGTTCAGTGAAGGAATTTAAAACCCCAGTAAAGTCAGAATGTTCGATACGAAAGGAAATCTTTAGTGTCCATAACTACTCCGAATATCTTTAATTGAGACTACTCTGACCCTTTTATGATAATCAAAAATATATTGGTAAGAAATGATGTTGTAAGTGTGAGACTGAATTTTGTATACGAGGACAACTTTTATAAGTAATTGGAAAGTGTACTACATATTGATCGAAATAGTGTCACCTATTTTTTTTTTTTTTTAGGGTGAATCTCAAAACTTTCTCTCTGGGTCACCCTTTATGTGTTTACCATTTGAGATGGCTTCCTGTGTTTTTCCGGGTATTTTGTAGTCTTCCCAATATCTCCAGATACCTAAAATTAACGATACACGGTAACCCGGAAATGTTTCGTTAGTTCGTCCGTTAGAGGTTTCTGTCAGAACGGTATTATGTAAATTGTTATCTCAAGAGTGGGGTGGCCGTCTGATCCCAAATACTTCCAGGGTTATCGTTAATTACTGGAACATCCGACTCTCCTTTTTTTTTCTCTGTCTCTCTTTTTCTCTCAATTTAACCGAGAGAAAAAACTACGTATTATATTCATATCTTTACTATTAATACTTCCTCCTTTCATTTTCTCATTCCCTATATTATTACAAACATTCACGAGAAATATAAAAGAGAAAAAAAATTGAAAAGAGGTTTCCATCTCTTAATAACTTTTATTACAAACAGTGGTTTCACCCAACAATGAATTTCCTACTAAACTAAAACAACTAAATCACCCCACTCCTTTCATTTTAACTAACTAAATAACAACTGGTAAAGTGTTATAAAGTTAATAAACTTATATTTTCCTATTATTAACATTTGTAATTCAACAGGGTTTATAGGTAATATGTAACTAGGGTTGAGTGTCTTCGATCGATTATAATAAATAGGCAAGTCAAGTCAACGAGTCAGTACAGGTTGAGAAACTCTGAGATACCTGACGTCGTACGGTCCGGTGGGACAGGTAGTGGTTGAGGTCCTCGAAAGAGTTTGAGTACAGGTAACTCAGCCACTACGGTACGTTGGTAGAGTAGGAGACAGAGGAAGAGGAGGGAAGTTAGAAAGGGTAACCAGAAAAGGTTACTCAATCAAGAAGTGTAGTCCACGGGTTTCATAACCCCGAAGTCGAAGTCGTAGTCAGAAGGGTTACTTATAAATCCTGACTAAAAGGAAATTCTAACTGACACCGCTTAGGCTTTCATATTATAATTATAATTATTAATAATTATAATTATAAGAAGATTCATATCGTAATAAACACGATGTAATGCATGGACGATACATAGTACGTGACGTGCTGTAAAATAAATTGGTATTTTACAATCACAATATAGGAAAATCATTACCTCATCTCTTCCATTTTTGCACCGAGTTCTGGTCTGAAGAATATTCACTGATGGGACCTTAAGTTTAGATTCTGGGACTTAAGTTATAGAAAACATGATGAATATACAGCGACTTCAGTCATTACGTGTAGACACAACACCTCTCAGAGGACGAAATGTTGTTGAAAGAGGGCTGGAACCAGATCCAAAGTCCTTCTTAACCTCTCATAAACCTATACTATCTATGTTGGAAGGAACACCGGAACTTTACGGGCGATTCGTCTCTAGGCCATGACATAAACCTCTTAGAAAGGATGTACAGGTGTCTCTGACATTTATCGGAAGACGAGTCACAGAACCACGAAATATAACTGATCTGGATAAACGGAGGTCTCTCATAACCAGTCATCAAGAAGTAAATTAAAGGTAATAGACATTGATAAAACTGTGTGACCTGTGACCGCAAAACCGAATCAAAAGGGTCTCATCTCAAAGACAGACAATGAAGTACATCACCTGTGACCCTCTCCTGTTCAGACTTAGTTTCAAACTTCGTTTTTTTTTTTTTCTTTTTCTTTAGTCGTTGAACACTTAACGTAGATATCGGGAAATTTAACAATTTTAAATCTTGAAAGGTGTAGGAACGAAAAATCTCATACCGAAAACAAAAGAGATATGTGTTAATTGTAATTTAAGTCTCATTCAGAAAGTTGGGAAGTAGTGTTCGAGACGAATTACCTTATATTTTAGTTAAAGTCAAACGGAGTGTGTAGTGAAAATCAGCAATAGTAAATTGAGAACGAAAAAAGGAGAATGCATTGTACAGTTGACCTCTTGTTAAACACAACTTCCCCTTATAATACTGTTATGTTTATGAAGGGAATTTTGATCGGTTCTTTTTTTACACAATATTTCCTATAAAAGAGTGTATTTCGTAATAAATCGGATAAAAAATACATTGACTACACAATCAGGGTGTCCTAACAAGAGTGTTCTTCTCCCTCTTTCGTTACTATTATCAGGGGAAAATAAATCATGAACTATTTATATCCCAGAAAACGTTGTTTCAAAAATCAAAATGTATTGTTTACGAATTTATTTTGAAATATATCACAGACTTCCATTAAAGTGTCGTCGTTGTAGTATGGATATAAAAATTATATTTATCAAGATAGGTTGTGTAAACTTAAAATACGGACTTTAATTTTTTTTAATAAAACTCGGGATTGTAAATTAAACCACTGGGATGTGTCTTGTTATATATTATGGAACTACATTCATTTTGGTGAAAGAAACTAAGAAAGTACACATTTGGAGGTTTGAAAAGTTTCCGAGTTGAGTAAACTCATTTTTGAACGAGAGTGTTACCGGGGTCTGTTGTAGGTTCTCGACGAAGACAACAGAGGGCGTGGACAGTAGGATTCAGAAAGGGTGAAGGGGTGGAGGTCGGTGTTACAGGAGACGAGAAAGACCTTGTCTGTTCTTAAAGGTATTGAGTTCCGGAAAGGAAACGACACGAAAGAGGGACCTCCGAAGAAGAAGATTGTCAAAGGGACCTATAGGGTATTATGACTTGTAAACGTATGTACAGTGGAAAAGTCACTTCAAAAAAACTGTAAGGTTAAATATTATAACTTTCCACAACGACTTGTTACTACAACTTGTTTCTGTGAACCTAAAAACCGGAGGTCTCCTCTTCTTAAGTTAGTCCCCGGTCCCCCGAACTAGTGAGTCTCGAAAACACACTTCTTCTTCGCTCCAGTGAGTCAGCACAGACTGACAAACACTAGGGTACCTGACATCAGATGGTCCGAAGAGATAGGTACCCTAAAAGGTCCGTTCTCATGACATCACCCAACGGTAAAGGAAGAGGTCCCCTAGAAGGGTTGGGTCCCTAGCTTGGGTCCAGAGGACGTAACGTCCGGCTGCGAAATGGGAGACTCGGTAGTCCCTTCGGGAAACACACATTATTTCAAAATGATTTCATATTTTCTATATCTCTTTCGAAGACTGTGTCTGTAGTCTTCACCCTTTCTCTCACGGGGAAGTGATCACAATCGTCACCTCAATATATGAAAAATTGATGAACAATGTCACTTAGTTTTCTTACAGACCTCTAACATTTCTGGAATGATCTGGGTTGAGGGTAATTCTATTGTCCTAATCGGTCTTGTAAAAGTCCTTCCCCTTTGACAGGAGTTCGTCCTATGTGACAACAATATATTAGGAATCATGTCTCAAATTTGACAAGGAACAACACATTAGTAGTCAAGGTCCGAATTTCTATTTTTAGAAAATACACTGATTCTGATTCCTTATATCTCCCTTTTTTTCGTAAACAGGAAAGGAGGAGGAAATCTCAAGGTCTGGGAAGAGAGGAAACCCTGGGGACCCGAAAAATAGTTGGACGGATCCTTGACTCTCTCAAATCAATTTCAACTTGTCAAGATACTTCTGGATGTTCTGGAAGATTTTAATTGTGGGGTTTTTCTACAAGAAAAGTAATATCCCCTGACCTTACGTTTTCATCCATCAGTTCTTTGTGGACTTCATTGTCCTTTTAAACAGGAACCTCATGTCTTTCTCCGTCCCGTTTCCGATTATCTCAACACGGTTCTCTTACGTGACCAGTATCGTTTGTGGGACAAGGTTGTTGTGTACTCTTCTGAGATGTGTACCTGTAGTGGTGTACCGTTTGTGACTTTAGTCTAACTAATATAAGAAACGTCGGTTTCTATTTCTTCAAGATATGTGTGTCGTTTTTGTTCTAGCCTTCGACTGATACCGAGTCTAGTACTTAAGGAATAACGGTTTAACTGAATTTAACTTCTTTCACCCCTTTTGATGATCTAGTAAGACAATACTGGATTTCTTTTAGGAAATACTAAGATGTCACTTTCACTCTTTATCTAAATTCCCTGATCTAGACTGTCTCACGGACTACTTGATACCTGTCTTCAAGTACTGTAACATGTCCTCTGTCCCCCGTTCTATTAGAGGTTCTTTTACTTTACTTTTGCTCGTTTTACCGATAGACTTCTCCAGAATGTTTATCGACACTTTTCTTCTCTTCGGTTTTTGTTTCCTCTTTTCCTTTCTATATGGGTAAATTTACGTCACAAAGTTTCTTATCGTTTCTCTCTATTCTTTCGGAAGGAGTCGCTAGTCACGTTTCTTTATCTCCTTTGGGGATCTTACCCTTTCTGATCTCTAGAGTAGTTTTTTTAATCTCTATGGTTCCCTTGTAAAGTACGTTTCTACCCGAGTTATTTTCTGTCTTTACCATATCTGAATTGTCTTCGTCTTCTATAATTCTCAACCGTTCTCATGGGTCTTCTTGACATGTTTTTTCTAGAAGTACTGGGTCTATTAGTGCTACCACACTAGTGAGTGGATCTCAGTCTGTGGGACCTTACACTTCCGTTGGCCTGTAATCCTTCGAAGTGATACTTGTTTCGATCACTTCCAATACCTTAAGGTCAACTCTACCTTAAGGTAGAAAGTTTAGGACTTTCTACTACGACACTTTCACGATGTGAGTTATACAGTCGTTTAAACTGTTGAGTCGTCACCGGTGTTCTAACCTTTTCCAGTCGAAAGTAAGGTTAGGGTCTCTTTCCGTTACAGTTTCTTACAAGTTTGTTGGTGAGTTAACGTGAGTAGAGTACACGATCGTTTCATTACGAGTTTTAAGAGGTTCGGTCCGAAGTCGTTATGTACTTGGCACTTGAAGGTCTACAAGTTCGACCAAAAACTTTTCCGCCTCCTGTCTCTAGTTTAACGGTTGTAGACTACCTAGTAGTTTTTTCGTCTTCTCAAAGTCTTTTTATAGATAAAGACGAACTAACTGATACGGTTTCGGAAACTGACACACCTAGTGTTCTTTGACACCTTTTAAGACTTTCTCTACGCTTATGGTCTGGTGGACTGGACGGAGAACTCTTTGGACATACGGTCAGTTCTTCGTTGTCAATCTTGACCTGCACCTTGGTGTCTGACCAAGGTTTATCCTTTTCCTCACACAGTTCCGACATATAACAGTGGTACGAATAAATTGAATATACGTCTAATGTAGTACTCTTTTCGACCCGACTTTCTTCGTGTTGAATCTTAGTTATAACGGTCTCTTTATAGTTATTGAAGTCTATACGTCTACTGTGGTGGGAATACCGTCTTTCACTTCTTGACTTCTCGGAGAACTACTTTCACTTTCTCCTCTCACTTTTTCAACCGAGTTTCGAGTTGTAAGTCTTTTGATTCTAGTACCGTAGACCAGGGTAGTGAAGTATCGTTTACCTACCCATTTGTTACCTTTGTCACCGACTGAAATAAAAAAACGTGAGCTTTTAGTGACGCCTACCACTAACGTCGGTACTTTAATTTTCTGTGAACGAGGAAACTTCTTTTCAATACTGGTTGGATCTATCGTATAAGTTTTCGTCTCTGTAATCAAACAGTTATTTCCAGGTGGATCAGTTCCGATACCAAAAAGGTCATCAGTACATACTTACACTCTCAACCTGATATTTCTTTCGACTCGTCTCTTCTTAACTACGAAAAATTGACACTACAACCTCTTCTGAGAACTCTCAGAGAACCTGACGTTCCTCTAACTCGGTTAGGTAGGATTTCCTCTAGTCAGGACCCACAAATAACCTTCCTTACTATGATTTCGACTTTGAGGCTATGAAACCGGTGGACTACACTTCTTGACTGAGAACTTTTCTGGGACTACGACTCTTTCTAACTCCCGTCCTTCTCTTCCTCTGTTGTCTCCTACTCTACCAATCTACCGTAGTGGCTAAATTACCTGTACTTAAACCCATTTGAAGTCCTCAACCACTACCTGTCCCTCCGGACCGCACGACGCCAAGTACCCCAGTGTTCCTCAGTCTGTACTGACTCTCTGTTGACTTGACTTGACTACACTTCTAAATCATATATGTACTTAACGATTTACTGTTGTTATTTTAACCAATTGTGGATGTAGTAGAGTGAATCACAAGAAAAGGAAAAAAAAAAAAAGTTTCATCTTGTAAATAAATAAAAATAAAAATAAAATAAAATAAAATAAAAAATGACATAACCAAAACGGAATGTAACTGTACTTAGGTCGTGCCCACATATACGCAAGGGTTTGTACTTGTGGGGAGGGCGGAGGGAGGGGTATTGTAGAGAGACCCAGTAGTGACACGTGGTCGGGGTTCGTACGACATAGGACGCAGTCTGATCTGACCGCTAACCTAAGAATGTCCTATCATACGTACAATGTTACGGTAAGAGGGTTTAGTAGGGTGGGAGAGGGAGAGGGAGACTCAGGTTTTCAGGCAATATGTGTAGACACAGAAAAAACAACAGAACGTATGTTCCAGCAGTAACGGTAGAAAGATTTAAGGTATCTATACACAATCATATGACATAACCACAAAAAGAAAGACCGAATGAAGTGAGACATATTATCCGAGGTCAAAGTAGGTAGAGTAGTCTTGACTAAGTTTACATAAGAAAAATTACCGACTCATTATGAGGTAACACATATACATGGTGTCGAAAGAATAGGTAAGTAGACGACTACCTGTAGATCCAACAAAGGTACAGGACCGATAATATTTGTCACGACGCTACTTGTAACCCCATGTACACAGAGAAAGTTAAGACCAAAGGAGCCACACATACGGGTCGTCACCCTAACGACCCAGTATTCCATCAAGATAAACGTTAAAAAATTCCTTAGAGGTGTGACAAGAGGTATCACCGACATGATCAAACGTAAGGGTGGTTGTCACATCCTCCCAAGGGAAAAGAGGTGTGGGAGAGGTCGTAAATAACGAACGTCTAAAAACCTAGCGTCGGTAAGACTGACCACACTTCACCATGGAGTAACACCAAAACTAAACGTAAAGAGATTATTACTCACTACAACTCGTAGAAAAGTACACAAACAATCGGTAGGCATACAGAAGAAACCTCTTTACAGATAAATCAAGAAACCGGGTAAAAAACTAACCCAGCAAATAAAAAGACCTTAACTCGACGTCTTCAACGAACATATAAAAACTCTAATCAACAAACAGTCAACGAAGTAAACGATAATAAAAGAGGGTAAGTCTTCCGACAGAAAAGTGGAACGAATATAAAAGGAAACAACACGTCTTCGAAAATTAAAATTAATCTAGGGTAAACAAATAAAAACGAAAATAAAGGTCATAAGACCCTCCACCTAGTATCTCCTAGGACGACACTAAATACAGCCTCTCACAAACGGATATAATAGGAGATCCTCAAAATATCAAAGACCAGAATGTAAATCTAGAAATTAGGTAAAACTCAAATAAAAACACACGCCACGATCTTTCACTAGATCAAAGTAAGAAAAACGAAAAAGATCGACATCACTCTTGTAAAAGGTCGAAAATACATGTGTTACGTAATAACAATTGACATCGGTGACACCACGTGGAATGTGGGGTCTCAATAAGTAGAAGATTCACCTTCAAATACGAGAAATTGTTTGTTGAGGAGTAAAGATGGTGGTTGGGAGGTCGGGGACCGTTGGTGGCTGAATCAAAGACGAAAATATTCAAAAAAAAAAAAATCTAAGGTGTACACTAACTCTAGTATGTAATAGATAGAAAAGACAGTAAATAAAGTGACTCGTATTACCAGATACGTCTCATGTAGTACTCTTTGAGACCCGACCTTCTTCGTGTTCGACCCTAGATTCAAAGGCCCTCTTTATAGTTATTGGAGTCTATAGGTCTACTGTGGTGGGAATACCGTCTTTCACTTCTCCTTGAGTTTTCGGAGAACTACTTTCACTTTCTCCTCTCACTTTTTCAACCGAATTTCGAGTTATAAGTCTTTTGATTCTAGTACGGTAGACCAGGGTAGTGAAGTACCGTTTATCTATCCCTTTGTCACCTTTGTCACAGTCTGACATAAAAAAACCCGAGGTTTTAGTGACGTCTACCACTAACGTCGGTCCTTTAATTTTGTGCGAATGAGGAACCTTCCTTTTAATACTGGTTGGATCTGTCGTATAAGTTTTCGTCTCTGTAATGAAACGGTTGTTTCCAGGCAGATCAGTTCCGATACCAAAAAGGTCATCAGTACATACCTACCCTTTCAACCTATTATTTCTTTCGTCTCGAGCCTTCTTAACCACGAAAACTTGAAACCACAGTCTCTTCTGAGAACTCTCAGGGAACATGACGTTCCGCTAGGTTGGTCAGGTAGGATATCCTCTAGTCAGGACCCACAAGTAACCTTCCTGACTACGACTTCGACTTCGAGGTTATGAAGCCAGTGGAGTACACTTCTCAACTGAGTAACCTTTTCTGAGACTAAGACCCTCTCTAACCCCGGTCCTCCTCTTCCCTTACTGTCTCCTACTCTACCGACTTACCGTAGTGCCTGAGCTACCTGCACTCAAACTCACTGGAGGCCCTCAACCACTACCTGTCCCTCCGGACCGCACGACGCTAAGTACCCCAACGTTTCTCAGCCTGTGCTGTCACTGACTTTACTCACAAGAATTCACCTAGGTACAGTGTTTATAGTTCTAAAAACAGATTACATATCAACTCATTATAGAATGATATACAACTATATCACTTCACCTAGCAAATCCAGTGAATTCTCCAAAAGTAAAGAACAATTTAAAATAAAATAAAATAAAATAAATAAATAATAAAAAGGAAAGAAACATTAAAAAAATTAAAATTTTAGAAATTAAGAATGTACGCAAGGGTTTGTACTTGGGGGGATTTTTAAACAAGTACTCACAATTGTCAAAAGATCACCGTGAATATCCAAAAAGAGATTTATACTAGTATAGTAAACGTTCGTCATTTAAAATGAAAACGGAAAGGTTAAACCACGGAAAATAAAGAAAAAGAATTAACAAGACCATCATGTAGGTCATGATACAACTTATCTTTACAACTGTCACCCGTGGGAATACAACAAGGACCCGAAACCCCTTTTCGAAAGTCGGAAAGAAGTATGACGATTGACACTACGATCAAAACTTAAACAGCATACACCGGAAATAAGAAGACTCTAGGTAAGGAGATATGGGTTTAATAGTATTCAAAAAAAGTACTTTCCTATAACTTAAAATAGTTCAAGAAAAAGATGAAGACAACTCTACTAGTAAACTAAATATAGGAAGTAAGATAATTATACTATGTACAAATAACTAAACGTATACCCTTGGTAAAGACGTACGGACCTTGTCTAAGGTGAACTAGTACTTCATCTTAGAAAAATTACAAGACAACCTTTATAAAAAGATCATAAAACGATCCCTAAAAACGTAAATGTAAGTAGTTCCTACAACCGGATATCAAAAAAGTATCACAGGAATCCATAATCCAATTACGACCGGAATATTTTCGACAACTCTCACATAGGAGGAGAAGTTAAAAACACCTTCTCGAATTCTTACTAAAAATATTAAAATTTTCAAACCATCTTAAATGGTCACTTTGGTACTAAGATTTTAAAAGAACTCTCTAAAAAGTATGACTAAGTTAGAGGTAGTAATACCCAAACAAAAGAACAAACAAATTAATTGTGAGGCGATATGTATTCAAAGAACTTCTGACCTTAAACTCCGACGAAATAAATGACGACACAAAGGATATGGAATTTTTTACAAACCGGTCATCATCCTCGAGTTATTTATAACCAATTCTCTTACCTAATAACTTACTTACTTGTCAGAAAAAGTTGGGTGTTCGACAGAAATTTCTTTGTCTCAAGTTTATGCAGTTTTACTTGAGGTGCAAAGGTAACGTAGGGATCTTTGGATATTTCCTCTAAGTTAAAGACTGTAAACCGTTACAAAGTGGGAAAAAGGGGAGTAAAGGTTAAGAGTCAGTGTGGACGACAGATAGGAAGACAATGGTCAAGGGGAGGTTGGTACTTTAAAGACAGGGATCGGATGATGAACAGGAAGGTGGAAGGGAAAATAAGAACATAGGGAGGGAGAAACGCTAAATCGTAGTATTTTTTTTTAGTTTTAGTTTGATCGTTATCGTCCTGATAGATAAAACCTGCCCCAGTCCCTTTTCCTTTAACTTTAGGAAAATCGTTACTTTTCTCTTTATTAACCCGTCACGAGTTTGTTTAAATATTGGGAAGTTTTACACAGTTACAAAGACTTTAACACCGAGTAAAATATTAATTGAAGGTTTCTTTTGGATGTGGAACTGTCCTTCTCCTCATACAACACTGTATTAACAGTCGTAGAGAGACACACACGAATCGGTACAATCTTTATATAGACAAGTAGGTTATTAGTGGAGCCATCACGATAATGTAATCATTTAGTGTTCGTCAATGAAAAAATTGTCTTAAGTATTCGAATTTAACTGAAGTTTTTATAATTTAATACTGTCCGAACTTTACATGAAATAGCTTTCTTCTCATTATCTTGTCTCAAAGTTTTGTATGTAAATACTTACTTCGATCATAGACAGTGACTACCTTTGTCCCGTGAACGTTTAAACAACATTCGAAAGTTTGGATTCTTCCCTTCCACCGATGTCTACATCGAAACAGAGTAAAACAATAGTTCTGTGTACTTTAACCGTAAAAATGTATAGTATATAGTCCATTATTTTAATTCTATCTTTTCAAATGTGTAATGAGACACTCATAATAACTCAAGTCTATCAATCCAAACACCACATATACACAAACATGACACCTACCCCCACCCCCGGGAATAATTTTAGAAAGGTTTCTGAGTGCGTGTTTTATCGATAGTAAAGTTCACTAGGTTATAAGTATATTTCCACTTCAAGTCCCTATATAATAAGTCGATTCCTTTTATTTTATTGAGACGTCGATTGTTTTGTCTTTTATATCAGTTTTGGGACCATATACGATAATTTAAAATGTCCTATACTATGTGATCTGATACGGTGTATGATTTTATGTAGTATTTCAAAATGGTGTTAGGGTCTCTATGACTTCTTTAGTTCAATTCGCTTCTGACACCCGTCACCCAAAAGTATACTGATACGGTCTGGGTTCTCAATTAAAATAAAGTCTTAAACATATTTGATTTCCATTTCTCCCGAATCTGAGTGTTAATAAGACTGTCTCTTTATTACAAAATATTAATACGTCGGTTCTCACACGATATCAACAAATAAAAACCACAAATTTCTACACAAGGGGTGGGATGGCGTTGGGAATGGGGATAAGGGTCCGACCCTTTACGAAAATAATTTAAAGACTGTTAAAACTTTGTTGACGTTATTATCATTATTACCGGAAGATTTTCTATTTATTTATTGGGACTCCGAAAAGAAAAGGAGACGAACTAGGAGTAGGTATAGGAGAAAGAGAAAGGTTAATCATTTACGACCTTACGGAGTACCGAGTTAGGAATCTGGACAAAACAAAAGAAAAAAACATGAATAAGATATATACTAGAGTAATTTAGGGTACCTAAATTGATAAAGATAATAAGTCCTACTCGATCCGATACGATGTTATTGTTTATTTAGGAGATAAAACCCTCTGATATTTTCGTAGAGAAAGAAGGACTACCGAGTTATGTAAGTCATTCACAAGTCATTAACCTACGTACACATTTATTTATACGTACATAGACTGACGATTTAGGTGTAAGATTTAACTTTCGAATTCTCGTAGAGTTTAAACTGTACAGACTCTTCTTACTAACTAAAGCATCCGGATATTCGTGAAGAGGAGGTTTGAAGGGACAAAGTCGTTTACTAAATGGCAGTAAATGGACAAATGAGTCCGGGGTTCGGAATCTCAATAAAAACTGAGAAGAGAAAAGAAAATTTAGTGTATAAGTTAGACGGTAGTTTAAAGAAATGGAGTCGGAAGTGTTATAGGTTTTTGTTGGTGAAGAAGGATGGGGGGAAAGGTAGATCAAGTTTGGTGACGACGAAAATTATAAAGTCGGTGATTTTTTTACAGGGGGATTAATGAGAGGAACGAAAAGGATTTTTACTAGTGGTTATATCATTGATTTTACTAGTAAAATTTAGTATTTATTTTAATAAAGTGTGAAACAAATATATTGAGGTTACCAAGGGTTAGTGTGCACATAATTTAAAGTTTACTAGATAATCTAGGATGTATTATACTGTGTATAATCTCAAATAAGTGGTCGGTCACCAGTCTTACTAGGAAAATTGTATATCAAGAAAAAAAAAAAATAAAAAAATTTTAAAATTTTAGAAATTAAGAATGTACGCAAGGGTTTGTACTTGGGGGGAGGGTGGAGGGAGGGGTGTTGTAGAGAGACCCAGTAGGGGTACGTGGTCGGGGTTCGTTCGACGTGGGATGCAGTCTGTACCTGACCGCTAAGTTAAGAATGTACTGTCATATGTACAATCTTAAGGGTAAGAGGGTTTAGTAGGGTGGGAGAGGGAGAGGGAGACTCAGGTTTTCAGACCATATGTGTAGACACAGAAAAAAGGACAGAACGTATGTCCCAGCAGTAACGGTAGAAGGATTTAAGGTATATATACACAATCATATGACATAACCACAAAAAGAAAGACCGAATGAAGTGAGACATATTAACCGAGGTCAAAGTGGGTAGAGTAGTCTTGACTAAGTTTACTTAAGAAAAATTGCCTAGTGCTGTGTAGTACTATTGATACACAGAGAGTTTCACGAGTCTGATAAAGGGTGATATGAATCTATTTTAGGTTTCAAGAATAGTTCGGAATTTAAAAGAACAGTAGAACTCGAACCAAGAAGTATGTACTAGAATGATGAGGGAAAGAGTGATTGAAGAGATGTCAAAAAGTTTTAAGGGTACTTGTATAAATGGATTGTCGAAATGGAAACAAAAGGGTAACCGGACCTTTAGAGAATGGATTAGTAGATGAACTGAACAAGGGAGTAAAGTGGCACCAGTGACGACTTTATAGTGGACAGTGTCTTTGGAAGGACGGGACTCGTGGTAGATTTTATCGTAAGGGGAGAGGACGGGTATAGTAAAGTAGGGGAATAGGACGAAGTAAAAGGTTTACGGTTTTTGATACAAAGAACTTCTTCTTTGTTCCGTTTGTTTTCCTTTTATAGTTATTTTCTTCTCGAGAAAGTGTTTCTATTTCATTTTTGGGTTCCGATAAAAATAGTTTTCCATTTCCTAAGGGGAACGAAAGTACGAAGGTCCTGTAGAGGTTTCGACGGTCCCTAAAAATCCGGGTACTAAACCCATAGGGAAATTATGCTGGTTAAGAGGAGAGAAGACATATTCTTTAGAAGACTTTTCCCGTTCATCAGAACGGCACAACAGAGATATTAGAGGAGAGTAAGTCAGGATATCTTTGGTTAAAGATACTCAAACAAGGTGAGGGTCAAGATGGGTGTAAAGGCACTACTTTCAGTTACGGATAACTTTCCTATTACTTGATCCTACCTTTCACAATATTTCAAAGGAAAATTGTTTGTGAAAAGGTTTTCTTGTTCTTGAAATTTTTTTTTTAGTTTATATTCTCTTATTCTTGTTTAAAATTAGTAACGATGTCACCAAAGGAGTGTCTGAATTTCTCTACAAAGGTCTTTTTAGGTTAAACTAAACGTAAGTTTAAAGAAAAGGGAGTTCGAATATAACGTATTTGAAGTCAAACCTAATTACACTAGAGGAAATGTATTTTCCGAAGAAGAAAATGTATTGTGAAGTTTTAATAGTACGATAATTATTGGAGTTTTATACAACTACTCCCATACTACTCGTGTTCTTTGTAATATATGTTAAACGTTATCTAGATGTATCTCTAAAAACATTTACTCTGTCATACTTGAAACTTCTGTTGGTATTTTCATCGCTCCGTAGTTCCTCTCATGAAGTTTCAGAACTTTAATTTCAATAGTAGTCCAAGTCATTAAAGGTTCTACTAAATCGGTAAGACTTATTAGTGTCATAGTGTCTTGGTTTGTCTTTTCTAAACTCGTTGATTCTTAATTACCAGACTCCAATATAGGATTTCCTTTGTTAAGTAAAGAAATTTACTTCGACGATTGGTCATCTTAACAATATATCAACTCACTAAATAAATCCACCGTAAATAAATATTGAAAATAAATAAAATAATTAATGAAAACTCATTATTAATTTTGTAATTTTTTGAATAAATAATCGGATAGACCACCGTTCGCAATCCATTCTTAACTTTTATATCTTTTATTTTCGGATCAGGGTTCGAGGTAACAAATTTATATATATAACGTTCACACCCGAGAAGATAGTGTGAGTCTTTATTTAAAAGGTTCCTCTGTGTACACGACTGTTTCGTTCTTTGAAATACCCCTTCCCCGTGGGTCCAACTCTCGTTGTCCATTCCCTTAGGTTCTGTTAATGAGACGGTACACCTGACGTCAGAACCCAAAATATCACTACCCCAATCAAAGGTCCAATATCGACCGGTTAGTAAGACCAAGCCCAGAAAGACCACCATACATGTAGTGAGTCGGTTCGACCTAAGATCGTTCTTCCTAAGACACTCCAACCATTCTATACGCCTGACCGTAAAAGTGAGAGGAAAACTAGAAAGGACTTAAGAAGGTCCACCACCATCGAAAAAATCAAGACGTAAGGAATGGCCCTAGAGAACAACATTTTATTGGGTATGTTCATCCAGTGATAGAACGGACCGGTCCCACCCAGCAAAACCAGTCACCAAGGGGATTGTAGAGAGAGAGATATATATATATGTGTGTGTATATGTATATATGTATATACTGTATTAAAAAAGTACTTCGTGTTAGTGATTTTAGATCCGAAAAGATCTTTTGTTTGTCATATACTATAGGTATTCGAAATACCCATGGAAAATAAACTCTTCGAATTATCTCACAATCATTCATTACTACTTATAGTCAAGTTAAGTCAAGTCAGTGAGTCAACACAGGCTGAGAAACTCTGGGGTGTTTAACGTCGTGCGGTCCGGAGGGACGGGTAGTGGTTGAGGGTCTCAAATGGGTTTTAGTACAGGTAGCTCAGCCATTACGGTAGGTCGGTAGAGTAAGAGACAGCAGGGGAAGAGGAGGACGGGGGTTGGGGAGGGTCGTAGTCTCAGAAAAGGTTGCTCAGTTGAGAAACGTACTCCACCGTTTTCATGACCTCAAAGTCGAAATCATAGTAAGGAAGGTTTCTTGTGAGTCCTGAGTAGAGAAAATCTTACCTGACCGACCTAGAAGAACGTCAGGTTCCCTGAGAATTCTCAGAAGAGGTTGTGGTGTCAAGTTTTCGTAGTTAAGAAGCCGTAAGTCGAAAGAAGTGTCAGGTTGAGAGTGTAGGTATGTCCTGATGACCTTTTTGGTATCGGAACTGATCTACCTAAAACAACGGTTTCATTACAGAGACGAAAACTTATACGATAGATCGAACCAGTATTGAAAGGAAGGTTCCTCACAGAAAATTAAAGTACCGACGTTAGTGATAACAGTGGGACGAATAAATTGAATACACGTCTCATATAGTACTCTTTGCGACCCGACCTTCTTTGTGTTCGACCTTAGTTCTAACGGTCCTCTTTATAGTTATTGGAGTCTATACGCCTACTGTGGTGGGAATACCGTCTTTCACTTCTCCTTGATTTTTCGTAGAACTACTTTCACTTTCTCCTCTCACTTTTTCAACCGAATTTCGAGTTGTAAGTCTTTTGCTTCTAGTACCGTAGACCAGGGTAGTGAAGTGCCTTTTATCTACTCCTTTGTCACCTTTGTCACAGTCTGAAATAGAAAACCCGAGGTTTTAGTGACGTCTACCACTAACGTCGGTACTTTAATTTTCTGCGAATGAGGAACCTTCCTTTCAATACTGGTTGGATCTACTTATACATATATACATATTTATATATATATATATATATATATATTATCTTGTACTTGGTTTTGAAGTCTTAAGTCTCCGTGCAAATTGACTGAAATTATGTTTGAACTCATATAATTCTTATAGAATATATGTAAACTCTGGTACAAAATCAGTAGTGTACAACAAAATGAAGAACTTATATAAATTTTCATTTTATACTTCTATGGATTATATAACCTGTCCACTCTTTATCTAGTTTCTGTATCTAACTTAGTCAGTCGAGTGAATCTTTCAACCAGTGTTCATATCTTGTAAAGTTTGAGACAATAGACCAGAAAAGATATCTCTCTTCAGTTTACAATAGTAACCTCAGACCAAGTTTACAATCGTATAAACTACTTTTGGTTCATGTTTACTTTAATAGAAACTTTAAAGAGATTTAATAGGTATTTCATGACCTGTCACATGTACTAAGCACACATGTTGAATATCTAGATAGACAGTCAAACAATCTTGAAATTTGACTTCGTTGTATAATGTCATATACTCTTTCGTTCCGCTTAATCCTCTGACCGATCGACTATCCTGACCGTTTTTTATCTGTCTTTTATTTATTTAATTATTTATATCCTATCATACTATGAAGTCACTTCATAATATGACTTCGATACTATCTGAGATCCCACCTTTAATCTTTTGACGTATTTTCTGAAATAATCCCCTCCGACACGACACTCAGGGATCGTGAATCATTTTGTAGAAGTTACTCTAGGGACTTTCTTAAATTAGACGTAGAAGACGTCATATTCCCTATCTCCGTTCGTTTCGAAAAGAATCCGTCTCTTCAGATTCACCGGTCCCTGTCAAACTGACTACAGATTGCACGTTTATATATTCCGTGTTGATGTGGGTCGAACTTGACGTGAAAGTCTAAAACAAACCGATTTCGTAATACAATCACAAAGGAAACCTGGTTTTCACCTGATAGTCGTTATGTTCTAATCTTTCCTTAACATAATCTACCGATTGTTTGTGTACTTTTCTACAAGTTGTAGTGAGTACTAGTCTCTTTACGCTTAGTTTTGGTGTTACTCCATGGTAGAGTGTGGGCAGTCTTACTGACGATGGTTTTTCAGATGTTTGTTATTTACGACCTCTCCCACGCCTCTTTTTCTTTGGGAGAATGTGACAACCACCCTTACGTTTGATCATGTTGGTGATACCTCTTGTCACACCTCTAAGGAAGTTTTTGACCTTTATCTTGACGGTATACTGGGTCGTTAGGGTGACGACCCATATGTGTGGTTCCTTCGGTCTTCACTTTCTCTGTGCACATGGGGTCACAAGTAGGGTCGTGACAAATGTTATCGGTCCTGTACCTTCGTTGGATCTACAGGTAGTCGTCTACTTATCTATTCTTTCGACGTCATGTATATGTGTTACCTAATAATGAGTCGATAATCTTTCTTACGTAAACTTAGTTAAGATTACTCCACCTACTTTGACCTCGGATAATATGTCTCGTTCATTCAGTCTTTTCTTTTTGTGGTCACGTCATATAATAGCGTATATATACCTTATATCTTTCTACCATTGCTACTGGGATATACGCTCTATCGTTTTCTCTGTGTCTACATTTCTTGTCTGAAAACCCGGGACACCCTCTTCCGTTCCCACCTTACTAAACTCTCGTATCGTAACTTTGTACATATAATGATATACAGTTTCTCTAACGGTCAGGTCCAAGTTACATACTCTGTCCCAAGAGTCCCGATCACGTGACCCTACTGGGACTTCCTACCCTACCTCTCCCTCCTCCCTCCCCCCCAGTCCTACTCCTTTGTACATGTGGGTACCGACTAAGTACACTTACATGCCGTTTTTGGTGGTGTTATAACATTTCATTAATCGGAGGTTAATTTATTTAATTTTTTATTTGTTTTGTTTTTTTTATTTTATTTTTTCATTATTAAACCGGTAGACTACGTTTCTCGGTTGAGTAACCTTTTCTGGGACTACGACCTTTTCTAACTCCCGATCTCCTCTTCCCCCGTTGTTTCCTTTTTCTTTTCTTTCCTTAATATAATATAAGACTGGGTACCTACACCGGTAAGAGATCGTCTATAGTCTAGGAATCCAAGGATCACTGAAACCTTATTAATTTCACTCTCACACCTTAATACCTATTATCTAAGGATCGTTGTTTTTATCTTCTAAGATCTGTTGAGTACTCGATCCAGGTACCGTACAAAAAATCTGGTGTTTAAGGTAGTTTACCACGATCTTTTAAGTACATTTTTTTGCAAGACACTATATTATCTAAACAAATTTTTTTTATCAAAGATTTAGAAAGAAAACTACAAATGTTACTTACAGTCGTATAAACTCTATAACTTTTCAATACTTTATTTGTTTTAAATTGAAACAAATTGGGTAGTAAATGTTTAATAAAGAAACTTATGTCCGAAAAGACATATGACACTTTACTTTAAATATAAACCTTCTTGTGGTTTATAGACTTACAATTTCGAACTACTTAATTTAAGATTTGGTAATCATTTTGCTTGTCCTTTTTCAAAGGACGATCGTCACAAAACGTAGTCTAAAACTTCTTGACTTTTGCTTTTTCCTAAGGTCTTTGTCTTTACGATTGTACGGTTAATTTATACAAAACCCCTAAAAAAAGGAGGTTTATTACATTTCTGTTTAATCCCTTTTACTACATTTTTATTCTCTCTGATTCTCCCTCTCTCTCTTATTACTTACCTTTTCTTGGATATTTTCTACTTTGAAAAGTGAATGAAAAATAAAGTAATGACATATGTAAGGACAGTATATTACGTCAAGTAACTATTCATTGTGTTAGTTTCAACCATAACATAAGAAATATCATGGATGTTACCTTTTTTAAGTGACTTCAAAACATTTGGTGTGAAAGGGGGGTCAGTATACTTCTGAAAAACATACAAATCTCTACTTTTTTACCAGAATAACTGTATCCGTTCTCAAAGGATTTAGTCGTAATAATTGTAAAACTCCGTCTACTCAGACACAAACCCCCAGATAGAACACGTTAAACCCCTATAAATCCTCGTAAGGACCGAAGATGGGTGATCTAAAGTCATCGCGGTCTGAACGGATGTGACACCCCCTGTTTTAACGGAGACAAACTCTTGGTCACCGGATTTAATAGTAAAAAAATTCACTTCAAGTGTTATCTTATAATCTTAGAAAAGAAGTTAAGAGGTAGTGATCTCACTTAGACAATCGAATATTTTTTTAGAATGACGATACTTCTTCATGTCCTTAGATTACCCTACAACATGTCTTTCTTTTTTTTTTTTTTTCTTTAGAAATATCGGAAACGAAAGGTCCTACCACTTTGGGACTTCACACACACATATGTTTCGCTAACGAACTGAACTTTTTGACACAAATAGTTTCCAAAGTAAATGGTAGTAGATCTTTAGTCGTCTCTGATGTGACCCACACCACACCAGATCGGTGAGTCTTCGGGATATACCATGATGATTATGGTTCTCATAAAATGGTCAGTAACCACCCTCATGACTAGAAACAAATTCTCGTATAGAGAAACTCTTAGACTTTCTTTTGATTCGTCGTTAACTCACGAGTTAGGTTCTCCGGTCTAGTGACGGATGACAAAGGAGAACCTCACTAAGGTTCATTATAAACGTGTAAAATTGCTAAAACCTAAACTGAATGAATTTATTAATTTCCGATCTCGGTTGTGACTTTTTTTTTTTTAAAAGGATTTTACTTGTTACGTTTGGACGGTAGATAAATTCTTTCATATAAACATCAATACCGTGTGAGAAAGTAAGAATGTACTATCCGAATAAGAAACTTAACGCGGATTTCTAAATTATGGTGTTAAAGTACACCTGTTATAGGTTGCGGTCTCTAAGGAACAAGAAAGACTTGTGTGGATTCTTTTAGCTACAAAGACTCTATTCTACTATAAAAGGATGAACGAAAAGAAGTAAATGACGTAATGAAGGTCCTCATTTAATTAACGTCGAGAATTTAAAGAAATACTTTATGATTGTAATTATTCTAGACGTATCGAAATAGTAAACTCTAAGGGCAAGAAGAATATACAAGTGTACGTACATGAGTTTTCGGGAGTAAACTTTTACAAGTATTTTCTTCATAGTTTGGGTAGAGATGTAGTTCTTACTTTATACATTTCGGTCGAACCAGGGAAGAGAAGACAAAGAAAATATGTGACTATATTTGTAATAATAACCCTATAGATGTATACGGAGATTTTAGGACACGTTGGCAAATTTACAACTTTGATTACTTTATTAGTAAGGAAATTTTTTTTTTTTTTTGATTTTGTTGGAAATCTGGTTTGCACTACGTAATATAACTGTATTATTTACACCTGTAATTAATTTCTCGTAGTCTTAGGTCGTCTCTTCAAACGGGAGGTAGACGAACTGAACTCCATTATTGTTACAAGACAATTGGGTTTGACTGTCTAAAAGATCCCAAACTGAAGCAGAGATTTCAACGACGAGGACCATACTTAGTGGTATACACACTGTAGTAGGTATCGTACGGTACACCTCATTTTAATTGACGAATAAATAAATAACGACAACGAAAGGACAAAAGTAAGATCGAAATAGGACTTAAGGTATAATATACGTTGGAAGACGTGAACGCGATCCAATGACGGAGAAACGAAAGGTCATGTTTCACGAATCCGGATCGTATTTCGGGATCCAAGGTTAGTGAGTACACGGTTTTCCTTTAGTGTATTCCGGTGTAGTATCGGTGTTACTCTTTCTTGATTTGATCGTTTTCACTTTATGTCGTATAATTAATAATCCCAATAATAAGTTCGGTCTAAACTTTCGTTTACATACAATTTGGGTAGTACGTAAGTCATGTTTTTCTCTTTTCTTGAATGTCTTAAAGGATTTATTATTTAATCACCGTACCCCCTAGAACAGGGTCTTGACTTTGAATTTAGAAACTTAGACAAGTAGAGGTCATGTATAATCAATTGGTTCCCTGACAAAAGGAGAAGGTAGAGTAATGTCTAGTTTGTAGTTTGCGAAAGGAGATCTTCGTCCGTGGGTCCTCCATAAAACGAAACAGTGTTATGTCAGAAGTGTTGGAGGGACTATCCTCGCGCTTGAGAGAACCATCAGAATTTCTTGTTGTCGCGTCAATAAACAACACGAAGAAGGAGAGGAGGGGACCTTAGCAACGAAGTGATATTATTCATTGTAAGGAAGGTTAATAGGTTCGAGGAGTTCAGGTGTCTCGACTGGGGGTACTGAAATCTTGTCTGAGTGACAAATCTCAGTAATTAGGCTCTAATATTTGTACCTCCCTCTAAGTACTCTTTCCCTACTTGAGTACCAAGGACTTCTTTCTGTTACTGTACGTCACAAAAGAGTCTCCGAGACACGCACACACACAGACACACATATACACAAACACACAAAACTAAAACTTAGAAGGAGAAAGGACTCTCCTATAAAGGAGAGTAGAAGACTTGACGATAATAGGAGACGAACAAGACTCGACCTCACCAGGCATTATGGATAACGTTGACCACACAGTCTTACCAAATCAAAAAGGAGCACAGAAACGGACCTGTCGTCTAAGGTCTTCCGCTGTGAGACGGGACTACCTCGTCACATTTTTTAATCCGTCTAGTCTAAACTTTCGAAAATAGGTGATCTGTTACGGTCTTAAATTAACATTTAACGAATGGAAAGGACATTTGGATAAAAAAATTAATTTATACAACTATTTGTAGTGACTACTGAGGTATATTCAGTCCTGTTGACTCTGTACAAATATACTTAAATTCCGTAATGTAATAAAGATATCCAGTAGGACTTCCAAAACTACAAGAGACCAGAAAGAAGAACTCAATATGTTTCGAAAAACAAAAACAAAATTAGAATCCCCTTTTCTTGATGTATTTTATCTGTGAATATAAGATATTACAAGATAAATATTCAATTACAACATTAATCATTAGGACTTGAGTAAAAACACTTGAACTATACATAGGTTCAGAAAGTAGAAATGATCTCTAGACTAATTTAGAAGACTCTAGAAAAACCTTCAACTTCTATTTGTCGTAGGACTTAGACGTACTAAAACTATGACGTAATGTATCCTTTAATTTTGTAAGAAAAACAACGACCTTAACCGAAATCTTGTTTGTCGTACACAGGGGGAACCAGCCCTCGAGACTACAGATACACTCGATTTTATGAGAGGTTAGGTAAAGGTTGGAGTCGACGAAAACGACGAAGGAATATTTCTAATATGTATGTGAAACGTTTACTTCTTTCCTTAATCACTACGAGAGAGTAAAGGACAGAGGGGTGTCTACCACTATTTAAGTTTAAGTCTGAGGTAATTTGGACTCATCTCTTTGGGTCGTCCACCGACATGATTACCTTTTAGGACCGAAACCTTATTACCCTTAATGTTGGCTGTCGAGAAGATGTGGTGTTTTTTCTACTACATAGGAATAACTGTCACAGCGTAAACTCAGGTCTTCCGACTAGACTATCAAGTAAGGACCGTGTTGCCTTCGATTTTCGGGGGACCCACAAAAGAACCGGTGTGGTGACATTAAAAACAGTATACTTGAAAGATAATGTTAAGTAAAATGTTTAGAGTATATTCAACTTCTCTCGTACTCCTTACCTTACTCTCCTTCCTTTCTCGTCTGGAAATAAAACGGATGTCCGTATGAAAATAAGAAAAAAGAACCAAATTTCCTGTTTATTTCCAACTGTGTGTTGTCACAAAGGTCGGTTAAGTCATAAAAATTACGACTGTATGAACCGGGTGCAAGAAAATCTCTAGGATCTGTTCGAGTAGACTTCCTCAAAGACAAACTTTCTCCGTATCTAACGGGACTTCCAAGTTACGGACTACAATGGGATCTTAAGAACGTCCTTAGAGAGTAAACATACATAAAAATAGAGGAAAAGAAAATCGCGGTGGAATTAAAAATTTGATATCGTACAATAAACGTTTTTTTTCTAAAATAGTGAGAGTAGGTTTTTTCGTAGGTGCATAAGTTTATAAATCTTGGAGTATAAAAGTTATTCGGAGGTTCAGAGACTTTTATATTGTTTCTCAATAGTTTTATAAAGTAACACAAGTGGTAGACAGTCGACACATTTTTATAATATAATTCTAATTATTAGTATGAAACGTGAATGAGTTATATCGTCCAAAGGAGAGTTCTTGACGATCATGAAACGCTTTGACTTGACTCAGTATCTTCGAAAAGTGGGTATTTGTGAGAAGACACATTTATTTCATTACATCGCTTTTATCCGTTTTCTGTCCACTTCTAACCTTTACCCGACCTCTTCATCCGAAAGTTAAGTTACGTCTTAAAACAAAGAAGTCAGTCAATTGGAGTAAGTGTAAGTGAAAAGTAAAACGTTGAACAACTCACCTTCGAAATAAAATTGGGCAATTTCTTGAACCAGTAGGACCAAAGTAACGGATGTTCAAGTTTAGAATATTAAACCGGTCGAATCTCTGGACACCGAGTTCCTTCTCCAGAATCCTGGAATCTCTTCTCCTTATGTTCGGACTACTCTGGCATTATCTCTCTCCCAACATGATGATTGTGAAAGAATTGTTCGTACTTGACCTTTACTGTATTTATGTAGGCAGTGTTTACACATACACACCCATAGTAAGATATGTATATATACATAGTTTAAGTATAATGTATCACTAAATTATTTAAAATTAATCAAAGAGAAACAATACTACAAGAATTAATTGAAGGAGTCTATAGAAAATACACCTATTGGGGTCGACTTTTCGTTTGGTACTAAGGGATAGTTTAACTTTTTCCCCGTTCGGTGTCGTTCTCTCGTTAAGTGTTACCTATAATACCGCTCTTGTTAATAAATGTAGACTCGTACAACCTTTGTATTTTACGGTTCACTCTTCGCGATACCTGATAACAAGAGGAGTTTACCAAAGTAGTACACTTTTGTAATTGGGGTTACGTGTCTAACCAGTCGTTTTAGTTCCTTCTGAGTCTATTACAGTGTTACATTTACATTCTCTGAAAATTGACTCAGGGGATAAGTATAAAATCTCAGATGATGACAACGGATGTCCGTATTTGATAATCCTTTTGTCTGTACCTATTGAATTTATAGACTACTGTATTTTTATAATAATTAAATATAAAATTTTTTAACATCATTACACATAACTGACAAATCGTACACAACCCGAGACAAATAAAATAATAAATTCTAACCATTATGAGAACAACATAGGGATAAAATGACTTCTTATTTGTCTTTGAGTGTTAAATCCAGTAAAATGGTGTCAATAAAATAAATTTTCCCTCATACGAACTCAAACTTAAGTCCAGAACTACTGAGTTTTTTTTTTTTTAACTTTATAGTCAACACAATCCATCACTTAGACTTTCACACTAAGAACTTGTGCGTTGTACTCGTAATGGACTTTTGAACAATCTTTGTGTTAAGAACCCAGGGTTGACTCACTGAAGTGAAAGCGAAAAGTGAAAGTACGTAACCTCTTCCTTTACCGTTGGGTGAGGTAATAAGAACGGACCTCTTAGGGTCTTTGTCTCCTCGGATCATCCGACGGTAGACACCCCAGCGTGTCTCAGCCTGTCCCGACTGCGCTGAGTCGTCGTCGTCGTCGTTGAGTCTGAATGATTTATTTTTTTGGTCTTTAGACACAAAAACTTTCGGGAGGTTCTTTAAGACTAGGTGTGAGTGTAAATTCTTAGTGTCAACACACGACACTCCTATACCTTTCTTACTTGGGAGCATGTGCCCACTGTCCCTTTATTTAACCATGCCCGTAATACCTTTTGTCATATCTGTCAAGAGTTTTTAATTTTTATCTTGATGGTATACTAGGTCGTTCGGTTGAAGACTCATGTATAGTTTCCCTTTACTTTAGTCATAGAGTGTCTCTATAGTCGTGAGGGTACGAATAACGTCGTAATTGGTGTTATGGATAAATATATTATATATAGTAATTATATATAAGTAGTATTATCGTATATATCACAATACTAATAACATGGTTATAGTATATTATTTATATGTGATATATATTTGTAATAAGTCGGTACTCTACTTTAAGACGGTAAATGTCCTTGAACTTGTAATACGATTCACTTTATTCTGTTGTTGTTGTCTTTTCCGTTATGACATATCAGAGTAAATATACATCTTGTATTTTTTTCTCAACTTAAGTATCTTTGTCTCTCATCTAACCACTAACGGTCCTCGACCTGCTAACTCCTTCACTCCCTTTACTACTAGTCATCCATGTTTCGAAGTCAATATTCTACTTAATCAAGACTTCTAGGTCACATGAAGAACTACTGTTATCAATTATTGTGATATAACATGAAATTTAAACGACTCTTACTTAGGGTTTGTAACAGTAGAGTGTGTATGTGTTTTCCATGGATACACTCCACTGTCTAAACTGACGTCAGAAGTAAAGTGTTTCGTATAGATGTAGTCTAATAATCCAACATGAGAAATCTATATATGTTAAAATAAATAGGTCATCTAGAGTTATTTCCACCTCCTCTTTTCAAATTACTTTTTATATTTTTCTAGTGTTAACACTTGATGACGATATGAACATAAACTTCTTTCTTTTTCACTGTAAACATCTCTCTTGTTAAACGTATACGACGACGACGACGACGACTCAGTGAAGTCAGCACAGGCTGAGACACACTGGGGTATCTGCCGTCGGGTGGTCCGAGGGGACAGGGACCCTAAGAGGTCCGCTCTTGTGACCTCACCCAAGGGTGAAGGAAGAGGTTACGTACTTTCACTTTTCACTTTCACTTCAGGGAGTCAGTATAGGTTGAGAAGCACTGGGGTACCCGACGTCGGATGGTCCGAGGACACAGGCACCCTAAAAGGTCCGTTCTCATGACCTCACCCCACGGTAGCGGATGAAAGATGGTTTCCCATCTTAATCGTTTCACTATTTAGGGAGTCTTTTATGAATCACGTATTCAAATTACTTTTAAGGGGTCATATACCAGTTAGTTCTTTCCCTTTATCGTGGTTGTATTCTGATTCTTTATTACGTGTTAAGGAGAGGTCGACCTTATTTATAGTCACTTCTACTTATTCTGCTCTCAGTAACTCTATAAGTTTCAATTCCTTTAACAAATAAGTGTGAACATATAGTTATATTCACTTAAATTTCACTCACTTGTAGTTAAACATATTATTACTATTTTAAGAAATGGACCCGTTTTTACTTTACGCGAACCCTAAAGTAAAAATGTAGTAGTAATGGGAAAAATTCCTTTTGAAGTCGAGTCTTAGTTTGGTTCCCTGGTGTTGGTACAAAATATAGAACACTAGGGAGTTGGTATAACCTACGATGTTGACGTGTAGACTATCGTCTCTTGACGATATTGACAGTACACCAGATTCTACTAAAGAGAGAGTGAGACCTTAAGACAACACTTCTTTATACAAATCAGACACAGTACCTTCGTTTATCTTTCCTACGTATCCAATTTTTTTAGTGACGTCTATCACTGACGTCGGTACTTTAATTTTCTGTGAATAAGGAACCTTCTTTTCAATACTGGTTGGATCTATCATCTAAGTTTTCGTCTCTGTAATGAAACGGCTGATTCCAGACAGATCAGTTCCGATACCAATAAGGACACCAGTACATACCTACACTCTCAATCTGACACTTCTTCCGACTCACGGCTTCCTAACTACGAAAACTTGACACCACAACCTCTTCTGAAAACTCTCAGGGAACCTGACGTTCCTCTAGGTTGGTCAGGTAAGATTTCCTCTAGTCAGGACCAACAAGAAACCTTCCTTACTACGATTTCGACTTCGAGGTCATGAAACCAGTGGAGTACGCTTCTCAATTGAGTAACCATTTCTGAGACTACGACCCTCCCTAACCCCCGTCCTCCTCTTCCCCTGCTGTCTCCTACTCTACCGACCTACCGTAGTGACTGAGCTACCTACACTTAGAGTCACTTGAGGCCCTCAACCACTACCTGTCCCTCCGAACCGTACGACGTTAAGTACCCCAACGTTTGTCAGCCTGTGCTGACTCGCTGACTTGACTGACTGACTTGACTGTACCCATCTCAATCTTGTTCTCTTACTTTTTTTTTTTTTTACTTCCCAACCCTCGTTTTTGACTCGGTCGTTTTAGTTGATTGGTTTACTTTCTCCTCTTTACTCATTTGTGTATTTACCTTCGTCTCCTCGGTCTCTCTCTTGACGATTCAACAAGTACTCTCTTTTCAGTTTGATGGTGAGATCAAGATCTGATCGAGTCCAGGGTGGACATTTATAAGAAAGTGAATTCGAACTTTCACAGAGAAATAAAGAACGTTGTATTTATAGTTTAGGTCTTAGTTTTCTGAAACCTAGACCCCCATGGTAATAGGTCTGAATTTTAGATGTCAAACACTCTTGTTAGACAAATCATGAAAATCTCTTCTCATTGACGTTTAAAAAAGTGGAACAAAGAAAAACAAAACTTCGTAATTAAACAAAGAAAAACCGGACCCTAATTTCCTATTTTATAGAAAAAGAAGTCTACCTCCAACCCTTCCCCAGGGATGATTAGTTCCGTGAACCAGTTTAGATCGACTAGGAAAGGGAGACGAGACAACCGGGAGTAACATAGACGACTGAGTTCTGGTCCCGGAGTGATTCCGCGATTGGTCGACTGACTAAGGGTCTAGAGGCGTCAGGGGACTTTAAAAACTAGACTCCGAAAGATTTGAGTAAAGTAAGAAGTCACACAAGGCTCGATGAACGATATTACATCTTTAAATAACTTTATAAATTAAAAAATGAGAATAGGTTAATATGGGGGTCGAGAGAAGTGACAATATAAAATAAATAAATATTTGAAACTATGGAAATAAAGGTCCTACGGAGACCTTTCGGTCCGTCTTTTGTACCCCAATAGACCCCTTTAACACCTAATAATGATTATCTCTTCTCTATCGGTATGAGAAGACGTATATTTTCACCCGAAGTTCAGTCTTCTCCATTCTGGATACTTATTTGACTAAAACGCTTAATGACAAATATGAACTTGTGAATTTTACTATTATCACGAACAATATTTAGAGTTGAACTCTTCGCTTTCTTTTATAAATGAATGGATATAAGAGTTAAGTTTAGAGAGAGAAAAATCAAGAAAAAATAAAAAAACAGAAAATAAAAATGAAATAAAATGAAATGTTATGACATACCAAAAGAAAAATCAAGAACTTGAAATTGGTTAATATATACACTCTTTTGAATGGTATTGAGGTTTTTCGGTTATCCTTCTATTTCATCAAATTTCATATCGATGAGTTTGATATATAGTTTTGTCTAATCACTCAATAACAGTAAATTTACTACCGGTAGTCGTAATATTATTTTACTTTATATGATCTTACCTTATCTCATTTTATAGTTATATACATTCATCACTAAGATCTGTATGACTTACAGTTGACTATTGTTTTGAACTAGTAACATAAAGTAACATAAAAAGACGGAAATCATTCAGTATAAAATAGGTTTTAATTTTTATCTATTTAATTTTAAACTTTAATAATCCTACTATTAGAAGTACTGAATTTGTGTGATATAACACACAACAGTCCTTTTCCATTGTATTTAGATATATCTAAAATACACTCCTAGAATCTTCGTCCGATCGAAGTTTAGTGTATTCAATCGAATCCTTTAGAAATACTATAAAATTCCTAAGATTCTCGACAGGACTTTTTATTACCTATATATATAAGTGTGTGTATATATACATTTAAATAGTTCGTTTATATCAAAACTGAAACCTTCATGAAAATAAAAGGTCCTTCTAATATATTTATACAAAGATTGTGATGTTATTCGGAAACTCTCTCCTATCTTGATAAACAATGGAGACCGGTATTTTTGGAACTAGAATTAATACCTGTTTTCATTAGACATCATCGAATGATGATTTCGTTTTTTTAAAAAAAAGTTATCCTCATTTTATTAGAATCGAATCTGTTAGAACTAATTTCTTATACTTTTCATTATTACACGTACCTATATAAGGATAAAATTAAAGATTTTAAGTAATCTTATAAAATTCACATAAAATTAAAATGGATTCAGTTTCACACCAAGATAAAAAAAGTACTTCAGAAGGCACGGAAATTACCTATATTGATATGTAAAAAGTGGTTTTTAAAAGGACTTTAAGTGTCTTTTGGTAGTTTTATAAACTCGGACTCTGACCGCTGTAATCTAGACATAAAATATTTCATTTAAAACATCATTACACATTTTACGTAACCTACTTTTCTCCTTTCCCCTTCTATCTGATCAATTCTTCAACGTAATCAAGTCCTCTCTCTACTACTACTATACTTGATCCAGTCATCGTCAACACTACATTTTTTTTTTACTTAAGATCTCAAAAAGAAAAAAAAAAATTCTGAACCTTCTTATTCATACCCTGAGGGATTAGTAGTCGGGATTAACCTCATTCTTATTACTTCCTTCTTCAACGACCCTTAGACACTGCACTTTAATCCCTTGTAAAGTAGTCAGTGTCAAGAGGTCTCTTCGTTTATGTTATCTTTCCGACCTATCTATCTAGCTATCTAGTCAAGATTCTTTAACTGAGTGTACTAACACCTCGGACCGTTCATATGTTCAAAGTCATATCCGGTCGTCCAACCTCTAGGTTTCTATCAGACCTCTGTTTCAAAGAAGAGGGAGTTCAAGGAAGAGAGAAAGAGAAATTCCGAAAATACACTAATCTATTTCCGGTCAGTATTTCATGTGATCAGAGTCTATAGTGATCACCAGTTTTTAAACGGATGGTTACGTCCTCTTCGTTCTCTGTCTCCAAGCTAGGAACCCAGTCCTTTTAAGGGATCTCATCCTTTATCGTTGGGCGAAGTTATGAGAATGGACCTTTTAGAGTTCCTATCTCCTCGGACTGACCGATGTCAGGTACACTCGGTGTCTCAGTCTATACTGACTCGTGTGTGTATTGTCGTTGGTATAATCTCCTATTAGACGAAATGAGTTTCAGATGACTAAATGTATAACGACGACTCAGCGAAGTCAGCATAGGCTGAGACACGTTGGGGTATCTGTCGTCGGGTGGTCCGAGGGAGTAGGGACCCTAAGAGATCCGTTCTTACGACCTCACCCAACGGTAAAGGAAGAGGTTACGTGCTTTCACTTTTCAGTTTCACTGCAGCGAGTCAGTACAGGCTGAGAATTAGAGTAGATTTTTATGGAAGTGTCTCTATAATTTAAACTATAAATTGGTCTATAGATCCATGACACCGGATGAGTTTAACTGTGTTTTTTAATTGATAGTGTTCGATCTTTATTATTACGTATAATAATCCGTTCATCTAGATACATTATTGACACTAAGAGTCATCTTTTTTCTTTTCTTTCCTCCGAGGGATGACTTCTCTAAGTCAGATATTAACTCTCTTCTCACGGTTCGTGTCCGACAAGAGGAGACAGAGGTAAGAAGGACTCGAAGATGAGGGTGACGGTTATAAAAGATCCGAGTAAAGTCAGAAGTCATTTGGGAGTCTGTCTGTCCTTCGTGACATTAATTAAAGAGGTACGAGAGGTAAGGAAGGAGGAAATCGTCCCAAATCTTATTTCAGTAGAAACCCCTGTTACTGATCGTATATTAATCTTAATATTCTCTGAATATAAAGATTTAGTATGACTGTAAGACTGACCTTCCGGACATAACTCTACAACTTAACTTTGATTATAAGGGAAATCCGAGCTGTGTATGTCAATCAGTTAAAGACACAGGGAATCCCTTACATTCAGATTTCAGTCTCCAAGAATTTAACCTCTGAAGGACGAGAACTACTTATGTCTCAGTTTCAGTGAGTCTGTGTGTTTTTCCTTGTACTCATATAGTCTATAACAACCCTTTATATATCCATAGTTTACGATTTTCCTTAAAGGATATAGAGGTATATTTTATTCAATATACTTTCTTTGGTCAGTAAAGAAGTAAAAATTCTCTACTTTTTATTTTTGTTTTGAAGTACAATCTGTTGTCGTTGTTATTTAGGAAAAAAAGAAGTATTGTTAAGGTTCTTTTTAAGACTTACAATATCTTTTGGTATTATTAAGTGTCCACGAGATATTGGTCTTTGGACAAAGGAAGGTTATGCACCATGATTGAGACGAAAACAAATTCAATGAGTCGAATAAACATGAAGTTAAAGGAACTGACGTTTTACTCTTATTTTATAATGACTCTTTTCTCTTTTCATTGAAGAAGGTCAACCATCGATCGAACAGTGGTCGGATGTGAGTCGATCCGACACCATAAGAAGGAAACTTGTTTTGTTACGGTCTGTAGTGGTGGTAATCCACCAGTAAGACACTGATTGCAGAGAATATTAGTACAAACTCGTCTTTGTTTTTACTAGGGCTCATTTAATGTTTTTAATAGTTTAGAGGGAGAGTCTCTACTATACTCTTTACGGACGAAGAAACAGGTAATGAGGAATTGGGGTTGAAGTAAAGATTGTACAAGAAGTATGTGTAATTATGTAGGTCATATCTTACGAGGGAGGAAGAACTATTGTGAGTTAAGTCTTGTTTAAGAATGAATAAACTCAAGAGAGATTTTAATGGGTAGGTTCCGGTTTGGGAGATTCAGGGAAGATTTATGGAAGAATAACCCTACTTGGTACCAAAAATTACAATATGTCAAAATAAGTTAAAAAAAGTCGTAGTCACACAAAGAGAACTGGAAATATCCCGTACCCTACTATCGTTCATAATTTAACCAATTATATATAAATTTTGTTATACACTGTATACCATTCCAATTCGGTAATAATTAAAATTCGTGTTTGTTTTACGGAGTTCCTTACAATTCTAAGAACATATCCAATAAAAAAAAAAGGTGAGTAAATTGGTATACTTATAAATAATCCGAGTAAGATGTGAAGTCTACAACGATATATGTACTTATGTTTCACTTTAACACGGATGAAAATTATAAATTCAATCTATTATCGAAGGACACCTAAAGGTTTTGATAAATTTAACAGACTTATTGGGGAAGACGTTAGACAGGTCAACACACATTACTTAATGAGTCGGAAGTGGAAGTATAAAGACGTAAAGGTGATCGTGTTCCGAGAAGAGGTACTATAAGTGGTACTTTCTAAAACTCTTTTATCTTCTTTTACTGTGGAAGTTTATTCTACCCTAGATTTTACTTATTGCTTCATACTAGGAACAGTCTCCCTAATGACTCTCCATTCGTCTAGTGTGTAGAGACTAAATAATATCGATTCATACGAGTTGAGACGACCCATATCAATATTTGTCTCTGGTAAAAGTGAGAGTTTGTACAGAATGAAACCTACTATATATAAAGGGGACGTATCATGGGTAGTAAGAGGAACCACAGGGTAGTATATTAACCCCGGGTAAGAAGATAGAGACGAGAGAGAAGGTAATCTTCGTGGTGTTTACTATAATGTTTTCGTTTGTCAGTGAGAAAATGTAAAGTAAATTTTGGTAAAATAAAGTAGAAGTTCAGTTAAACTAAAGAGGTGTTTTATAAAATGTATGTTTCCTTACCAATAGAAGGACCATACTAATAAAAAACGATATAGGACCTTGTTGTTAAAAAACGATATAGGACCCTACTTACCGTCTAAAAAAAATTGAAATTAAAGTTAAAAAATGATTTATACAAACAAAATTAGTATAGTATTGTTATAAAACATTATACAAAAATATTATACTAAAATCGTATAAAAGTAAAATTATTATATTATTTCTATGTATAATATATATAATTGAAACCCGATACACTATCAGATAACGACATTGTTTAAATTATTAAATAGGTAAAAATGATAAAATTTACTATAAATTAAATAGTCTAAAGATGTCTAAAGAAATATAATCCGTTTTGATACCTCGGTCATTTTTCTAGTCACAAACAGTCTCCAAACTCTCTCTTCCTACTGATCTACCTCGTGTCTTAAAAATCTGGTGACTTTAATAATAAATACTATTATGTAACTATCTATGTACAATAATATATAAACAAGTTTGAGTAGCTTACATGTTGATCTCACTTGGCATTCCATTTGATACCTAAAATCATTAATACTAAATAGTCATTTAAATTTACGTAGTAAATGTTGTTTGTATGGGAGACCATTCCTTACGACTGTTACCCTCTTCGATGAATATACGTCCCATATACCCTTTAGAGACATGGAAGGAGAATTAAAACGTCACTAGGATTTTGACAAATTTTATTTTCATTCCGAATTTTCAGGTGTGTTTATCCCTCTTTTATAAACGTTTTCTATAAACTTCATAAGGAACATAGGTCTTATATGTAATTTTTAGTGTCTTAAGTTATTATTTTGTTTATTGGGTTAGGCTCTACAACACCCCTCCCTCCACCCTCCCCCCAAGTACAAACCCTTTCGTACATTCTTAATTTCTAAAATTTTAAATTTTTTCTTTTTTTTTTTTCTTTTTTTTTCTTTTTTTTTAAACTTTCTACAAAAGTGTTTTCTTTTCTCAGTTTACTGTCTTGTTTGTGTACTTTTCCACAAGTTACAGTAATAAGTAATTCCTTTATTTTTAACTTTGTTACTCTAAGATAGTGTACAGATAATTTTACCGACTAATTCTACGTTTCGTTGACCTTGAGTGCACGTAACGGATGTCCATTCGTTTTTATGACGTAAGTGAAACCCTTCTTCAGACCGTTAAAGACTCTTTTACTTTGTATGTGTTGTTTGTATAAATACTGACTCGTTAGAATGATGATCCATAAACACGTTCTCTTTGTTTGCTTTTTACAGGGGTAGTTATTGAATGTACTTTCCAAGTTAGTCAAGTCAACGAGTCGGTATAGATTGATAAACACTGGGGTATCTGATATCATGCGTTCCGAAGGAACAGGTAGTACTGGAGGGTCTCGAACGAGTTTGAGTACAGATAGTTCAGTTACGGTATGTTGGTAGAGTAGGAGACAACAGGGGAAGAGGAGGACGGAAGTTAGAAAGGGTCTTAGTCCCAGACAAGGTTACTCAGTCAGGAAACGTAGTCTACCGGTTTTATAACCTCAAAGTCGAAGTCGTGGTTAGGAAGGTTCCTTATAGGTCCTAACTAAAGGAAATCCTACCTGACCAATCTAGAGGGACATCAGGTTCCCTGAGAGTTCTGAGAAGAGGTTGTGACGTCAAATTTTTGTAGGTAAGAAGTCACTAGTTTAAAGAAATATCAGGTTGAGAGTGTGGGTATGTACTGATGACCTTTTTGGTATCGAAACTCATCTACTTGGAAACAATTGTTTCATTATAGAGACAAAAAATGATATGATAGATCCAACGAGTATCGAAAGGAAGGTTCTTCATTCGCGGAAATTTAAAGTAACCACGTCAGTGTAGACATCACTAAAACCTCGGGGATTTTTATCAGAGAGTGACAAAGGTGACAAAGAGGTAGATAAACGACAATTCACTACCCTAGTCTACGGTACTAGAATTAAAAGACTTAAAACACGAACTTCAGTTGAAAAAGTGAGAGGAGAAATTGAAAGTAGTTCTCCGAAAACTGAAGGAGAAGTGAAAGACGGTATTCCCACCACAGTAGACGTATAGACTCCGATGACTATAAAGAGGAACGTTAGAACTAAGGTCGAACACGAAGTAGGTCAGGTTGTAAAGTGTACTGTATGAGACGAACATTCAATTTATTCGTCACACTATTATATCTCGGAATTGTATGACGAAAGGGTTAAATCTTGGTCAGACAACAAGGTACAAGTCAAGACAGTGAAGAACTGGACGTATGTCTAATGACTCCCTCGTCCAGTCCACTATTCCATAAGGGTAGAGAACTTCTTAAAAGGTGTAAAACAACACTAGGTGTATCAGTTTTCGAAATCGTATCAGTTATTTCGTCTACAAAAAGACCTTGAGAGGACGAAAAGCTACCGTTAATCTGGAGTCTGTGAATTAGTAATAATACACTAGTACTAATACTAACAAACTAATTTGGACCTGTGTTGGGTATATGGTAATGTATACCTACTGGTTCGAATAATTTTATGAAGACATGTTACCTCATGGTAAGTAGTTAAATAGTGAGTTATCCTTCCTTAATCGTACTTCTTTATTTCTATTTAGAATTTTATAATAAGATTCACTCTCTTCAGGTGTGTTTTACTGTATAAAACATACTAAGGTAGAAATAGTGTAAGATTGTTATAGTTTGTATATCCCTGTCTTCAGTCTAGTCATCTTTGGTCTTAGACACCCATCCCTTTCAGCTATTTAATATTTCTCATTACTCCCTCACAAAATGTTACCACTTTTATAAAATATATAACTAACACCAACACCATGTTTGAATTCGTACAAACAGTTTTGAGTAACACAGAAAACCGCATGAATTTAATATGGATTTTGGGTTTTGAAATTTTTTTGTGTCTAAAACTAAATCTTTCTTCATGTATAGTATCATGTCTTCTATGACTAAGACACTCACTCACTTCAGCGAGTCAGTACAGGTTGAGAAACGCTAGGGTACCTGATATCGGGTGGTCTGAGGAGGGGGTACCCTAAGAGGTTCGTTCTCATGACCTCACCCGAAGGTAAAGGGGAAGAGGTCCCCTAGAAGGGCTGAGTCCCTAGCTTGGGTCCAGAGGACGTAAGGTCCGTCTACGAAATTGGAGACTCGGTGGTCCCTTCGACATTGGTATCTGTTTAAAGAATTGAAACTTTATAACAACATGGATAACAAAGGTTATTACTGTCATCACGTATGTTTCGTAAACAGTGTCTTGACGGAGTACTCACAACCAATAATACTTTTCCTCCGTCTACTAGTAATAAGGTGTTTCACTTTCCTCATCTTTGACCATTACCCAATCTCCATTACCCATGTTTACATTGAGAAGAGATTCAACTTGTCCTTTTTGGACACGTGGGGTGATGAAGGTCTCGGTTTAAATAGAATAGTTTATCTATGCTTATTTTCTAAGAGTGTCGAATACCTTTCATTAAATTTTTCAAAGTAACGGTTGTGTCCTTTTTGTATTTGATATTTATATACACACACATAGTACATGTCAAACGATTAACCTCACACTTACGTCATCTTTCTCCCATACTCATTATCCACCGAATTCGGTTTAAATCAAATTTGTATAGGAACAAGACGGTTATATGGAGTTCAAATTTACCATAGTGACTTCGACAAAGTCTGAACTTAACGAGGTTTCGTAATAGGAACACGGTTCGCCCGACTTTAGACCACCATCGAGTCAAGATATCGGTCTATCCGTCATAAAAAATACAAAATAAATAAATGTCGTAGTGAATTCGGTACGTATTGAAATTTTACGTGAATATTTGGATTTGAGTGTCTCTTAAACACTTCGTTTGTACGACTCTTCATTCGTCAAATGTTATACTTTATATATAAAAAATATATCCCTTTCAACAACCTTTAGTGTATCAATTAACTTGTCAGTCAGGGTTAGTCGATAGACTAACGATGTCTCTTGATGATTGTAGTCTCCAGAATTGGTGAAAAACACTGAATACATTCCATTAAACAAAGTTTAAACTGGGACACTAAACTATTCGGACAGAAGGGATTCATTACCTCTGTGGATTCATTACCTCTTGATTCATGTATTCATTATCTCTTGTCTAGGAGAAAGAAAGGGTCCTAGATTATTGTTTTTTCTTTAAGACCAATAACTAGTGAACAAATACTTCGTCTGGATCCCATGTCTAGTAGAGGGTTTAGGTACCAAAACAAGCAAACAAAAAAGTAATATAGAACGGGGAGAAGAAATTTCCACAAACCCTCTCTCTATCACGTACCCGTTTACTACCAATATCAGTGATTTTTGTTTTTTTGGGTTCCTAAACTTACAAACAACTATCTGATGTATCCAGATAGTATTTATAAATATTCTTATACACAAATATTTAATAGTAAATTAATGTTACTTAATTTTTGGACTCTCGGGTACCATACGGGTAAGAAGAGGTATTTAGTATTTATTGAACTGGATGTTAGATTCGTAACCAACCGAACTTTAAAGTATAATTCTTATTGAAGAGTAACTCGTAGTTAGTTTTCACTTGAGTGTGACTCTAAGACTCTAAGACTACGTAAGGTTATCTATCTGAAAAAACTCAATATTTTTATTCGATAGTTATAAAACCTTAAAATTAATACTTTCGTTGTACTTGTGTAATATCTCCTTCGTTAATGGGTATTAAAGTAAGGAGATTCTTTTGACAACCACAGAATATCTGAATAGTTATAATTACATTTAAAACGTCTCTTCAGAGAGTTTTTTATCCTGTATGGACTTAAAGTTTTCCTTCCCAACCATTTGATACTGGTTTCACTACTTAAATCGACTGACGGACAAAAACAAGGACGTTTGATTCTTAAAAAAAAGATACTAAAAATTACCGATTTTTAGTTTTCTTCTTTATTATAAAGTGTCACCCTTTTATTGTACTTTAAGTTCAAATTCACAGTTGTCCATTTTTAAAACAACCTTTTGTCGGTACGACTGAATAAATGTATAACAGAACCCGACGAAGACTCGATGTACCCCGACTTTGATCCAATTCTGTTCATCCGTGAGTGAGTGAAACCCGTGTCTTAAATTTCTCCATAGTCTTCGAGTTATCCTTTCTATTATTGTGGGATTACGTTATAAATTTCGAGTTTCAGTTACGTTTTTTTCAAGTGTTATATGTCTTATAGTTTTAGTAGTTGATGGCTTCAAAACACTTCGGTATGTTAACGTTGATTATGACATCCAGGGTGTTTTAGATTTTATCAAAAACAGACCTAAAATGTTTTTCTCAAACGGTTGAGGACGAGTTCTTGTAAAGTCGGGATCACAACGTAAGTTTAAAGATGGTTCTTAATGAAGATTTTAAAAGAAACTTTTATAAGGAACGGTTAAGAAAAACAGTTAGTTTTCTCTTCTTTATTTGGTCTGTTTTATATAAACTAATTATTATACTGCCTGTACTTGAGAAGAGTAGGAATGACAAAAAAAACAAACAAAAAACGAAAAACAAAATTATTTGTCCTCCTCCTCCATCACTTCCTCCTACTTCTCTTCTTTTCTGTCCTCCCTCTCTTCCCCTCCTTCTCCTACTTAACATAATACACTGGGTGTACTTTCAGGTACAGGTTCTAACCGAGACAGATTATACTACGGTTTATTTTATGTCCCTATCCGCTTGTGTCTATATTTTTTCCGTAAGGAGGTCTGTAACGGTTGGTAACAAAAATTTTTTAATCAACAGTCAAGTACAAACCATGACCCAATAGGATGTGACATTGAAGTGAGACTCCTTCAGATTCTACAGTCCGTGGTTCGGAATCCATAATAAATTTATGAATTGTCCTCTTCTTATCTGGAGGGTTCCTAGTCGGATGTAAAAAGTCAGTAAAAGTTCTCGATGAACGGAGTATTACCAACGATTCTGTAATTTGTTCTAAGATTGATAACCTCTACTTTACGGTAATGTAACTTATAGTCCTCCTTAAAATTTTTTTACTAAAAATGTCTAATAAAAATTTTAAACATGAACAAAAAGACTTGAGACTAATAAAAGTGCAGTCAAAAATATTCGTTAAACGAAGAATTGTGAGAATTCTTCACTATTTGTCTTCCAAAAAGTATGAATAAGTTTTTTTTTAGAAATTACGATTAAATAGTCTTCAGTAAATGATGACAACTCTTAGAACCCCCTTTTTTACGAAATACCCCTGTGTGATTCATAAAGGTCGTGAAATCCTCAATGAGTCGAAAAGTTTCTAAAGTAGGTCAATGTTCCCACACGACACGATACGAATCAGTGAGTCAGTACAGGCTTAGAAGCACTGGGATACCTGACATCGGGTGGCCCGAGAAGACAGGCACCCCTAAGAGTTCCGTTCTTATAACCTCACCCAACGGTACGGAAGGAGGTCCTCTAGAAAGGTTGGGTCCCTAGTTTGGATCCAGAGAGGGTAACGTCCGTCTAAGAAATGGCCGAGTCGTTGGTGGTCCCTTTGGGTACTTATGATCTTACCCATCGGATAGTCAAGAGGTCCCCTAGAAGGGTTGGGTCCTTAGTTTGACCCCAGAGGACGTAACGTCCACCCAAGAAATGGTCGACTCGAAGATGGTTACGTTTCGACGTAAACTGGTATAAAAGATTTACAACACTAATCTTATAGACTTTACAATTAAAACAATGACTATGTATTTCAAATTTTTAATTTGAAGGTCTATAAACCTTTCTGCATGTTAAATACAACACATTTTAGTAAAACCCTTGTCTTTATATTTAGAAAATTTATATGTCCTTAGTAATACTAAAAATTTTAAGATGGAAAAATTGTTTCTGTAAACAAGTCTGTCCAATGGTTGTTAATCCCTTCCCTGTAAAAACTTCTCACAATATATCAGCAATTTAATAATCTACTATTACTATGATAAAAGGACGGGAATACGAATTGTGACCATTAAACTTTAAATAAAAACGAAATTAAAAAAAATTTGTAGTCAAGGAGTCGTGTCACTCTAAATATTTGTGACAGTTAATGTAAGACTAATTAGTTTAGTTGATCGATTGTACCGTAGAATATCTTGAAGATGGAAACTTCAGACAGCTATCTTCGAGTGAGTCGGGAATACTTTTACTTTATGAATTTAAGGTTTTAACACTTTTATATCTTTAAACTTATTACGCAGTTCAAATTGTATCATTTTAATGAACTTATATATACATATACGGTATTCTTTTTACCTCATAGAAACAATTCATCTCGTTAATGGTTCACAAGTCACCGACTAAGTTGGAAATACGACACACACACACACGCGTTATTTAACCTATGCGACGACGACGACGACGATTCAGTGCAGTCAGTACACGCTAGGGTATCTGTCGTCGGGTGGTTCGAGGACAGGGACCCTAAGAGGTCCGTTCTTATGACCTCACCCAACGGTAAAGGAAGAGGTCACGTACTTTCACTTTTCACTTTCACTTCAGCGAGTCAGTACAGTCTGAGAAACGTTGGGGTACCTGACATTGGATGGTCCGAGGAGGCAGGTACCCTAAAGGGTCCGTTCTCATGACCATTGTGTACGATAGTAACACCTGGTACAGTTTCAGAGCAATTCGTAAAATTTCGAAATATTTTTGATCTCAGACTTTCAGGATCAAAATTATCTAATCTAGAGGGTGTAACGGCCACCTAAGAAATGGTAGACTCGGTGGTCTCTTCGGGTTTTTATGACCTCACCCATCGGATAGGGAAGAGGTCCCCTAGAAGGGTTGGGTGTTTAACTTGGTCCCAGAGGACGTGACGTCCGTCTAAGAAATGGTCGACTCGGTGGTCCCTTCGGGTAGTCAAGTCAAGTCAAGTCGGCGAGTCAGCACAGGCTGAGAAACACTGGGGTACTTAGCGTCGTGCGGTCCGGAGGGACAGGTAGTGGTTGAGGGTCTCAAGTGAGTTTGAGTGCAGATCTCAGATATAATTTTACATATAATATCTTTCCATTTATTTATATCTTTAATATATTATAGAGACATTTAAATCCGTGTACCGATTTTTCTAGACTTCACAAATCCTTTTTTTTTTTTTGTTTTGGACCTGACACATTCCCCCTCATTTTGTAAGACAGAAAGTATAAAGTTACTATTAAACTTAAACCTTATTTTAAAGTTCACTTTAAAGAATTCCTGATATATTTACGTAAACCTTCCAGTAATGAGGCGAACCAACGACTACTTTGTATCCCAAATAAGACACCAATACAATTTCCATACTTACCGAAAGTACTCATCCAAGATGAGGTACATTTAGTATCAGATTTTTACCGGGGTAATCATTAAGACCTTTTTTGTTTCAAAACGGGTTACTCATTGTAAGTAACTCATGATTTTACTCTTTCGTTCGGACCAAACGACGTCAGGTACCCCAGTGTTTCTCATCCTATTCTGACTCGAAGACTTCACTGACTTTTACTCTTTAAATATACTCTGAGAACTCTTATAATTTATCTAAATTAAGATGGATAAGGTGATACTTATAAAAGAGAATCTAGTCTCTGTACTGTTCGTGGACCTTTATATTTCTTCTCAAAGAAAATTTCTAAGGTTTTCTAGGTAAAATTATTTCGTGAGTTTTCAGGGATTTTTGTTTTTAATTTCGTTGTAAGTGGACCCTCAATCAACTGCACCTAAAACAGAGTCGACACGATTGTTGTCCGACACACTGGGACCTGTTCAGTGACTTAAAACAACCGGGAATCAAAAAGTAGAAAATTTACTTTCTGCATTGTCTCCCTAAACTATTAGGATTTGGGACTTAGATTTAGGGTCACTTAGGATGTCTTTCATTAGTTCAGTCCCCTCAGACGGTCTTCGTAGACTCAAGACAAACATTACTTTCTTCAACCGGTAGTTTTCAGCCTTACGTTCTTTCTGCCTGTCAGGTGTACGGTGTGTGGCCAAAAGACGGGGTTCCTGTAGATGAAAGATAGTGTATTAAGCAGTCGAGTCAAGGGGACCAAAAGAACTAAGAATAGGTGTCCTGTGACGTTAGTGAACGATCAAACACACATAAACGAGTCTCATTAGTAAAATGTAGGTCACTGAATACCACACCAGGATCCTCCATTGTCGGAAAGTCGACCCCCTTCCTTTTCCTAGTCAGACTCGTAAGAACTCTTTCTAACGTTTTGACGAAAATCAAGTGTATCACATAAAGATCAGACCCTAAAGAAAATTACCTCTTTTTCGTTAAAAATTTTCCTCTTTGAACCTACAAAGGATTTCGTTGTAAGTTTCGTTAATTTACCTCGAAAAATTCGTTGTGCTAGAAAAAGTGAGATAGAGGAGAAATCGGAATTCATTTTTGGTTTCCTGGGAAACTTTTTACTACTAAAAAAAAAAAATGTAAATTATACACTAGAAAAGTACAAAGACCACAACATACGAAAACTCGACGGATTGTTGATATCGATACATCGATCTTCTTCCCGTCTGAACAGAATATAGGACACTTCTCCACTGATGGACTTCACACTCTTACTTTCTTTTGTATTCTTAAGATACTTTCCAAAATGATGTCTCTTACACCCCGGTTCTGGAAGTAGATTGGGACCTATGTGTAATAAGAATTATTACGTATGGGGATAGAAAAAAAAAAAAAACCGGCTGAAATTCATCATTCGAATGTTTTTAACTGTTATAAAATGTCTTTGTCTAAAAATTTTTTTTTTCGTATCAAGATAAAGGACATAGAAAGTGTCAAGAAATTAAACTCTGTATAGTGAAAATAGAGTAGAACGAAATTGTGGTCTAAACCAAATTAATTTAAATACAGTTTACTTGTGTACTTTGCTTTCCTTTTAGTCTTTCGGACGTCAACGGGTAATCACTCAGTCACTGACGTCACTTGCCGAAAACTTCGGACCGAATGACGGTCCTGTTCGAACGTTACTACGAGTCTCTGTGGGTACTACGAAACTTCCCTTCCTGAATCGACTGGACTCGGACGAGTTACCTTAGTCAGTTTTAGGAGTACCCGATCTACATTTTAGATATTATTCAGAAGACAGAAGTTGGTAAATGGACAGTTTCCTTTTCTTATCCCCCACATTTCGGTATTAGACATATCTTCTAACATGATCTGGGTACATAATAATAACAACGACGATAATAATAACTAATACCCCCACTGAAACAAACGGACAACACTTTCGTTGTACGGTTCGGAAAACTTTCCATCATGGTTTGGTAGTTAGGGACCTCGATGAAATAGTTTTATTAGAAATTGAATTCCGAGAATTAACTTTATAGACAGTCGATCAGTATATTATCTACGACAATCTCTTATATTTTTGGTATTGGAAACCCTCGATTCTAAATCTCGAAATTTTTACACAGTGACGATTTTGTGGATTCAAATTTTTATTTACTTAGGGGTTTGTAAAACTGTGAGGACGATTTTACGTTTTATTTTATAGTGTAGAGTATAACAAAGACTACGGTGTACTAGAAACACGAAAAAATGAATTTATGTAAATTACGTAGGTCGGAACCGTGAAGGTACATTTTTACATAACTTATTGAGATGGTTAGTTTTTGTAACAAAATAAGACGAAAACATAACTATGTAAAAAACTTCCTATGTGTGTGTGTGCGAATAAGTAAAACGATAACCTTTAGTCAGGTCTCCAAGTAAACGTAAAATATAAAAGTCTAAAGTTTGTAATTTCAGAAGTGTCTTCGAACGTTTTTATTTTATTTATTTATAATATATCGTCGTCCCACGTGACTTGCAATCATTTCGTCCTATATACCATCGTTTGAACCATTTGTGGATCTGTACGACTCCCTTGTTCCTTCCGTTCTCTCCCGAAAGTCCTAGATAAAAAATAGGACAAACTTCTCTAAAGTTTGTTTCTTTCCAGATTTACTAGGGTTTCAGTTCAGTTATAACAGACTCCACGAAGTTGTTAGGTCGTTATAGTTCTTAGTAGTTACATGAACAAGTCAAAGAATAAAGGAGTCAAAAGAACTAGAGGGTGTCGACGTAACAGAGTATAAAAGGACAATATACACTGAATGAAAAAAAAGTCAAAGTAGATATTGACTTTTATCTTCATTTCGTATATTTTCGTTTGTTTGTTTGTTTGTTTTGTTTTGTTCCTAATGGAAAAATGGTAAACTCGTTCCAAGGTAAGTGTTTAGATGACACAGATACATAGAAGATTTTACACACAGACGTAACTTTGTGGTCCGATTTTTAACGGAAACCATCTTTTATCAAAACTCTTTTCTCTACCAAAGATGGAGTTCGACTTACACTCTGTAGTGAAGAACCGGTTGTTGTTTCAAGAATTAAAACACCTTAAACACTTTATACAAGTCGACCTAAGACGGCGAACGGAGAGCAGCCCATAATCGCCAGAAAAGTAAAAGTACTCTAGTTTATTCTATACTTTTATGAGTCACAAAGGTTTAAGGTATCCTATATCATGTTAGGTTCATTATATTCTTTTTTCTACCCAAATTAAACGTAAGTATGATGGAAACTACTCCAATTTTACATTCAAATATAAGTTTATTAAGTGAAAAATTTTTAGTGTGGAAACAAGAGTTATATGTAAATTGTAAATTTTGTAAAATATTGTGGTTGTGTATAAATAGGTTTATTGAAGTTAATCGTAATCTTTCCTTCCTAAAGTACAAATATTATGTTAGAGGTCGGTAAGTATACTTAATTTTTAAGAATGACGACATGTAAAAAATAAATACTCTTTAAACAGTCAAAGAAGTTAATAAACAAGTCATTTCTTATTTAATTTATTGGACAATGTTTAACGTGTACTAGTGTCATTAACTCTTATTAGCATTTTACGAGATTCTCGAGAAATTATTACTTTCAAATTCCTTTAACTTATATGAACACTTGTACCGTTTGTCACCAGGATAAACGTACAAAAATTACCACAATCCTATAAGAATCTACAGATGTAACTAAATAAGGACCTCTGAAAAAGTTTCACATCGTCCTCTTTATAATCGTTTGTAAGTTTTGGTAGAATCTCTAATGAGCCTTTACAAATATGGGAGAATGTTTTATGAAAGGGTTATTCGGGAAAATTTGGTCTTATGTATTACGGGTGTCATAAGTCGTTTAAGGACACAACAACAACAACAACAACAACAACAACAAAAGATAAAACTTAATCAGATCATTAACATGTCACGTTGAGAAGGGGGACCGTGATGGCTGGATAGGAGAAATGAGGTGTAAAATTTTAGTTTAACGGTCTTCACAGACTTTCTGACATGAAGTCCTTTTTTTTTTTTTTGTGTGTGTGTGAAGTTCCGGTTCGAAACGATTGTGTACCTCGTAATCCTCTACTTAGTCCCCGCATTGTCCTACGACTCTCGTGGAAAGGACGACCTTAGTTTCCGTACGGTCCTCCTTAGTTGTAAAACGGACGTCAACGAGAGAGACCGAGAGGGCAACGGATATTACTTTATCGATTTTCCTGTAAACCCTGTTAGGACCCGGTTCGTCTCGACAAAGAATCTAGGTGGATTTCTTAGTAACGGTTTTCTTTTTTCACTAAGACTTTTCATAGAATTAGGTTAAGAGACATAAACCGGTATGCCATCTTTTACACACCATTCCGTACCAAGTGGAGTGACCCTTATCTTGACTTCCAAGTTAGTCAACCAAGACTTATCAGATGTTGTTTATCGGTGAATAAAGTTGAGACGGAAGTAAAACTAGGTCAGTTACGATCACACTCAAAGTATTCCTACGTATAAGGGTTCAACACAAAAAAGACTAAAGGAGTCAATGAGTTTCACGTTCAAAATCCTACTTTACGATCCTCTCAGTTTCTCTTTATTTGGGAAATTCTTAATAGGTTCTTCTTTAAATAATTGTACGGTGATGGCTCAGTCATACTGAGAGACTGTCCTTCCCTAAGACAGTCTACGACCGGAACGAGTTTCATTTTTAATTGTATCTTCGGAACTATAAAACTAATACAGTTACAGATCGTTTCACAAAAATATAGTGAAGGTTTCCTTTCTTTTGACGAGTGTTCATGGTAAAAAAGTAAATATGAGTATGTTACTTTGTTTACTTGGTCATTTACCCACATTTCGTAAACCTTATAACCCCTTTGGTTTGAAATGTGTGGTTAGAAAACTGTGTATTGATTAACGTAGGAAAATTTAAAAATCAAAATCTGTCTACGATTTAACGTCTAAGGTCAGTGGAAAAGTTATTTCCTGAGAAAAATTCTTAATTTTCGTATATGAGATAGAATTACAATAGGTGTTTTTTTGTTTATTTACTTGTTTATACATAAAAGAAAGAATCCTCAGTAACTCTTGTCTTTCAAATTCCCAATTCTTTTACATAAAATTAATATTACGATCTTTACACTGGTAGGAAGTATATTTTGTGTCTTATAAATCTATCTCGTTCCACTTAATAAATATGGTAAGTTTGATTTGGCGTTTCGTAACAAAATGAGTTCAACTTTCCTTATATAAAAATATATTGATGTTAACAGGTATCCTCACGGGTGTAGTGAAGATCAAATTTTTTTTTTGTGTTGTCATAGAACAAAATACAACAGTTGTAACCATATATTTTACGAACATCAGTATAAAATCTTTAGTGTGTCTCAAGACAGAAACTTAAGACAGGAATGTTTAAGGGGTCAAGATTGATATAGTAGTGTCGTATAATTTTACAAGTGTCATTTCCCTGTGTGTTCAAACTTCCAAGGTCAGTTTGACTAATATGGTCCACTATTGTGGTCTCAACAGGGTTGTAATTTCGATTGTTCAGTTTTCCCCTCTATTACACGTCAAAGAGATCGTTTACTATTTCTAAGTCTCGTCGTCCCGTCGACGTCAGGGTACTAGTCTCGGTAATACCCTTCTTTCCTAAGACTAATTCTGGCAATTGGAACGTGTCTTCGTTTAGGTTTTCTCTGTTATACCCTCCTACACGGGTTACGTGTAGATTTTATAATTAATTATGTGTAGGCTTTTCTACTCACGAATGCAAAGTCAATGTTTCTGTCCCACTTAAGTGCCTGACTCAATTTGTAAGTGGGAACCTTTCACTGCTCACGTTTTTCCTTTCGTCACTACTTCAGTGAATGTCAAACGTTAAGTCGACAGTACACCTTCAGACGTCATCCATATTCGTTTTATATGACACTTCTCATGCACCGAGTTATAACATGTCGTTTTAGTTTGAAACGTTGACGAATACGTATTAATTGATAGACCCTGATCGGACGAGACCACGTGGTGAAGTATCTCATTATTTTTTAATTTGATTTTTATGTCTGAGGATCCATTGACACCAGTGTCCTTTTGAGATAGAAGGAAACGTCCGAATAATAAAGGACTTCGACACCGACTGTCGAAGACACTTGTGTGTAAAAACGTATATAAAACAAATACACGTTCGGAACCGTAAAGTCGGCCGAGGACGACTCCGGGGAAGGATGGTATACGAAGACAAAAAGAAGTAATCCACTACACTAGGGAAAACTGACAACGTACGTGCACTTTCCTGTCACCCGAACCCCCCCTCTTCTTTTGGACGAAATTCTCTCATGTGCAGTCAACCGGAAGTCGACAAACCTCGACTAGTGTAGACTGTTCACAACATCGATGAGCAGCATTACCTACAGAGACGAAATCGTCTCTTCTCCACTTTTCCTACATTAAGGGTCACTTTCTTTCGTTGTACTTGATAATAAATTAATGACGGATTATATTTAGAGGGATCCTCAGAGACAACTAAATATCAAGATCGAAGGAGGAAAGAAATAATTACTTGTCAGATCAGAATATTACGTTACGTCAATTCATAGTGGACAATAACTATCCCTGAAAGGGTTTACTTGTACCGTTTATTAGGTAAAATTATGAGATTAGTACATACGAAGATTCACGAAATAAAGGAATTTATGTCTTTGACAAGAAAGTGGTACAAAGTTTGTTTTTGTTGTTATGTCGTTACTGAACGTGACCACAATGGGTCGAAATAAAGAAAGTGATCAAATCCTAAACCACACGTGTAAAACTAATGACACATATGACTGGAAAAGTTGAGAGACCTAAGAGTCTTAGTTAATTTTAGGAGAAGAGAGGGGAGGGGTGAAATTAAGAGTGTGGTTACCCTACGACTCAATTCTTCTGTATCAAAGAAACAAAAAAAGGATTGATGTACATTAAAGACCCTTTCGACTTCGACCACAAACAGTCATCAGGTGGAGATGTATCTTAAACAACAGAAGGGTCCCTTACAGTTGAAGTTTTAGACTCTCTTTCATTGTTACGTTTAGACAACAAGGAACAATTCAACATCCTTCGAAAACGTTAGTTTAATTAAGATAAGTAAATAAAATAACCCTTTCATCATGGTCGTTTCTTTTTATCGGTGTGTTACAAAACCTAATTTAAGATAAATGTATCATTTATTGAAATTATTTCAATGTACCGACAACTTTTTGACAACTCGACTAAGTTCATCATCGTCGGAGACAAATATATCATTTATCTATTATTACTAATATTTCATAAAGGGTAATTATATACCAAAAATTCTTAAAATAATCACTTCAAAGAATATAAAAGACCCCCCCAAAACGATACCGAATATAAAAGGAATAGGTCAAAACGGTTTCATGGTAAGAACAGGATAGATACTGTATATCATCGAAGATAGTAAGTTCGTTTAAGAAATTGGTCATAAAGTGTTTTCTGGCTCATAATAGAAACTCTTTTGTAACACAAACACGGATTTGGAGAAAACGTCTTCTTTTGTANGACCCCCCAAAAACGATACCGAATATAAAAGGAATAGGTCAAAACGGTTTCATGGTAAGAACAGGATAGATACTGTATATCATCGAAGATAGTAAGTTCGTTTAAGAAATTGGTCATAAAGTGTTTTCTGGCTCATAATAGAAACTCTTTTGTAACACAAACACGGATTTGGAGAAAACGTCTTCTTTTGTAAAAATAATATGTGCGGTATGCACATCAAGTTACTGAAGATCGAATATAATTGTAATACGTGAAAAAAACAAACAAACGACATAAATATACGTCGGACCATTTTGAAGCTTTTAACACTAAAAGAAAGTTTCCACCGGTTAAACGACTAAACTTACAACAGTCGTTTTTTCATACATGTCTCTCTCAATTTACAGATCAGTACCCACATCAACGTAATGGATAAACGAAACCTTATAAAACAATGAAACCTCGTCTCACACTCACATACTAAAACATGTACTGGATAAATAAAAGTTAAATGAACATAACAACATTTAGTTTATAACTATTAAAACCTTCTCCTTTCCGACAAATACACCACTGAAAGTTTTCCTTTAATATCGATACAGTTTGACTTGTTAAACTCGAGAATTGTGGTTAATTTGAAAAACTGATGAGTATATTTTAAAATACCGAATTTTACTTTACGATTTTTAACCCTCATCTTAGGCAGTTTATAATATTTTCATTTTAAAATGAAAATTGACATTATTTTACTTTCTTATAAAAGAGAGAAACATTAATTATAACGATAGACATTTAAATAAGTTGATCGGTGTGTGTTTACAAAAAAACGGGACACACAAAAGAATTCTTTTCTACTTTTTTCAATTTTTAAATAAAGATCACAAAAATTACGTTTAAGTTAATTCAAAGTATATGAAGGGTTAGTATTATGTCATTCTGAGAAGGAGAAAAGAAATGTTCATAAACACTCTCCCTTTTATTTTTGTACTGATACAGAAGTATAGAGTACTTTAGAAGTAAGTCCCACTCCTCGACTCCCTGAAGTACGGTATCACGTCGTCTCTCGTTTTTGACGACTAATTTACGTTTCACATTCGAGGTAGTTATTAACTCGATATTGTTTTGTAAAAAGGTTCGATTGAAAGAATACAATTAATTAGACCAACCACTCGTCCTCTATCTTATAAATTTCTATGACATAAACGATATATTGACTAGTAGAAGGTGAAACTCCTAAAAATAAAAAAGTACTAAATACTCTAAAACGTGTAAATTCTCTTTTCACTTATCGCTTTCAAAAGACACTCTTGTTTATATATCGACGGATTTAAAATGTTGAAACAATCACGTTTTCGTTGAAGTCACGACTCGAGACTTCATTCTTCAAAGGGAATCTACTGACCTTTACAATTATAGGAAAAACCGAAAAACTGACTTTCTTTTTTTTTTAGTGTGTGTGTGTGTGTATGTGTGTGTACGTGTGTAAGATTTTGTCAATTACGTTGACGTAAAATTGTCCGATGGGGACCGGACCTCCCGTTTTGGGAATAAAAATTATTCCATTAAGATTTTTCCTTGACTAATGTTCTTCCCTTAGTTTTAAAGAAGACTCAATTTTATAAAAATTTACCAAAGAAGAGAGTAAGAGTATTTTTTATTATTTTATTGACTGTGTATTTTACAATCTTTTTGTCTAGTTAATTTGATATAAAACTCAGATCCCTCTTTTAAAGTAGTTGTTTCGAGTCTTATTTAAAACATCAGTATAAATAAGTTGAGTCATTTTATGAACTGTAGTAAAATTAAAGTAGATTCGCTTGAATTTGAAGAAGAGTGGTAACATATTTACTACATTTCTGAGTGGACTCAAGTTTGTATATTATGAATAGATTCAAAGTTTCTTTGAAGTACTTTGAGTCTTTCTATAGAGAAAGTATAGACGTCTCTAAACATCGGTTTTTCTTAAAAAATGAGATGTTTTAATTTTCTTGCAATTTTTTTTAACAAAAAAGATATCTACACGACTTACCCAAAAGTCATCGTCGATTTTATTTTAGTATCCAGAGGTTTAAAGATAAATTTAAACTAGAGTATTGGTCTCCTTTATGACGACGGGTCTTTAAGAAGACCAAAAGAGGTCAATGCGTTGTAAGTAACTTACAGGTACCCACGTCTCCATCACCAGTAGAACTCTCCCTCTGGGACGGGGTTGTATATTCATGAAATGTTTAGTTGTTAGGATCGAAAGTTTCTTATCGTACGTAACGCGTACCGAAATCCTTAATATATGTGACTTCTGAGTTAGGGTTTAGGTCTCCTTTTGGCAACCCCAAATGTTTGATGAAAAGAATTAGTACCTTTCATGTCCCCCACCATAAGAACGAAGTAAACACCCAGGTGAGGTTGAGGTTTGTCTAGAATTTGGTAATGTTGCGTACCGTCAACCAGCTATCACACCTTTTTGGAGTAAATGACTGACCGGTCTGTCAAAATTTTGGAAGTCTAAAAAGATTCAGATCCAATAATTGACAGACTGACATTAGTGTAGAAGTGGTATCCCTCGAAGTTTTCGAAAAGTAAACGTAACTTAGTCAACGGAGGAAGGGACAGAAAAAAAGGGGGACCTTTATTCGAATTTATTAAGTTGTTTGATGTGTGTACCGATCACTAATAACTTGGTAGACTTTGTGAGCTCCGTTTACCGGGTAATACACCACCCTTAATTTTGAAAGGAGGGTCAGTAACCCTCCCATACATAAGTATATCTCGTTTATAAACACAGACGTCGTACAGATATGAGGGGTAAGAGGATTTTATTACACTTTTGTGGATGTTCATACGGATTGAAAAGAAGTGGTCACGACCAAAAATTCAGTAATCCAGTCTATTTCTCGGAAAACCACACTTATATATAAGTTGTAAAGGAAACAGGTTCACATCTCTGATTCAATGAGATTTTCTTTTATGTTATACTTAAAATTGTCAGTGAGAGTGTACTTATTCTTACTTGTTTACTGTAATATAAGTAGGATTTTAAAGTGTTATGAATCTAGTGTCATACAAATTCATAAAAACCGATGACTGAACTAAATCGGAATTAATATTCGTGAATATAAAATAATCCAGACATATATTTTCATAAATACCTATAAAACGTAAATGTCTGTGTGTTTGATAAATTAATAGGGTATACACCTATTTATAAAATATTAAGTATAACGGTATACAAAGACATAACTGTATGAAATAATTAAGTACAAACTAATTAATTCTATTTTTAGGACCCGTAACAGTCGGATTCCATCTTGTTCCTAAGATGGATCAAATACGATCTAAAATTGTTTAAAAATTTTACAGTTTTCTGTATTTACTAAAAATAACTATATCACAAAAATAAAGAGATCCGTCTATCGTTATTTTTATTTATTTTGCGTTTTTTATTGTATAAAAAGTCTTGTCGTTATTTAAAAGTTACGTTTTAAAGTCTCTTGTAACTCATTAACAGTAACTGACGTCTTACCTTTAAAACAACCCGTATCTCAAAACACAAAACAGAAAAAAAAAGAAATTTGTAAGTGAAACATGAGAGAAATAATGTATTCTGATTGTGTTTTTAAAAAAATAACTTCACGATCGGAAGTCTATAACATGTACACGACTGTAAGTGGTTACAATTACAATTAAGTGGTTACACGGACAATTGTCAAAATATCTTTATAGAAAACACTGATATGTAATATACGTATCTATGTATATATTATTAAAGGTAGAAACACTAAATAAAATCATAAATATCTCGTGACGTGGACGTAAGGTTATCACATATCGGAAACAGTTTGAAAATTATATAAACACATTTAATATTGTATATTTTTATATACCTACGTTGTTTTTTAAAGTGTACACACATTCTTCACTAGTCACTGTGGTGAACAGGATTAAGAATACAGAAACTAGGAGACTTACAGAAAAGGGATTAAAAGATAGTGTCTTACCTTGGACTAAGTGTAGATCGAGAATTATTTACAAACAACAATTGAGATTTAAATCTTACTTAATTCTATTTAATACTTATAATTATATTTGTTGACAGTTATTTTGAGTTCACTAAATTTTAATATTTTCACTTTTTTGGTTCCTATTGTCATAACTTATATTACCATGGGTAGGTGGTCCCTGTAGATCCTTTGTTATATGACAGGACCTATAGTACAAAATCATCTCAATTTGCTAAAAACAAAACAAATAGGACCCTCACTCCGATTCTACTTTTATTATGTGTTTTGTTATTTAAATCTTCTTTTTCAATTCTCTTGTTCTTACCAATGGGACCTTTTCTTCTCCATCCCCCCATTGTAAAATTTTGTCGATAATTTAAGGTAGAAGGTGTTTCCCCTCCCTGTTTCTCTTTATCGATAAGAGTTTATAAAATCACTGGGAAAACCTTCTACCTAAATTAAACAATACAATGGGGTCTCCATCACCATATAACCATTTAACTAAGAGACTTCCTTTTTATCGGGACCAAAGATCACAAACGACTAAAAACACCGTGTTCATCAGGGTGGTACCGACTAAAGTCAGTAGTCATACTTCAGTAACTTACGTCTCGGGTCTTCTTTACGTGTGTCAACCGAAAGGTTTCGTGTACTTCTGGTCGAGGTTTTATAGTGATGTTTCCCGTCTTTCCTCCGTCCACCGAATTTCGATATCTCTCGTTTATGTCAAGTGACATTCTTCGTATCTTAAACTTGACCTGAAAGAGTTCTCTAACAGATAAGTAAAAACTCTTTAACAAATTACCTCCGATATAACCCCGAAGGGTCCCTCGTGATCACCATTTCTTGAGTAGACGGTTACGTTCTCTTAATGCTCTACGTCCAAGCTAGGGATCTAGTCCTTCTAAGGGACCTCTTCCCGTACCGTCGGGTAAGGTCACAAGAACGGACCTCTTAGGGTACCTGTCTTCTTGGTCGACCCGATGTCAGAAACCCAGAGTTTTCTCAACCCGTACTTACTTCGTTGAATCGTGTGTGTATACCTCTGATATGTACGTGAACTGATGTATGTGATTCAATGAATTTTCATATTTCTTCTTAAAAAAAACTAGGGTGGACTATAATATTAGAGTACTCTCGGTCTGTATTTCGTAACAACTGAAGTCTGGAATGTATTTTCAGATGTTTTATGATTAAACTATTGTCCGAAGAGTTCGTATCTATATAAGTTTGAACGGTTTTGTATCCTTAAAATGTATATAGAAACATACATGGGGACTGAAATCCAACTGAGTTGAAATCCTATAACCCTAATATGAATAAAGGAAAACATGTTCACAGAAAAACTATACCTTCCACCAGAAAAACTTTTTGGTTCCTCTATTAACCTCCATTGTAGAATAAAAACGAACGGACACTGAAGGACTCTCTTCCGAAGAGTCCTTTTGAGGGGTTTGTAGGGACTCTACAACACTCGTACGAATTTGTGTAGTGGGTAGATATCTTCTTAAGTGAAAACATCCACTGACTTCTTTTTATGGAATTTTAGTCAAAGGAGAGTCTTTAGGTCAAGATACTCTACTTTTTATTTCGTGTACTATTATGGATAAAGAAAGGTTCAACTTTATTACTTTCACTTTTATCCCGAACCGACTGAAACAACCAACTGATGGGTCGTAGATTATAAATGTGACCGTCTCGACATGAAAGTAACTCCTTCGGAACATGTAATCGACATGAAAATGACCCTAGACCTGAGGACATGTCGGAAGTGTACTTTTACAACAATCATCGTTGGGGAAATAACTACTCATAAACCTCTCACCTACACATCATATTAGGTTCTTCTTCGACGAAACCATAAGTTCCTTTCCTTACTTTTCTATAAGAAAAAAGTCCACAATTCTAATCTTTCATACTCTAAAGAACTCGACTAGGTCAGAATGATTCTGATACTCTCCCTTTATATTCTTGGTTGTAAAGGTCTACCTTTTCGTTTTTTTGACTTCCTTTGACCCACGACCTACTACGATACCTTAGTAGGGACTTCGGTATGACGAAGACTTAAAGAAAAACACATCTTACTTTTATTTCCAATGTGTTTCTGAGGTGTCTGTTTGTTTTCCACTCTTTTAGGTAAAGGTCATCTGGTTGTAATATTCTTAATAGTATTTTACAAGATAACCGTCCATCTTCTATCACCGACTTTTAAGACTAGATTTGTTCTTTATTTCTATAGTCTTAAAGACTTCAGTTTCATTTACGTACTGAAAAATACCCAAAATTAAATACATTTTCTATTAGTCGATAGAGTTACTGTGGGATGAGGTCGTGAGAACGGACCTTTTAGGGTACCCGCCTCCTCGGACCATTCGACGTCAGGTACCCCAGCGATTCTCAACCTGTGCTAATTCACTGAAGTGAAAGTGAAAAGAGAAAGTACGTAACCTCTTCCTTTACCGTTGGGTGAGGTCACAAGAACGGACCTCTTAGGGTCCCTGCCGCCTCGGACGACCCGACGGCAGATACCCCAGCGTGTCTCAGCTTGTGCTGACTTCGCTGAACCGTCGTTCGTCCTCGTCGTCCCGAAGGGATCACCGAGTCTACCATTTCTTAGACGGACGTCACACCCTCTGGACCCAAGTTAGGCACCCAACCCTTCTAGGGGACCTCCGACCGTACCGTTGGGTAAGGTCACAAGAAAGGACCTCTTAGGGGTACCTGTCTCCTCGGACAACCCGATGTCAGGTATCACAACGTTTCTCAGTCTGTCCTGACTCGCTGATTCGTGTATCGTGTCCCTTTTCGCCCTTATACTTACATAACAAACGAAATATTGTATAAATCCTTTTTTCGACTGTTATATCGTTTCTTACCCTCTTTTCGTTGACATCATGTGATAACATTCCAACACTATAATGTACACTTTACTATGGTACAATAAACTTCTACTGATACTACTTAATTTCTACGTATAACATTTGGAAATACACCGGTGATTTTTTAAAATTTTCACCGTATTGGTTATTCGGTTAGCACCTTAGTAAAATTTTACGAGTTCATTTGGTTGTTATTTCCTATTTCTTTCTTTCCCCTTGTTATGTACATACATGGATATAATCTGTGTATCTTTTGTTGATTGTTTTACCATCGAAATTTAAGTGGGTAGAATTATTAACGTAATTTACATGTACTAGATTTAGGGAGATAATTTTCTGTTACTAATTATCTAAACTATTTTGTCGTTCCGAGTGGATACATACGGAAATTATTTATATGAAATTTATATTTGTGTATCTGTTTTTCACTTTCACAATCGACGAGTCAGGACAGGTTGAGACGTTGAGGTATCTGACATCGGGTGGTTAGAGGAGACAAGTACATTAAGAGGTCCGTTCTTATGACCTCACCCATCGGTATTGAAAGAGGTCCCCTAGAAGTGTTGGGTCCCTAGTTTGGGTCCAGAGGACGAAAAGTCTGTCTAAGAAGGTAGACTCGGTGGTCCCTCTCAATTTTTATTTTCCTATCTTTCTTCTGTATGACATCATCTATGTAATTATAATGTCTTTCAACTGTAGTTTTGTTCATTATTAATCGTCCTATTCCTCTTTGTGTTAGTCAAGTAGTTCTTTCACATCGTTAGGAATTACACAAATTATTATCTGAGAACTAAAACTTAAGTTGTACAAACCCTTTATTAAGAAATGAAGTCTTTTTGACAAATAACGGGAGTTTTATTATCATAGAAAGTTGTATAAGTGATTGTATTCATTCATAGAATCAAATATTAACCACCTTATATAAAGATTTTATTCTTATACTCATTGATAACTCTTATGAAGGAGGAGATCACAAGACTGTCAAACTGTTGAAACTTTCTTCGTAAGTCCCAGTATAGAAAACCTTACGAACCTCACGTCTCCAATCAGAACTTGAACGAAGTATCCTATGACTTAGATTTTGGAATCTTCCTTAATTCTTATAAGTTTAACTTTTATGTCACTTAATCTGTTAATCAGAATAAGTTGTTTTGTTTAGAGACGAACCATCCGTAATGCAAATCGTTCTAAAGAAAAGGGATGTGTAAGGACAAGGTACCTTTAATTATTAGATTAAAATTGAACCCTCGAATGAATATGTCAAAGTATTTCTTCTCAATTAGTCTAATCTTCATTTTGGTTGGACTAATTAATGAAAAAAATTGATTTTGTCTAAAGACAAACAGATACAGTCAAAGACTACAAAATGTAAAACGACAATAGAGAAGTTAATCCAAAATAATGTAGAGGTTGAAAATTATGACTTTACGGAGAGTTTAGAAGTGTCGTGTAGTTTCATATCAGGAAAAAGCATATTGGATGTTAATTTTGTAGAAGAGACGTTTATAAAAGTACACGGAAGTTTAATAAAGGAGGGGTACTAACATTTTCTAATTTACTAAATAATATTTAACAAGTTTTTAGTACAAGAAGTACCTTTCCTGTTAAAGATGTATTGAATTGGAAGTATTATAAACGAATCAATGAGATAATCTCCCATCCGTAATTAATACGAAGTTTTTACATTTAATACTGATTTGTACGTATTTGTATAAATAATAAAATCCTTCTTGCAGTAAAGAAAAATTTCAGTTTACATCTACAATATACTCTTTGATAATACGTAAATCAACCAGTCAATTATATATGACTGACTCATACACAATCTATGATAAGGTTTATATCCTCCATACGTTCCCAAATTTTGGAGAGTGACTGGGGACGGGATTCTTCGAATCATCTCTTCTGTCTTTATAAGTGAAGTGTTGTGTCTCTTTTAAGTCGAAACTTTTGACGATACTTTTTCCATATATCACGTTCCTCACAGATGTTTTCCTCTCAGTTGGACTCCTTCACTATGAAATAGACTCTAGATTTCTTACTCAATCTTATCGATCTACTTTTCCCTTCCTTCTTTTCAAAGTCCGTCTCTATAGTCCCACACACTTTTCCTTGTACCATTTATTTCTCTATCTCTTTTAGTAAAACTAACTTTAAGTTTCACTTCTATTGTCCCATCTTTTATGTCGGTCTCTCCACCTATCTCGGTCTGGTGTGATCAATAGTATCAGGAACATTTTTAAGTAAATGAATTAAGTATAATTGTTGTTACCCTTCACTTTTATCTCAAATTAAATCCTTTGTTTTACTAGTTTCAACACAAACTCTCCTAAGGAGGTCGTAATTTCCTACCTCTACCTCTACCCAGTCTTAATTAAAACCATGATGGACCGTCAACACCAAACGTCTTAAGACTTTCTGGGGGTTCCGGGAGTGAGTAAATGTGTATATATGACATATTATGAAAGAGGGACTTATACTCATTCTAAGTACCTATACTACCTTGCATTGAGGGAACTAACACAATACAATATACTACTTTCACTTTTCTAAGACGTCAACATTAATTAATCATTCTAACGCTAGTTGTTTTCTCTCTAGTAGGACCGGGACTAGATTAGTACACCCAGAGGAATTTTCCAGGAAATTTTTCCCGAGTCAGAAGGACTTTCTCTTCTAAGTTTCGTCTTTTCTGATCGGATTAGTGAACTTCTTTGTTTGTAGATATAACACTTGACGGATGTCTCTGTCGGTACGTCGTTCCTGGACTTTTGTATGTTACCGGTTGTAGATTACTCTATTGTCTCAGGTATAAGGATTGAAGTGTCCCTTGACTTAAGACGTGGGACTCGAGGTCTACTCTTGTGTCGGACTGGTTGTGGTACTAAACCTGGAACACTCTGTGACTCGTCTCCCGAGACAAAATACGACGATTAAAACACCATTAAACAATTTGTAAGGTGTAATCACCTTTTAATTATGTAGTTAAAAAGTCCTCTGACCGACTTTCTATTTCCATGTAACCGGAGAACGAGGTAAAGTGTAAAGAACTCCTGACCTGTGTGTCGTTATAACATTTAGTTTCTTCGTGTCCCCTGTTTCTCCTTTTGTCTCAAGAGTTCTCTCCTTTTCCACTCTTCTGTGACCTATGGTTCGTATATTTCATTAAATTACAATGGACGTAATAACAAATTTTTTTAGGGAAGACTTTTATACGGTGAAAAACAATCATACAAAATCGTTTAAAGTGAAACTTGTAAAATTTTATTTGTTAATTTACACACGAATGATAGTCCGTTCTACATATAGTTATTATATAAAGACCCTCCCCCCAAACCCTACCCCCTGTGTACTTGTGGGTACCGACTAAGTACAGTTACATACCGTTTTTGGTGGTGTTATAACCTTTCATTAATCGGAGGTTAATTTTATTTAATTAATTGAATTTTTTATTATTATGTACAGGGAAAGAAGGTTTAGAGAACGTTTTTGAAAAGGACACTGTATTTGTTAATCAGTACACATAAGATTGTGTATTGTTAATGTACCATTGTAATACAAGGCAAGTCAGTGAGTCAGTACAGGTTGAGAAACGTTGGGGTACTTAACGTCGTGCGGTCGGGAGGGACAGGTAGTGGTTGAGGGTCTCAAGTGATTTTGAGTTCAGGTAGTTCAGTCACTACGGTGGATCGGTAGGACGGTAGGTCGCTAGAGTAGAACAGGGGAAGAGGAGGACGGGAGTTAGGGATGGTCGTAGTCTCAGAAAAGGTTACTCAGTTGAGAAATGTACTCCACCGGTTTCATAACCTCAAAGTCGAAATCGTAGTCAGGAAGGTTTCTTGTGGGTCCTAAAGAGGAAATCTTACCTGACCAACCTAAAGGAACGTCAGGTTCCATGAGAGTTCTCAGAAGAGGTTGTGGTGTCAAGTTTTGTAGTTAAGAAGTCTCGAGTCGAAAGAAGTGTCAGGTTGAGAGTGTAGGTATGTACTGATGACCTTTTTGGTATCGGAACTAATCTGCCTGGAAACTACCGTTTCAGTACAGAGACGAAAACTTATACGATAGATCCAACCAGTATTGAACGGAAGGTTCCTCATTCACAGAAAATTAACGTACCGGCGTTAGTGGTAGATGTCACTAAAACCTCGGGGGGTTTTATTTCAGACTGTGACAAAGGGGTAGATAAAGGGTACTTCACTACCCTGGTCTACGGTATTACAATCAAAAGACTTACAACTCGCAATTCGGTTGAAAAAGTGAGAGGAGATCCAATACCAAACGTTAACAGAGTAAAAAAAGGAACTCTGTAGTTGTTTCAAAGTATCACTCTTTAATACAACTAAACAAAGTAAGTCTTGTTTGAACGATATTATCGTAGGACGACGACGACGACGACGATTCAGCGAAGTCAGTACAGACTGAGACACGCTGGGGTATCTACCGTCGGGTACTCCGAGGGGGCAGGGACCTTAAGAGGTCCGTTTTTGTCACCTCACCTAACGGTAAAGGAAGAGGTTACGTACTTTCACTTTTGACTTTCACTTCAGTGACTCAGTACAGGTTGAGAGTCACTGGGGTACCTGACGTCGGGTGATCCGAGGAGGTAGGTACCCTAAAAGGTCCGTTCTCATGACCTCACCCCACAGTAACGGAAGAGACTATTATCGTAGGATAACTGGATCTTATTAGATTTGAGTTTTAGTAGACTTTTTGTCCAGTGTCCTGATGACCAGTTGACCTCGGATTATTCCGCCTTTTATACTGCAGATCTTTATGACTAGTCCCACTTACAAGACCTCAGGGAAGTTTAAAAATTAAAGAGATTTAGATGAAAAGTATTAATTATTAATGAGTCCTCAATATTTTATATATAATCTTTTAATCGAAATCACTTGTGAAATAAAACTCCAACTGTCTTTGTTTATTGATCCGTTTGTTGTAGTACAACTTTTCAAGAGGTATAGATGTATAACATATTTCTGTAAACTCTGACTCATTTAATATTGACTGTTAATTGTTAAATCTATCGATCGATTTTACCATAATTAAAAAAGGAATAAATCAAGAACCAAAACTCAACTAAACTGTGGTCTAAATAGGTATTAATTTAAACACACGAGTGAATTTACCTTAAAAAATTTTTGATTGTAACTTAGGATACGAAAAGAGTTAGTTCAACAGGATTCTTTCGTCTCCGTAAAAATTCAGTAAGTGACGAAACAAAATTTAAAACATAATATAAGATGGTGTATAGAGAACACAATAGTAATAGTCACTCTCGTTCCTTACACCGTCGGGCTTTTACTTCGTGTCTGAAGTAAAAGAGGTTGAAACGTCAAATGAGAATCACTAAAAAACAATAAACAAAAAATTTGTTTAAAGAACGTAAAATAAATTTTGACCGGTGGACATAAGTATAAAATAAATATTTTATGAACTAGTTTATTCGTAGATAAATCCAGTGATATCATTTATAGATCCATTTTACCATCTTGAAACACTCTTAAACTGTCTAGAGACCTCAGAGGTTTTCCCATTACCAACACAGACCAAGTAAGTTGGTGGTTTTGTTTTGTTTTGTTTTGTTTTTTGAGACCGATTTACTAAAATTTCCCAAACAAGTTGTATCAAGAATTGAACATTATTCATGATTGAATTATAAACTTCTTGAATCTAAAATTATCTCCTCCCTCACGAGTACTTGACGATTCCTCGTATTGAAGATCAAAAGCAAGAGTAAAATCTCGACTCATCTAATCTATCTCGTTCAATGAATTAGAAGAGTACGTCTTCAAAAGAATAGATATTTTATGACAATTTTCATTAATCATTTATTGATGAATTTATGTGTACATATAAAATCTTGTCACTTCTATAAGGATAGGGAAACATACTTCTCTCGTACTAGTAATTAGTCTATTCGAGACTTGGATGACTGAGTAAGGGTAAGGTAGAGTCATTGAATAACAACAACAAGTCAGCGATTCGGTACAGGTCGAAGAACGTTGGGGTACTTGACGTCGTACGGCCCGAAGGGACAGGAAGTGATAGAGGATGTCAAACGAGTCTAAGTACCGGTAACTCAGGCACTACAATAGATTAGTAGAGTAGGTTCGTCATTGAATGATCCATTACTAATAACCCTTTCGATGTACGGAATCAGACAAACCCCTAGATATTGTTCTATGATGTCTGTCCCACGGAATATTTGTTGTCTTTAAATAGAGAGTGTAAAGACCCAAGACCCTTCAAGTTTGAGTTTCATGATCATACCAACATAAGACTACTCCCGAGTGAAAAACCAAGTATCGGCCGTGAAATAAAGACACAGAAGTGTACCACTTACCCTGATCCCTCGAGACACTCCAGAGAACTATGATTAGGGTAAGTACTCCCGAGATGAGAGTATTCGATTTGTGGGATTTTAGAGGCAGAAGATTATGGTAGTGTGACCCATAGTTGTACTTAAAACTCCCCTGTGTCTGTAAGTCCAGTATGGTGATGGAAGTTAGTTTTGGTCGAAGAAGTACATCTTAGACATAATATTCCATGAAAAAAGTATCAGAATTCTTCAATTATACCTTTTAACTATTTTGAGAAGTCTTTTACGAATGGTGTAACATTTATAAGTTTATAACTAACGTTAATAATATCATAAAAATATAATATAACCATTACGAGGTCAATAAGAATTATAAACACGTAATTAACAAAAAAGAAAAACTTCAAACCAGAATAAAGGAAGAATACGGTTAACTTTTACTTTACAATAAAGAGTCAAATTGGATCCTTTGTGTACTTTTATGAAAGTATTGGTATCAGGTGAGTTACCGGATTTTGTTAAGTCACACAAAGATAAGACCCGTAGACGTAGAAATTCTATTTATCATAAAAGTTCTATTTGCCAAAGAACAGACACTACCTTTGTGTATACGTTTTATACGAACAATGGTACATCCTTTGATTTCCTTTATCGTTCATACATGTTTTTCGTTAGTCAAATGGTTTACTACTCGAACTTATTCGTTAGACGTCTAATCAATTCCCAAGTCCGACGTCCCTAATCTTCCCTTTTTTTCAATATACGAATTTTTTTTATGAAGCTTTCTCTTTTGTTGTTAATATAGTCACCTCAAAACGATAAAATAATAATATTTGTGATTTTTTATTTTTTACAGTCAAGTAATGATTCTTGAGTAACTTTTCCTAGAAAACACTTATAATTTAAATAGATCTTATAGTGTATAAATTTTGGTCATCCGGAATTCTTCGTCGTCGATATAACTCTACAAACGTGTAGACAACATTTACTGTCGTGAAAACAAACTACTGAAGTTAAAACTTCAGTACGTTATCTGAAAATTTCGATATTGTCCACTTAAGTGAACGGTTGGAAAGACTTTAAAATTAATAATTATAATACTATACTATTCTAGTCTACGGTAAGAAAACGAGTTTATGGTTTCATAACGAAAAGACAAATGTTGTCATCGGTAAGTATTATTATATCACAATAACGTGTTAGTTATATAACCTTTTCAGGAGACTTCAATAGAAATTTTTAAAGAAATTCGATCACTTTTTTATACCTTTCACTGGACTCAGGACTTAAATGTAAAAAGAGGACATCGTGAAAATGTGATCGAAGTATTGGTCGATTCGGTCCGTTGTCGTGACATGTAGTGTGGTCAATACTTAAAACTGGAATACCTTATTAATGGTTCCTCCCATGACTGAATACGTCTATACGTAACCAGAAAATTTAAAACTGTCTGTCTTCAAATAACGACGTTAGACTTTAAAAGTGAACAAAATATCGGTTTTGCCTTTACAAGGTAATACTTTTTTATAGCCTTGTAAACTCTTGTCTACTTAAGGAGGTGACTCTTGTCGGAAGTAGTAAGACATTTCCATTCTCTCTTTTACAATTACTTACAATGAACGATCTAAAACTCAGGAAATTGTACATCTCGATTTTTAAAATTAAGAATTTAAAAGAGTTCCGAGTATCACTATAATTTTACGTCCCTAGAGAAATTTCAAACTCCGATCTTGTGAACCTAAATATACTTTCCTGTCAAATACTAGATGTTGTTGGCAGTCACGATAAATTTAACTAAAATATTTTCTCTAGAAACGTAATCTTTTTTATTTATCTTGTATGTTTGTAAAAATTGTTGGTTTGGTTTCACTGATTTTTGTGTTTTGTTTCGTCAAATCAATCTGACTCGTCAATAGGGTCTTACTCTTCTAAGTCTAAGATTAGAATCAGCTATTTTTGAGTTATGGACTTCGTCCACTAACCAAACGCAGTAGTGGTATCCAAAAGACCATTATCCTTCTTTCCTTCCTCCTCCCTTCCCCTCATCCCCTGTTTTATTTTTATAATTTTAATTCGAATAGTCTTTAAACCCAATATCCGGTCTCACATTTCTATGAAACCCGAGGGTTTTCATTTGTTTCTTTGTTTTCGTTCTGTTTCTTTATATTTTAGTTGTTTGGTTTTGTCGTTAGTCAAAGATTACTTTTGTTGTTTTTACGTTTTGTTGTATGTACTTTTCTTACTCAAATTCACGTAATAAAAAAATCACACTATTTTGACTTTTCAATAACTAAACTTCAAAAAGAACAACAAAAGTAATCTTTGAATACCTAACGTAATCTAGTCATACCTAGAGACCGAACTGGTAACACCGTTTCTATAAAATTATTACACAGTATAAATTTGTTGTACCACATTTACCTAAAACACTTCAACTGATCAGAGTCTAATTTTATAACTCATAGATTATGACATACAGAATAGAACCCTAATTTTACTTCTAGTATGATAGTTGTGGTTTTTATTCTAACTGGTTGACTCCTTTGCTTAGACTTTTACGAGTCGTATTATACATCGAGTTTCGTCCGTGAGTTATTTATAATTTTGAGGTAATCATAGTGACTGTTGAAATTGTTATTTTGTTAAACCTTTAATTTATTAGATTTGTCCCAAAAAGTGAGTCTATTTAAAGTAGATTTAATATCCTAGTATCACAGTAAATTACATTATTTTTTACTTCTATAAGTATTAAAGTTTCCTTCACTTATTTCTATTTATACCTTCACGTCTTTACTTATTCAAGGTCCATATGTCTCATACTGGTTTTTCCCTTCTATGGAATATGTTGATCCTTTTTTTAGACGTAATGAATTATCTCGTCCCTTGGTTAATTCTTGTCAGGGGATAGGTCAAATTAATCCGATTGATGTTCATTCCCTTAGGACATCATGTTCCTCCTCGTAATCCACCACTTAAGAGTGACGTAAAGAAAGTAGATACTGGGGAGGTGCCACTGTCACAATTTCTATACACCACGAACTGAAAGTGGGTCCTAACGGGAGAATTACACTTTAAATTTATTTAATTGTGAAAGTGTAATGATCTTCCATGTGAGGTCCACATGGGGTCACGGTATTTCCTTCATCGTTTAACGTACAAGAAAATAAGAAAAAAGGTTTAGTGGTTGTCCAGTATTGAATAACTGTGGATTAAAGTCGAAATCATTTATCTACAGGACGTTTTTAAGACATACGAAGTACTTTTTTCTACAAGATATGTAATAAGTCCGTCACAACTCTTGATTGATTTTATGATGACTTTCTATTTTAGTCTTCCATTTTTCTTGATAAAAAAAAAAAGGACACACCAATAAATTGTGGTTGAAACTAAATAAGAATTAAACAAGATGAAAACGACAAAGTTTTTCTGTAAGATCTCTTTGTGACCTAGAACAAGCAAAAGGGACAATGTATGACCAAAATCATTACTTCGTTATTATTTTGAGGTGTTCCCCCGTCCTTTGATTTGTTTTTTTGTTTTTACTCTTTTCAGAAGATCGGACCAGTTTTGTATATACATACATACATTCACATATATATACCTGATTGAGTCGTTTAAGTTGAGTTGAATAAAGTTGCTTTCGTCTCAACCAATCCAATCTTCTACTCAATAGATAGACTTCACCATCTCTATGATCGCAGTTTATATAATTTCGAATTCAAGACCCTTCTTACATGATAAGGAACAGTCATCAAAGTTGAACGAAAGAAATTACATCTAAATTAAGTACATTTAAAAACATAAAAATTTTTTAACTGAAAGAGTAGAAATTTACACTGTAAAATTATTCTTTAATAAAAGATCGAGAAACTCATCTCACGACTTCGATGACTCTAAAGTCCCCGTCTCTTTGTTCTGTGACGTCCTTAATTCTTTAAAACGACACCCTTTATGGTCACACGTTCCACCTTTTGGGGGTCCAGTACTAAAACAACTATGAGACAAGAAATTCGTTATAAATCAGAGAAAGGAGTCACGTATGTCGACTTTGTGTCCTATATATTTGATATAGGTTTCTGATAATTCCCTATATTAATGGTGTTCAATTACGATTTGTTATAAGGATTAGTATCGTATACTTATATACATACATACATATATATATATATATATGAGAATTTTATTAGAGAGATGTTGAAGTGGATATCGATATGTAAATAGACAGAGGGATTTTGTGGAGACTAAAACACTTATGTGTCAATACTTTTCTAGTACTATTACGATTATTTTTACAATTTTTTCTCTTATAGAAGTTTAAATCCTAGATCATTCAATTTAGTCTTCTCCCCTATTTTCGTAATTTGGACGAGTAACTGAAGACTTACGAGTAAAAGTGGACTGGTGAGAGAACCCGTGAGAAAGGATTTAGGTATGGTGAAGTCACTCGGAATGAGAGGTATTGTCAATCGTAAAGTGACCAATTCATGTGAACAGTGACTAGAGTTTTGTTTTTTGTAAATCTTAATTTAAAACACCAAAAATAGATTTATTCTTACGTGTTAAAGTTGTAGTTCCGTTATTCCCTAATACTAAAATTTTAGAGAGTTCATAAGAGACTAGACGTAGACTTTATAGAAACATAGAGTTTCATGTTGTTATGTAATATAAGGTACCAATCTGTCACTTGTATTATGTTATTATGTGTATAGTACATTCGTATAAAGTTTCCGTAAGTAAATTTCGTTAAATCGAAAAGTACGACAAAACTCACTCCTCTCGTCACAACGACTATGGGTGAGTATTTAAATAAGTTTTTTGTAAGTAGGTCGTGGAAGGTGAAACACATGAATTTTATGTCATACGTAAAACCTTTCTACGTTTTTTACGTTCTACAAATCCAAAAGGTTCTTCTTTGTCTTTAAAACGTGTAGTCATAACTCACTAGGTCCCGTTTGTATTCTGGACCTAAACATACTAAACAGAACGTTACGTGTCAGTCCATAGACCCAAAAAGACAGCACTTATGGTTTATCCTTTAGACGATATAAGAGTTAGTCTAGATTGACAGGCCAACTGAGGAGATTACGTTTATAGAGGTCAACATTCAATATAAATATGGTAAAATTTGTGTGTGTGTGTGTGTGTGTATATATGTATATATATGTTTAATGATTGTTATACCCATCCCTTAAAAATAGCCTTCTTTTATCATTAGACATCATGTTGTATTTAGTTAAAAAAAATTTTTTTCCACTATTTTTCTAAAAGAATATTGTTAGTAACGATCGCTTTAATAAAGTGTAATTGAAGTATTACACTTTAAGCCTTTCCAGCAGTCCGTAGGTTTTGTTTTCTATTTTTAAATAAATATTTTATCTTTCTCTGCCCCTTTTGCATAATGATCCATTCACATGTCAAAATGACATCCCTTGTAACGTTTGTATAGTAGATATGACTCAGTATTATTATTCGGAAAATTTTAAATTATTTTTTTCTGAGCCTCTGTATATTTGTTGCAAGTTGTAAATTCCTCGCACCATTTAGTCTAACACAAGGAAAACTTTTCCGAAATACTGCGTCAATAAATAAGTCGTTTTGTTTTGACATGGGACACAGGCAATTGCTCCGACCGAAACACGATGTGTCTGAAGGCGCCCCGACTGAGGACAAACCTTGGTAAAGTGTGATTAATCTTTCTTCTCTTTTCCGTCACACGTATTCGTGGTGTCAAGACCCGGAGAAACTTGTCGAGAGAAGGCTTTAATTGAGCCAACATTGGGACGCACTTATTATCGAAACGCCGTTGTCAAATCTCTTTATATAACAATTATTAACGGTAGAACGACTCGTTTTACGATCCCGTTTAAAATGTATTGTCGTGTCTGCTTTATTTTTCCACCCAAACACTTCGAAACTTTCTGTGTCAAACGTCAAGTCAAAACAAAGCTTCTGAGAAGAATATTACTAAACCTTCTTGTTAGTGTTTGTCTATTCTTTATTTTTACTCACTGTCAATAAAATTTTTCAGCGAACTAAATTCTTTAATATAAATTCCCTAATTAATAAACATAACCATGGTCAAATATCTCAATTGAGTTTCATCCGTCAAAGAACAAGTTTGTCGTTTTAGTAATGTAAAATCAAACTATGTTTATTAAGTGATATCTTTTTGTGTCCGAAAGAAATATCAATTATTCATCGGTTTTTAAAATGTTCCAAAGACTTCATTCATACGGAATTTTTTAGTACATATAAACACGTATCGTGTCTCTATCTTTCCTTTTCTTATGAAAAAAAAAAAAAACCTTTTCTTTTTACATTCTTTTCTTAGATTCTGAAATGAAACGTAGTTTTAGATAGTCCATTTTCATTTCTTTTCTTTTTCTTATAACATTCTACCGATAGTGAGAAAGTTTACTTAGTAGGGTATACGTATAACGAAAGGGGACACTCCGGTATAAATATTATTAATGGACAAATCTGATACGTACCCTGATATATTTAAAAGGATAGGGGTTTTTGGTAGGAAGTTTTTGTTGGTTTTATAGATATTTTCTATACTTTAAACCGGTTTATTAGTCTTTGGACTTGTTCTCGGAGTTTAACTTTCAGGATAAATGTCTCGGTAGATCAAGTTCCGGACCATCTCTGCCTCTAACCTAAGACTAGGGATTTCGTCGATACTGTACTCGTTCTAGTTGTTATGTATATCCGACAAACGGTGTCTTAACAGGTAGGAAAATTTGCTTCTCTAAAAAAAAGTATTTTTGATTCAAGGTTCAAGGGGTATTTGTTTCTACTTATTCATATTAGGGACGGGAGTTCGTCATCTACAAAATAATTATTTATTTATTTATTTATTCGGTACTCCTGTTACTGGTTCCTGAGACCGGTTCGTGTTTCCTCCAGTTAAGACCTTCACTTCCTTTCCATGCTGTCGTAATCATTTTCCAAGTGCCTCTTTCAATTCGAACTTTAAGTAGAACTCTATATTCTTTTTTTTTTATATACATATATTTTATACATACACACACATATGTATAAAGATTGTCGATAAAGTTATGGACTGAATAAGGGATTCTTTAAAGTTGTTTTCCTACCAATTTCATCCCGTATTCACTTGGTCTTTGTTTTATTACGGAACAATCCTTCTCCATAAAACAAAAAGAGGTGTAAATATAGTATGACATTTGTAATAGTTTAAAGGTTTAAGTTAAATTAAGTCGTTTATCGATAACTATTAGGACAGCTACGAAATATCATAACCTTACAATATGTTTTACATAACCTTTAATTTACATTTACGAATATTAATTTAGTGTTTCTATTTGTTGGTTTACGTACGATTCATCTCCGTCCAAATTTTCTGACCTTTGTCTCTTACTTGAATATCAATGACCCTCATTTTTACCCCCCTTCCCTATCAATTCCTCAAACACTCCCTGTCAATGTGTGACGACATACATTTGACTTATTAGTTGTACCAGGATGACACATCTGTCCCTTTAGACGAGTTACGATACACCGTCGGACCTATCTTTTACTCTGACCCCCTCTTACCTATGTGCATATACATACCGACTCAGGTAAACGACAAGTGGATCTTGATAGTGTTGTAACAATTAACCAATATGTGGTTATGTTTTACTTTTCAAATTATTGGTCTTTTTTTTTTTTACTTTCTGACTCCTTCACGTTTATTTCCTTTTTTTAATTGAACCCAGTTCCATATTAATTCTTCTACAGTTTTAAGTTATATGATTTATTAACTCCATATAAATTTACATGATTCTATTTTAAAAAATTTTTCTTTTTCCTTTCCGGTGATCCTGTTGGGATATTTATAAGAGTGTTCGTATCTTTCTGTAGTATAAATTTCCTCTCATTTACTCTTTTTTCTTCTTCCATCCTTAGTAATTCACCCTCCTTCAACGTAAGTTTGTAATCGTGACTGTCTCAAAGTGGGTCCTCTTTGAAATTGAATAGAAATAAAACGGATTCTACTCTAGTATCATAATTAAAAAAAAAAGAAATTTAGGAGGTATACTGGGGTTCAATACCGGTCCTAACTCTCGTTCATCTGATGTTAAAACATGAGGTTCCGGTTTGAACGGAAAATGAAGTCTATAGAGAACTGAAGGATGAAAAAGTAAGTTGAAGGGATACTACTTTTCCTGTAGAAAAAAAAAAAAAACCACAATCAAGACTTTCCAGAATACCCAGGAGTATCTTGGTAAGTCGAAGTCGAAGAAACCGTAATTGTCAACCACGTATGTGAACCTAATGACACTATAACTTACCAGACGGGACCTTTACTTGTCTCTATTAAAGTAGTAAAAACTATGACGTGAGTTCATGACGTAAAGCTTGAGAAAACGAACCTTGTACTTGATGAATAACGTTATAAGTCTGTTTAACTTCTTTCATATTTTTCGATGATCTAGTAAGTCCATACTGGATCTAGTTTAGGGAATGTTAATATATCACCTTCACTGTTTATCTAAGTTCCCTAATATAGACCCTCTCACGTACTTCTTGATGCCTGCCTCCAAGCACTGTAACATGTCCTCCGTCACTAGTTCTGGTAGGGGTTCTTTTTCTTTACGTTTTTATTTTTTACCAACAGACTCCTCCGGAATGTTTATCGACTCTTTTCTTCTCTTCGATTTTCCTTTCCTTTTTTCCTTTCTATATGGGTAAACTTACGTCTCAAGGTTTCTTATCGTTCCTCTCTATTCTCTCAGAAGGATTCACTAGTTATGTTTGTTTATCTCCTTTTGTTATCTTACCCTTTTTGATCTCTACAGAAGTTCTTTTAATCTCTAAAGTACGTTTCTACCCGAGTTGTTTCCTGTCTTTACCATACTTGGACTGTCTTCGTCTTCTATAACTCTTCTTAACCGTTCTTATACGTCTTGATATGTTTTTTCTAGAGTTACTGGGTCTATTTGTCCTACCACACTAGTGAGTGGTTCTCGGTCTGTAGGACCTTCCACTTCAGTTTATCCGGAATCCTTTGTAGTGATGTTTGTTTAAATCACCTGCACTACCTTAAGTCGATTCGATAAAGTTCAGAATTTTCTACTACGAGACTTTCACGACGTGAATTATACGGTCGTTTAAACCTTTTCAGTCGTCACCGGTGTCCTGGTCTTTTCCAGTCAAAAGTAAGGTTAGGGTGTCTTTCCGTTACGGTTTCTTACGAGTTTGATGGTTTATTAACATGAGTAGAGTGTGTGATCATTTCATTACGAGTTTTAAGAGGTTCGGTCTGAAGTTGTCATGCATCTGGTTCTTGAAGGTCTACAAGTTCAACCTAAATCTTTCCCGTCTCCTTGGTCTCTAGTTTAAAAGTTGTAGACAACCTAGTATCTTTTTCGTTCTCTCAAGGTCTTTTCAAATGTGAAGACGAAATAACTGATACGGTTTCAGAAACTGACACACCTAGCGTTGTTTGACCTTTTAAGTAGTTCTCCACCCTTATGGTCTGGTGGACTGGACGGAGGACTCTTTAAACGTACATCAAGTTCTTCGTTGTCAATCTTGACCTGAACCTTGTTGTCTGACCAAGATTTAACCCCTTCCTCAATGTAGTTCCGACATACAACAGTGGGTCGAATAAATTGAATATACGTCTCATGTAGTGTGTTTTACGGCCCGACCTACTTCGTGTTCGACCTTAGTTCTAACGACCCTCTTTATGGTCATTGGAGTCTATATTTCTACAGAGGTGGGAATACCGTCTTTTACTACTTCTTGATTTTTCGGAGAACTACTTTCACTTTCTCCTCTCACTTTTTTTACCGAATTTTGAGTTGTAAGTTTTTTGATTCTAGTACCGTAGACCGAGGTAGTGAAGTACCGTTTATATACTCCTTTGTTACCTTTGTCTCTGTCTGAAATAAAAGGCCCGAGGTTTTAGTGACGTTTGCCACTGACGTCGGTACTTTAATTTTCTGTGAACGAGGAACCTTCTTTTCGATACGACGATTTAGCGAAGTCAGCACAGGTTGAGACACACTGGGGTCTCTACCGTCGGGTGGTCCGAGGGGACAGAGACCCTAAGAGGTCCGTTCTTGTGACCTCACCCAACGGTAAAGGAAGAGGTTACGTACTTTCACTTTTCACTTTCACTTCAGCGAGTCAGCACGGGCTGAGAAGCGCTGGGGTACCTGATGTCGGATGGTCCGAGGAGGCAGGTACCCTAAAAGGTCCGTTCTCATGACCTCACCCCACGGCAACGGAAGAGGCTACTGGTAGTATCTGTCATATAATTTTTCGTCTCTGTAATGAAACGGTTGTTTCAGCCAGTTCAGGTTCGATACCAAAAAGGTCATCAGTACATACCTACACTCTCAATCTGATATTTCTTTCGACTCGTGTTTTCTTAAAGACGAAAACTTCACACCACAACCTCTTCTGAAAAAGACGGCCCCAGGTCGGGGACACCTAGGTCCCACTAAGCTTCCACCCCTACCTCAGTCACAGGAACCTTTTTATGTATAAATTAATGTATATATCTCTCTCTAATCTTTGCCTATCACATCATCCTTTTAATCACCTCTTTTTCCCCAACTTATAAGTCGGTCTTTTTACCCCTCGTTCTTTCTTTGCTGTACCCCCTTAGTCAGAAAGACCTTTGACTAGGCTAAAGAAATAAAAACCCAAACGAATATATGGAAAACAATGTGTATCCCTACTTATGTCTCAGTGTGCCCCCAGTCATCAGGACTGGAAACAGTTTTAGTCCACGAAGTGTATTTACATATAATTTTTTTTCCAGAATCCCCATAATGTAGTAGAAGACCGGTACTTACTCTGGACGACTGTAAAATACTAGGAAGGAAAGACTATTGGTTTTTTGAATAAAGAAGGTTCCCACAAAAAAAGAATTTGGTCCGTGGTGGGAGGTTTATTTCAATGTAAGGATATCCTACTCCCACATAGCTCAATGTTAGTTCTTTCCTTAAATAAATTGGGTTCCAATTGTACTAATTAGAATTTCCAATTACGAATAAAGAGGATATACAATCAATATAAGTAATATTCCCGTCCCTTATACCTCTAAATCGTCGTTTGTAGTTGGGTTGTTTACTTTTAGGAAAGTGGTTACGAGGGGAATTCTAGATAAATCAGAATTCTATACTATTTCAATGTAAGAATGTATCGTTCCTGTGTCACTAAATATTGTTTCATGTCACTAGATAATGTTTTCTCTTTTAAGTAGTTGAGTTTTTCAGATCATAACGATTGTAGCTTTTGATGATATAAAGGAAAAGATATAAGGTTTATGTAACTAATTATATAAGGGTCCACGGATTCCTATACCTCCGGACCACCGTTAGTAACTGAGTTGTTCTTCTTTTCGGGATACGATTAATTCTGAAAGTTTTATGAGGTTTTGAGAGACACGACAAATACCAACTCTCCATCATTTGTTAGTACACCGTCCTCATACCTATTAGGACAGTGTGTTCGATCAGACAGTCGTCTCTCCAAACTGGACTTTGTAGGAACAGGGTGGGTCTCGTCCCTTAATCGTCGTTAATAACCGTGTTGTTTACTTTTTGGGAAATGGTTATATTAAAGATTGGTTGGGTGATATGATTATTAAAGGTTGAGGGGGTTTCTTAAACGGAAATCATTCAGATTTTGTAGAGCACGGAGAGTCCAACCCTCCGACATTTGTTAGTGTACACCGACCTGCTTGGACATGTCCACCCGATCTATTGGAAGTCTCCTTAGGCATTCGACTTTATGAGAACAGTGCGGGTCCTTAAAAATAACTGAACCTCGACGTTCAATTGAGGAAGAGGCTCTCTTTCCCAATACCCCCTCTCGGGGGGTATTTCAGTCTCCACATCCACTCTCGCATTTTGTCTGAGACCAAAACCCCATCTACGAGCCCTTGTCCCCCAAAGGACTCCGAACTAGTGCGGAAACGCATACGGTTCGGAGGAAGGAGTACTGGAAACGGTACCCGCCTCAAGGAGTGCGACCGGGGACTGTAAAAAAAACAAAAAGCAAAGAATATACTATAGTATGTACAAAGTTACGGTAAGAGGGTTTAGTAGGGTGGGAGAGGGAGAGGGTCTCAGGTTTTCTGACAAGATATGTAGACACAGAGAAATCGACCGAGCGTATGTCCCAATCTCAGGGAACCTGACGTTCTTCTAGATTGGTCAGGTAGGATTTCCTTTAGTCAGGACTTATAACTAACCTTCCTGAGTACGACTTCGACTTAGAGGTTATGAAACCGGTAGACTATGCTTCTTGGTTGAGTAACCTTTTCTGGGACCTTTTCTGGACCCTTTCTAACTTCCGTCCTCCTCTTCCCCTGTTGTCTCTTACTCTACTAACATACCGTAGTGGCTGAGTTACGTGTACTTAAACTCGTTCGAGGTCCGTAACCACTACCTGTCCCTTCGGACCACAAAACGTCAGGTACCCTAGCGTTTCTCAACCTGTGCTGACTAGTTGACTTGATTGACTTGACTGGTAATAACACGGGTTAGGATTATTACAACACTCTTTTAGATAAAGAATTATGTTAAATATTTATGAACTCTATGTAAGTAAAAAATTACGGGTCTAAACAAATTTTTAATAAATACATAAAAATAAAAACTAACATGAGTCAGAAACTACAACACGTACACGAAAGAGATCAACGACGTTCACCTCCGACCAGAGATCAACACCACATATCCGAAGAGTAACACTACCGAGGAGAAACGTCTCGTACCCGAGATCCCACGTGTCCGAAGTCTACAACGCGTGTGTCTGAGTCAGTAACGACGAGGGTCCGAGATCTCTTGTCCGAGTCTTGTCCGACACCCGAACCAATGAGGTGTCGTATACCTTAGAAGCGTCTTGTCCCTAACTCGGACACAGGGAACGTAATTGTCCATCTAAGAATAGGTAATCGGTGGTCCCTTCAGGGTTGTGAACTCTATGTAAATTTCACTTAAACAATTTTTGTACAACTTTTTAAGGTTTGTAGTAATGAGGGAAACTTGATAGGGTAATTCTACTTTTTATAAAACATATTTTGAAATTAACACTTTCCCAAAAAAAAAAATCTCCAAATAGAGAATGAAGGGGATAGATACGTTAATTTTGAAATTTATGACGTAAACATTATATGTGACGGATCTTGAATGGTCATAATTTTCATTGTTGTTTTTTTAACAAAATTTCCTTGTTACAAAAGATAATCGTGTAAATTGAGATTAAAAGTACTATAACATTAATACAACCGTTCAACAAACCTAACTACTCAAAGTCGAGTTAATTTAGTAGGATAATAATTCGTCTCTCAGCTTGGTTTACTGATTTCTGAAGGTTGAGATTTAAAAAGTCATGATTTCAAAGTAAGTCCGAAACCATATATCTCTTCGTTGGTTCATTTCTGGTATTAACTCGAAGTAATTGTCTCCAAACGTTTAAATTCCTTTTCTTTGGGAATAAAACTGGAATTTAGAATTGTCGCGTAGTGTATGAATATTTTGATCCAGTCTCGAGAAATTTTCTTAGGATATCCAAAGGGAGGGTAAAATTGTTCAAGTACTATTAGGGTAGAATATGACTTTTCTGTTTCTGAAAATTTACGACCTTCCGTCCAGTCATGTAAAATTGTGTAATATAGACAGTTTTTTACAGAAAGTTTGAATCATGGTCCAATCACTTCCCTGCCAGACGTAATTGATCATAGGTTTTTCATTTCAGTGATAATCTACAAATGATTCTTTCTGTCTCAACGGACCACCGTCCATATGTTTGAGACCTCCGTCCTACGGAACCAAGTTTTAAATGGGAGAGGGAATGATTGACTGTCGAATTCGTCCTTTAAATTGTGAACATTATATTAAATTCCAAACATTTTACGTGGTATATCGTGTTGACATATTTTTTTATTACACATCAAAATAGGTCGTGGTTGTGTTAATTATGTACAATCGACAATAGAGTATTGAGTCGTCTTTTTTTTTTTTAACAATTCGAGTAAAATTCGTCTAGAAGGTTTTTATATTAACTTGTATATATCACGTTAGGAGTTTTATTGTATTTCTTGATAAAATTTTTAGGTATTCATTATGTTAAATTGAGTCGGGAGGGTTTTCTTTTAACGTAAAATTGAGATTTTTACGACACTCTTATATCATATCTCTCTGTTTTAGAACTATTTGTGTAAAAGGAAATTTTATACCGAAATTTAACGTAGGTATGGTTTCAGAATGACAGAAAAAAATATGATATGACTTTCAATAATTTATTACTTATAATTGGGACCAGAAAAAGTTTATTAACTATAAAGGAATTTTATCAGTAATTTCAATTTATGTCTGTTCTTTAGACGAATTTGTATGTAACTTAGTTTTACAAACGTTTTAACCTAAAAGTCCACTCTTTAAAAACCAAGTTTACAAAGTTGAAGATCAGTTACCGTCTTGAGTCTTATCTTGGGTTTATAGAACGGAATCTGTCGAAATATAAAAACGTAAATATTAAGAATAATGTGGACACGAATAAATAAATTAACTCGACTTTCGGTAGTTAGGTTTATTCAACGACTGTATTAATATTAGTACTTTTAATAAATAAATAAATAAAACTTAGTATAAAAAGGATGAGAAAAAGGAGACTCGACCCTCAAAGTCACCCAGACAACACATTGGAGGCATAGAATCATCTTATGGTCCTTGTTTAACTTTGAGTCTTTGTTTACTGATTTTCAAATTACAATAGTATAACGAAAAATCATACCACATTGACACTTTTATAGTAACAAAATGTTTCTATATCAAAGATTTAATTTTATGATGTCCATGATTGATATAATTATTAAAAGTTTAGTCAACTTAATAAAGATAGTAAATATCCTTTCATGATCTTTATAAAAATAGTTTTTTAACACTAAGATCGATCTTAGATTCCGAAGATTATATTTTAAACATTTACAGATTGGTTTTTTCAGTATTGTTAGACATCTTTTAAGAATTTCTCTACCTTTATGGTCTGTTAGAATGGACAGAGGACTCTTTGGACATACGTTCAGTTCTTCGTTGTCAATCTTGGTCTGTACCTTGTCGACTGACCAAGGTTTAACCCTTTCCTCATACAGTTCCGACGTATAACAGTGGAACGAATAAATTGAATATAGGTCTCATATAGTACGTTTTACGACCCGACCTACTTCGTGTTCGACCTTGTTTTAACGGTCCTCTTTATTGTTGGAGTCTGTTCGTCTACTGTGGTGGGAATACCGTCTTTCACTTCTCCTTGATTTCTCTGAGAACTACTTCCACTTTCTCTTCTCACTTTTACAACCTATTTTTGAGTTGTAAGTTTTTTGATTCTTGTACCGTAGGTGAGGGTAGTGAAGTACTGTTTGTCTACCCCTTTGTTACCTTTGTTACTGTCTGAAATAAAAGAACCCGAGGTTATAGTGACGTCTACCACTGACGGCGGTACTTTAATTTTCTGTGAACAAGGAACCTTCTTTTCGATACTGTTTGGATCTGTCGTATAATTTTTCGTCTCCGTAGTGAAACGACTGTTTTCGGGTCTAGTAGTTTCGACACCAAAAAGGTCATCAGTACATACCTACACTCTCAACCTGGTATTTTACGACTCGTGGTTTCTCAACTACGAAAACTTCACTCCACAACCTCTTCTGAGAAGTCTCAGGGAACCTCACGTTCCTCTAGTTTGGTCATGCAGGATTTCCTTTAGTCAGGACTTATAAGTAACCTTCCTGACTACGACTTCGACTTTGAAGTTATGAAACCGGTGGACTACGTTTCTTAGATGAACAACCTTTTCTGAGACTACGACCCTTTCTAACTTCCGTCCTCTTCATCTGATGTCTCCTGTTCTACCGACCTACCGTAGTGACTGAGTTACGTGTACTCAGACTCGTTCGAGACCCTCTACCACTTCCTGTCCCCTCGGACCACACGACGTCAGGTACCCTAGTGTTTCTCAGTCTGTACTGACTCACTTACTCGTTGTTGTTGTTTGGTTTTTTAATCCATACACTGTTTACCATTCTTTTGATTTCTACTACTACTACTATTTCTTCTTTTACTTCTTTACAGAAAGTCGAGGTACTAAAGTAAGGTTTACTTTGAATCTAACATAAGGATTTGTAAATAGAAATACGACGATATATCTATAGATATTTGTCAACAACCCCTTATTTTTAATAAAGTATTTAATGGTTTTTAAGTCTGTTAGCTTTTATACAAAAAGGTACAAGAATTACTACGGAACACCAGGTAAGAGTGGAAGTCTTTGGGTGACAATAAAATAGAAAGACAAAAGGAAAAATTAAAGAGGAGATATATGATTAGAGGGAGGTAGGTTCTTAATAGAAGATCTATTTATATACACTGATGGTAATCTCTTAATTAACGTAACATTAGTTACTCACCGAAAAGTCAACCACTTCTGGATCTCTCTTTGTACATAGACAAAAGTTTTGCTTCTACTTTATTTTGTTATTCAGTTTTACTAAAAAATTTTAAAAAAGTGTAAAAATACTGAAAATAACAAATCACCAAAATTCTGACTACTCTCAATGGTTTTTAAAATGTCTTAAGGGAACACGGAAAGTAGGTTGAGGGGGGGTACTATTGTAGAGTGTATCGGTATCATATAACGTTTTCTGAATATATTTACAGAGTGAAAAAATAGAATAAAAGTAAATCTACATTGTCTAACCAGAAGTTTTCTAAAAAATTCACCCTTACCTAAGTTAAAAACAATTTGACTTATGGAGGGGGGGGGTTTTTTTTTCTCACTTTTCGAAGTTTTATAAAAACTGTAATACAAGAGATACTTGTCGGTCACTTACTTACACAGTTTATGCCGATACCTTACACAAGAAATGGTAAAGACCTTCCGATTTCTACCCACAGATTCTTGTTGGTCATAGTACCTAACGACTAATCAAGTCGGGTATACGGATATTAGAACTCGTATAAGGACAGAATATTTACTACCACTGTAATATTATCTCTATGGAAGACACACGGACACACGAATCAATGTGTCAGACTGAGAAACGTTGGGAAACCTGACATCGGGTGGTCTAGGGAGACAGGTACCCTAAAAAGTCCGTTCTTATGACCTCACCTAATGGTAAGGAAGAGGTCCCCTACAAGGACTAGGTCACTAATTTGGGTACAGAGGAACAGAGGCCGTAACCTCCACCTAAGAAATGGGTGACTCGGTAGCCTTGTTTAACAGAAATCTCTATTTGAGAGTTTTGAAGGACGGAACTTATTTGAAACCATCTAACGACACTAGAGAATGATGAGGAAAATTATACATTACTAACTTCCTTTCACCCTTTATATCCTTTATCAGTGTTCTTTCTGAAGCACATTCCGTCATCGAGATAGGAAATTACAATTTCGTACGTATAACAAATACTAAAAATTTTTAATTACGTTTTCATACTCTAAACCTCAGTTCGGACTTTATTTTTGAGGTATAATGTTGAATGATTCTGAAACTCGTATATTGGTTTAAAATGGAAACATGTTACTCTCATTATTGTTGGTAGAGTAAAGATAACATTTCTCTTTTATTTCTTAACATTCACAAATCGAACATTGTACCAAAGACACACTTCAGCAATGTGTCGAGGTCCCCAATATGTCGTACTGAATCATGGATTATAGTGTCAAGACCGAATGTCAAGACGAATTTTTAATTTTAATAAAGAATATTGATAATAATAATTTCTATTACACCCATTATTATTATCTATAGAAATATATGTCCTATGTAATGACTCACGGAAAAATTTTGATACATTCGTAACCAACCTTTTAACCTTTATTATATAAATCCGGTTCAACTCCTGTCGTCTTCTATTTAAGGACACTTCTTTCACTTGTACTTAGTTACCAATAAGAAACGTCAAGACACTAAGTCCCATCGTCTATCAGTGTAAACTCCTACCTCCTTATGTAGTCTTGTTCTCAACCTGTGATTGTAGTCTATTTTTAGACTCTCTCTTTCCAGTACTCCAGGGTTTCTTGGATGTAAATCCCGTGATCTAGTTCTCTTGTGGTTTTAATCCCGTTTCGAGGTCCGTTTTCTGTTAAATTTTGACGGTCACAAATCTCATGACTTTAGGTAGTAAATTCTCGACACTTCAGTAACCCAATTTTCCACATAAAACAAACTTCGTCTTCATCATCGGGTATCCATGACCAACATGGTGGTCCAACATTTCCCGGGAGTCCATCATCGGACTTTACCCTGTTGTTATCACTTGAGACACCAAAGGATCCGTTGACTGAAGGTAGAGAGGTATTCGCTAAGTGGAATCACGACTCCTTTGTATAAAGTATAAGGAGTAAGTCCCTGACCTATCTAGTCGTGTTAAGGTGTAAGGGTTTATTTACTGGAGTCACACACCTGACTCACAGGTTTCCCATCGAGATCGAAAACTGTTTCGGTCATTTGTATAAGAAAGTTCAAAAGGTCAAAACCAGATTGGATTCAAGAGCAAGGTTACACAATACGTACGATGTTGAAGTGGCAGGAATATAAGATATTTAAAACAGTTGTAGAGACACTTTAACATTCTCAACATTTATTGGTTATCTATTTGGTCTACATACATCATTTTAATGTTTCTATTAACCTTTTACTTTTTAAGGTAATATTTTTTCTTGTACCAGAACCCGAGTATTTCTCCTGTTTATAGACTCAAGATTAGTTCAGATATATAGTGTTTACTATACGGTTATAAATAGTACATAGATACAAAACCTTATAGTGATAGTTTCTGAAATAATTAAATAGGTATATCAGGAAAAGATTTTCTGAGTGTATTTTATATCTGGTTAATAAAAAGACGATTGAGATAGTTTACGGAACAGACTCGATTAATAAAGATAGGGAAATGACGTGTAATCAAGTAATATAGTAAACTTTAGGTCAAAGACGACGTCTTTAATAAAATTCTGGTGATAAAGGGTAAGAAGGAACCGACTTATGTAAAACGAGTCTTATTTTCAGTATCTTTTTTCAGGAACCGACGTATTTTCAAGAAACAACCACGAAAACTTGAGGGACCAGCACCTGATGTTTCTCAGGCCGCGAGACGGAGAGTGGGGACATCTTGTCTTTGCAGCGGAAAACACCTAGAACTATATGTCCTATGTAATGACTCACGGAAATTTTCGAAACACTTGGAACTACCTTTAGTCTCCACTTTTACTGTCAAGTTTACAGACCAGACCCAAATTCTCTAGGTACCATTATATAAAAAGAAGTATTATCTACGTCTATTTTATCACTCTCAACAAGATGGTCATTTTCGTCCGAGTCTGAATGCCAGTGATGAGAAACATGAGGATCGGGTCACCTGAACCCTTCGTCTGAGTGACGATCCCCATCACGATCCTTGTGTCTTTGTAATAATACCAGTAGTCCTAACCTAGTCTAAACCTGGTAGTTACAGAAATTCAAGACTTTGTTTAAAATCTAACTTCAATGAAGAAATTTTCATGTCAGTAATAAATCAGTACTAACTTAATAAGGATGACTAGTACTTCTAGAGACTTAATGGTCATAAATTCGGTCACTGATCCAGTTCTATCCACGGGTTGTTTACAGACAAAGAACCCTTTAATCTAACCTAAACATACTCAGTTCCAAGTAACTCCCTCCGTCTTTATAATTATGTTTATGACAATACACTTACCTCTTACATGACATATCTAATCGGTAAGATGTTTTATTCGTTTTTTTTTTTTCGACCCTTTCCATATTTCCATACCTCCCTTCTTCAGTCTTCTAGTCTCTCTCTTATTTTTTAGTAAGGATGACTTCAGGACGGTACTCACTTATTCACTCTTGTATATCCCTTTAGACTCCTTGATTCGTGTAGGTCGGAAGTTTTACCCTGAGACTTCCCCATAAATAGGACTCTATGGTCCTTCGGTAAAAGATACACGTCGACGGTAGACGCCGAGGTGTCCCTTCGTAGAGAACGACTCGGACCCCTGGGTCATCAGTCGTGTCGTCTCTTCATCCTCCCGTGTAACCCTGGTCGTCCTTGAAGAGACGGACGAACAGTGAGTTCTGTTGGGGACTTGAAACGGATCATTCCGGAGATAAAGGGAGGTGGTAGTTTAGAGTATACCCAAGGATTCAACCAGTCGAGATTAGGATTTAGAACCTCCTCCCATTAAGACTTGAAAATTGATTAAAGTCAAAGGTAAAATGGGTTCAACTGTCATCGTAACCGGTCACGTCTCCAAAAGAAAAACTACCTATATTTTTATTAACGTAATAATTTTGATGTAACTTCGTAATATTACTCTTTTTCTTTCGATTTCTCAGAAGACATATGGAGGTACCAAATAAGTGGACTGTTTTGTTTCTTTTGTGTTCTATATATTATGACATAGGAGAGTTTATCTCTAATATAAGTGTCTATCTTATAATAAAACCATCGTACAGAAACAAATCTTGTGTGTGTGTGTGTGTTTTTTTTGACGAGATTTTTACCTGTCAAAATGTTCCTGGATGACACTTCACCTCCCTTGAGTCGGGTTATAGAACATTGTTGGATAAACCCTTTTTAAAAACTTTATGTTATCTATACTCATATACAGATTGACTTAGGGAATCAACATGTGTACGTTGATTACGTTATAACAATTAACCGATATGATGTTATATTTTATTTTCGGATTTGTTTATTATGATCTCATCTACCTTTCCATCTTTTTTATTTTTAATTTTTTTCTCTAAAAATTCTTTACCTGGTCAAATAAACCCAAATATGGGAATCACTCTACATTATATACAAAAGTCACATATTTAGGGACACATCTTAAATTTTGTTATCGATGAATGGACTTCAATTAACACGAGAACTTGTTAATAAAGGTGACTACTGTCTCAATATAGAGTGATTAAAATTTATTTAATGACCGAATTCAGAGACACATATTATTTTACGTTTCTCTTTTTAATCATAAACGGATAGGTCAACCGTATGAAAGGACCTTCACTAAAATGTAGGAATACCTCACCTAAACCTTGTGTATCCATCTCTTCTCAGACTAGATGACTATTAAACGATCAGAGACAAGAAAGACCAATGACAAGTTCAAAAAAAAACAAGTTCTATAAAAAAACCAGGAAAAAACCACGACACATGTAAGTTAAAAGTATCAAATAGGTACCAGAACTCAACAGACTATGTATCTTTACAAGGTAAAAGAAAGGTCAGAAGTGTGAAAACCGTCGAAAGAAGTGTTATTTTATAGGGAGTTCACCGACTTTTTAGAACCGGTAGTCGAAAGAGTCAGAACCCCTTGAGTTCTCGACGAAAGAAGTTATATAAGATATGAGGCACTCTTTTTAGAGTACGTGTAAATGGACCCGTATGTAAACTTCGACACTATTAATTGTTGAACAAAAAGAATTTTTCGACCTGTAGCCGATTTCTAATTTAAGTTCATAAAACAAATCCTCACGTTAGGTCTTACATCCTTGACCTCTGTTTTCCTTATTTAGTACCTCGGTAATATTTCTTCGGAATCATTTGACCGGTCACATTATTGTCTGGTAGAGATACCCGTTGACCTACGAAATACAATAACTGTCAGAAGTATCTGCAAAACGGATGTCCTTCTGATTGTCAGTCAAGGGAGTAAATGACTGACTCTCTACGGGGTATCCTATTAACAAAGAGACTTGAAAACCTAATGTGTATACACTTACATGTCAGGACCCTGTCCTTTACTCTCTATGTGTTGGGTTCAGATTTGATTTTGTGACAGTATGAAGTGACACACTTCGACACACACAATCAGTGAGTCAGGACACTTCGACTGACCTGTTTTATTAGTCCAGTTGTGTCGTCTTTAACATTATTATAACCCTCGCACATAAACTTCGTTTTAAGTTCTCTATAGATAGGTTATCTCGGTTGAGGAACGTAATGAGTTTAGGGCACACGAGAAGTGATTTAAGATAAGTAGATTTAGGGAAAGTTCCATTATTCGTCCTTAGAACGGTGTATATAAGTTAAGCTTCCATTATTTCGTTCGATATCAGGGTCGGTGACATCGACTTAACTAAGTTTTGGAATTAATTATAAAAAAGTAAAAGAAAGAATTGGTCGGTGTGATCCGTAAGAAATGGAGGTAGTTCATGAAACCAGAATCTATACCTCGGGTACTTGTCACTACACCGAGTCTGGAAATAAGTATTCCTCAGACTTGAAGATAGAATTAAACGGGAAGAACTCTTATAATGGGTATATTGTAATAGTAATTTGTTTCTCTATAAGTTTAGTAGGTCCGTTAGTGGATCAAAAGTAGGTATAAAGAGGAACAGGTATTATATATCGTATATGTATCGAAAAATATCATCAGTCAAATAGTAGAGACAGTCATATCATTGAGGATTAAAACGAAGGACAAGGTCACCGTGTCTCACGGTTCGACCTCGAAGTCCTACTCTCCTTTGATAACACACAGGAGACCATTTACACAAGGAGAACGGGTGACGAGAACGGGGAAGGGGGTTGGTTTTTTGTTTTGTTGTTTTTTTGTTTGTTTTTACTTTTCTGTTCGACATATAGATCATCGTTTAAGATTTCAGCTCACGAATCTTGTATACGATGTTTACCAAGGAACCTTCGATACTACTCTCCTACTCTCTTCGGTCGGAGTAAAGATCGAGTGACGAAGATCTAGACACAAAATCAATTATCTCTTTCCTGTGACGTGTGACCGGAAATCAAGTTGTGTTTATGATGAAGAACCTTCTGTCCTGAGGTTGGGACATACTACAATAAGTGTTCGACCGTGGGATCGACTCTGAAATTGTTTGGAACGGTCGTTATTCGTATCCATCGTAGGTTTGGACCGAAAGATTTATAGGAAAAAAAAAATTTATTTTCCTTAGACACATGGAACCTCTTTACTGGATTAGACTACGACCCAAACTCTTTCATACTTTACTTCAACCCCGGTAGAATCTTTCATTATTTGGTAGTAAAATTATCACCCATACAGTTTTTGACCTCAGGGAACTTCCCTGAGTATCACCGGTTTATTACCTTTTAAACTCGTAAATTTTATTCATTACGTTTTTACCTAAAATTTGGGAACGTATTTTATTCTTAGGAACTCAGGTATGACTATCAAATATACACTTTTTTTCCTTACGAAGAAAGTATTTCTTACAGTTAATCATTTACACCTCCCTTAATATGTTCTAAGGGACTACCGAGTTACCTATTTCTTAGGCTGACGTTACTTGCTCTGTGTCCAAGTTAGGGACCCGACCCTTCTAAGTGACCTCCTAGACCGTTGGGTGAGGTCATAAGAACGGACTTTTTAGGGTACCTGTCTCCTCGGACCATCCGATATCAGGTTTCCAGAGTTTCCAACCCTGTACTGATTCGTGTTCGTGGAAAAAACTTTGTTTAAATACTTTGTGTACAGGTAAGTTTTTGAATATATACCTATAAGTATTTTCTATTTTTTACCTAAATTGGGTTTCAGGTAGATGACTACTCATTTTGTACCAAATAGGTGTTTTACCTTACAGTAAACTGGTATTTTTCCCTACTGCACGACATTGTACGGTGTCGTACCTACTTTGTTTGATCAGTGTCTTCTGGTGTACTAAAGTAAATATATTTTACAGGTCTCGTCCGTTTAGATATTTCTACTTTTTATCTAAGAGTTCCCGATCCCGACGTCTTTCTTTACTGTTGACTGAAATCGTAAAAACGGACCTTTTAGGGTACCTGTCTCCTGGGACCACCCGATGTTAAGTATCTCAGTGTTTTCTCACCCTTTACTGACTCGTGTCGTGTCGTCGTCGTTCCCTCTTCCGTGTTATCTCTAACTGATGACTACGGACCAATATCCCAAAGTGAAACACGACTACTTTCATAAGACTTTATTCACCACTGTCAACATGTCGAGACAAATCACTACGATTTCGGTGACTTAATCTCTGAAAACAACAAGTTAATGAGTAAGCACAGACCGAGACACTGGGGTACCTGACGTCGTGCGGTCCAAAGGGACAGGAAGTGGTAGAGGGTCTTAAACGAGTTTGAGTACAGGTAGCTCAACCACTACGGTAGGTTGGTAGAGTAGGCGACAACAGGGGAAGAGGAGGGTGGAAGTTAGATAGGGTCGTAGTCCCAGAAAAGGTTACTCAGTCAAGAAACGTAGTCCACCGGTTTCATAACCTCGAAGTCTAAGTCGTAGTCAGGAAGGTTACTTATAATATCTGAAATTTTCTCATTTTAAGTACCACATATTTAATGTAGAGTTACTTCAATAAAAAATTTTTTCGATTTTTACAATTAAAACATACAGGTGCTTATGTAAATAAAGATATTAACTATGACATCATACCACTTTATTATTAGTTTGACTTAGTATAAGTTTAGTTTTGAAAAAGAATAAATTTTGTACCCCTTTATTTGGTATATCTACTAATCTTTAATAACAATTTATTAATATTCGTGTAATAAAATCCTTAATAACAAATTGACTTCCTATAAAACTAAAACATATTATAATTTGTCTAAAAATTACATGTGACAATGTACATATTATTTTCATTTAAATATTCTATCCTTTTATGATAGGTGTCTGACAGTTATATATCAAAATTTACATTACTGTCATACCTCCCAATAACATTTATACTAAACTTTTAATATGAAGTCTAACAAAATCTTTTTATTGGTAAAAAAGTATTTAAGGTCAATTAAAATAAATAACTATTAAAGTTTTAGATTCCTTGAATAAATAAATTAACAATTAAAAGGGGAATCCGGAAATTGACACCCATATACGGATTCACTTCACAACACTCACATGTTCATGGAAATATATTAATTTAAGAGTTGGAGACGAATGTTGATGGTATATTCATCACTACGTTTACCTAATCTCGAACCGATACGCCTGGAAACAACCGTTTCATTATAGAGACGAAAAGTTGTACGATAGATCAAACCAGTATTGAGAGAAAGGTTCCTCATTCGTAGAAAATTAAAGTACCGACGTCAGTGGTAGACATCACTACAACCTCGGGGGGTTTTATTTCAGTCGGTGACAAAGGTGACAAAGGTGACAAAGGGGTAGATGAAGGGTACTCCACTACCCTGGTCTCGGTACTAGAAGCAAAAGACTTACAACTCGAAATTCGGTTGAAAAGTGAGAGGAGAAAGTGAAAGTAGTTCTCCGAAAAATCAAGGAGAAGCGAAAGACGGTATTGCCACCACAGTAGACGTATAGACTCCAATAACTATAAAGATGGCCGGTTAAACTAAGGTCGAACACGAAGAAGGTCGGATCACAAAGAGTACTACATGAGACGTACATTCAATTTATTCGTCTCTCTGTTATATGTCGGAACTGTATGAGGAAACCGATACCAAAAAGGTCACCAGTACATACCTACACTCTCAACCTAACACTTATTTCGACTCGCGACTTCTTAAGTACGAAAACTTGACGCGACAACCTCTTCTGAGAACTCTCAGGGAACCTGACGTTCCTCTAGGTTGGTCAGGTAGGATTTCCTCTAGTCAGGACCCAAAAGTAGTCTTTCTGACTACGACTTCCGACTTTGAGGTCATGAAACCGGTGGAGTACGCTTCTCAACTGAGTAGCCTTTTCTGAGACTACGACCCTCCCTAACTCCCGTCCTCCTCTTTCCCTACTGTCTCCAACTCTACCGACCTACCGTAGTGGCTGAGCTACCTGTACTCAAACTCACTTGAGGACCTCAACCACTACCCGTCCATCCGGACCGACGCTAAGTACCTCAGCGTTTCTCAGCCTGTGCTGACTCGCTGACTTTACTGGACTTGACTACGAAGATTATAAACAAAGAAATAATACCTTACCATGTATCACTAGTAAATTAAATCGTGACCACAAACTTCTTCGACCACATCTACGAGATTAATGTTCAATTCTATAGATTCGTCAATTACCGTACTGAAAAGATTTCGGAATAGAGTGTTTAATAAGAGGTTCACTGGTATTAGTAATTACTATTTACGAGTGAATAAAATAGCATGAAAAAGTTATCGACTTCTGTTAGTGTCATGAATGAACTACATAACACTCATTATTTACTCTTTTTCTTATAATTTTGTCATTACTGTTAAAGATCTTCTATCATTTGTCATCGTTTAAATGTACAGATATTTTGTGAGAAAACCTTTATGTAAGATTCTTTTCAAGAGATAAAATTCTTTTCTTTGGAACACAAGGTGACCTTATTTAATAGTTAAATCTTAGACTCATTACAAGTACGAAACATATTAATATACATAAATAATATAACTTATAATCGTAAAATAAATATAAAGTTTTAAAAGTTACTATTAATGAGTTATTATCTTCGATTTCATTATAAGATAAATAAGATTGTAAATCAGATCATATATTTCATGTTAATATAATTTACAAAAAGTAAATATTCCAATGTTTTACACTTAGTAAGATGAAGTAAGTGAATATCAACGTTAAAAAAAATTTTTTCATCAACTCAGAACAAAAATTCACGATAAGGGAAAATTTCAATGAAAAGACTTCAATACTTATCAGAAACCTATTTGTCCAGTAAAAATTAAAATAATTTTACTCAAGGTCCTAACGTAATCAACAGAGAAATAAATTTACTTATCTTATACATTTTTACCTTAATTCCACAAAACAGTTCTTTAATACACACCAAACAAACTTTTGTAGTTATAACGGTTCTCAGGTTTGGTTAAATAATATTTCCGACAAATGTATTTGACTTATTAGTCTTTATATTTTCCTTTTCCGAAACTTTCGATCTACCTATCAAACTACTATTGTGTAATTTATTCGATTATTTAAGTATGACAATTCAGGAAACCTCTCGGTAACCTCGTTCTTTTGTAACTTTCAAAGGATTTTGATACACTAGAGCCATAAATTTCTTAACTTTTTTACGGAAATACAACGATGAACAATTACCTGACTTTGGTTACTCACCCAGGATCTAGGATTATCATTTCACGACTCTTAGACCTCTTTAGATCTTTTTCTTATTTGTCGAAGTCCTTTCAACCCTGATTAAGACAATTTGTCTTTATACAATTTATACTCTTATTTGTAGATGAGGTAAATGGGGCGTGGAGGATGACATTCTCTTCTTTAGTTTAGTAAAGAAAATAAAAGTGACATGAAAAAAAAACTTTTCAATTATGTTGGGATTTCTATAAGAATAACAAACTATGTAACATCTAACGTTACTTTTGAGTCACACTCATAGATTTAACGTCAAAAAGTTTTAGTAATGGTGTACACCTCATCGCCAACATTATAAAGATCAAGAATACGGTAATCAGATCTCTGTCATTTCAAGGACGACTGTAAGAACATTCTCTACACCTGTTTGACCTCTTTTCTAGTTCTAGGGGAAACCATTTTGTTCTATTTGCAGGGGTGTGACACATCGTCTACTCGCCATGATAAAACATATCGAACTATTTCTTTCCTAGTATCTTCTTCATGTTTCTCCAAAACTAGAGGTCTGAGTTTAGGAGTTATAACGACGTACATTACACAAGAAGTGTAAAATTTATGTTACGGAAACATACTTAGTCCTTGTTTTGAAGTTCAAACTTTCTATTTAGTTTAACATACTTTATTGTTATGTCCAATCCATTCATAAGGAATCTAGTTTTTCTTTCACTGAACATAAAATTCGATTATAAACTAACCTCGTGTCACCTTTTTTTAAATTAGATGAATTTTTTTTTTTGTTTAGATATGTTAAATGTTGTAATTCTTTCTTACGCGGTTACAAATCAGTATTTAGAGAAATTGGAATCTTTATGAACAATAGGTAAGATTCATGGTGTATACTATTGTGACGGTATATATATATATAATTATATACACACACGTACGAGTCAACACAGACTAAGAAACACTGAGGTACCTAACATCGAACGGTCCGAAGAGACAGGTACCTTAAAAGGTCCGTTCAAATATATATATATATTTCTTAAGATACTGACCTCTCTTTAAAGTCTGAAGATTACTATAAGGTTTTTCTATTACTACGTTTATGTGAACTCGAGGTTAAATAGTCAAAAATACACTTACATACGTATAATATTTCAACGACAACAAGGTACAGTAGATTTACCAGAAGACATTACCTTGGGGTTACGTAGGTATAAAGGTAAGATAAGAAACTTAAATCGAATTTTTAATGATACCCTCCCTCATCAGAGAGACTGAAATCATTAAATTACCACACTTAGAATAACGGAAAGGAAAAAAAGAAATATATATACTTTAAAATATATAACCGGAAACGTTTAAGTCTCTTTATACTTTTATTTTATTTTTAAAAGTCATTAGTAACTATTGGTGGATTTCTATTTTTTTAAAAATTATGAAACCACTTAGAGGGAGTTATAACTCTTCTATGACATGTACATTGAAAAGTAGAACAAAAAACCACAGAAATAAAAGTAAACGACAAAATAAAGTCACAAAATTGGTAGGAATGTTTTATAAAGGATACCGACGTTTTAATGGAAATACAGTAACGTTACAATAGATAAAACTGTTCAATAACGGTTATAAAAAAGATACTATTCATTATCAAACCGTTTATAGAAATAAGTATTCAGGGGATTACAAAAGAATTTCCCACCGTCATCTGTACTTTAGACATTTAACTTTCTTACCTCAAAATAACGTCTACTTTGTTGCTACAATAGGTTGTCTCTATTGTACAACCCATTTGGTAGGATCGTTCGGGAGAGGTAACGCTTAGGAAACAGTTATAAAAAGAATAACACAAGACATAGTGGAAAGAAAAAAGAATTGAAAGACCTCTACTTTATGGTTTTTGTGTAAAGACACAAGATTTTCTGGTTGTATGTTATATGTGCATCGGAAAGAAACTGGTAATCTTATATTCCCTAGATCCATTGTAAAGGTTTGGTCGATTTACAACACTATAAAACTGAGTTTACTATTCCGGAGACTCTAGACCAACGAAGAACTCATCTTTAGTTAATCGTTACGTCGAAAACCCCCATAGAACGAGAGCTCAGAGGATACACCCGTTCCTAAAAAAAAGGGGTCACTTAAAAGGTTCAACCTATTTAGTTTTACTTCAAAATTGGTATATAGTTTGGAGGAGTCCCGAGTAATAACGAAAGGGTTAGAACCCCTACACACGTCATAAAGGGTTGAATCGTCACAGACACTTAAATTAATCGTACGACAAATGAAGGAGTAAGGGTATTAATTACTCGGACAAATTTTCTTGACCTGGATGGTACTCGGGAACATCGTCAGGAGATCTGTGGAGGAAGGAGGTTCTTTTTGATGGTAAATAATACTCGGGAAAATACACTATGAAGTTGGTTAAAAATGAGCTACATTTTCACAAGTATAAGTTCGATTAAATTTGATTAAGAAACTCATTTTAAAATATTCTATACGATAGGAAAACGAAACGACCTTAGTTCTATATGGTGTAGATAACGACGAAAGTAGATAATTAGAGTATTGAACTAGGTGTTCCTTTTTTTTTTCGTTAATTTAAACGGACGTACTAAAAAAAGAAACATTTTAGTATGACGAACGAAAAGTATTAAGTAAATAGGAGATCTACAGAAGATTATAAATAGAATCCTAAACAGAGGAATAAAATGATTCTCAACTCTACTGACGACGGGAGGAAAATTCTTTTGTCTCGGAACAAACGAGTATCTAAAAGAGAAAATAACAGAGTTCAATGGATACTTGTATTTGTTTCGACGTGAGTAGTAATCCTTCGTTCAAGTGACTTGTTTAACAAAGAGGGATAAGACAGAACTTTTACACTGTGGTTTATATATATACATATATGGACACGTTTGTGTGTAAATACATAAATACATACATAGATCCATACATATAAACATAGTCATAAGACCTGACAGATAAAACAGAACCTTTTTATTTTACTAACTAAAGACTTTACTGGGACAGAAGGGATACAAATTGTTCTAGAAGTAACGTACAATTAACGAAGTTGAGGGATGGAACCGAAATAAAATAAATAAATAAACCGAAAACAATTTCTACTAAAATCTTTCGTCCAGTTATAGAATCAGTAAAGTTTCAGAAACACCTAAAGTAATAAAAGAGGAGTAATTAATCTTACACACATATATACAAAAATATATATTTTAGGAATAAATAAAGAAACTTTTGGGGAAACCTATAATAATTGTATAGTAAAAGAAAAAATATAAAAAACTCCATAAGTAAAGTGATTTTTCGAATGGAGTAATAAATATAAAAAAAAATTAAACCCAAGATAACTAGAAAGGAAGTCGACGATATCAAAAAGAAGTACAGATGTAAAATGGGGACTTTATTGTAATAAATACAAGTAACGACCATATGAATTAAAACCTTTGTAATATAGAGAGGAACTTAGGTAATTAAGTAAAGACAAAAGAGAATCGTCCTCGATTGTGTAGGCTTCAGAGATTTTCAAAAGTTTCACTCAGTCTATGTCAAGGGGAAACACACTAGTAAACGTGGATTAAGAAACACCGGGGTACCTGACATCGGAAGGTCTGAGGAAACGGGAATCTTAAGAGATCCGTTCTTATGAGCTCACCCCACGGTAAAGGATGAGGTCCCCAAGAAGTACTGGGTCCTTAAAAATTGGACGTAGAAATACAGAAGACGTGACCGTCCACCTAAGAAACTGATTGTGGTAGACCCTTCGGGATGTCAAGGGGAAATGTGTCGGGGGTAATGATCTGTCTGATTCAATTCTAACCTATTAAAGTTTAGATTCTCACTCCCATAAAAAAAAAATTCATTTATTCTTCAATAACATTCTAAGGACCGTTTTGACTTACGTTCGATTTAAAGCATTTCGTCTTAATGTTATCTTTCCTCCCTCATCGATAACTTTCATATATTATTATCAGTAACCGTGGACTCTGAGAAGTCCTTCGGCCCAAAGGAAGTACGACAGTAAAAGCAAAGATACCATCATCCAATTTAGTCAAGAAAAGTTTTAATAACACGTGTAATGAATGGACCTCCAGGACAATTTTTAGATTGAGAAGTCCAGTCGGGTTCGGGAAAACACTATGGTCACGACTATTATGACCAAGAGTCCAGTGTATAACTCATCGTTCACTGATTTACTGACAGACTCTAGAGATTCCTTCCTGTGGACTAAGACATGAATGAGATTCCTCTCTTGTGAAAGATTTGGTAACTGTCAATTTTGTATAAATAAAACGAAAGGTATAGAACTCTTAGATTGTGTTACTTTATGTCTATACTCACTGTTACAAAATTTCACGATAGGAATTGTTTATTGTAGTCGAGTCAAGTCACGTCAGAGAGTCAGCACAGGTTGAGAAACGCTGGGGTACTTAGCGTCGTACGGTCCGGAGGGACAGGTAGTGGTTGAGGGCCTCAAGTGAGTCTAAGTGCAGGTAGCTCAGTCACTACGGTAGGTCGGTAGAGTAGGAACCAGTAGGGGAAGAGGAGGACGAGGGTTAAGGAGGGTCGTAGTCTGAGAAAGGATTACTCAGTTGAGAAACGTACTCCACCGGTTTCATGACCTCAAAGTCAAAATCGTAGTAAGGAAGGTTTCTTTAGGGTCCCGACTAGAGGAAGTCTTACCCGACCAACCTAGAGGAACGTCAGGTTCCCTGAGAGTTCTCAGAAGATGTCACGTTTTCATAGTTAAGAAACCGTGAGTCGAAAGAAGTGTCAGGTTGAGAGTGTAGGTATGTACTGATGACCTTTTTGGTATCGGAACTGATCTGCCTGGAAACAACCGTTTCATAGAGACGAAAACTTATACGATAGATCCAACCAGTATTGAAAGGAAGTGTTTATTGTATCAATGTTGGTTTCATGTTGTAAAGATAGTCTTTCTTATGGAAAGGAATATCTTCGGAATCTGTGACTCTATTAAAAGTTTAATTAGGTTTCTGTGACGGTGGTTCTGGTCTTAGACAGAACAACCTACAGGTTGATTTATTCGAGTTACTTCTTTAAATTTAGGGAGTACTTTATTGTTATCCTCGGATCAATCCCAACACGAAAACCTACACTCTTTAAACTACGTCTCTTGAAAATTCGGATTTCTGTATTAATTGTATATTTTTCGACTTTTAAATTACAAATATTGAGATACTCAAAACCTTATTCACACGAGTACTTCGGTAGGGGTCGTGGTTTCGGTATATATATATAGATATTACAAAGTTTTAAAGGATAGTAAAATAATAATAATAATAACACACACAAAAATACATTCTTGTGTTGTATTTTAGATGGGAGAATCGTTTAAATTCGTATGTTTCACATATCAAGTGATATCCGGGGGGTCGGGGACTTTTGATGAAAGAAAGAAAGAAAAAAAAAAAAAGTTAAAATTAAAAATGAAATAAAACGAAATGTTATGACATAACCAAAACGGTATGTAACTGAACTTAGGTGGTGCCCACATGTACGTAAGGGTTTGTACTTGGGGGGAGGGTGGAGGGAGGGGTATTGTAGAGAGACCCAGTAGTGGCACGTGGTCGGGGTTCGTACGACATAGGACGCAGCCTGTATCTGACCGCTAAGTTAAGAATGTACTATCATATGTACAAAGTTACGGCAAGAGGGTTTAGTAGGGTGGGAGAGGGAGAGGGAGACTCAGGTTTTTAGGCAATATGTGTAGACACAGAAAAAACAACAGAACGTATGTCCCAGTAGTAACGGTAGAAAAATCTAAGGTATATATACACAATCATATGACATAACCACAAAAAGAAAGACCGAACGAAGTGAGACATATTAGTCGAGGTCAAAGTAGGTAGAGTAGTCTTGACTAAGTTTACATGAGAAAAATTACCGACTCATTATGAGGCAACACATACACATGGTGACGAAAGAATAGGTAAGTAGTCGACTACCTGTAGATCCAACAAAGGTACAGGACCGATAATATTTGTCACGACGCTACTTGTAACCCCATGTACACAGAGAAAGTCAAGACCAAAGAAGTCACACATACTGGTCGTCACCTTAACGACCCAGTATTCCATCAAGATAAACGTTAAAAAATTCCTTAGAGGTGTGACAAGAGGTATCACCGACATGATCAAACGTAAGGGTGGTTGTCACATCCTCCCAAGGGAAAAGAGGTGTGGGAGAGGTCGTAAATAACGAACGTCTAAAAACCTAGCGTCGGTAAGACTGACCACACTTCACCATGGAGTAACACCAAAACTAAACGTAAAGAGATTATTACTCACTACAACTCGTAGAAAAGTACACAAACAATCGGTAGGTATACAGAAGAAACCTCTTTATAGTTCAAGAAACCGGGTAAAAAAACTAACCCAGCAAATAAAAAGACCTTAACTCGTCGTATTCAACGAACATGTAAAAACTCTAATCAACAAACAGTCAACGAAGTAAACGATAATAAAAGAGGGTAAGTCTTCCGACAGAAAAGTGGAACGAATATAAAGGGAAACAACACGTCTTCGAAAATTAAAATTAATCTGGGGTAAACAAATGAAAACGAAAATAAAGGTCTTAAGACTCTCCACCTAGTATCTCCTAGGACGACACTACATACAGCCTCTCACAAAACGGATACAAGAGGAGATCCTCAAAATATCAAAGACCAGAATGTAAATCTAGAAATTAGGTAAAACTCAAATAAAAACACACGCCACAATCTTTCACTAGATCAAAGTAAGAAAATGTTCACCAACTGGTCAAAAGGGTCGTGGTGAACAATTTCTCTAACAGAAATGAGGTAACATATAAGAACGGAGGAAACAGTTTCTATTCCACAGGTATACACACACCTAAATAGAGACCCGAAAGATATGAAAGAAAGATATATTGTACAAAAAGTCTAAGGTACACGTTCATTCTAGTATATCATAAACAGAAGAAGACAAACTGAATAAAGTTAATAACGGGAACAAGATTCCAGGTACGTATAACAGTGTTCTTTTCTTTTCTTTCACTTCAGTAAGTCAGTACAGTCTGAGTGACGTTGGGGTAAGTACCCTAAAGGGTCCGTTCTCATGACCTCACCCAACGGTAAAGGAAGAGGTCCTATAGAAGGACTGGGTGCTTAACTTGGGCCCAGAGGGCGTAACGTTCGTCAACGAAATGGTAGACTCGGTGGTCTCTTCGATATACAACAGTATTTATAGTCTTAAAAGAAGGGAAAAAAACACCGACTTATAAGATAACACATGTGTAAAAGAAATAACAAGTGGACAACTATCAGTGCATCTAACAAAGACACAGAACCGATAACACTTATTACGATTTCACTCTCACGTATACAGAGAATTTCTATTGGCGAAGTAAAGAAAACCTATATATGAGTATCTAACTTAACGACCTAGTATACCATCAAGACAAAAATTAAAAAACTTCTTGAAGGTATGACAAAAGGTACCACCGACGTGACTAAATATAAAGATGGTTGTTACATTTTCAAAAGAGAAAAGAGGTGTAGAAGTGACGGTAAACAATAATTATAATTATAGAAAATATAAACTATTATGAGTAAGACTGATACACACCACTTTAGAGTAACACCAAAAGTAAACGTAAAAGACTACTAATTACCGCAACTCGTGTGAAAACAAGTAAACATACAGAAGAAACCTCTATATGTGATTAGGAATAGTCTATACTAAACGTTTGTATAAAAAAAAGGGAAAGGAATGCGACAGAGACATAAAACTAGTATATAAAACGATAAGTCTTCTGAAAATCAAACTACATCAGGACGAACACAAAAAGAAAAAAAAAAAATCAAACAACGGAGACGAAAACCATATTATAGGTTTTTGTAAACGGTCTTTGGTTACAGTTTGAAAAAGGAATATAAAAGAAGATACTGAAAATACCAAAGTCTAGAAAACAAATCAAATTCAGAAATTAGGTAATACTCAACTAAAAACATGTACCGTAATCTATTTCCAGTTTGAAATAAAAAGCTTATACCTCTAGGTCAAAAGGGTAGTGGTAAACAACTCTCTCATAGGAAAGGACTAACACACAAGAACCATGAACACAATTTTTAATATACATATGTAATGTTTAATGAATATTTCATATAATATATACGTATCCAAATAAAGACACGAGAGATAGTACAAGGTAACCATATAAGGTCTCTTACAAATTCTCGGAGGAAAAAGGAAAAACGAGGTATACATATATTTCGTATGTGTATACTCATATATATATATATATATTTGTAATATATATGTTTTTCGTCACCGTGTATCAGTTATATACATATAATTTACAAACTACTCGAAACACCTAAAGACGTAACGATAGAAAATAGATAAAATCTTTTTTTTACTCGGTAATAGAGAAGTTTATAAAGGAGACGTGTAAAGGAGAGATCAGAGAAAGACCATGAAGGAATATATAAACTAGTAAACTATATAATGTACTGTGTCTGAGGAGGAAATTAAAAAAAGTAATAAAAAAGATACGAAGTTTAACACATTGAAAACAATAGGAAAGAACTTGAATGTTAGTCAATAAGACGACACTGAACAGACACTGATCCATTAAGATTACTCAAGAAGTAAAGTGTTTTAGATAAAAAATTGTGATCTTAAAAGTATTGGAAGAAAATATTCTCAAAATAAATGGACGAATTTAATAACGTTGTAAATGTAGAAATAGTTGACTGGTAAATTGTACAAAAATAACTAATAACATTTTAGAAAATAAGACAGTAAAGGTTGGGAATCCAGAAGACACCAGAGGACAACTGGTAACATAAGAGAACTTATTCACAGGATAAAAGAACGAAGAAGTGTACGAACTATAAAAAAGAATGAAATACACTCTGCAGTACTTAATGTGTAACGTCTAAAAACAATAGAAGAAAAAGAGATTCACACAACTTGACACTTAGACCGTCTACCACTTTAATAACCGTCTAGTGACACTAGAATAAGTCTGAAAAGAAATCCGAAAGATTTCCGTGTGGATGATGTTATCAGGAAAATCATGACATCATGTCAAAGTATGAGGATTCAACACCTGTGAGAGGTGAGACTTTACTTCAAAAGTTTACAAGTATGTTAAAGACGATACCAACGTAACTTTACGGTATAGAGGGGTGTTTTTACAATGAATACTTTAGAAACAAGATCAGACTCAGGGGAGGGGATTATAGACTAGAGACAATTTGGAGAAATCCCAAAAGGGGCGTGTATACAACGACGTCCCAACCCTCTTGAGTCACATCGTCACGTTCTCCGTTTTTCTATCCTGTTACTTTCTAGTGAGGGATCCATCCTTCCGTAGGTTATACGATAACCTCTAGTCACCTCTTTATTAAGGTCTTTCTTACTTCTCAACCTCGGTTTCGTTTTTGTCGTGGGTCAACACCTACACTGACCACTCTCTTCATTTCAAGTTAAGACATTTCTCGTTATAACGTATCCTTGGACCTTACAGTCCAGTTACTTACTTCCGTTCGACCTTCACCAGTTTGTCCTCTACCGTTCTCACTTGTAGTTGTAAAATCCTTAGTCACTTGATCTGTAATCTCTATGGTTCCCTTATAAAGTACGTTTCTACCCGTGTTTTTTCCTGTCTTTACCACATCTGGATTGTCTTCGTCTTCTATAATTCTTCTCCACAGTTCTTATGTATCTTCTTGATATGTTTTTTTTTTTTTTTAGAAGTACTGGGTCTACTAATGCTACCACACTGGTGAGTGGATCTCGGTCTAGTAGGACCTTACACTTCAGTTCACCCGGAATCTTTCGTAGTGATGTTTGTTTCGATCACCTCCACTACCTTAAGGTCACCTCGATAAAACTTAGGATTTTCTACTACGACACTTTCACGACGTGAGTTGTACGGTCTTTTAAACCTTTTCAGTCGTCACCGATGTCCTGACCTTTTACAGTCAAAAGTAACGTTAGGTTTTCTTTCAGTTACGGTTTCTTAAAAGTTTTATGACGTTTTAACGTAAGTAGAGTGTGTCATCGTTTTATTACGAGTTCTAAGAGGTTCGGTCCGAAGTTGTCATGTACTTGGTACTTGTAGGTGTACAAATTCGGTCTAAATCTCCTTCGTCTCTTTGGTCTCTAGTTTAAAAGTTGTAGGAAAACCTAGTAGTTTTTTCGTTCTCTCAAGGTCTTTCTGTAGATGAAGACGAAATGACTGATACAGTTTCGGAAACTGACACACCTAGTGTTGTTTGACACCTTTTAAGAGGTTCTACACTTATGGACTAGTGGACTAGACGGAGGACTCTTTAGACATACGTCCAGGTCTTCGTTCTTAATCTTGACCTGTACCTTGTTGCCTGACCAAGGTTTATCCTTTTCCTCATACGGTTCCGACATATAACAGTGGGACGAATAAATTTAATATACGTCTCATGGAGTACTCTTTACGACCTGACCTACTTCGTGTTCGACCTTAGTTCTAACGGTCCTCTTTACAGTTATTGGAGTCTATACGTCTACTGTAATGTGAATGCCGTCTTTCGCTTCTTGATTTCTCGGAGGACTACTTTCACTCTCTCCTCTCACTTTTTCAACCGAATTTTGAGTTGTAAGTCTATTGATTCTAGTACCGTAGACTAGGGTAGTGAAGTACCGTTTATCTACCCCTTTGTCACTCTCTGAAATAAAACCCCCCGAGGTTTTAGTGACGTCTACCACTGACGTCGGTACTTTAATGTTCTACGAACGAGGAACCTTCTTTTTAACACTGGTTCGATCTGTCGTATAATTTTTCGTTTCTGTAATGAAACAGTTGTTTCCAGGTAGATCAGTTTCTATGCCAAAAAGATCATCAGTACATATATACACTTTCAACCTGTTATTTCTTTCAACTCACGACTTCTTAACTACGAAAACTTGAAGCCAAACCCCTTCTGAGAACTCTCAGGGAACCTGACGTGCCTCTAGGTTGGTCAGGTAAGATTTTCTTTAGTTAGGACTTATAAATAACCTTCCTGACTACGACTTCGACTTCGCGGTTAAGAAACCGGTGGACTATTCTTCTCGTCTTAGTGACTTTTTTTTTTTTTTTTGTTGTTGTTGTTTGGGGCTACCACCCTTTTGAACTTCCGTCCTCTTCCCTTGCTGTCTCCTCCTCTAACAACCTACCGTAGTGTTTGTACTCAAACTCATTTGAGGCCCTCAACCACTACCTGTTCCTCCACACCGTACGACGTCAGGTGACCCAGCGTCTCTCAACCTGTACTGACTCACTGACTGACTTGACTTGACTAGGTCAAATTCTGACTCAGTTTAAGGATCCTTAAGAGATAGATCTAAAGATCCCGAGGAAGAAAACTCTAAGAAGGAGAGATGTTAGGATAGGATGTCTTAGTGCGGTGGAGTGACCAAAACTTTTATTTAAATACCAAGGAACCGGGTCGTACAGACGAACCGATGTTTTCTGACCCCTTTTTTTACACATACGAAGGATAAGGAATGGAATCTCTTTATGAAGATAAAAATCGGTTAATTTTCGTATGACCGAAATCTACACTTCAAAGACTATTAAATGTCACTTGTTACAACCTAAGCACTAGAGGTTTCTCCTAAATCCAAGCCCTGGTCCCTGGTCTAAACTAGTGAGTTCTCGAAAACACATCGTCTGAAAATAATTTCATTCTTTCCCTGTCTCTTTCGAAGACTGTATCTGTAGTCTTCACCCCACCTCTCACGGGTGGAGTGATCACAATCGTTCCCTCAATATATGAAAATTCAATTAATAATATAATTTAGGTTTCTTACAAAGTTCAAACACTTTAAAAATGGTCTGGGTGAGAGTGTTAAATGTAAAATCCTATTGTCCTAATCTTAAATTACCATCTTTCTAGGATGGTGTGGGTGAGGGTATTATTTGTAAGATTTTGTAGTCCTAAGTCAAGTCAAGTCAAGTCAACGAGTCAACACATGCTGAGAAACGCTGGGGCACTTAGTGTCGTACGGTCCGGAGGAACAGGTAGTGGTTGAGGTCCTCAAGTGAGCCTGAGTTCAGGTAGTTCAGTCATTACGGTAGGTCGGTAGAGTACGAGACAGCAGGGGAAGAGGAGGACTGGGGTTAGGGAGGGTCGTAGTCTGAGAAAGGGTTACTCAGTTGAGAAGTGTACTCCACCGGTTTCATGACCTCAAAGTCGAAATCGTAGTAAGAAAGGTTTCTTTTGGGTCCCGACTAGAGGAAGTCTTACCTGACCGACCTAGAGGAACGTCAGGTTCTCTGAGAGTCCTCAGAAGAGGTTGTGGTGTCAATTTTTCGTAGTTAAGAAGTCGCGGGTCGAAAGAAGTGTCAGGTCGAGAGTGTAGGTATATACTGGTGTCCTTTTTGGTATCGGAACTGATCTGCCTGGAATCAGCCGTTTCATTACAGAGACGAAAAGTTATACAATAGATCCAACCAGTATTGAAAGTAAGGTGCCTCATTCGCAGAAAATTAAAGTACCGACGTTAGTGGTAGACGTCACTAAAACCTCGGAGGTTTTTATTTCAGACTGTAACAAAGGTGACAAAGGGGTAGATAAAGTTTTGATGTCGTTACGTCATTGGGACCAAACTAAGGACCCAGGTCTTCTAGGGGACCTCTTTCCAATCCGATAGGTGAGGTCATAAGAATCGAAACCTTAATTAAGTATACAAAGTTAAGAATAAAGTAGAAACCGTAAACTGAATATATATAAAAAATATTTTAAATATTTCAAAAACGAAAAGGTGTACAGATAGATGGTGGGGTGTCTCACATTGTACGGTCTGAGCAGACAGGAAGTGAGAGGGACCTCAACGAGTTTAAGTATAGGTAACTCAGTCACTTTGAGCCATCGTAGTAACAGTGGGTGAAGAGGAAAACGGAAGTCAGAAGGGATCGTAGTCTCAAAAAAACTTATTCGACCGAGAAATGTTGTCCACCGGTTTCATAACCTCGAAGTCTAAGTCGGATTCATGAAGGTCACTTATAAGTTCTAACTAAAGAAACTCTTAACTGACCAAACTAGAGGAACACCAGGTTCCCTGAGAGTTCTCAGAAGAGGTCATGGTGTTAAGTTTTGTAGTCAAGAAGTCGTGAGTCAGAAGAAGTACCGGGTTAAGTGTAGGTATGTACTGATGACCTTTTTGGTATCGAAACTGATATTACTGGAAACAACCGTTTCACTGCAGAGTCGAAAAATTATACGAGAGATCCAAACAGTACCGAAAGGAATGTTTCTCATTCATAGAAAAATTAAAGTACCTACGTCAGTGGTAGGTGTCACTAAAATCTCCAGTTCTTTCATTTTAGACAGTGACAAAGGTGAAAAAAGGGGAAGACAAACGGTACTTCACTACCCTGACCTACGGTATTAGAATCAAAAAACTTATAACTCAAAGTCCAGTCTAAAAAGTAAGGAAAGTGGGAGTAACTCTCTGAGAAATCAAGGAGAAGTGAAGTCTCTCAAAATTTCCAGTAGAGTTTTAGATAGATGGTGTTTATAAAATAAATCTTTATAAAAGGACGACCGACGAGAAGAGTGGCTTTCTCCGTTAATATCTCCGTTAATATGTACTCACGTTACTCATGAAGACTGAGGGTAATAAACACAGATTTATGGTGAGGAATCATTTCCTTTTATCTCCAACAATATCTTTAACGGACAAGGTTTATACTTCGTCCCCTTCATGTTTATTATGGTGTGGAAAAAAAAAATTGTTTTTTATTTATTCTAATTAATCCTGTGTAGTTTTCCTGTTTATTTGGTTCAACTTATCAAGGGTAACCGTTTTAAACCTTGTTTTCATTATTACCAGAATTAGTCAAGTCAAGTCAGTGAGTCAGTACAGACTGAGGAACGCTGGAGTACTTAGCGTCGTGCGGTCCGGAGGGACAGGTAGTGGTTGAGGGCCTCAAGTGAGTCTGAATGTAGGTAACTCAGTCACTACGGTAGGTCGGTAGAGTAGGAGACAGTAGGGGAAGAGGAGGACGGGGGTTAGGGAGGGTCGTAGTCTAAGAAAGGGTCACTGAGTTGAGAAACGTACTGCACCGGTTTCATGACCTCAAAGTCGAAATCGTAGTAAGGAAGGTTTCTTTAGGGTCCCGACTAGAGGAAGTCTTACCTAACCAACCTAGAGGAACGTCAAGTTCCCTGAGTGTTCTCAGAAGAGGTTGTGGTCTCAAGTTTTCGTAGTTAAGAAACCGTGAGTCGAAAGAAGTGTCAGGTTGAGAGTGTACGTATGTACTGGTGTCCTTTTTGGTATCGGAACTGATCTGCCTGGAATCGGCCGTTTCATTACAGAGACGAAAACTTATACGATACATCCAACAAGTATTGAAAAGAAGGTTCCAGAACTATCTAAAACGTTATACCTTATAAGTTTTTAGAACTCAAAAGTCATTATGATGAGTCAGTCTTCCTCTTCTCCTTTTTGCTTTGGGAGAACAATCTATATCTCTATATTCATTCACTTGTCTATATCGACGTAATTAAATACATATATATACATATACACTAATGTATACATGAATGTATGTCTATGTTTATATAGGTAAATCCCTCTATACCAGGAACATGATCAGAGAATTGAAAAATTATCTATACTTATAAAGTTTTTATTATTCAGTCTCCTCCTCTTTCACTTTGAAATTTTGAGAATCTTCTTTTATATCTTAGTATCTCAGTATTTCCTTTTACGATTAGTATTGACTTTTTATGTAATTTAAACTAATTAACTTAATATAATTTTGTTTCTTGAAAATAATTATTTTTATACAATTTCTTTCATTATGATCTCATGTCTAACCTTCTTCTATAAACTTTGTGAAAGTCGACTTTTTCCTATTGATAACGTATATATATTTCTTGAATATCTTTGGTTTCCTCAATTTTTTTTTTTTTTGATAATTCAATATATCTTCTCCTAGTACGGATCCTGAAAAGGAATGACCTTAAGTGAAACAAAAACCTCATTGGCTCTTTACGAATGTTTCATACTCAATTTACAATAGAGTCTCTTTTGAGAAATCAAAACTTTAAAAAATTAAAAATGTAATATAAACAATACATCTTAAATATAAGATTGTAGTTGAGAGGTCAGTCGACGTAAATTATTTAGACTTTTAATGGTCATTAAATTTCATTCGTGGGAATAGTCTTACTACAGATCACCTTTAGTTGGTGTGAAGTACATAGGTCTCTTCCTCTACAATATAATGTTTGGGTGACAATCGAAAAAGGAAGGTTATATCTTGTCTTCAGGAAAATTATTTTATTCAAAGAGACTATAGAAGATATCGTTCCTCCTTTTTATTTTACTGACGGATTTGGAGTTCTCGTTATTACCAGAGGTAAAGGAATATAAAAGTTAAGGAAGGGTCAAGAACCGTGTGAACCTTCGAGGTAGTTCGGAATAATTATTTCATTTCGTAACTTTTTATACATATTTACTTACTATACTTAGAAAGGTCCGTTATTTTGTCACAATGGAGTGAGGTTTCATAACATTTTTCGAAGGAGACAAGAAGTTATATCGCTCAGTTTTGGTTTAAAAGTACATCCCAATCTCATTCAGTTCCCCTAACGTTATGAAGACGAAATCTCATCGACTTTTAAACGAAATCTTTTCTAAAAAAATAAAAACTAGCATTTTATTTAGATTGTTACAAAATATACATTCAAAAGTAAAACGGATGAGTGAAAGGTCAACAGACAGATATGAAAACATATGTCTCAATAATCTATCTAATTTATAATGAGTCAAACATTTTTACACCAGATTTCATACTTAGAATATTAATTAATTATAATTAAGTTTTATTCAATTTGAAAACGTAATGTTGGTAGGAGATATCTTAATCTAGACAAGAGAATTTAAAAAGGTCTATTTTAATCGGTCAAAACAATTGACGGTAAGATATGGATCTTTCTTTCACAAAAAGGAACATTCTATATTCAAATTTTAAACCCCTTAACTAGTACCTTTTACTCGACAGACACTCAATCATCACCGAACATGTTCGAAATAAGTTCATAGTGACTATCTAACTTCCGTCTCCTTCATAGAGTGTCGTCTCCTGGGAGACTCCGATAGTGGAACCCAAGTACCGTAGGTCTTCCCATCTTCTTGTCCCTTTGAGGAAACCCTCTCCCTCTGACTGCTCTCCTCAATGGACAGATCCACCACAGTGAGTCGACGTGACACCCCTTAAAGACAATCTCTTGAAATTACCCGTCAACACAGAACAAAACGAATAAACAAACTAAACCAAATAAACAAAAATTATCTGGGCACTAAATAGACATTGATAGTCTATGCTTCAAGTAGAAGGACCTCATACATACGTCACCCAATGTTTACAGAGATTTAGACGAAAAACTCCGATATAAATTTTGTTAATTTACACATTCTTAAACTCAAACCTAGGTCGTCCTAAAACTCGAGTACCTAGAGTCGGACGAAACTTCTTTATTCGTTGTATCCCACTTATATCTACGGTAAAAACTGCCGGAATACATTGTCAGAAGGTTGTAGTTCTACACTTCTCTCATTCTAAAAAGGTAATTGTATTATATAATACAATATTAGGTAATTGTACTTTTTTCATGGGTAGGTGGAAACATTATCGTCGTCGAGAATGGTCCGGATAAGGATGACACCCGTCCTGAACCTCTTTCGTATCTTTACCTTTGAAGATCGGATGTGAGAAGTTTCCTCATTCATAGAAAATTAAAATACCGACGTCAGTGGTAGACACCGGACCACACGACGCTAAGCACCCTAGCGTTTCTCAGCCTGTGCTGACTCGCTGACTTGACTTGACTCGGATGTGAGACAATGGCAGAGAAAACTGGAACAGACGTACACGTCCCCGACACCTTTAAGGTTTTTACGTGTAGGTTCGAAAGAGTGTCATTAATGGGGAGGGTTTTTCGATACTGAACCGGTGGGGAGTATGACAAGTATCCCAAACGTTCCGTTCTTATGACTTCACCAAACGGTAAGGGAAGAGGTCACCTAGTGTAAAACAGTCTTGAGAGGTGACACTGGGTAGGCAGGACCCACTGGGATGTACCGTATCGAGTGTCAAAGTAACTCAATCTGTTCCGACACCAGGTACATTAGTCAAACTAATCAAAAGACACTAACACCAAAAGTAAGACAGACGGGAGACTACCTCTTCCTATTCTCCGAGTACCTTCGAAGGACTACCCTCTCTGACTGACCCCCCCCTTTGACTCAGAACAAGACTATCCACCCCGGTAAGAGTCAATTAGAAATTAGGTAAAAAGACAACTACCTACCCCGACACAAGGGAGAGACAACAAACTGGACTCTGTTTTGATACCACCTCCATTACTTCTATTACCACTAGAGAAAGTTTTCCAGGGTAGTACGTGACGGCGTGAGTCACGGGGGCTGGGACGTCGTCCAGTGGGGACTGGGTGTGGAGGTGACCTCTGAGGACCTGTGAGTGTCCGTTCGGACACAGTCAGAGAATACCCCAGTGACGAGGAAAGAGACCCTAGGATACGTGTGTTCCAAAGTAAACACGGGAGGTCTCGACCAAAGGGGTCCAGACACGTTCAAGACCTCGAGATATAATCCCAATTACCACTGGAGGAGGTTCTCCCGACTCCGGTATGCGTCCAGACAACGTGGGTCTCGGGGACGTGGACACCGTCCGGTGACGACTATACATGGAGACGTCCTCTGTAAGTCTGTGAGTTTCCGTCCAGACTGTGACAGAGACACCCCAGAGGACCACACGTGTTCCAAAACAATCTCGGAGACTTGTAGAGACCACCCATACCCCAAACTAAGATTTACGTTAAAACGGAGAGGATGTTCGAACGACCTTCACCAGTTTGTCCTCGACCGTTCTCTCTCATAGTTGTAAAGTCCTTATTCAATTGATTTTACCTGACCTTACCCGCTTAACTTGAGGTTACTGTCAATGTATATATATAAGGATGACACCCGTTCTTAGGGAATCTTCTTTACCTCATCGGTAGTATCAGTTTTGTTTTTCTCAGACTTTACGTCAAAATCCCACGTTAAAGTTTTTACTGGGTTACTAGAGACAAGTAAAGATTCCGTTTAGTAAGTTATAGTGTAATTAGGTTAAGACACGGGGATTGTCATTACGACTTCTTCGGCTTCAACTTGTCAAGATACTTCTGGATGTTCTGGAAAACCTTGATTGTGGGTTTTGTCTACAGGAAAAGTAATATCCCCTGATCTTACGTTTTCATCCTTCAGTTCTTTATGGACCTCATTGTTCGTTTATACCAAACTTCATGTTTTACTTCGTCCCGTTTCCGATTATCTTAAAACGGTTCTCTTACGTGACCAGTATCGTTTGTGGGAGAAGGTTGTTGTGTTCTCTTCTGAAATGTGTACCCGTAGTGGTCTACCAGTTATGACTTTAGTCTAACTAATATAAGAAACGTCGGTTTCTACCTCCTCGAGATATGTCAGTCGTTTTTGTTCTTACCCTCGACTGACACCGAGTCTAGTACTTGGGGAATAACGGTTTAAGTCTGACTTTAACTTCCTTCATCCCTTTTGGTGATCTGGTAAGTCCATACTGGATTTAGTTTAGGAAATACTAATGTGTCACCTTCACTCTTTATCAAAGTTCCCTAATCTAGACTATCTGTCTCACGGACTTCTTGATACCTGCCTCCAAGTACTGTAACATGTCCTCCGTCACTAGTTCTGGTAGGGGTTCTTTTTCTTTACGTTTTTCCGTTTTACCAACAGACTCCTCCGGAATGTTTATCGACTCTTTTCTTCTCTACACTTTCCGTTTCCTCTTTTCCTTTCTATATGGGTGAACTTACGTCTCAAAGTTTCTTATCGTTCCTTTCTATTCTTTCGGAAGGAGTCACTAGTCACGTTTCTTTATCTCCTTTTGTGATCTTACGTTTTCTGATCTCTAGAGAGGGTTTTTTTTTAGTCTTTATGGTTCCCTTGTAAAGTACGTTTCTACCCGTCTTATTTCCTGTCTTTACCATGGTAGGATAATTTTCGTCTTCTATAATTCTTTTCGACCGTTCTTATGTGTCTTTCTTTCTTTCTTTCTTTCACTTCAACGAGTCAGCACAGGCTGAGAAACGTTAAGGTACCTGACATCGGATAGTTCAAGGAAGTAGGTACCCAAAAAGTTCCGTTCTCATGACCTCACCCAACGGTAAAGGAAGAGGTCTCCTAGAAGGTATGGGTCCCAAGTTTGGGACCAGAGGGCGTAGCATTCGTCTACGAAAATGGGAGACTCGGGTCTTCTTGTTATGTTTTTTCTAAAAATACTGGGTCTATTGGTGTCACCACACTAGTGAGTGGATCTCGGTCTGTAGGATCTTACACTTCAGATTACCCGGAATCCTTCGTAATGATACTTGTTTCGATCACCTCCACTACCTTAAGTTCATCTCGATAAAGTTTAGGATTTTTTTTACTACGACACTTTCGTGACGTGATTTATACAGTCTTTTAGACCTTTTGAGTCGTCACCGGCGTCTTGACCTTTTCCAGTCAAAAGTAAAGTTAAAGTTTCTTTCCGTTACTGTTTCTTACAAGTTTGATGGTGAGTTAACGTGAACAGAGTGTAAGATCGTTTCAAGACGAGTTTTCAGAAGTTCGGTCCGAAATTGTCATACACTTGGCTCTAGAAGGTCTATAAGTTCGACGTAAATCTTTTCCGTCTCCTTGGTCTCTAGTTTAACGGTTATAGGTGACCTAGTAACTTTTTCGTTCTCTCAAGGTCTTTTTGTAGATGAAAACGAAATAACTAATGCGGTTTCGGAAACTGATACACCTAGTGTTGTTTGACACCTATTAAGAATTTCTCTACCCTTATGGTCTGGTGGACTGGACGGAGGACTCTTTAGACATACGTCCAGTTCTTCGTTGTCAATCTTGTCCTGTACCTTGTTGTCTGACCAAGGTTTAGTCCTTTCCTCATACAGTTCCGATATGTAACAGTGGGACGAATAAATTGAATATACGTTTTATGTAGTACGTTTTAGGACCCGACCTACTTCGTATTCGACCTTAGTTCTAACGACTCTCTAGATAGTTATTGGAGTCTATGTGTCTACTGTGGTAGGAATACCGTCTTTCGTTTCTTGATTTCTCGGAAAACTACTTTCACTTTCTCCTCTCACTTTTTCGACCGGATTTTGAGTTGTAAGACTTTTGATTCTAGTACCGTAGGACAGGGTCGTGAAGTACCGTTTATCTACCCCTTTGTTACCTTTGTCGTCGACTGAAATAGGAAAACCCGAGGTTTTAGTGACGTCTACTACTGACGTCGGTACTTTAATTTTCCACGAACGAGGAACTTTCTTTTCGATACTTTTTGGATCTGTCGTATAATTTTTCGTCTCTGTAATAAAACGGTTGTTTCCAGGTAGACAGTTCCGATACAAAAAAGGTTATCAGTACATATCTTCACTGTCAACCTGATATTATTTCAACTCACGGTTCCTTAACTACAAAACCTGACACCACGACCTCTTCTGAGAACCTTCAGGGAACCCGACCTTTGGTCAGTTAGGATTTACTTTAGTCAAGACTTATAAGTGACATTCCTGTCTACGACTTCGACTTTGAGGTTATGAAACAAGGGGACTACGTTTCTTGACTGAGTAAACTTTTCTGGGACTACGACCCTATCTAACTTCCACCCTCCTTTTCCCCCGCTGTCTCCTACTCTACCAACCTACCGTAGTGGCTGAGTTACCTGAACTTAAACTCGTTCGAGATCCTCAACCACTACCTGTCCCTTCGGACTGCACGATATCAGATACCCTAGCGTCTTAGTCTGTACTGACTCGTTGTCTTTAGTTAACTTGACCGATGAGGAGTCCGAATTTCTTTTGTGCAACGATGGGACAGTCGGATTTTTCCCGTTTGAACTAATATCCTCGGATTTTCCCCGAGTCTCAACAAACCTGTTCCCTGATTTCAAAGACCCATGAGTCTAATACCAGACCTTCCCCTCCGTGTGAAGTAATCAGGGTGATTAAGGAACGGGGAACTACATGGTCGTTTCCCCGGGGAAAAAGGTACAGATCCCTATAATGAAAGAAAATCACATGAACGGTGTGTCTCTGGAGTTTCTTATTGATAACTTATTTGTTCATACAACCACTACTTCCCTTATTTATGTACTTGTTCTTCGTATTTCAACCAACTTTCGTCCCTAGGACGAAGGTATTTCGTAGTATTTTTTAGGTCAAATTATCAATCACCTGTACCCCGTGTCATCCTTTTACGTCCATACACCGACAGAAAGGGGACGTTCTCATCACGACCGGTAAGAGACCACTACTTTCAGTGTAATCTATTTAGTTACTAAGAAGTAGGGTAACATTTAGTGTTCAAGGTCTCACGATATAATTCTTTAACTAGGAAGGTAGGACTTTGCAGAGAGATTATCTATGTCTAGTAGTAAAGAAACAGATACAGTATCAGAAGGTCGTAATACATATACAAATGTCCAATAACGATAAGTTATTGAGACAGAAGTCGTGTGTCCAGATTTCCTAATTTCCAGAACTATCTACTTCTGATTTCTAGTTACAATTGTGTTAACTAAAAAGTGAAACGTTTTGAACAGACCTTTTGTCACTTTGTAAAAGGACCCTTTCACTAAACTGTAAAAACGGAACTCTTTTACGAAGATGATTTTAGTGACAAACATCAGACTACTATGAAACCCCTTTTTCCGTGGTTCTGTTGGTAAATAATCTTTGAATTTTAAACTTAAAACACAGACTCCCCGTACCCACGTAATTAAAAAGGAATAGTCAGAAATTAAACTTCAAAATTTTAAAGACATTTTTACCATAAAACGTCCATAATCCAACCCTTGAAACAACCGAGAGACTCATCAAATATGAGATTCTAACATATTAAACAAGTTCTAATGAGTTGGTCTGTCTTGAGTTTTTAGAAATGTGAAAATTGACATAGTTCCCTTCCTTAAAACATATACGATATCACAGTATATAGAAAACAAAACAAAGAGGAAAAGAATTCGGTATAACAGTCCCGACGGTAATAAGCCTCGAGGTCGATCAATGGTATCCTTGGACTTTTACGGGGCCTGAAACAAAGGGTGTAAAATGATGTTACTTACTGTGACCAGGTCCGTTGATACCAAGACTCTGTCCGGTCCTCTACTCGGTTTGTAGTACAACTTATGAAACTTTAAAGGTAAGGTAGTAAAACGGTTAATATACAACTAGTACACAGGGTGTAAGTCACTGAGGGTGAAGAACTACAAAAAGAAAAGAAGACAATAATACGGTCAAAAAATACGAAAGCAACATTATTACTGTCATTAGTCGGAATTTGAACGTGGGATGAACTTTGTAGGTTCGGTGAAATTATGTATACCGTAAACTAGTTACGTATATGTCGTCGTTGAAATATATGTAAACGTATCCTTTTTTTCATTTCAAGTCTTTCCAATTCACTTAACAGGTTGGAATGGGTTCATCCTTCACCGTCTCAGTACGGACTGAGAAACGTTGGGGTACCTGATATCGGATGGTTCGAGGACACAGGTATTCTAAAAGGTCCGTACCTATGACATAAACCAACGGTAATGGAAGAGGTCCCCTAGAAGGTTTGGGTCCCTACCTTGGGCCCAGAAGACGTCACCTCCGTCTAAGAAATGACTGACTCGATGTTCCCTTCGGGTTCCCTTATCGACCTATCTTCAAAGTTTAAAGACGTTCGTTTAAATTTCTCACGAGAACCTGTTCGGGTAAGATACGAGAGTTGCCGGTGACTTACTCGTGTGGACCATTGAGACCACCCGTCTTTAAAAGACTCTTTTTTTAAACAATTCCTTAAAATTTCTTAAAGAGAAACTTTCATAAAATTACTGAACTCTTTTGTGAATCACATCTAAAATGTAATATCAGGTTTTCATTAGAGTCAAGTCAGTCAAGTCAGGGAGTCAGTACAGGCTGAGACACTGGGGTGCCCGACGTCTTACAGTACAAAGAGTCAGGTAGTGGTTGAGGACCTCGGATGTGTTTGAGTACGGGTAGTACAACCACTACGGTAGATTGGTAGAGTAGGAAACGGCAGGGGAAGAGGAGGACGGAAGTTGGAAAGGGTCGTTATCCCAAAAAAGGTTACTCAATTAAGAAGTGTAGTCCATCGGTTTCATAACCTCAAAGTCGAAGTCGTAGTCAGGAAGGTTACTTGTAAGTCCTGACTAAAGGAAATCTTGCCTGACCAACTTAGAGGAACGTCAGCTTCCTTGAGAGTTCTCAGAAGAGGTTGTGGTGTCAAGTTTTTGTAGTTATGAAGTCGTAAGTCGAAAGAAATATCAGGGTGACAGTGTAGGTATGTACCGATGAACTTTTTGGTATCGAAACTGATCTACCTGGAAACAACCGTTTCATTACAGACACGAAAATTTATACGACAGATCCAACCGGTATCGAAAAGAAGGTTCCTCGTTCGTAGAAAAGCAAAGTATCGACGTCAGTGGTAGACATCACTAAAACCTCCGGGGTTTTTATTTCAGAAGGTGGTAAAGGTGACAAAGGGGTAGGTAAACGGTACTTCACTAACCTGGTCTACAATACTAGAATCAAAAGACTTACAAAAATTCAGTTGAAAAAGTAAGAGGAGAAAGTGAAAGTAGTTCTACAAGACATCAAGGAGAAGGGAATAATGGTGTTCCCACCACAGTGGACTCATAGACTCCAATGACTGTAAAGAGGTTATACAGTCAGAACTAAAGTCGAACACAAAGTAGGTCGGGTCGTAAAACCTACTACATGACACGTATATTCAATTTATTCGTCCCACTGTTATATGTCCGAACTGCATGAGGAAAGAGCTAAACCTTGGTCAGACAACAAGATACAGGTCAAGATCGACAACGAAGAACTGGACGTATGTCTAAAGAGTCCTCCGTCCAGTCCACCAGACCATAAGGGTTGAGAAATTCTTAATAAGTCAAACAACACTAGGTGTGTCAGTTTCCGAAACCGTATCAGTTATTTCGTTTTCATCTACAAAATGACCTTGAGAGAACGAAAAAACTAGTAGGTCTCCTACAACCGTTAAACTAGAGACCAAGGAGACGGAAAAGATTCAGGTCGAACTTGTAGACCTTCAAGTACCAAGTGTATGACAACTTCTCACCGAACTTCTTAAAACTCGTAATGAAACAAGTGTACACTCCTCACCATACACGTCATCAAACTTGTAAGAAACAGTAACGGAAAGAAAGTTTAACCCTACTTTTGGGTGGAAAAGGTCAGGATACCGGTACGACTCAAAAGGTCTAAACGACCGTATAACTCACGTCGTGAAAGTGTCGTAGAAAATTCCAAACTTTATCGAGTTGACCTTAAGGTAGTGGAAGTGATCGAAATAAGCATCACTACGAAGGATTCCGGGTGACCTGAAACGTAAGGTCTTACAGACACAGATCCACTCACTAATGTCGTAGCACTAATAGACTCAGAACTTCTAGAAAAAACATGTCAACAAAATACATAAGAACGGTGGAGAAGAGTTATAGAAGACGAAGACAATCCAGGTATGGTAAAGACAGGAAATAACACGGGTAGAAACATACTTTAAAAGGGAACCTGGAGATTAAAAGAACTTCTCTAGAGATATCAGAAAGCGTAAGATAACAAAAGAAAATAAAGAAACGCATATAGTAACTCCTTCGGAAAGAATAGAGAGGAAGAACAAGAAACCTTGAGACGCAAGTTTACCCATATAGAAAGGAAAAGAGAAAACGAAAATCGAAGAGAAGAAAAGAGTTGATAAACATTCCGGAGGAGTCTGTTGGTGAAATGGAAAAACGTAAAGAAAAAAACCCCCTACCAGTAAAGGACATGTTACAGTGTTTACAGGTAGGTATCAAGGAGTCCGTGAAACAGATAGTCTAGATTAGAGTCGTATAAGGCAAAGATTTTATACTACCTTCGATTAAGGACTCCCAGGAGAGTCCAAACTTCATCAAATATTTCAACTTACTACAAAATATGTACTTCAGTTATTAACAGTCTTTAAGTGGTAAGGGAAGAAATTGGTTGTCGGTTGGTGTCGTTGTAGGGTACTTCCGTTATTTTCGTTAACATACTATTTCTATAAAGTTCCATAAAATGTTTGGTTTTGTTTTAATCTCTGTGTTATGAAACTAAATTGGTATCGGAAGAGGTTACAAGGAGTCGCTAGGAGAAATATTGGGGTCTAAAAGTTTTTAAGACCATTCTGTACTTACTTAAATTGTGGTGTTAGTTTAGTATTTTAAGTTGAAACGATGATACTTGTATAAATATGAATTGAACTTTAGCATAATATGACATGGAACCGAAGGGAACTACGAGTCTTTATTTCTCTGACGGCCGTTACGTCCTCTGGACCCAAGTTAGGAACCCAACCCATCTAGGGGACCTCTTCCCTTACCGTTGGGTGAGGTTATAAGAACGGACCCCTTAAAGTACCTGTCCCCTTGGACCACCCGAAGAACCCAGCGTTTCTGAACCTGTACTGACACGTTGACTCTGTGTGTATGATCATGGATAAAATAGGATAGTCAGTCAAGTCAAGTCAGCGAGTCAGAACAGGTTGAGACGTTGGGGTACTTGACGTCTTGTGGTCCGGAGGGACAGGTAGTGGTTGAGGACCTCAAGTGGGTTTGAGTACAGGTATCTCAACCACTACGGTAGGTCGGTAGAGTAGGAGACAGTAGGGGAAGAGCAGGACGGGGGTTAGGGAGGGTCGTAGTCTCAGTAAAGGTTACTCAGTCCAGAAGCATACTCCACCGGTTTCATGACCTCAAAGTCGAAATCGTAGTAAGGAAGGTTTCTTTAGGGTCCCGACTAGAAGTCTTACCTGACAAACCTAGAGGAACGTCAGGTTCCTTAAGAGTTCTCAGAAGAGGTTGTGGTGTCAAGTTTTCGTAGTTAAGAAACAGCAAGTCGAAAGAAGTGTCAGGTTGAGAGTGTAGGTATGTACTAGTGACCTTTTTGGTATCGGAACTGATCTACCTGGAAACAACCGTTTCATTACAGAGACGAAAACTTATACGATACATCCAACCGGTATTGAAAAGAAGGTTCCTCATTCGCAGAAAATTAAAGTACCGACGTCAGTGGTAGACGTCACTAAAACCTCGGGGGGGTTTTATTTCAGACTGTGACAAAGGTGACAAAGGGGTAGATAAAGGGTGCTTCACTACCCTGGTCTACGACACTAGAATCAAAAACCTTACAACTCAAATTCGGTTGAAAAAGTGATAGGTGAAAGTGAATACGGTATTCCCACCACAATAGACGTATAAACTCGAATATCTATAAAGAGGACCGTTAGAACTAAGGTCGGACACGAAGAAGGTCGGTCATAAAGAGTACTACATGAGACGTATATTCAATTTATTCGTCCCACTGTTATATGTCGGAACTGTATGAGGAAAAAAATAAACCTTGGTCAGACAACAAGGTACAGGTCAAGATTGACAACGAAGGACTGGACATATATCTAAAGAATTCTCCGTCCAGTCCACTAGACCATAAGGGTAGAGAAAGTCTTAAAAGGTGTCAAAAAAACACTAGGTGTGTCAGTTTCTGAAACAGTATCAGTTATTTCGTCTTTATCTACAAAAAGACCTTGAGAAAACGGAAAAGGTACTAGGTCACCTACAACCGTTAAACTAGAGACCAAGGAGACGGAAAAGATTTTGGTCGAACTTGTAGTTCTCCAATTGCCCAGTACATAACGACTTCGGACAGAACCTTTTAAAACTCGTAATGAAATGATCGTACACTCTACTCACGTTGACATGCCATCAAACTCGTAAGAAAACGTAACGGAAAGAAACCCTAACCTTACTTTTAACTGGAAAAGGTCAGGACACCGGTGACGACTCAAAAGGTTTAAACGGCAGTATAACTGACGTCATGAAAGTTTCGTAGTAGAAAGTCCTAAACTTTATCGAGTTGACCTTAAGGTAGTGGAGGTGATCGAAACAAATATCACTACGAAAGATTCCGGGTGAACTGAAGTGTAAGGTCCTACAGACCGAGATCCACTCACTAGTGTGGTAGTACTAATAGACATAACACTTCTAGAAAAAACATGTCAAGACACATAAGAACGGTGGAGAAGAATTATAGAAGACGAAGACAATCCAGGTATGGTAAAGACAGGAAATAGCTCGGGTAGAAACGTACTTAATAAGGGAACCATAGAGATTAAAAGAACTTCACTAGAGATCAGAAAGGGTAAGACAACAAAAGGAGATAAAGAAACGTAACTAACGACTCCTTCCGAAAAAATAGAGAAGAACGATAAGAAACCTTGAGACGTAAGTCTTCGAATATAGAAAGGAAAAGAGGAATCGAAAAATGAAGAAAAGAAAAGTGACGATAATCACTCCGGAGGGGTCTGTCGATAAAACGAAAAAACGTAAGAAAAGGTACCCCTATCAGAACTAGGGACAGAGGACATGTTACAGTGCTTGGAGTCAGGTATCAAGTCGTCCGTGAGATAGATAGTCTAGATCACGGAATTTAGATAAAGAGTGAAGGTGACATATTAGTATTCCCTAAACTAAAACCAGTATGGACTTGTCAGATCACCAAAAGGGATGAAAGAAGTTAAATTCAGACTTAAACCGTTATTCCCAGTACCACCTCTCCAGACTGTCTTACACCAGGTGACCTCTTCCCTTACCGTTTGGTGAAGTCATAAGAACGGAACTCTTGGGGTACTTGTCATACTTTTCCGTTTTACTATCCTATGACGTTCTCCTTGAGGGGTCCAGTCATCCACGGGTTATACGATGACCTCTAGTCACCTCTTTATTGAGGTCTTTCTTACTTCCCTACCTCGGTTTCGGTTTCGTTTTTGTTATGGGTCAAAACCTACACTGACCACTATCTTCGTTCCAGACTACGACACGTCTCGTTGTAACGTACGACGACGACGACGACGTTTCAGAGAAGTCAGCACAGGTTGAGACACATTGGGGTATCTACCGTCGGGTGGTCCGAGGGGACAGGGACCCTAAGAGGTCCGTTCTTGTGACCTCACCCAACGGTAAAGGAAGAGGTTACGTACTTTCATTTTTCACTTTCACTTCAGTGAGTCAGCACAGGCTGAGAATCGCTGGGGTACCTGACGTCGGGTTGGCCGAGGAGTCAGGTACCCTAAAAGGTCCATTGTCAGGTACTTAGTTCCGTTTAACCTTCCCCAGTTTATCCTCTACCGTTTTCACTTACAGCTGTAAGATTCTTAGTCGCTTGATTTTACCTGACCTTACCCTAAATTGAGTCTACTGGTAATATAGATGATGATACCCGTCCTTAGGGAATCTTCTTTACCTCATCAGTAGTACCAGTTGTTTCTCAGGTTTTACGTCATGAACTTACGTAAGAGTTTTTGTTTTCTTACTAAAGACAAACTAAGGTTCCGTTTGGTAAGTTATAGTGTCATTAGGTTCAGATACGGGGTTAGTCATTGAGACTTCTTGGACTTCAACTTGCCAAGATGCTTCTGGATGTTCTGGAAAATCTTGATTGTGGGGTTTTTCTACAGGAAAAGTAATATCCCCTGACCTTACGATTTCATTATTCAGTTCTTTGCGGACCTCATTGTCCGTTTAAACCGGAACCTTATGCTTTACTTCGTCCCGTTTCCGATTATTCCCAAAACGGTTCTCTTGTGTGACCAGTATCGTTTGTGGGAGAAGGTTGTTGTGTTCTCTTCTAAGACGTGTACCTGTAGTGGTCTACCAGTTGTGGTTTTAGTCTAACTAATATAAGAAACGTCGGTTTCTACTTCTTCGAGATATGTCAGTCGTTTTTGTTCTTCCCCTCGACTGACACTGAGTCTAGTACTTGAGGAATAACGGTTTAAATAAGATGCGATACTTGAATTAAGTAGAGTAGATCAGGGAAACACAGAAAGGTTTGTACACTCAAAATCATTTGTAAATTCGATAGACCATTCCCTCAATTGACGAGGTCGATCTGAGTTGACAACCGTCGTCAGTTTTGTGATTGGATGAGGAAGAGTGGGAGGAGGGGAGTTTTACCATGAACTAGTTCTATACACGTACAACTCATAGAGTGGTAAATAATTACACAAAACGTTATACCTTATACATGTGTTTATATTTAATAGTAACAACAGTAATGGACACAAAAGGATCCAGATTTAAACCTTAAATTTTAGTCAAGGGTAATGATCGTATCCGTATACAGTCTCTATAAAATCTAAATCAAGGTTTGATGATGTTATTTCACTTATAACGTTATTTCACTTAATGTACTAAAAAAACAAAGGGTCTCTTTTCTTCAATACAATGTGAGATGACGTAATAGTATTCGTACGTTATTGTCATACAGATTTCATCACATGTATCAAATAAAATTTTGTGGTATAACGATTTTTTAGATTGATAGTAGACTCGGAAGGGACTCAGTATCCAAAATGTCCACCTCCCAGAACGAAACTACGACCAACAACGACTGACTAGTCCCACCACTAACGACTTCCGACGTCATCGACACCGTTAAAGAACTTTATTCTGTAGTCACTTCAAACGACACAGCTAACTAAAAAATAAAAGTACTTGTCAAAAACCATCGTATATTACGGCAAAGGGTGTCATCTTGAACAAATTTTTAACCTCAGTTAGAATTTGTGACGACGACAAAACGTTGATTCAAATACATTATAAGGTTTAGGAAACAACAGTAAAGTTGTCCGGAGTGTTGTAAGGTTGGTCCTCATCTAAGGTAAAGTTCTTTGGTATAAGAAACGAGTGAATATGTTTCGTTAAGGAGTAGGTTATCAAAACAATTCTCTAATGTCTTAAAGTCAACGTAGAAGTTCGAGGTGAAGATTGAGGTCAAGAGAACGATAAAGATGGTGTAGACGTCAATAAAGGTAATGACTAGAACTTAAGGAGTTTAAGTAGGTACTCTCAACTCTAGTTGAAGAAAGTTTAAGGATAATTACAACTATAGAACTGGAGAAGGGTACTTATTGTTTATAAGAATTACCGTAGATATTGTCACTTAGGAAAGGTCATCCAAAAGTCAAAAGAAACGGGTCTAGGTAGTCTCCTTAGTGATAGACACCGTTGACTTTTCGACATTAGAGATCGAAAGTTTGACAGAGTTGAAAGTTGTACGGAAGGAGTGATTCGAATTAATAAAGATCGAAAACAAAATCTCATTCTCTGTACGTTGGGAGGGGAGGTTAACTTTTGACTCTCCGGTAACATTCCAATAATTAACTGGATTAAAGTTATAACAACATAGAGTCCCTTATCCTTCCCATTTCCTGTCCCTGTCTCTATCCCCTCGTCGGTCAACCATCTTGTCAGTCCTATGCGTGTTATATATAACTAATCGACACGGTAGAATATATCCACACCAAATACCGTGGGGTTTTGTTAATGTTGTCACTGTAGTTTCTAAAGTCCAGTAGTACTATTTATATTATTATTACCTTTTCAAACTTTATGACACTCTTAGTGGTTGTGCACTGGGTCCCCGTACTTCTCTCGTGTAAGACAACCTTTTTACCACTGCTATCTGAAGGAACTGGGTCCCGACAGTGTTTGGAAGTCAAGCATTTTTTTTTTTTTTTTTTACGTCGTAGTCGTTTCGTGTTATTTCGCTTCATGGTATCTTACTCCATACGGACATTAGGAGAAAGAAAAGGTCTTATAGTCTGCATGATAAATAACCTCTAGTAACCTTGGGGTTTTATACGATTGTCTGTACATAAAAGTAAACCCTAGGTAACTCGTCACCCCCAAACCTCTTCTGTTACCGTGGGGTGAGGCCATGAGAAGGGACCTTTCGGGGTACCCACCTCCTCGGACCACCCGACGTCAGGTACCCCAGCGCTTCTCAACCTGTCCTGACTCCCTGAAGTGAAAGTGAAAAGTGAAAGTACGTATCCTCTTCCTTTACCGTTGGGTGAGGTCACAAGAACGGACCTCTTAGGGTCCCTGCCTCCTCGGACCATCCAACGGCAGAGACCCCAGTGTGTCTCAGCCTGTCCTGACTTCACTGAATCGTCGTCGTCGTCGTCTCCTCACCCCCAATCACTGTTTAGAGGTATGGTACGGATAGTATTTGGTTCGTAAAACAGGTCGCGTCCTCTATGTACCTGACTTGGGTACGGTAGAACCTTTGAACTCAAATCAGCCCTTTGTTTGTATGTTATTTCGTCACACTATTCATTATACCACACCTTCTTGTTTCACGAGACTCTCGGACATCCTCTTTGACCTGATCTCTCAGTCTTTTCGGTCTCCTCTGTGTCTTGGACTCTTGTTATCCTACTGGACACTCCTTACTCTCCTTCGTATAAGATCCGTCTTCTTTTTTACGGATTTGGAGGTGGTTTCGTATACCGGATGTTGTAAGGTACTATTTAATTCAAGACGAGACCAGGGGATCCACTATGGACGAAACTTTCAGACTGAACGAACAATTCGTCGTTACTTCCGATTAACGAAGAGGAAAATTACATATGTCTAGTGGTCGGGGTGTGGTGTTACAATTGTCCGTTATGGGTAGAGATACGACGAGATTATGAGACTTGGGGAGGTCCACAGTGTGACAAAACCCGTCTCTACTCTTCAAATCGTTCTTTCAGTGGGTTCATTTTGGTACTGTAACAGTCCTAGTAGACCAAATGAGACCGTTTATGATATAATTCAATGACGAATTGTTGTTGAATTAAATGACGATTATTTAAATCGTCGTCAACTTACTAGTGGGTGTAAGAATAAAAGGAGACGGGAGACTTTCATTGTGTGGACTATGAAAGGTGGATACAGAGGAAAAGTGTTCATCTATACTCCTTTCTGACTTAGGTCAGTCAGAAATTCCTAGAATTTTATGAACTCCAGGAATCTTGCATTTCGATCTGTTCCAACACGAAACTTCGCTACACTTAAATGTAAGACTATAATCAAGGAATTTATATATAAACATAACAAAAATATAGTTATTCTATCGAGTCTTTTAATCTACCGATTCATACTCATATATTGAAACTTTTCTTCATACGTAAACACAAATGATGTATAGGGCATATGTTAATTGAACTAAGAACCCCCTTTTTCGGACGTTTATCGTTCGGAGAACAAAAAGAGTTATTATCTTTTAATTCTTACTATGAAGGTCCGATTATTTACAATAGGTGTGGTTTATTATATCGTCCGTTGAACGTGTCTTAGACTACGAACAGAAAGGTTTTCTGGAACGAGCTGAATACCGTATAAGACGAGTTTCCTGTTGTATGTCCGTTTTTTCTCTGAGACTCTAAATTATGGGTAAGGTAAAGAATACCCGAACCAAACGGACGGTAAATATTAAAGGTAAATAACGAAGGAATTAACGGACCCGTACTGGAATATAAAACACTGGAAAAGGAAAAAAAAGAAACCCCGAAATTTACTAAACGTGTATAGTAGAAATTAACTGTGGAATCACACTGTAGTCGTTTTATCTCTCCTACCTATCGTGTTAGGTGTTTCGTAATAGGAACGTTGATGAAAAAATTATGAAACCTTTTGTTTAATCGTCCTCTATGAGTTGAAATTCGAAAAGAACCGTTAGAAAAGATTCTTCCACTAACATCATGACTTTAATCGATCACGTGGTTTAGTAGCTTTTTCCTATAAATTAAAGTTGGGGTTTAAATCGTTTACTCCAAGTGTATCTCTTGTGAAAAGAAATATACTCAGAGTAATCCTTCTCCACTTTCATCCCAACTCTTTGATATTGGGTAACATATACAACCTCTATTAACTCTATCTTTCGACTATATCAGTATATGGAATATCGTGAGGATCGTTTGAATCTAAAGTGTTCTCGTCCGGAGAAAACCACAACTCCTGTGACTTCGGACTATCGAAAGAGTCGTAGTGTCAATCTGTGACTAAATTGTATTAATTACGTCTACATTTACATATACTAATCTCGTGTGTTTCTGGGTATTCCTTCTTTACCGTAATGAAACAATACTCTCTCTCAACGACTTACTAAAACGACAAAATAACATATTTTTAGTCCTCTTTTTTTCCGTCAAGGTTACTGACTTCTCCATTCGCTATAATTTCTATTGAATCTAGGAAACCGAAAGAGTAAGGAACACTCTACAGATTTAGGGGAGATAATTAAGATACATTTGTTAAGATGAAATCTTAATTATACATCAATAGGTTCAATATGAACTTATAGAGACCACTACCTTTTATATGATAAAGTCTCAGTATGTAAAGTAGACTTAATCGGGTTCAGTTAAAGGAACACTCAAGAAAGAAACGTCTTCGTGAAACATCTAACCTATCACTTTACTATTGGTGATCTACATATCTACATAAATCAGTAGATATTACCTTTTTAAATAGTCTTAGTCTATATTTCAGTTTCTTAAGTTATGGAAATGATACTTTATACGTTTTGGTTTTTCACTTAATTTTACTAGAAGTTGATAAGTTGACAATTCATAACGTTAACGTAGTCAGTGAAATAGTCAAAACGTCCTATTGGACTTGTATATATATATGTACTAGTTTAAATCGTCCTTCAATTATTGTCGTCATCTTAAAATCTAGATATCGATTATAAGAAAGGAATACAAAGTCACAGTGTATGAAAATTATCAAAACTTGATAAGAATACATATTCTTTTAAGTTTTTTAAGAATATATATTCTTTTTAAGTTGTCATAATAAAGGGAAGATCATTTCGTCAATAAATAGAATCTGACAAGTCACCATCTTATTCTATCAGATTTGTTCCATGTCTACCTCCTCACTATTCACGATCGTATTTACTCTTTGTAGAGTGCCGTTTTTACGACTTCGGTGCGTGTTATCTTTTTCTACAAATACTTTGTGTTAGTTACTGGAACAGAACTTAAGACACAGACTTTCTTTCCGTAAGAATCGTCTCCGAAGTTGGTCTTTGGTAGAAAGTAGATAACAGTGACGATTTGAAAGGTACTATTCCTCAGTTTAAGTTGAAACTCACTTACCCTAAAATGAGAAATCGATTATTATGTTTATATAGATATATATTTGACTATTTCATATATATAGATATATACCTCTAGATTGGTCAGGTAAGATTTCCTCTAGTCGAGACCTACAAGAAACCTTACTTACTACGATTTCGACTTTGAGGTCATGAAACCGGTGGAGTACGTTTCTCAACTGAGTAACCCTTTCTCAGACTACGACCCTCCCTAACCCCCGTCCTCTTCCCCTGCTGTCTCCTACTCTACCGACCTACCGTAGTGACTGAGTTATCTACACTCAGACTCACTTGAGACCCTCAACCACTACCTGTCCCTCCGGACCGTACGACGCTAAGTACCCCAGCGTCTCAGTTTGTGCTGACTCGCTGACTTGACTTGACTTGACTTGACTTGACTGCTACAGAGAACTCCAAGTTCTGACACTATATCCTCCTAGAACTTGAGTACAGAAGGGTACCTGTGTCACAAAGATGTATGTTTTAAGAAAGAAGACTTTTTTTAGATTTCCGACCGACTCGTTACTGATGTGTACTCCGTTTACTGTTTTGTGTGTGTGTGTGTGTGTGTGTGTGTGCGTACCGACTCGTTGACTTGACTTGACTATATATATATATTATAGTATTTATGTTTGGAACTTCATTAAAGATCATTATAAGAAATAGTTTGATGATGCAAAAAATGAAATTGAATAAGAGGGTTTACATAACAAAAGACACAGATTTGTACTTGGGTGTACACCTTTCTATCCCTGTGTACAAAGTGCATACACAAACACATACACATATATACTACTATGTAAAAAGTCGTGGGGTGACCGATTGAGTCTTGTTCCTACTTTACATCGAATCACTGAGTATTGTGTCCGGAGGTCCAGAAGAGACCGGGTAATTATAGATACACGAGAACATGGTAAAAAGAATTACACCCCAACGGAGTTAGAAAACAGATATTCTACCAAATGTTCATAGAGGATTCGTGAATTGTGACAGACCTAGTTTGAAATTCACTGTTTATTTACGACTAACATTAGTGATAGTCGGTGCTATATAGTGTTTCTTAAAATCTTACCCGATATCACCTAAATCAAAGATATAAGTTCTATAGACCGTTTTATATTTTTAGTAAAAAATTATTAAATCAATAGAGACATATATTTTCATATACCGAATCGTCAGTTTTATATCCCACTTCAATCAACGTGATAAACTTTTTTTACTATCTGTCATGTTCAAAATATGAATTTTTCTTTTGAGTGTAAACGAAAGGGTTATAAATTAATGTATAAGTATCAATAGAAAAATAAAACATCTTCGGATACATTTGGTAAATTTATATATAAATTCTCGAAATTCAATTGGTCTGTAGGTTATATTCGGTCATCTTTCAAAAGTCGAGGTCATGAAATATCTTGGTTTAAAAGTATAACTAAGACAGAGTTAAATGACGTAGATAGTCTCGTTTGGGAAGATAGACGGAACTGAGACCAAAGGAGTCGGAATTTGACTCCAAAAACATGGTCCTACTTAATCGTTGACTCGAACTTAGGTAAACAACTTATTTTCAAAAGTACCCTGACTTGACATACGTCAATCCTATCACATACTCTACTACTCGACTCGTGTACATAAATGAAGGGTAGAGTGGGTTTTAGGGTCTTTTTTTATACCTTTCTATCTATATCTTCGTTTTATTATTTATGAGTTTCGTTGTAGTCGTATACACTTTAAGTGTTGTATATTTTATCTCTGTCATTAAGTCAAGTCAAATCAAGTCAAGTCTCTTAAAGTATCGGTCCTTGTACATCTTAATCTGAAGTATCTATTTCTGTGTTTCGAGTATCAGTCATATACGTTTCTTCCTTCACAAGTTTTCGTTTGTGACTTCTTAAAGTGATCTTTAAAGTAACACTTGTTGTCCTGGTGAACATTGGCAGAAGGAGTCTCTTCATGTACTTCGATTTACAAATAAATACGACTTCGTCAGTTTTAATAAGTAAGTAAGTGAGTCAGTAAGTAAGAGAATAAAAAATCTCTTTTAGACTTAATAACAAATTCCATAGAAACGACAGTGGACACCCGTACAGACTGTGAAAGAATAAAGAGTGAGTCTAAACTTACTATGAAAACTATATAGGTCCAAGTTCCAATAAATAAATAAGAGTCTTGTAACTCTTTTAACTGGATAACAGAAATACGTGGACTCAGTAGTCATTAGTAAGACCACCTTGTTGGACTAAGAACACATAAACGTCGATCAAAAAGGAAGAGGAAGACCTTCGAAAATCCTAAAATATTTAAAGAACAAGAATCGAAAGTGGTGGTAATAAAAAAATGGTCACTCTGAAAAATAGAAGAATGCGAGAATCATTAATCAAAGTCAAGATGATTCCAACAAGAGATGAAGACCATATGACACCATAAAAAATGATAAAGAAACTCATAAAAACAGAGGACTTAAACAAAAAAAGAGAGGAAAGGTCTTTTAAACCTTTTGAGTCGTCACCGGTGTCCTGACCTTTTCCAGTCAAAAGTAAGGTTAGGGTTTCTTTAGTTACGGTTTCTTACGAGTTTGATGGTGTGTTAACGTGAGTAGAGTGTGTGATCATTTCATTAAGAGTTTTAAGAGGTTAGATGCGAAGTTGTTATGTACTTGGCACTTGAAGGTCTACAAATTTGACCAAAATCTTTTCTGTCTCCTTGGTCTCTAGTTTAACGGTTGTACACGACCTAGTGTCTTTTTCGTTCTCTCATGGTCTCTTTGTAATGACTGATACGGTTTCGGAGGCTGACACACCTAGTGTTATTTGGCACCTTTTAAGACTTTCTCTACCCTTATGGTCTGGTGGACTTACCGGAGAACTCTTTGGATATACGTCCAGTCCTTCGTTGTCAATCTTGACCTGTACCTTGTTGTCTGACCAAGGTTTATCCTTTTCCTTATGTAGTTCCGATATATAACAGTAGGACGAATAAATTGAAGATACGTCTCATGTAGTACTCTTTGCGACCTTCTTCGTGTTCGACCTTAGTTCTAACGACCCTCTTTATAGTCATTGGAGTGTATACGTCTACTGTGGTGGGAATACCGTCTTTCATTTCTCCTTGAGTTTTCGGAGAACTACTTTCACTTTCACCTCTCACTGTTTCAACTGAATTTCGAGTTGTAAGTCTTTTGATTCTAGTACCGTAGACCAGGGTAGTAAAGTACCCTTTATCTACCCCTTTGTCATCTTTGTCACCAACTGAAATTAAAATACCCCAGGTTTTAGTGACGTCTACCACTAACGTCGGTACTTTAATTTTCTACGAATGAGGAACCTTCCTTTCAATACTGGTTGGATCTATCGTATAAGTTTTCGTCTCTATAATGAAACGGTTGTTTCCAGGTGGATCAGTTCAGATACCAGTACATACCTACACTCTCAACCTGACACTTTCTCTTAACTACGAAAACTGGACACCACAACCTCTTCTGAGAACTCTCAGGGAACCTGACGTTCCTCTAGGTTGGTCAGGTAAGTTTCCTCTAGTCAGGACCCACAAGTAACCTTCCTGACTACGACTTCGACTTTGAGGTCATGAAACCGGTGGAGTACCCTTCTCAACTGAGTAACCTTCTAAGACTAAGACCCTCCCTAACCCCCGTCCTCCTCTTCCCCTACTGTCTCCTACTCTACCGACCTACCGTAGTGACTGAGCTACCTGTACTTAAACTCACTTGAGGCCCTCGACCACTACCTGTCCCTCCGGACCGCACGACGTTAAGTACCTCAGCGTCTTAGTTTGTACTGACTCGCTGACTTGACTTGACTTGACTTGACTACTACAGAGAACTCCAAGTTCTGACACTATATCCTCCTAGGACTTGAGTGGAGGAGGGTACCTGTGTCACAAAGATGTATGTTTTAATAAAGGAGACTTTTATTAGATTTCCGACCGACTCGTTACTGATGTGTACTCCGTTTACTCTTTTGTGTGTCTCTATGTGTGTGTGTGTGTGTGCGTGCGTGTGTGTGTGTGTGTAGTTTTTCCCACCTTCTCCGACCCGGTGTTACAGTGGTATTTGGGATAGGGGTCGTGTCGTCAGGTATTAGTCTTTCCTCGAATATTGAGGGGTTCAAAACGGTACTCCTCGCTTTACAAACTTGGGTTGTAAGCCAAGGGGTTGAGAATTCTGGGTGTGGACTCTCTCCTTACTGGAGTTTGTAGATAGAAACTTTTGGTTATCCGGAAGACAGGTACACTGTGGGTACTGAAGTCGTCAGACTCCTTATCAGAATTTCACGAGTAGACGAGTCTAAGTGAAAGAGGTCCGGGGTTACGTTTCCGTCGGTTGACGTGGGTCTGATATTCACTCTGTCCCAACAAATGAATATAATTTCGTAACGGGACTTCCCGTCCCTGGATTACATTGTGTTTTTCCTCGAACAACCTTACCAGTGCTTACTGTTTTAAACCAGTTGTCAAAAATAAGATGTACAATAGAAACACTCTAAAAACACGATTCCTATACGTCAACATCATTTGTTTGTTTGTTTGTTTGTTCATTCTTTTGAAAGTTAAAGATAGGAAACCTTTTTGAAACTTATTCTAACCTCCCTAAAAGGAATTACGAACGAACTAAATATTTTATTGTCCACACACACATACGAATACGTACAGACACATATGTTTCTAGAAATGGGGTTGTAAAATTAATATTATTTATAGTTTGTGTACCGTTTTATCTTTTTAAAACGTTACCTGGGAGAGAACGGAAATTTTATAGTAGCACCAAAAATATTATGTATCAAAAAGTAGATAACAATACTGTTTTATACTATGACGAATTTACAAATTTACAATTTTCGGATTGAAAAGATTTCAATCTAAACCATTTAATGTCAACACCCTTTGAATGGGTAAAATAAACTTTGGTAGTTTTTAAAACTATTGAGTGAATATTATTATGAGAGTAATAGAGAAATTACAAACATTGTAGACATAATTACAAAGTAAAAAGTAATAACTACACTAAAAAGTAATAAGGACGACAAAGAAAGAGTTATAGAGGTCTCAAAAGAGTTAACACAATAAACAAATTTTCTTCGAATTAAACCGTGAGGTCTCGATGAGTTTATCTTTAAACCCCTACCATAGGTTTTAGTCAAAATTGTTCGGGATATGTCCAATATGCCATCCACGGGTTATACGATAAAGAGGTACTGGTCACCTCTTTATTGTGGTCTTTCTTACTTCCCTACCTCGGTTTCGTTTTTGTTGTGGGTCAACACCTACACTGACCACTATCTTCGTTCCAGACTACGACATTTCTCGTTGTAACATATCCTTGGACCTTACAATCTAGGTACTTAGTTTCATCTAACCTTCACCAGTTTGTCCTTTACCGTTCTCACTTGCAGTTGTAAGGTCCTTATTCACTTGATTTTACCTGACGTTACCCACTTAAAATGAGTCTACTAGTTAGATGATGACACCCGTGTTTAAGGAATCTTCTTTATCTCATCGGTAGTATCAGTTGTTTTCTTAGGTTTTACGGTATGAACCTACGTTAGAGTTTTTACTGTCTTACTAGAGACAAGTAAAGGTTCCGTTCGGTAAGTTATAGTGCCATTAGGTTCAGATACGGGGCTGGTCATTACGACTTCTTCGACTTCAACTTACCAAGACACTTCTGGATGTTTTGGAAAACCTTGATTGTGGGTTTTTTCTGCAGGAAAAGTAATAGCCCCGACCTTACGTTTCCATCCTTCAGTTTTTGTGGACTTGATTGTCTGTTTAAACCGGAACATTATGCCCTACTTGGTCCCGTTTCCGATTATCTCAAAACGGTTCTCCTGTGTGACCAGTATCGTTTGTGGGAGAAGGTTGTTGTATTCTCTTCTGAGATGTGTACCTGTAGTGGTCTACCGGTTGTGGTTTTAGTCTGACTAATATAAGACACGTCGGTTTCTACCTCTTCGAGATATGTCAGTCGTTTTTGTTCTGACCCTCGACTACCACCGAGTTTAGTACTTGGAGCATAACGGTTTAAGTCTGACTTTAATTTCCTTCATCCTTTTTGGTGATCTGGTAAGACCATACTGGATTGTTTAGGGAAAACCAATATGTCACCTTCATTCTTTATCTAAATTCGCTAATCCAGACTATCTCACGGACTACTTGATGCCTACCTCCCAGTACTATAACATGTTCTCCGTCCCTAGTTCTGGAAGGTGTTCTTTTTCTTTACGTTTTTCCGTTTCACCGACAGAGTCCTTCGGAATTTTTATCGACACTTCTCTTCTCTTGGCTCTTCGTTTCCTCTTTTTCTATGGGTAAACTTACGTCTCAAGGTTTCTTATCGTTCCTCTCTATTCTTTCGGAAGGAGCCGTTAGTTACGTTTCTTTATCGTCTTTTATTGTCTTACCCTTTCTGATCTCTAGAGAAGTTCCTTTAATCTCTATGGTTTCCTTGTAAAGTACGTCTCTACCCGTTTTATTTCCTGTCTTTACCATACCTGGATTGTCTTCGTCTTCTATAATTCTTCTCCACCGTTCTTATGTGCCTTCTTGACATGTTTTTTCTAGAGGTACTGGGTCTATTAGTACTACCATACTAGTGAGTGGATTTCGGTCTGTAGGACCTTACACTTCGGTTCACCCGGAATCCTTCATAGTGATACTTGTTTCGACCACCTCCACTACCTTAAGGTCAACTCGATAAAGTTTAGGACTTTCTACTACAACACTTTCACGATGTGAGTTATACAGTCGTTTAAACCTTTGGAGTCGTCGCCGGTGTCCTGACCTTTTCCAGTCAAAAGTAAGGTTAGGGTTTCTTTAGTTACGGTTTCTTACAAGTTTGATGATGTGTTAACGTGAGTAGAGTGTCCGACCATTTCATTACGAGTTTTAAGTGATCGGTCCGAAGTCGTTATACACTTGGCACTTGAAGTCTACAACTTCGACCAAAATCTTTTCCGTCTCCTTGGTCTCTAGTTTAAAGGTTGTAAACGACCTAGTGTCTTTTTCGTTCTCTCATGGTCTTTTTGTAATGACTGATACGGTTTCGGAAGTTGACACACCTAGTGTTATTTGGTACCTTTTAAGACTTTCTCTACCCTTATGGTCTGGTGGACTGACCCGAGAACTCTTTTGATATACGTCCAGTCCTTCATTGTCAATCTTGACCTGTACCTAGTTGTCAAGGAAAGTCAAGTCAGCGAGTCAGTACAAGCTGAGAAACACTGGGGTTCTTAGCGTCGTGCAGTCCGGAAGGACAGGTAGTGGTTGAGGACCTCAAGTGAGTTTGAGTGCAGGTAGTTCAGTCACTATGGTAGGTCGGTAGAGTAGGAGCCAGCAGGGGCAGAGGAGGACGGGGGTTAGGGAGGGTCGTAGTCTCAGAAAAGGTTACTCAGTTGAGAAACGTACTTCACCGATTTCATGACCTCAAAGTCGAAATCGTAGTAAGGAAGGTTTCTTGTGGGTCCTGACTAGAAGTCTTACCTGACCAACCTAGAGGAACGTCAGGTTCTCTGAGAGTTCTCAGAAGAGGTTGTGGTGTGAAGTTTTCGTAGTTAAGAAACCACGAGTCGGAAGAAGTGTCAGGTTGAGAATGTAGGTACTGGTGTCCTTTTTGGTATCGGAACTGATCTATCTGGAATCAACCATTTCATTACAGAGACGAAAACTTATATAATAGATCTAACCAGTATTAAAAAGAAGGTTCGACATTCGCAGAAAATTAAAGTACCCGTTAGTGGTAGACGTCACTAAAACCTCGGGGGTTTTATTTCAGACTGTGACAAAGGTGATAAAGGGGTAGATAAAGGGTACTTCACTACCCTGGCCTACGGTACTAGAAACAAAAGACTTACAACTCGAAATTCGGTTGTCAAAGGGAGAGGTGAAAGTGAAAGTAGTTCTCCGAAAACTCGAGGAGAAGTGAAAGACGGTATTCCCACCACAGTAGACGTATAGACTCCAATAACTATAAAGAGGGCTGTTAGAACTAAGGTCGAACACAAAGAAGGTCAGGTAGCAAAGAGTACTACATGAGACGCATATCCAATTTATTAGTCCCACTGTTATATGTCAGAACTACATAATGAAAAGGATAAACCTTGGTCAGAGAACAAGGTACAGGTCAAGATTGACAACGAAGGACTGGACGTATGTCTAAAGAGTTCTCCGTCCAGTCCACTAGACCATAAGGGTAGAGAAAGTCTTAAAAGGTGTCAAATAACACTAGATGTGTCAGTTTCCGAAACCGTGTCAGTTATTTCGTCTTTATCTACAAAAAGACCTTGAGAGAACGAAAAAGACACTAGGTCACTTACAACCGTTAAACTAGAGACCAAGGAGACGGAAAAGATTTTGGTCGAACTTGTAGACCTTCAAGTACCAAGTGCATAACGACTTCGGACAGAACCTCTTAAAACTCGTAATGAAATGATCGTACACTCAACTCACGTTAACACGTCATCAAACTCGTAAAAAACCGTTTCGAAAAGAAACCCTAACCTTACTTTTGACTGGAAAGGGTCAGGATACCGGTGACGACTCAAAAGGTTTAAACGACCGTATAACTCACATCGTGAAAGTGTCGTAGTAGAAAGTCCTAAACTTTATCGAGTTGACCTTAAGGTTGTAGAGGTGATCGAAACAAACATCACTCCGGGTGAACTGAAGTGTAAGGTCCTACAGACCGAGATCCACTTACTAGTGTGGTAGTACTAATAGACCCAGTACTTCCAGAAAAAAACATGTCAAGAAGACACATAAGAACGGTGAAGAATTATAGAAGACGAAGACAATCCAGGTATGGTAAAGACAGGAAATAAAACGGGTGGAAACGTACTTTACAAGGAAACCATAGAGATTAAAGGAACTTCACTAGAGATCAGAAAGGGTAAGACAACAAAAGACGATAAAGAAACGCAACTAGTGACTCCTTCCGAAGAATAGAGAAGAACGATAAGAAACCTTGAGACGTAAGTCTACGAATATAGAAAGGAAAAGAGGAAACGAAAAGCCAAGAGAAGAGAAGTGTCGATAAACATTCCGAAGGGGTCTGTCGGTAAAACGAAAAAACGTAAAGAAAAGGTACCTCTATCAGAACTAGAGACAGAGGACATGTTACAGTGCTTGGAGTAAGGTATCAAGTAGTCCGTGAGATAGTCTGGATTAGGGAATTTAGATAAAGAATGAAGGTGACATGTTAGTATTGCCTAAACTAAATCCAGTATGGACTTACCAGATCACCAAAAAGGATGAAAGAAGTTAAATTCAGACTTAAACCATTATTTCTCAAGTACTAGGCTCGGTGTCAGTCGAGGACCAGAACAAAAACAACTGACATATCTCGAAGAGGTAGAAACAGACGTTTCTTATATTAGTTAGACTAAAGCCACAACTAGTAGACCACTACAGGTACACATCTCAGAAGANAGATAGTCTGGATTAGGGAATTTAGATAAAGAATGAAGGTGACATGTCAGTATTGCCTAAACTAAATCCAGTATGGACTTACCAGATCACCAAAAGGGATGAAAGAAGTTAAATTTAGACTTAAACCATTATTTCTCAAGTACTAGGCTCGGTGTCAGTCGAGGACCAGAACGAAAACAACTGACATATCTCGAAGAGGTAGAAACAGACGTTTCTTATATTAGTTAGACTAAAGCCACAACTAGTAGACCACTACAGGTACACATCTCAGAAGAGAACAAAACAACCTTCTCCCACAAACGATACTGATCACGTAAAAGAACCGTTTTGACATAATCAAAATCAAAGAGCTCCGGTTCGTGATTCGTACCGTCGACGCTGGCCAAGTGATTCGTGTCGGCTCTCCTCAATGAGATACAGGCTCCAGTCCCCGTCTTCGGCTCTCCTGGGGTACGGACTTCCCGTCACCAGTTCTCCTCAATAGGTGCAGGCTCCAATACCTTCGTCGACTCTCACGGTCCGACACTGCAACGTCCTTACCGGTTCTCCTCGATGAGGTACAGGTTCCAGTCCCCGTCGCCGGTCCTCCTCGTTGGGGTGCAGGTTCCTCACCACCGACACGTCCTCGTCCTCCCGGATCTCCTCGATAGGGTGGAACTTCCAGTCCTTACCGCCACCACTCCTCTATGGGAAGCAGGTTCCTTTCCTCGTCACCAACGCGAAACGACCTCGTCGGTACTTCTCTATGGGGTACGGGTTCCATTCTCTATGGATTCATTCTCCCATCCACAACGTTCTCCCGTAGTCTCCCGTCTGTGTGACTTTGGTATGAGTGTCTTTTGATCAGTTAGATTAGTGTGATCCTGGTGTCGGAACAGATTGAGTTACTTTGATTCGGTACGGGTACCCCNTACTTCTCTATGGGGTACGGGTTCCATTCTCTATGGATTCATTCTCCCATCTACAACGTTCTCCCGTAGTCTCCCGTCTGTGTGACTTTGGTATGAGTGTCTTTTGATCAGTTAGATTAGTGTGATCCTGGTGTCGGAACAGATTGTGTTACTTTGATTCGGTACGGGTACCCCGTTGGGTTCTTCCCGCCCAGTACCACCTCTCCAGACTACTTTACACCAGGCGACCTCTTCCCTTACCGTTTGGTGAAGTCATAAGAACGGAACTCTTGGGGTACTTGTCATACTTTTTCGTTTTACTATCCTATGACTTTCTCCTTGAGGGGTCCAGTCATCCACGGGTTGTGCGATGACCTCTAGTCACCTCTTTATTGAGGTCTTTCTTACTTCCCTACCTCGGTTTCGTTTTTGTTGTTGGTCGACACCCACACTGATTACTGTCTTCGTTCCAGGTTACGACATTTCTCGTTATAACGTATCCTTGGACCTTACAGTCCAGGTACTTAGTTCCGTTTAACCTTCACCAGTTTGTTCTTTGCCGTTCCCACTTGCAGCTGTAAGATCCTTAGTCTCTTGATTCTACCTGACCTTACCCACTTATATTGAGTCTACTGGTAATATAGATGATTACACCCTTCCTTAGAGAGTCTTCTTTACCTCATCGGTAGTACCAGTTGTTTTCTCAGGCTTTACGTCATGAACCTACGTTAGAGTTTTTGCTATCTTACTAGAGACAAGCACTCTAGTCTCCGTTTGGTAAGTTATAGTGTCATTAGGTTCAGATACGGAGTTGGTCATTGCGACTTCTTCGACTTCAACTTGCCTAGATACTTTTGGATGTTCCGGAAAATCTTGATTGTGGCCTTTTTCAGGAAAAGTAATATCCCCTGACCTGACGTTTTCATCCTTCAGTTCTTTGTAGACCTCATTGTCCGTTTAAACCGGAACCTTACTCCTTACTTCGTTCCGTTTCTGATATTATCTCAAAACGGTTCTTGTACGTGACCAGTACCGTGGTGTCTGACCAAGGTTTATCCTTTTCCTCATGCAGTTCCGACATATAACAGTGAGACGAATAAATTGAATGTACGTCTCATGTAGTACTCTTTGTGACCCGACCTTCTTCGTGTTCGACCTTAGTTCTAACGGCCCTCTTTATAGTTATTGGAGTCTATACGTCTACTGTGGTGGGAATACTGTCTTTCACTTCTCCTTGAGTTTTCGGAGAACTACTTTCACTTTCTTCTCTCACTTTTTCAACCGAATTTCGAGTTGTAAATCTTTGGATTCCAGTGCCGTAGACCAGGGTAGTGAAGTACCGTTTATAAACCCCTTTGTCACCTTTGTCACCAACTGAAATTAAAAGACCCGAGGTTTTAGTGACGACTACCACTAACGTCGGTCTTTTAATTTTCTGTGAGGACCTTCCTTTCAATACTGGTTGGATCTATCATATAAGTTTTCGTCTCTGTAATGAAACGGTTGTTTACAGGTAGATCAGTTCCGATACTAAAAAGGTCACTAGTACATACCTACACTGTCAACCTGATATTTCTTTCGACTCGTGACTTCTTGACTACGAAAACTTGACACCACAACCTCTTCTGAGAATTCTCAGGGAACCTGACGTTCCTCTAGGTTGGTCAAGTAAGATTTCCTCTAGTCAGAACCCACAAGTAACCTTCCTGACTACGATTCCGACTTTGAAGTTATGAAACCGGTGGACTACGTTTCTCGACTGAGTAAACTTTTCTGGCACTACGACCCTCCCTAACCCCCGTCCTCCTCTTCCCCTACTGTTCCCTACTCTACCTACCTACTGTAGTGGTTGAACTACCTGTACTCTGACCCATTTGTGGCCCTCAACCACTACCTGTCCCTCCTTCCGCATAACAAAAAGTACCCCAGCGTTTCTAAGCCTGTGTTGACTCATTAAGTTGACTTGACTATATCCAATAGTATACGTTAACTAGGGAAAAAAAGATATAAAAAAAGAAATAAAGTAAATAATATAACAGAAAGGAGTTGAAAAGAAACCGAAATAAAAAGAGTAGAAAAAGATTGAAGGAGTTGTTTAATAGTAGAGTAGTTAAAAGTCCGTAAGAAAAAGAAAGTATATGTAACTTACGACATCTAAAGAGATATATAACGAAATGTAAGTAGATGTCAAAACGATAAAAGTTGTCGTTTTATAAAAGAAAAAAATGATTATAACTAAGAATCTATGTAAAAAAAGAATGAATTAAAAACTTAAAAGAATAAAACTTTATTAATATTTATCTAAATGTTCTTTGACGTTTCTTTTATCTCTTCTTGATACATGGAAAGTTCGTGAAAGAGAGTCACTAGTATAGATTACATTGAACCCTTGGTATACTTTTGGTCCTTTGACTGTAAATATATTATACACTAATCAAGACACATAAAAAGTAGGGCATACATATATAGATATAGATTAACATATCGCTATGTAACATTAGAACTATACCATTATAAGAAAGTGTTCTTTTCTAGAGGGAGTAAGATGAGGAAATATTTATATGGGTGGAGATCAGGGGATGGTAGAAATTGACACTGTTGGTGAATAGATAAAAGGTAGAGACATTAAAACAGAAAACTCTTACAATACACTGTCCTTATGTTATACACCGGAAACTCCATTTGTATAAAAATGACTTTTATTACGGGACACTAGGTAGGTTCAACAACGGACATAGTTATCAAATAAGGAAACATAACGACTTATCGTAAGGGACTATACCTACGTGGTATCAAACAAATTGGTAATTAGATAATCTACTAACATAGGGTCTGTCAAACTCATAACACAAGACTCTGAGACCGAGAGTAAAGTTAGAAAATAAAATCGTCTGTCGAAGACTATGACATTATGACTCTCTTTCCTTACTCCGTTAGAAAGGTTAAGATCCTCCTCACCTATAAGTATAAGAGATGGATCGAAGGAAACATAGATGACCCCATTTTTCAACGTCTCCACCTTCAAGTCTGAGGGGTAATCTCGAAACGAATGTGACAGGATTGACCCCTCCTGTGAAATAATGTCGACAACTGTACTAGTTGTGACTGTGATGATACAAACACAGCCCCCGTCACTCCAACACAGAATAGAGGTCCGACCCTACTTTCAGAATGTAGGGGTGATCCGGAAAATATTAGTGAGACTTCCTTCTTTTCTCCCTACGGTATAATTTCATCCTGTTCTCATTTTTGGATCCGAGAAGTGAACCGGAATCGACATTCCACCTCCATCTTAGGTACCATAAACGTTCTCCTCCCGTTAACAGATTTTTAACAGATAGAACAATCAGAAAGGGAAAGGAACCAGGAAACAGATTCCTCTTGTCCGAAAGGGATTTCAAACAGACACGGATAAACGTAAAGATCGAAAAGGTCGTACATCAGAACCTATATAATCCGTTTTTAGAGTTCTTTAGGTGACTGTCCAGTAAGTAGTCCTAGGTTCCTAGAATTGATCAAATCGAAGAGAGATGGAAAGTCTCAGAATTCAAACAAAATATATATATTACACGTATCTAAAATCAACATGACGATGACGATGACGATTCGGAGAAGTCAATACAGGCTGAGACACGCTGGGGTATCTGCCGTCATCCTCTTTATCCCTTTTCACATGAGTTAGATAAAACAGAACCTTTACTTTCAAGTTTATGTAACAAAATCTTTTACATAAAAAACGAAAATGTTTCCATTATTCTGTTTTTCTCTTCATTTTTTTTTGTTGTTGTACATCTAACCCTCTTTTTTCCTTTATTTTGAAGGGGATAGGTGTCTGTTGTATTGGTAGATTTATCTTTTAGGGGTTCTTAGATATTAGTTAATACCTTGATTACCCAAATCATTCCAGGATTCAGTGTTTCAGTTGTGTACCGTTTACTTAGAATGAAGATCCGTGATCGATATGTTTGAATCTTATATTTTTGATAAGATGTTTTTGTTTTGGACATTGTATGGTATTTTTACGTTATTGAAGGTTTTTACATTTATGAATAAATATTCATATTGTTTTATTATTATCCTGGATATACTACTTTATACACTACTTACTTTATTTATTTCAAGATTCATTTACTGGTAGGGATGGTAAAAACAAATAACTGAGTTAAATAATTTCTACGATTAAAAGAGGTGTAACAAGACATCTAAAATTATGTTGAGGATAGTTTTAGATACTTTATAAAAAGAGTCTAATTTGGACGATCGAGATTTTAAATATCCCTTTCCGTTTCCTTAATCTTATCGGTTTTCTTAAACCTTTCTGTTCTTATTTAAACCGACTTAATGAGACGACAATTCCGAATAATATTTAGATGTCATTAGTTCAGACACACCACAACTACTTCTTTATCTGTGTATCTATTTCCTTATCTTGTCTTCAAGATTTCTATCTAGTTGTATTTATACTGGTTAACTAAAAACTGTTTCTATGTTTTAGTTAAGTTACTTATTTCCGATCAGCAAAGTCGTTCAACATGACTTTGTCGATCTCCAAGTATCCGCTTTCTTTACTTAGAACATTTAAAATGTGGAATATATCTTTAATATGTGGAATATATCTTTAATTGAGTTTCACTTAGTACATAGATTTATATTTTTGTATTGTCAAAATCTTCCCTGTACCCTCTTTTAGATACACTGAAACCCAAACCATAACTCAACAATCTGTACGATGGTTTTTGTATTAAGTATTTTCTTTTTTACTATTTAATCTGAAGTGGTCCCCTAATTTTTTTGTGTTACTTTATGTAACAATTCTCTTACTTTACCGTTCGGTTCTTTACTCTCTTTTATAAAAATGTAATGTATAGGTGTTTCTCGTCCATAGGTCTTATTTATTTCATGTGAACTTTGAGTTTTTATTCTTTTGTATTAGATTGACTTTTTAATCGTTTTTCGTCCTTATCGGTGAAGTGACTTCTCCTGTATTCTTACTGTCTCTACAAGTTGTAATTGTCGGTAGTCCCTATACGTTTTACTTTGGTACTAACCTAAGGTGATATGTTGATAATCTTCTCGAATTTATTTCCTTGTTTCAAGACCAATCATAAGTCTCGTTGACCTTGAGAGTCTTGTAACGATCACCCTTATGTTTTTGCATATCGTCAAAGACTCTTACAATTTGTATATGATTAGTATACTGGGTCGTCAGAGTGAGGACCCGTAGAAGAGATCTCTTTGTTTTTACATACGAATACGTTATTGGACTTGTGTTCATAAGTATCGTCGAGATAACTATTAACTATTTCGATAGTAGTTGGGTTTATAAGAAGTTCCTATCTTATCTTTTTGTTTAACATCAAACAACAACCAAAATACAACGACACATTAACGATTTAGTACAGGTTAAGAAAACGTTGGGGTACCTGGAATGGGAGGTCCGAGGAGGCAGATACACTAAAGGTTCCGTTCTTATAACTTCACTCAACGGTAAAGGAAGAGGTCTCCTAGAAGGGTTGTGTCCCTAGTTTAAACGTAGAGGACGAACCGTCCGTCCAAGAAATGGTGACTCGGTGGACCAAATAAACAGGTATATTATCTCATGATAAGTTATTCTTTTTTCTTACTTGAAAACTTTATACGTTCTGAAACCTACATAGAGTTCACAAATATGGTACATTTTCTTCAGTTAAAGTTTTCTACACTAAGGTAATAATACTGTAAGATCTTTTCAGTTTGGATTCCCCTAATGGATCCAAGGGGTCACGGAGTCTCCATTTCTTACACGGACGTTACGTCCTCGACCCTCAAGACAGAGACCCAGTCCTTCTGGGAGACGTCTTCCTTTACCAATGGGTGAGACCATAAGAACGGACCCTTTGGGGTAATTGTTTCCTTGGACCGATACTAAGTGCCCCAACTTTTTGTAAGTCTGGACTAAATCATTGATTTGTTGTTGTTATCCCTATGTCTGCACTAGTCACTAATGCTCTTTATTTTTCCACACTAAAATTTCTAAAAGTAAGTTCCTTCTAAAAACTCCTACCTACCCTGATAAGACACGTACAAAAACTACACGATTGTTCTTAGATATACAGTTTTACATATCTATATGAAACTCCTCTCCTTTTTCAAAATGTGTTCCTGTCTTTTCAGGTCAAATGAAGTTTTACTAAAAAATTAATTACATAATTAAATAGTTAAGATTTTACAGAAAACTACAAAATTTAATAGAAAAAAAAATTTGACCGAATTAACTTAACACGAGTCTCCTTATAAAATATTACTTTAGTTGAGTAATCTTAACTACCTCTGAACGAAATACTGATTACATAGTGTTATGAAAGTTTATTAGACACATATAACTTTCTTACATATAGAACATTTACGAATTCTATCTGTATATATATATAGAAAGTAACCTAGTCAAAACAATTAATACATCTAGTTACAAGATAAATTAAAACATCAACAACGAAGAGAGACAATCTCTCTTTATTATACAAAAAAAAAGAAAAGTATGAACCCGTTCCATTAATTCACAGTATGTTTACATTTTTAACATACTGATGGACCGTTAATCTTAGAAAAGAGTAATCCTTTGTTAGGAAGAATAGAGATCATCAAAATAACAAATGAAAATTCAAAAGAACCAAACTTTAACGATATAGACGTGATCTTAATAATTTAATCTCAAATGTGTCATATATATATATATAAAGATAGGAAAATTAAAGGTGATAAGAGAAAATTTATGGAAAGAATTTTATCGTATACGAACTTAAAGTAAAATAAAAGTTAGACGATTAGAACAGTAAATTGACCTATTAAATCTGGAAAATGTAAGTCACATTAAAGATTATGGAATTGAGTAAAAGATAAATAAAAACACACATAATCATATAGACAAGATCAAACGAAAAGATAAGAATAAATACTAATAAACAATATTAAGGTAAAAAGAAGAAAGTAAACCTTAAATATTTAAAAGATATACTATAAAATCGCTAATGGGAACTTTAACGTTATACGTTAATTTGGTAGTTACAGTATCAGGTACGTCCAACGACGTGGTTTTATGTCGTCTGATCCATCGAATACTTGTTATCATTAAACAAAATGTGTGAAGACCTCCGACTTTCAGACTGTAATTTCACAGTCCTACTAGTCTAAGACACAGACATGAAAGGTCAACTATTGACCTTTCAACCGAAAAACGATAATGGAGTGTGTCGTCTTCCCCGTTTCCTTTAAAAAGACCCAGAGAAAATATTCCAGTGATTAAGGTATTGACTCCTGAGACGGAGGACTAGATTAGTGGAGGGTTTCTAGGATGAAGGGTCATGACAGTAGTTCGTATTTCAAAGTTGTGTACTTATAACCCCCCTTGTGTTTGTAAGTCCCGTATCATTTATATGTATAAGAAACCGGGTCGTAGAATAATAAATATTAAATAAAAGTCCTTATTCGTGTTTATGTATTATTATTTCAAAAATTAGCGTCGGGTTAAAGTGCCCGACCTTTTGACTTTTGTTTCAAATTTATAGACTATAGGTCTCCAATCAATTTTTTTTGAGTACCTTTTTATTATAAGTAGGTAAACTTTAAGATAAAATTTCTCATTTGTTTCTTTATTGTAGTGTTGTGTCGTAATTTTCTTTCTCACCTTTTGAGTCATTCAAAATAATGTACACATACGTACTAGTACACGTATATATATACACTCAAATGTATATACATATACAGGTAAACATTATATTTCTAGTATCCTCTTTATAACGACTATCATCGACATCGTACTAGAATTCTAACTCACTGTTTCAAAAAGGACAAATAGTCATAAAATTAATAAAAGATACTCTTACATAAAAACATCATTGTCTTTGTTAGTTTTTTTGTGACTATTCTCAGAACTCTTTCTTCTTACCTCGACCTCCTTAATTGGAAGAACTGAAGTCTAATATGATGTTTCGATGTCCGTAGTTGTGTCATACCATGACCGTGTTTTCGTCTTTATGTCTGGTTACCTTGTTCTATCTTTCGGGTCTTTATTTGGGTACGTGGATACCTATGGAATAAAAACTGTTTCTTCCGTTCTTTTTTGTTACCCCGTTTCTGTCGGAAAAGTTATTTACCACGACCCTTTTGACCTGTCGATGTACAATTTCTTACTTTAATCTTGTCAAGGATTGTGGTATGTTTTTTTTGTTTGAGTTTTACATAATTTCTGGATTTACATTCTGGTCTTTTGATATTTTGAGAATCTCCTTTTGTATCCGTCTTGTGAGCTACTGTATTTAGTTTCGTTCTAGGAGATGTTGGGTGGAGGTTCTCATCACCTTTATTTTCCTTTGTTCACCCTAGACTAATTGAATTTTCGAAAACGTGTCGTTTCCTTTGATATTCGTTACACTTTTCTGTTGAGAGTCTTATCCTCTTTTATTATCGTTTACTTTGTTGACTGTTTCTTAATTAAAGGTTTTATATGTTCGTCGAGTATGTTGAGTTACAGTCTTTTTGTTTGTTGGGTTAGTTTTTCACCCCTTTTCTGGTTTGTCTGTAAAGAGTTTTCTTCTGTATGTTTACCGATTGTCTGTGTACTTTTCTACGAGTTGTAGTGAGTAATAAGTCGAGTCAAGTCAAATCAACGAGTCAGCACAGGCTGAGAAACGCTGGGGTACTTAGCGTCGTACGGTCCGGAGGGACAGGTAGTGGTCGAGGAGCTCAAGTGAGTCTGAGTGCAGGTAGCTCAGGCACTACGGTAGGTCGGTAGAGTAGGAGACAGCAGGGGAAGAGGAGGACGGGGGTTAGGGAGGGTCGTAGTCTCAGAAAAGGTCACTCAGTCCAGAAACGTATTCCACCGGTTTCATGACCTCAAAGTCGAAATCATAGTAAGAAAGGTTTCTTTAGGGTCCCGACTAGAGGAAGTCTTACCTGACCAACCTAGAGGAACGTCAGGTTCCCTGAGAGTTCTCAGAAGAGGTTGTGGTGTCAAGTTTTCATAGTTAAGAAGTCGCGAGTCGAAAGAAGTGTCAGTTTGAGAGTGTAGGTATGTACTGGTGACCTTTTTGGTATCGGAACTGATCTACCTGGAAACAACCGTTTCATTACAGAGACGAAAAGTTATACGATAGATTCAACAAGTATTGAAAAGAAGGTTCCTCATTCACAGAAAAATAAAGTACCGACGTCAGTGGTGGACGTCACTAAAACCTCGAGTTTTTTCGTGACAAATATTATCGGTCCTGTACCTTTGTTGGATGTACAGGTAGTCGTCTACTTACCTATTCTTTCGACACCATGTATATGTGTTACCTCATAATGAGTCGGCAATTTTTCTTAAGTAAACTTAGTCAAGACTACTCTACCTACTTTGACCTCGGTTAATATGTCTCACTTCATTCGGTCTTTCTTTTTGTGGTTATGTCATATGATTGTGTATATATACCTTAAATCCTTCTACCGTTACTGCTGGGACATACGTTCTGTCCTTTTTTCTGTGTCTACACATATTGTCTGAAAACCTGAGTCTCCCTCTCCCTCTCCCACCCTACTAAACCCTCTTACCCTTAAGATTGTACATGTGACAGTACATTCTTAACTTAGCGGTCAGGTACAGACTGCATCCCACGTCGAACGAACCCCGACCACGTACCCCTACTGGGTCTCTCTACAACACCCCTCCCTCCACCCTCCCCCCGAGTACAAACCCTTGCGTACATTCTTAATTTCTAAAAATTTAAATTTTTTATATTTTTTATTTATTTTTTATTTTTTTTTTTTATTTCAGACTGGACAAAGGGATAGATAAAGGGTACTTCACGACCCTGGTCTACGGTACTAGAAGTGAGTAATAATCTCTTTACGTTTAGTTTTGATATTACTCTATAGTAGAATGTGACTAGTCTTTCCGGAAGTAGTTTTACAGATGTTTGTTCTTTACGACCTCCTTTCCCTTACGAGAACGTGACACCACCCTTACGTTTAACTATATCAGTAATACCTTCTGTCATTCCTCTAAGGAATTTTTTGATCCTTAGTCAAGTCAAGTCAAGTCAGCGAGTCAGCACAGGCTGAGACACGCTGGGGTACTTAACGTCGTACGGTCCGGAGGGACAGGTAGTGGTAGAGGAGCTCAAGCGAGTCTGAGTGCAGGTAACTCAGTCACTACGGTAGGTCGGTAGAGTAGGAGCCAGCAGGGGAAGAGGAGGACAGGGGTTAGGGAGAGTCGTAGTTCCAGAAAAGGTTACTCAGTTGAGAAACGTACTCCACCGGTTTCATGACCTCAAAGTCGAAGTCGTAGTAACGAAGGTTTCTTTAGGGTCCCAACTGGAGGAAGTCTTACCTGACCAACCTAGAGGAACGTCAGGTTCCCTGAGAATTCTCAGAAGAGATTGTGGTGTCAAGTTTTCGTAGTTAAGAAGCCGTGAGTCGGAAGAAGTGTCAGGTTGTGAGTGCAGGTATGTACTGGTGTCCTTTTTGGTATCGGAACTGATCTGTCTGGAATCAGCCGTTTCATTACAGAGACGAAAACTTATACGATAGATCCAACCAGTATTGAAAAGAAGGTTCCTCATTCGGAGAAAATTAAAGTACCGACGTTAGTGGTAGACGTCACTAAAACCTCGGGGGTTTTATTTCAGACTGTGACAAAGGTGACAAAGGGGTAGATAAAGGGTACTTCACTACCCTGGCCTACGGTACTAGAAACAAAAGACTTACAACTCGAAATTCGGTTCAAAAAGTAAGAGGTGAAAGTGAAAGTAGTTCTCCAAAAAATCGAGGAGAAGTGAAAGACGGTATTCCTACCACAGTAGACGTATAGACTCCAAGAACTATAAAGAGGGCCGTTAGAACTAAGGTCGAACACAAAGAAGGTCAGGTTCAAAGAGTACTACATGAGACGTATATTCAATTTATTCGTCCCACTGTTATATGTCGAAACTGTGTGAGGAAAAGGATAAACCTTGGTCAGATAACAAGGTACAGGTCAAAATTGACAACGAAGGACTGGACGTATGTCTAAAGAGTTCTCCGTCCAATCCACCAGACCATAAGGGTAGAGAGAGTCTTAAAAGGTGTCAAATAACACTAGGTGTGTCAGTTTCCGAAACCGTATCTTTTTGATCCTTATTTTAGTAGTATACTGGGTCGTTAGGGTTAGGATCCGTATTTGAGACTCCTTTGGTTTTAAGTTTCTCTTTGTACATAGGGTAATAAGTAACGTCGTCATAAATGTTATCGATCTTGTACCTTCGTTGGATCTACAGGTAGCTGTCTACTTACCTATTTCTTCAACACCTAGTATATGTGTTACTATATAATGAGTCGGTATTTTTCCTTGTATAAACTCAGTCAAGATTACTCCACCTACTTGGATCTTGGATAATATGTCTCACTTCACTCAGTCTTTCTCTTTTTATTTATGGTATAAGATTGTGTATATATGTCTTAGATCTTTTTTACCATGACTTCTTAAATAAATATCCCTTCATTACCTCTTCTGAGAACTCTCAGGGAACCTGACGTTCCTCTAGGTTGGTTAGGTAAGACTTCCTCTAGTCGGGACCCTAAAGAAACCTTCCTTACTACGATTTCGACTTTGAGGTCATGAAACCGGTGGAGTACGTTTCTCAACTGAGTAACCTTTTCTGAGACTACGACCCTCCCTAACCCCCGTCCTCCTCTTCCCCTGCTGGTTCCTACTCTACCGACCTACCGTAGTGACTGAGCTACCTGCACTCAGACTCACTTGAGGCCCTCAACCACTACCTGTCCCTCCGGACCGTACGACGCTAAGTACCCCAGCGTTTCTCAGTCTATGCTGACTCGTTGACTTGACTTGACTTGACTTACCTCTTTCTCTGTATCTCTCATCTAAGTACCTGTACCACTCTCCCCTCCTCTCCCACTCTACATACCTTTCCCATTGTACCTTTGAATACAATGGGATACATTTTATCTATCGGTTACCCTTAAACGACATACCGAGTCCTTTGAGTCTGTCCCCGAGACATAGTTGGATCTCCCCATCCTATCCCTCCCTCTACCTTCCCTCTAAGTTTTCCCTCCCCTATATACATATGGATACCGACTAAGTACAACTCCAAACTGTCTTTTGTCGTTTTTGAACATTTCGTTAATAGGAAGTAAATTTTGTTTGTTTGTGACGATCCTTTATATCTGGTGTCTTATCTTAATCGTCATTCTTAAATTAATTTTTTGAAATAAGATAGAAACGATACTAATATCTTAGATCTTTAATGTATATATAAACTATTTATAGAAAGAGTTTTACGTATTTTAATTAAATTATACTAGAAGTTAACACAATGAAAAAATTATTTTTGTTAATGGAAAAGATTTTTTATTTCACTTTTCGTGTTTGAAGTGACTGTCTCTGACACTACTGTCGAGCTCGTTATTTTCTCCTTTAACATACCTAGGTCATATTAGGTTGAAGTTTATGTCTTAAAGAGTGACGTGTATAGGTCAACACAAACAGTCTATGTTTGACAATAACGATACTAATCGGTTGTTCATTTAGGGACTTTTTACTCGTACGGTCTCCCACGAGAAAGGCAGTAGAAGCCGAGTCGGGACGGTAATTAGAGTCCTTTCTGAAGAGACACTAGAACGTCGGGACAAGTACACGATACTGGAACTCGATGTCCGACACTGTAACCTGCTTCTTGTGTTGTGTCCATTTGTACGAGTTTAGTAAGAGTCGTATCTTACTTACTTTCGGAAACCTTTACTTACACCGAACTTTGTTACAAGAAACCAAACAAAACACGAAAACAGGAACAGAATTTCCTACCATCACACTTTCATCTGATGGAGATTGGACTAAGTAGACTTACAACTTTCTCTAACCAATATCTAAAGGCCAAATATGAGTCTTAACAGTCACATGATAGATCTTCGTCAGATACGATTAAAAAGTCGCCGTCAATAGAATTTTTTTTTTAAAGGGTAATCACCTAAGACGTAAAAAGAATATACCATTTTTTAATGAATTTATGTTTCGATTTGTGGAAGACACTACCCGTCTACTGTTCCTCGGGGATGACTGAAGGGTCAAGGACCATAAGGGAGGAAACATATGAGAGGGACACCATCAATCTAAATATACAGTCAAACGGGTTCGATACCATGAGGTAATAAATCGGTTTGCAATTAGATTCACAACGAGAATCCCATAAAACATCTACACCAATTATAGACGTTAGTCAACTGATACTTATTTTCTCTAATGGAAGTTTTACACCCACTCGAAATGGATTTGTCTACTTCCGAAACTCGATTTTGTTGTTGTTGTTGTTGTTTTGACTCTAAAAAGTCTCATCAAGACAGACTTCTGACCACAGTTGAGGACACAAAGGTAGAACGATCGACCGGACATCTAAAGTCTAAACGGTGGGGGGTGTTAGTATATTTGGTTAAAGAATTTCATTTAAAAAAGAGATATATATACAGAATCACCAAGACAGAGACACCTCTTACGATTATGCCACACATGTATTTTTATAAAAAATAAAAATTATTACCGTAATATTGTGTATTTGACCTCTTCCGTTACTGTGGGGTGAGATCATGAGAACGGACCTTTTAGGATACCTGTCGCCTCGGACTACCCGACGTCAGGTGCCCCATCGATTCTCAGTCTGTGCTGTCTCGCTGAAGGGAAAGTGAAAAGCGAAAGTGCGTAACCTCTTCCTTTACCGCTGGGTGAGGTCACAAGGATGGACCTCTTAGGGTCCCTACCGCCTCGGACCTCCCGACAGCAGATACCCCAGCGTGTCTCTGCCTGTGCTGACTTCGCTGAATCGTCGTCGTCGTGTGTATTTGTCACAGGGTACAGAATAAATGATTAAATATCACACCGAATATTTTGAAAAACATGTAGTCTTATATGTTTATATGGAATAATAAAAATGTTTACAAGTCACCGGTAATGGATATGTTTGGTATTACATAAGTACTCGTACTAATTTTTACGTTCACATCAATTCAAAAGGTCGGAAATCAAAAGTTGAAAGTTAGAATTGACACTAAATCAATCAGGTTACATCTCGACTTTCGAAATTCTGTGATGTAAATTTCAAAACTTAACCGAACGTACTTTATTAATTTGTTTTAAGAGAGAGACAAAGTAAAAGGGACCTTGTTTTACCTTCGGCTCATAAGACCCTTCTCAGTTTTAAAGTAAAAAAGGGAGACAATACTGGATCGAAACTTAGGATAGGGTCCCCAACAGACCGAGTCTCCTACAAGAAACGAAACGTTTATAAACGAAACAGAGTGGTCTCAACGTCAAAATAGGTGTTCTAGATATGAGAATACTACAACTCTTCGATGTATTTTGAAACACCTTTAGTAAACATAAAAGAGAAAGATAATTATGAAAATACTTTTATATTTCTAGTAAAAGTATTTTATAAAATTTTAATCTCTTCACATAACGTCAACCCTATTTTTTATTAGAACTTATTAGTCCTTCGTGAATCAAATTCCTTTCCACGAATTAAGTCATTGTAAATTCTACTCTTTTAACATATTTTCGAAAAAATTTTACCTATAAAAGGTTATGTACTTCAATAATGTTGGACTCTGATCTTGATAGGATAACACATATATCACGATACTAATATGATAACAGAAAGAATGGTTCTCTAGGGTAAAAATATAAAATCAAAGTCTCATTACTATCGATGGCATACATTTTATATGAAAGAACTCACAGTATTATGGTAAACAATGTTTTTCCTTTATATTTTGACTTGTTGTTTTATATGTACAATGTTCGAAAGGTGTGAGAACATGTTCTCTCCTATCAACTTAAGAGACATTATTCCGAAACATTACTACCGTTTAGATCCGTCTGGTTAAGAGAAAAATACTTGCAGACTTTGAGTCATTGGGGTCTGAGGGTCAGGACATCGAAAACGAACCATCATACTTAGAACACTTAAGTTTTACCGTTTCTTCTAAAAAAACATTCACATTTACATTCACATTTAAGATACACATTCCAATTTCAGTCGTCCTTGAAACAAATTCGTTAACTCCCTCCCCGACGGGTACTTCTCCGTTTTAGTTCTGTCGCTACAGTACTGATCCTTCGTTTTTACGTCACGTTTAAACTTTTTTACTTCATGTCTGTATTTTCCTCTTTTATCAATGTCTCAAACGACTGTACTCTCTTATCTTCTGAAGATAACATCATCAACAAAACTACCAAGTCTTTAAACAATTGTTTGATTTTCAAATAGACGACGGAGTGTCACCACCCTTCCATCTGTATGTTCTCAACCAGCGAGTCAGGAAAGACTGAGACGTTGGAGTACCTGATATCTGGAGGTCCGAGGAGACAAGTACCCTAAGAGGGTTATTCTTATGACCTCACCCATCGGTAAGGGAAGAGATCCCCTAGAAGGACTAGGTCCCTAGTTTGGGTCCAGAGGACGTAACGTCTGAGAAATGGCAAACTGGGTGACCCTTCCATCTATTATGACAAATTTTCTAAACATGTCTTTACGAAAAATAGGACCATGGAGGAAAATTCTACAGAGTTTGGATTTTTCATTTTGAACCCTCTTACAAAAACTAGATAAAGGTTCTACGACAAACATAGCAGATCACAGACCTTACATTCTTAATAAATAATTTACGATTAAATCACTTAAAAGTGATTTCACATTTACTTGACACCTTTTAAGAATTTCTCTACATGTCTATTCGATCCCTTCATAAAAGGACTAACTATCGACAATTTTTCTTTTATTGTCTTTTTAATATGTTAGTAGTTTTAATAAACCGTAATAAATGGACCACAAAATTTTCTTGTATTCTGAGATCCGACTATAAAACCTGGGAGACAAGGTCGATCTACTATCTTCAATCTTCTAAAAGAGTTAATCTTGGTATGGACATGTGAAAATGGATTATCGTGACAACGAGAGACTAAAACCACAATTTTGAGTACGAAGAACAAGAGAGGGAGAAGTATTTGACCTCTTTATATCAGATCTCAGAAGTCGTTGTCTTTATATATGGGTATCTTTAATTTTGTATTCACAGATTTGTAAAAAAAAAAAATGAAAAACACGATGTAATTAACAAACTATAAAATTATTTCTATCGTAAATCTTTGATTTAAACTTGACCTTTAACATGAACTGAGGTAACACATATAGTAATCTCTCTTGACTTCTTACATCGGTCAGTTGAAAATGGAGGAAACACGATTTAGGTCTACAGAAGAACGAGAAGTGTAATTAGAACTTCTGGTCAAGCGAAATTCGGTTACGAAGAGTTGAAAGGAAGTACGGAGTAACGGAAAGTATAAGAATCATGTATTAGTAGTCAGTGTAGTTATCTTATCCCTGTGTTCGGGGTTTCATATCAACTCTTAATGATGATTTTTATCACTCTCATTGTAGAGTGAAGTCAGTGAGTCAGTACAGGCTGAGTAACGCTGGGTTACCTGACGTCGTGCGGTGCGAAGGGACAAGTAGTGGTTGAGGGTCTCAAATGAGTTTGAATACAGGTAACTCAGCCACTACGGTAGGTTGGCAAAGTAGTAGACAGTAGGGGAAGAGGAGGTTGGAAGTTAGGAAGGGTCGTAGTCCCAGAAGAGTTTACTCAGTCAAGAAGTATAGTCCACCGGTTTCATAACCTCAAAGTCGAAGTCGTAGTCAGGAAGGTTACTTATAAGTCCTGATTAAAGGACATCTTACCTGACCCACCTAGAGGGACGACAGGTTCCCTGAGAGTTCTTAGAAGAGTTTGTGGTGTCAAGTTTTCGTAGTCAAAAAGTCGTGAGTCGAAAGAAATATCAGGTTGAGAGTCTAGGTATGTGCTGATGAATTTTTTAGTATCGAAACTGATCTACCTGAAACAACCTTTTCATTACAGAGACGAAAAATTATACGTCAGATCCAACCAGTATTGAAAAGAAGGTTCTTCGTTCTCAGAAAATTAAAGTGACGACGTCAGTGATAGACGTCACTAAAACCTCGGGGGTTTTCATTTCAGAGAGTGACAAAGGTAACAAAGGGGTAGATAAACGGTACTTCACTACTCTGATCTACGGTACTAGAAGCAAAAGACTTACAACTCAAAATTTGGTTGAAAAGGTGAGAGGAGAAAGTAAAAGTAATTCTCGAAGAAATCAAGAAGAAGTGAAAGACGGTATTCTCACCACAGTAGACATATAGACTTCAATAACTATAAAGAGGGTCTTTAGAACTAAGGTCGAACACGAAGTATGTCAGGTCGTAAAGAGTACTACATGAAACGTATATTCAATTTATTTGTGTCACTGTTATATGTCGGAAATATATGATAAAAGGGTTAAACCTTCGTCAGACAACAAAGTACAGGTCAAGATTTACAACGAAGGACTGAACGTGTGTCTAAAGACTCCTCCGTCCAGTCCACCAGACCATCAGGGTAGAGAAATTCTCTGTTAAAAGGTAATAAAAACCTTCGGGGTTGTTCTACCATCCACGACCTCACTGCCGACACACCGTGATCTCGTCGTCGACACACCTCGACCTCACTGAAACTTCTCGGGGTCGTTGTACCATACTCCCCGTTTTAGTGTACATCTTAGTTTGGGTATGCAGGGTCTGTGTCAGTCTCCCGAGTTTGTGTGGAACACGTGTGGTCCTGTGTCTGTGGGGTGTCTCTGACTCTGTCTGACACAAACTCACAGAGGACTCCTCCATACTCCGTCTTCACATGAACGACGTCCTCGTCCACAAGACCCACGTCATCTGGACCCATACCGTATTCGGGGAAACCTCCTCCAGTGGTAATTGGGGTGGTATCTCGGAATGTGTCCAGTCCCCTTTGTCTGAGAATGTCCCGTGTTTGTTTTGGACACACGTGATCCTGGTTCCTCTTTCCTCGTCACTGAGATGTTCTCTGACTGGATCGGAAAGGGTACTCACAGATTCTCAGAGGTCATCTCCACACCCAACCACTACCGGACGCCGTCCAACCCCCGTGACTCTCATTCTCACGTACGTACCCTAGAAACTTCCTCCAGTGGTAATAAAAGTAATGGAGGTGGCATGAAATCTGAGTCCAGTTTATTGTCCCTTCCTTAAGTCGGAGTGGGTATTTCTTTTGAACCCAATTTATAATCTCGTACCGAAGTAATCTTGTTCTGAGACAAAAGGGGAGTCAGTCAGTCAGAGAGTGTAGTACTTCGAAGGTATTCGGAGAAAAGGAAGAGGTAGTCTCCCGTCTGTCTTACTTTTGTTGTCCTTTGATTGGTTGTACTAGTGTACCTGGTGTCGGAACAGATTGAGTTACTTTGATACTTGAGACGGTACATCCCGGTGGGTTCTACCTATCTAGTACCAACTTTCAAGAATGTTTTACAACAGGTGACCTCTTCCCTTACCGTTTGGTGAAGTCATAAGAATGGAACTCTTGGGGTACTTGTCATACTTTTCCGTTTTTCTATCCTGTCACTTACTACTTGAGGGGTCCAGCCATCCACTAGAGGTTATACGACGACCTCTAGTCACCTCTTTATTGAGGTCTTTCTTCCTTCTCTGTCTCGATTTCGTTTTTGTCGTGGGTCAACATCTACGTTGAACCTACCTTTATTTCAGACTATGATAAGTAAAGGTTCCGTTTGGTAAGTTATAGTGTCATTAAGTTCAGATACGGGGTTGGTCATTACGACTTCTTCGACTTCAACTTACCTAGATGCTTCTGGATGTTCTGGAAAATCTTGATTGTGGGGTTTTTCTACAGGAAAAGTAATATCCCCTGACCTTACGTTTTCATCCTTCAGTTCTTTGTATACCTCTTTGTTCTTTTAAACCGGAACCTCTTGTCTTACTCGGTACCGTTTCCGATTATCTCAAAACTTTTCTAATGTGTGGTCAGTATCGTTTGTGGGAGAAGGTTGTTGTGTTCTCTTCTGGTGTACCTGTAGTGGTCTACCAGTTATGGTTTTAGTCTAACTAATATAAGAAACGTCGGTTTCTACCTCTTCGAGATACGTCAGTCGTTTTTGTTTTGGTCCTCGACTGATACTGAGTCTAGTACTTGAAGAATAACGGTATAAGTCTGAATTTAACTTCTTTCACCCCTTTTGGTGATCTCGTAAGTCCATACTGGATTTAGTTTAGAGAATGGTAATATGTCACCTTCACTGTTCATCTAAGTTCCCTAATTTAGACTATCTCACGGACTTCTTGATACCTGACCCTAAGTACTATAACATGTCCTCCGTCACTAGTTCTGGCAAGGGTACTTTTTCTTTACGTTTTTCCGTTTTACCAACAGACTCTAGAATTTTTATAGATGCTTTTCTTCTCTTCACTTTCCGTTTTCTCTTTTCCTTTCTATATGGGTAAACTTACGTCTCAAGGTTCCTTATCGTTCTCCTCTATTCTTTCCGAGGGAGTTACTAGTGACCTTTCTTTATCTCCTTTTGTTATCTTACCCTTTCTGATCTCTATAGAAGTTCTTTTAATCTCTATGGTTCCCCTGTAAAGTACGTTTCTACCCGTGTTATTTCCTGTCTTTACCATACCTGGATTGTCTTCGTCTTCTATAAATCTTCTCCACCATTCTTATGTGTCTTCTTGACATCTTTTTTCTAGAAGTGCTGGGTCTACCAGTACTACCATACTAGCAAGTGGTTCTCGGTCTGTAGGACCTTACACTTCAGTTTACCCGAAATCTTTCGTAGAAACACTTGTTTCGATCACCTCCACTACCTTAAGGTCAACTCGATAAAGTTTAGGACTTTCTACTACGACACTTTCGCGACGTCAGTTATACGGTCGTTTAAACCTTTTGAGTCGTCACCGGTGTCCTAACCTTTTCCAGTCAAAAGTAAGGTTAGGACTTCTTTCCGTTACGGTTTCTTACGAATTTGATGGTGTGTCAACATGAGTAGAGTGTACGATCATTTCATTACGAGTTTTAGGAGGTTGAGTCCGAAGTTGTCATGTACTTGGTACTTGAAGGTGTACAAGTTCGACCCAAATCTTTTCCGTCTCTTTGTCTCTAGTTTAACGGTTGTAGGAGCCCTAGGAGTTTTTTCGTTCTCTCATAAAGTATACCTGGTTTAAAGTTGATAACTATACTAGATCTATACCCTTTGGGTTATAAGTTTTAAAGAGAAGACAAAAATAGAGTCATCTAAAAAATAGATTTGATGGACCAAGACTTTCTACTAAACTTCATCGGATACGTTACTTTAGTAAAGTTGTTATATTTCCATCGGTTTCCTTCAATCTTATCTTCTTTTCATTTCAATCATTTTGTTTATAAGAAGGGGTTAAATAGATATCTAATTTAGTTATAATAAGGTGAGGGGTCGTCTGTGAATTATCTTTGTCTTTTCATGTAATATTGATATACATCTTTATACTTCTTAAATTTTATCGATTTTATTAAAACTTTTTTATTCTGGTTTAAACTTTCTAAACGTGGTGAATTTACCTTCTAAGTAATATTTCCAGTTATTAGTACTGTTATATCGTGACCGTATTTCTATTCTGTATTCACTTACCTTGTCTTATCTTGCTGGTCTTTATTTTGATGTATGTATGTCGGTTGTCCGAAAACTGTATCAGTCACCCATTTTTATTAGAAAAGTTGTCTAACATCTTTAAACTTTATAGATCTTTATAGAGATTTTAATACTCCATAAATAACATGTAGATTATACACGAACGAGGATAAGGTTCATTTCTATGTCGTCTTTTCTCTGTGTCAAGGACCGGAGTATTTGTATAAAGTACATCTTCTTTCTATCGGTCATTCATTTATTCGTCTACGTAATATATAGGAATCCATAATTTTTTAAGGTATTCTTTTAGTAATTAATCTAATTTTCATTATTACGTAGTTTACTTAATAGTATTTCTTAAAGGAAACATTCACTTGACACAAGTACTATATACTATATGGATGATTCCTTTACTTCAATGTGTGTCCGTTTTAAGGTACCTCTTATTTGTATATTTCATTCATCTTTGTTTTGGGACTTTATTCATTCGATAACTTCATCTAACCCAGGTGATACATTTAAATGGAAATTTCTGGTCCAGGAGTCTGTGAGTCTTTCTGTTATGACTTTATATTCCTTTTCTCTATTACGAATTCAGTTTATATAACCTACCACTACTGTTTTTAGATACAAGAGGATAGGGAATTTTGTGTGTGCATGTGTGTTCGCCTTAAAACTACTCGGTGTACATATTTTAATGGTTACTTTCATCTGGTTAATACTTTAAGTAACTTCTCAAAACAAAAACAAGATCTCTAAATCTTTTAAGACACTTATTATTTGTACTCTAGACGAAAAAATAACAAAATCAAGTCAAGTCAAGTCAAGTCAACGAGTCAGTACAGGTTGAGAAATTCCGGGTACTTAGCGTCGTACGGTCTGGTGGGACAGGTAGTGGTTGAGGGTCTCAAGTGGGTTCGAGTACACGTAACTCAGCTACTACGGTAGGTCGGTAGAGTAGGAGACAGTAGGGGAAGAGGACGGGGGTTAGGGAGGGTCGTAGTCTCAGAAAAGGTCACTCAGTTGAGAAGCGTACTCCACCGGTTTAATAACCTCAAAGTCGAAATCGTAGTCAGGAAGGTTACTTGTGGTTCTGACTAGAGGAAATCCTACCTGACCGACCTAGAGGAACGTCAGTTCCCTGAGAGTTCTCAGAAGAGGTTGTGGTATCAAGTTTTTGTAGTTAAGAAGCCGTGAGTCGAAAGAAGTGTCAGGTTGAGAGTGTAGGTATGTACTGGGGACCTTTTTTGTATCGGAACTGATCTACCTGGAAACGACCGTTTCATTACAGAGACGAAAAGTTATATGATAGATCCAACCAGTATTGAAAGGAAGGTTCCTCATTCGTAGAAAATTAAAGGACCGACGTTAGTGGTAGACGTCACTAAAACCTCGGGGGTTTTTTATTTCAGTCGGTGACAAAGGTGACAAAGGGGTAGATAAAGGGTAACAAATCTTGAAAATTTAATTATATAAAAGTTTCATATTTCTTTCTTCACCTACTTAATTACTTTGTACTTGGTTGTTTTTTGGTTAACTTGTGTGTATCCTTATGACTAAATAAAGTCCGTGACTTATTTTGTAAACGTACACAATAAAGTTAATATGAACCACCGAGTCCCCAGTTTCTTATACGGGTGGTTACGGACGGTTACGTTCTTTGAAACCAAACTAGGGACCTAATCCTTCTAGTGGACCTTCTCCTTTACGGTTGGGTGAGGTCATAAGAACGAACCCTTTGGGGTAACTTTTTCCTCGGACCACCCAATGTCAGTACCCCAACGTTTCTCAACTATACTGAATTACTAATTTGTGCGTAATATATATCTCCCTTTTCCCTTTTTGTTACCGTGTATAGTCACTGTATTGTACATCTACAGACACTTAGATTTGTAAAGAAAGTAAATAAAAAAATACCTTTTTCATTTGTGTTTGACTCGTAAATAATTCACTACAAATAAAGATATTTACACAGGATGACCCTCTTATCCCTGCACGCTGGGTTAAGAATCAGGGTCTCGAACACTAACGAAAACTCAAGAGTGTCTGAAGGAAAAAATGGTTAAAAAATTTTAAGAGAACTTATTTTTGTCTAAAAAAAAATTTCCACTTCCAAATTTGTATTTTTCTATCGTACGGTATAGTCACCTTCCCACTTATTTCCTTTTGTGAAAAACACTTAGAAATGATAACTAAACCTGTATAGAAACATAGTATGTTTGGAGGTTCCGTCTGGTCTCTGACCTAGTCTCGACCCATATTACATGACTTAAAACCAACGTCTTTAATTCCCATTTTATAAACAGAGGTACCCGTGTCTAGGTAATGACGTGAAAAGTTTTACAGTTCCAATGTAAACTTTTCATTAACGTTAAAAGAGGGTAAAATATTTCTATTAAGGGACAAACATGAAATGTGTATTTTTGGACACTGAATTTTTTCAAAGAAGTGCCATAATTCTGCCCGAAGGGTCCACCGCGATCACCATTTTTTGTACGGATGGTTACATTCTCTGTATTCTCTGAACCTAAATTAGGGACCCAGTCCTTCTACGGGACCTCCTTCCGTCCTGTTGGATGAGGTGGTAAAAGTGGACCTCTTAGGGTACCTGTTTCCTCTGACCGTCCGATGTCAGGTATCCCAGTGTTTCTCAACCTATACTGACTTAGCTGAATCGTATGGGAGTGTTGTACCGAATTTCATGTCGTATACATAAAAAAAAATTAGACGTCTAAGTTCCTTTCGTATCATAATAAGTAATCATTATGAAACAAGAAACTGGTGAATCAAAAAATCCTCCAATATTAAACATAGTCTTGGTAATAATTCATTCTTTAGAAAAAACCTTTACTATTAGGTATCCTTTTCCTTTAGTGTGAGGACAAACGGAAAACATAGTGTCTTTTACACAATAGAAACAAAAATACAATTTTATATATAAAAAATCAATAACGATAGTCGGATAGGAACCATTCAAATAGAAATGACCTGTTTATTAAATGTAAACACACATAAACTATGTGTAATTCATTTAGAATTAATACTTATATTATTCTCACCTCGATTCGTAACGTTAAATATAAGTTTTGATAATTTAGTGGTTTGAAATAACACTATCTTTACCGTTTTAATAATCATCGATAAACCTCCATCTATAATTTATCATTACAAAGTACTCTACCTGACCATTTATTGTTTTATTTTAAGAGTATTTATTCTGTATTTAAATGTAGTATTAAAACTTTTTATAATTTTACACTTTCTTTTTTCCATAGAATCGTGACTTTTTATAACATAAAGATTAAAATCAGGATCTCTAATGTAGTAGTCGAACCGAATTATATTAGAGAGTGTTGTATTACGTTTTGTTCATTAAACAATACTAAGTCTTTTGCTTCTAGTACCGTAGACCTGGGTAGTGAAGTACCCTTTATCTACCCGTGTAAGTTTTGGTCTCTGTAATGAAACGGTTGTTTACAGTCAGATCAGTTTCGATACCAAAAAGGACACCAGTACATACCTACACTCTCAACCTGACATTTCTTCCGACTCGCGGTTTCTTAACTACGAAAACTTGACACCACAATCTCTTCTGAGAATTCTCAGGTAACCTGACGTTCCTCTAGGTCGGTCAGGTAAGACTTCCTCTAGTCGGGACCCAAAGAAACCTTCATTACTACGATTTCGACTTTGAGGTCATGAGACCGGTGGAGTACGCTTCTCAACTGAGTGACCTTTTCTGGAACTACGACCCTCCCTAACCCCCGTCCTCCTCTTCCCCTATTGGCTCCTACTCTACCGACCTACCGTAGTGACTGAGCTACCTGTACTCAGACTCACTTGAGGCCCTCAACCACTACCTGTTCCTCCGGACCGCACGACGCTAAGTACCCCGGTGTTTCTCAGCCTTTGCTGACTTGACTTGACTTGAGTCATGTTATTAATTGTTTATAAAGTGTTATAAAATCGGGTTCATAGTATGATATATTCTTTACTGTTATAAATTTAATTAAAACTTTTAGTTTAAACTAAATTAAATATTGAGTTGTAGTCTTTTTGTTACGTTAAATTATTACTCGTCTTCTTATACTTATCTGTAAATAGGTTTCTCCTTTACGTCTACCGGCTATCCGTAGACTTTTCTACCAGTTGTAAGATTAGTAATTCCTGTACGTTTAGTTCTGGTATCAATCTATAGTGGTGTGTTGGACAGTCTTACAGATAACGGTTTTTCTTATGTTTATTGTTTAAAACCACTCCTATACCTCTTTTCCCTTGGAACCATGTATGTGACAACCACTCTTACAGTTAACATCGATGACACCTTTTGTCGTATCTCCAAAGAGTTTTTTTGATTTTTATCTTGATGGTATACTGGGTCGTCAAGGTGAGGACCCATATATATATAAAAAATTTTTCGGGTGATCAAACTTATATATATACGTGAGGTTACAAGTATACACACAGACACACACACACACAGACACACACACACACACACGTGCGAGAGTGAACTCGGGTAATCCGAGGAGACAGGTACCCCTAAAGGTCCGTTCTTATGACCTTGTCCAACGGTAGGGGATTAGGTCACTTTCTTGAGTGCAGAGAATCCAGAGGACGTGACCGTCCGTCTAAGAAATGGTAGTCGTGGTGAACCCTTCAGGGTATGGGTCGTATCCATTAAATATAACTGAGTAACCTTTTCAGGGACTACAACCTTTTCTAACTCCTATCTTCCTGTTCTTCCGTAGTCTCTTACTCTAACGACCTGCCGTAGTGTCTACGTTACTTGTACTTGAACCCGTTAGAGGTCCTCCATCCACCACTCCCTGTTCCTCCGGACCGTACGATATCAGGTACCCCAGTGTTCCTCAGCCTGTACTAACCACTGACTTGTTAGTGTTGTGTTAGAATTTCAAATAAATGAGATAAAAGTCCCGAGGGATTATAACCAAAATTAAGATAATCCATTTTAAAAATAAAGTCTATAACACAAAAGGTGAAAAGTTAAAGAATAAACAAGAAACCAAAGATAAGGAAACGACTATAAAGGATAAAAAAGAAAGTAGTGGTTGTATAAAGGTAATAGGAACTTCTATGAATATTTAGACAATTAAGGTTGTAGAAGTAGTAGAAATTAACAGAGGTAACTAATAATAAAGAACTATTATTAGTTATTATTTTTCACCGTAAAAGACAAATAAACTTTAAATCAAAACTAAAAACAGGACCCATAATACTTAATATGAACATCTCTGATCTTATATAATATCAGGAGGTTTCTTATCACTAAAAAAAAAAAATTCGTCCGTCAGTAGAATGTCTTAAATTTGGTCAAAAAAAGACAAACTACGTACTTTCGATTTTAGAGTAAAGATAGAAAAATCGGAACCGAACAGACGAAAGTCAGAATAGATAGGTAAAACCAATTTCAACTCAGACTATAAATCTATATTGTACCACAAAGGTGGAATAGAGAAAAAAATTTCTAGAAGAAGAGTTGGGTAAAATGGTGGAGACCTGAAAAGTCAAGTGGAGACTTGAGACGTCAACAGGGTTTGGGACGGGAAACCGAATGGTTAGGTTGTTCTTTCAGGAGAGGGAGAGTATAAAATCGACGTAGTGTGATAACCACAACCGAGAGTTCGATTTTCACTACTTTGGTCCCTCGAATGGGTAATAGAAAGGGAAGATGGTTCACAATTGTGTAGATGTTATGGATGGGTCAAAAGAGTCAGAGGTCACTAGAATCCATCAACAAAGAAAAATGTGTAAGGGAAAATCAAATTCCCAAAGGGACTATCGAGTCATCCATTTCTTAAGTGGACGTTACGTCCTCTGGGAGCAAACTAAGGACCCAACCCTTCTAGGGGACCTTTTTCCTGTCCGAGGGGCGAAGTCAAAAGAACCCGAAGGGACCACCGAGTCGACCATTTCTTAGAGGGACGTTACACTCTCTGGACTCAAACTAGGGACCCAACCCTTTTTATGGGACCTCTTTCCTTTCCGATGGGTGAGGTCATAAGACCGGACCTCTTAAGGTACCTGAAAGGTTCCGTAGGGTTTCTCAACCTGTACTGACTCGTCAAAAGTGAAATCAAATTTCGACAATAAACACCTTCATAACCGGGTTATTCTTACTTAATTGGTAATGGTTCTCTCTTTAGGTTCTTGTAATCCAATAAAGAAGAAAACATTACATTTATAAATTTTCGACATTTAAAGGGATACTTCTAATAAAATCGATGTAGAGTGTGTAAAACTGTGCCATACAAAAATATAAGTAAGTCAATTTTTATAAAATTATATAGGATACTGAAAAAATTTGTTTAAAGAAAATTTCAATAAATCTACACAATAATTAAGAGTTTAACAACCTGTAAAAAGACTGAAGAAATATAACATGTAAAAATAAATTAAGGTAACACAGACCGTTATAACAGACTAAAGGTGGATAAATTTAAATTATTGAATTTTAATAAGGGTCACAACTGAGTTATTCACTTGTAAGGTACAGGTGAATTTATCTTTTATATAAAACAACAATAACTCATACCACAAGATTTCACAGTTAAACTAATTCACGAGACGAGTTTAGAAGTTACAAGAATGACTAAGAATGAGTTATAAATATTTTAAATTGTTTTCTCTAGATAACTTAAAAGTATTAATACTTTTGTCAAGACGACTGTTGTTCAAGGAAATTAATAACAAGTAGACTCTTCTAGAAACAGATGAAAACTTTCTATTAAAAAATTCAATATCTTACTATACAACCACCCGAAAAAGAGAGTCATGAAATTTATAAATATACAGTGATGCGAGAAAACAAACGGACCAAAAATTCTTCAATTTGTATTAAGAATAGAAAGAGAAGATATTCATTCTACAGAAAGGAGGGGGGAAACCGAAAAACATCCTAAAAATTTCAAATCATCAAACTTATCTTGTACGGATCCATATCAAAAATTGTAGACATGACGAAGTGGAAGAAACTCGAAGAATGTGAACACTAAACCGTAGACTTAATTAACTCGTTTAAGAGTCTATAATGACAAGGTTTATAAAGAAGACAAAGAGAGAGAAAGAAGAAAATAAGGGTAATGAACACATAATGTGGAAAACATCAACAAGGTGGTAAGTACCTATAAGACCATAAAACGAACAAAAAGTCATAAAAAGAGAAGTGAAAAGTCAAAACCCCCAAATATAACTCTATACAACTTCGAGGCTATAGAAGAAAGGAGTCGACACAAGTAAGAAGACTATCGAGTAGTCTCCGTGAGAAGTAAAGACAGTATGACAAAAATAGAGATCGTAAAGAAAAACTAGAAAAAGAATCTTAAAGGTAGACAAATGTAACAGGTAAACAAAAACGTACAACAAATATATATGTACCACGAGGGGTGCACCGTAATATCAACAGAGTTTAAGGGTCAGATTAAGGTTGTAGGGACGGTACAGACCAAGACTACGAACGAGACAGAGAAGTTTAATACCAACAAAACCCAAAAACAAAAAATGGAAAACTATTGCGAATATTTAAAAAGAAGTATCGGTAGATACTACATGGTCCATTTTCCAGAAATCATTACATCATCATTCTATAAGTCTCTCCCTTTGTCGAGATATAAGGACATTAATTCACGGTTAGGAAATCACTTGGGTACGGAGACCATAAAACAAACAAACTCGTTTTGAAACTCTTTGTGAACACTTGATACTTAAAGTGTTCACAAAGAGTTTCATAAAAAGTGGTGAACCCATCCTCTTGATCTCAATCGACTTAAACCCAAGGGTAGGGATCTAATCGATCCGAACCAATTATGGGTCCGTCGAACCCGAAAACAATCGACCAAAGGGGACTCCAACCCTGAACAATTCTTCTTGTCTTACAAGGCCTTATAAAGTTTTACCAAGTAAGGGGACGGAGACCAGGTGATACGTTCTTTGTTCCCTCCTTTGAAGAGGTTATTATCCACATCTTAAGACCAGGTAGAGTGTTGTGACACCCCCAGAGGGTACTGACACGAGGACCCTTAAATTTGAGAGTATGAACAGGTGTGACTCGGAGATGGTTAAGAAGTTAATATCAAATCTAAAAGGATGGAGTCGCGTCCCGAGGGGTCCACCGTAATCACCATTTCTTGGGTGGACGGTCACGTCCTCTGTATTCTCTATACCCAAGTTAGGGACCCAGTCCTTCTAGTAGGGGACCTCCTCCCGTACTGTTGGGTAAGATCATAAGAACGGTTCTCTTAGGTTACCTGTCTCTTTGGACCACCACATGTCAACATCCCAACGTTTCTTAACCTGTGTTGACCTCACCGAATCGTACGTGAGTACGCGGAGTCGGCATCAAGGACACCGATAAGGTCAATACTCAGAGACGACGTCATTAGAGACTGAGGGACACAGATGGACAGACAAAGAGGAGAGAAATGTCGTCCTAAACGAGACACAGGAAGAGAAAGAATTCCTAGGTTCTAAAAACTGAAAAGTCGGACAAATCGAAAAATAAACAACAATCCTACCTTACCGTTGTAGACTCGAAGAATATACGTCTTAATCTTTGGTCTTCGGGTACATCATATAAAAACATATCTTATTAAGTCTATTGTGTCTTTAGTAGAAACAGTTTTAATATACTTCAGTGATAATCTTTTTTTAATTAACTTACTCACAAAACACTAAGTATGTGTCGTTAATTGATTATGATTTAAAGGTAATTCAAAAGACCATGAAATTGGTCCCTTTAATGTAATCATATATTATGTAAATCACTTCTTTAAATCTGTGTATAAAACGGAGATTCAGACCTTATTCTGTTTCTAAGACGGTAATGTTTATGAATAGTTGAAAATGACCTTCAGAACCGATCTGTGTATCATATAGGTCTTTCGAGACTTTTGGTTTGTAAAAAAACTTGAAGTTAACTGTCATTTTAGGAGAAGACTGTTCTTAAAAAACAGTAGTTGTGGACTTTACTTGAGTATTCATCGATGAATATCAGAAATAAATTAAAACATAATTTTAACTATATAAAACGACTTGATTATAAGTGCACCTGAAGGAGTCTTGGGTACTATTCCTAGTATATGACACAGTGTATGTATACACGGTTGTTTCGATAGCAAAGAGGTCATCATTAAATACCTACACTCTTAAACCTGATATTTCTTTCGACTTGTGGCTTCTTAACTACGAAAACTTGACACCACAACCTCTTCTTCGAACTCTCAGAGGAACCTGACGTTCCTTTATTTTGGTCAGTTGGGATTCCCTTTAGTCAGGACTTATAAGTAACCTTCCTGACTACGACTTCGACTTTGAGGTTATGAAACCAGTGGACTACGCTTCTTGACTGAGTAACCTTTTCTGGGACTATGACCCTTACTGACTTTCGTCCTTCTCCTCCCCCGCTGTCTCCTACTCTACCAACCTACCGTAGTGGATGAATTACTTGTACTCAAACTCGTTCGCGGACCTCAAACACTACCTGTCCCTTCGGACCGTACGACGTCAGGTACCCCAGCGTTTCTCCGCCTGTTCTGACTCTCTGACTTGACTCGACTATACTAGGAATAGTGAAGTTTACAACTTTAGGTACCATCAATACTGAGACTCCCAAACTTTTCTCAAATAATTTCGTTTATAGTCATTATATAAAATAATACATTAGGAGTGTTGTCATGATATTTTATCTATGATTATAATAAAAATAAATTGTTTACTCTGGATTCCAGTGTATCGAACATTCGTCGTCTTGACCTCAAATTGATTCTGTAGGATTTAAGTTCCGAGTGTTAAAAATGACGAAAAGTGACAAAAGGGTTATTGTACACCGACCTCCACCCCCACCCTTATATAAAAAACAACTGGGAAGGGTCGGATTCTATTTGACATGGAGAGAGGAAAAATGATTTAACTTCCTCTTGAGATATTAGAATAATATTTTAACCTTAGATATGGTATAATAACTTTACACTTCCGGGGAAAGATAGGGAGTAAGAGTAGATAGGGTTCGTGAGAAGAGACAAACGTTATGACTTTTAACAAAAGTCTAATTTTGAAAAAAGAAGAAATATAGGGACTCGACTAAAACAGGAGAAGAATAGGGAGACACTTATGAGGAAGAAAGACAAAACAAACCAACGAAAGAGAATATGGAGTGTTTTAGATTCATAAGTTATTCAGTCACGAGTATCAAGAACTTAAAATAAAAATGTGAAAGAGTCATTCCAAATTGAGGTAAAGACAGAACCTACGTTCCTTAGGGTAACATTTTTCCAGATCTACCGATAAAAGAGTAATTGACTGTTCAAGACACTGAACAGACACGAACTACAGGTACTAGGTCCTACTTCCTCTGGTATCTTATAAGGAACCGTAGACCTTTATCCGAGTAGAAGAAAAGTTACTGTGTACGTTTATAATAGTTGAGTATTCATATGTGAAGATTCATACATGAAAAAGTTGGTTACCTTTTTAAAATCTTTAGTCTTTTAGAATTCCTTAGTGTTTTATAGATTAAGTGTCCTACAACGATAAATTTCAACCGGATGAACTAACGTTCGAGAACCGTCAGTCCAAAACGAATAATTAGATTTGGACACGTAAAACAAGAAAGAAAGAAAGGTCTTGTTTCGCCATAGGACCTGTAGTATTACGATTTTTTTACATATTTTGGGTTTATTATGCACTAGATCCTTCCACTAGTCTGATATACAGTCCATCTAGGTACTGTTCTCCTTTTGACGTCTTTTCAAATAAACAGTTTTCAAACGTAACATTAAAATCGAGAGTTCGTTAAGTAATCTTTGACTCCGTGTTTACTGAAGAAGATAGGTCAAATAAATAAATGCAAAAGTAAACATTTCATTCTCTTTGGACGGTTTAAAGGTCCTAGACATCACTCCAAGACGTGTACTAGTTAAAATAATTTCTTAGATATTTATATATTTTTATACCGAGTTTACACAGTGTTTATCTTTTTATACGTCGTAATATATACATTTACAATATATATATGTGTATGGATACTTGACCAAAGTTATTTTCGTAGTATACACACATTTATATATATCTTTTCTTATTTAAGGATCTTCCTTTCGTTTAAACAACATTTATTTTATCAATGTTTCAAGTTATTTTCTTAGAAGTTTCATTATTTTTATTTTTTATTTGTCTTATTAAATATACTGGTCCACTTATTCTAATGGTGGTTTCCGTCCTTTCGATAATCACGTATTGATACAGTATTTATTTTTACTTCAAAGTCATGTCTTCACGTCCAATTAAGTTTAAAACTTTCGTTTCTTGGAGTATTTTAAAGTAATCCTGTACCTTTGTTAACATAGGAACGTAGTAAAAACTAGACTTATACACAAGATGACTGATAAACAAAAATAAAAATCGTTTTCACTCTATAGATCTCAAATGTGAGTCTGTACCCCTGAAGTTCATAATCAAAAAGGATATGTCAATTTGTATTTCAGTGTATTTACTTATTAGATAGTTCTGGATAATGAAATGGAAAACTTGTCTAAACGAAGAGTGTACGTTCTCAAAACTCATCCATGGTGAAACAGAACGTAAATGTTAACTACTTATATATTATGTAAACGTACCAAGTCTTAAGTGTCACTATAATTTACCATATGTGTGTTATCGTTCAAGTGTTGAAAAGAACTTGGGTAATCTCACGACTCTAACGTTCCATTGATTGACGGGGGGAAGGGGGGGGGGTTTTTTTTTTTCAAGACCTCGAAAGTCCTTTTGTATACTATACTCGTTACCGAATGGTCTTGTTCTACGTCGACCTTTCATTCCTAATTCGACACCAACACCGGTTTAGTCACTTCTGACTTACACGTGACCTTCTCCCACTTCCGGGACCCTTGACGTTTATGACCCCATCAGACGGTTGACTCCTGAGTCTTTTACAGTATAAAGTCTCTAAGTCTCTTTCAAAGGGAAGACTATGTCTTGATTTCCTCCTTTTGTCGTCGACGACACCCTCATAGTGTTTCGAGTTGACTCTATAAAGAAGAGATATAAAGGATGTTTTGGTTCTTGGAATGCGATACGGTCCCTGCCCACCCCCACCCTCTATACTCGTGGGTGACCATGAGAAACTAGAGACCACTATTTCGTAACGTATAACCCCTCTCTTTATCCTTCATTTTTTTTTGAAGTTCGGAACCTCTTTACCGCATTTCTATATGACCTGAGTTGATGTTTCGTTCAATGTCCTGACTCTTGACCCCTGTGTTATGGATTTTATTTCTGAATGAACTCTTGTTGGTACGGGAGGGATTACGGGATGGGTTTCGTGTATGGGGTCCTTTTCTTTGTAGTTCATTATTAAACTTTTTTTTTTTTAGTCTAGAAGTGAATCCGGATAACGTCTCTATTCTGGATTTCAATCGTAATTTATCCGTTACCTTTCTTTTTTGGGAGACTTTCGGGGATGGGATTTGTGTTTACAGTAATCTTCTTATACTCTGCCTACCATGGAACTCTCATTGGTATCGTTGTTATTCGGACTTTTGGTCTAAAATTATTCACTTTATTTAAAGAAGGGTGGTTTCAGGATTGTCTTTCTTTTAGTATGAATAAAGGTTCGTATTTTTGATAAATGAAATTAGAGAGGGATGTGTTCTATAAGTAGAACGTCCTTATGTAATCCTTTGTATGTTTTTCCGTTCCCTTTTCTTCGTGTAAGGATTCTTTGTCTCGTTAGTAATCTCGGTTTGAGAATGTACTGTGTTCATAGTCTTCATAGACTTTCCCCTAAATTTTTACGAATACTAATTATACATTTTCTGACATTCCCTTTTATACTTGTTGTATGTTCTATCCCCCAGTTTAAGTCATCTCTGTACCTCTGATATTCTTTCTAAATTTATCTTTATGGTTTTTAAGTTTTGTGTTACTGTCTCTACTTTTTTTATAGAAGTTGTCTGAATTATCGTTTGACCCGTGTCAGTTCCTTTCTTAGACATATGAACTTCCACCTAGATTCCTTTAGTCGGTTCTACCTTACGTCTGATACTTATTCCTTGGATGTCTTTCATTGAGACCTTTTGTTGTAAAACTGACCTGTTAAATTCCTAACCCTGTGTTTTTTTTGACATTTATTTGTAACATCAGATCAACCCTTTACACAAAATGTGTGTATAATAGTTTGACGAAATATACTTAAAATCCAAACTTGTTTATTTATTTAACGTCTAAAGAATGACAACATCTTTTTACTTCCACGTACAACTTTTCTGACGGAAGTACCTAGTGTCGGAACAGTATCACTACCCCAAACGTTTTGAGTTACTTCGATACTTGCTATGACACGTTCCAGTGGTTTCTACCTACCCTGTATCTCTTCTCAAGATTGTTTTGTATCAGGAAACCTCCTCCCTTACTGTTTGGTAAGGTCATAAGAATGAAACTCTTGGGTATTTCTTCCGACTCACGACTTCTTAACTACGAAAAATTAACACCACGACCTCTTCTGACAAAACTCAGGGGACCTGTCGTTCCTTTAGTTTGGTCAGTTAGGATTTTCTTTAGTTGGGACTCATAAGTGACCTTCCTGACTACGATTTCGACTTCGAGGTTATGAAACCGGTGGACTACATTTCTCAGATGAGTAATCTTTTCTGGGACTACAACCCTTTCTAACTTCCTTTTTCCTCCTCTCCCGTCGTCTCCTACTCTACCAATCCTACTTGTCCTTAAACTTGTTTAAGACCCTCCATCACTTCCTGTCCCTTCGGACTGTACAACGTCAGGTACCCCAGTGTTTCTCAGCCTGTGTTAAATCGCTGACTTGCTGTTATTATGGTACAACTTTCCTGTGTCTTAGGTGTTAAATTTTCTTGAGGGTTACTGTTTCCGGTTTTATTAATTCCGTTGTTACATTTATTAGTATCATCATCATAATGTCCTAAGATATCCTAAAATTCCGGTTTTATTTTGTTTACAGGTACTTAGACCTCTGGAAGTCAAACCCCCGGTTGTACATTTGACCAACCTTTAGTAATCAGGATGGGAATCCCTCAACCACTACCTGTCCCTCCGGACCACACGACGTTAAGTACCCCAGCGTTTCTCAGTCTGTGCTGACTCGGTCACTTGATTTGACTTGACTTGGGAATTTTATTCCTTTCACAATCTCTTTACCTTTTAAGTACTGAAAGAATCTACGTAGTCTTTGATTCAAGTGTCCTGTTCGACGTAAGGGTTTCAGACCTCGCTATTTCATGAACTATAAACGAATGGACTTCGTCTTTCACAGTCGGTTCCTAGTGAATAGATCATTTTTAACCCTTCACGGTCTCTGTCGTCTCTGATAGGGGTTGAAAGTGTCGAAAAGGAGGTCCTTATGGTTATACAAAAGGAACCTTCTGGACTCTTTCCAGGAGTTCTCAGAGACTGTCCTACTCCAGGAGGGTCTGTGAAGAGAGATTTATTTCTGGATTAGAGACCCTATTTCCTGTAGTGGTCTCTCGTTAAGATTCTTGAATCAAACCTCTTTCCTTTAGGTGGAATTGAAATCGAAGTAGGACGAAAGGGTAGAGTGGATTTCCTCCTTTTTTCGGTTTCAATTGTACTTTCTACCGAAGTTCCTCTATATGACCTTTGTGACCCTAACCTCTCTCCTAACCCCCGGACCTCTGTGTTTTCAGGATAAGGACCCTCTCCTCGTCTTTATGAAGTATCCCGTTTGGAGACTCTGTGTCTGGGTAACTTTCTCACTCTGAATTAGACTTTTACTTTCTTATAGAAGAAAAGGAAGTAATAGACAGTGTTGTGATTGTTTGGAGGTCTTTATTATTTTTACCTAACTGTCAATTTTTGACGTTCCGTGTCTAAGAGAGATTCTTGTCGTGCACTCCTTTGATTTTCCATTCTCCCTTCCCTTTTGTTCTAGTGATTTCGTTCAGTTTCGGAGACCACGGATATTGATTTTGTTTGTAATTTACACAGGGTTGAGAATCGGTCTAATGGTATTTAGAGTATGACTATCGGAGAAATAGAGTTATCCACAATGGGATATATCATACAGACTAGAGTTGTTCCGTACGGTCTTCCGTTCTTATTTATGGTAGATTTTTTTGTTTCGTTCGTAGTCTTGGTCTGTGTTTATATTTTTACTACAACGTTAATAGAGTGTCCTTTAAAATTTATTGTTACTGATATTATACTATTGTCGAAAGTTCCTTTTCATCTACTGCGTGTTCTAGTCTACCTTATGGTCGACTCTATTCCTTTGAAATTTTTTTTTAATTTCCCTTTATTCTTCTTTATTTTTACGTCATAAACTTTACTTCTGACGTAAACTACCCGTGTAGTCATCTGACTAAAATTTTTCCGTCACTCTAACTTGCATTCATTTATCTTTGAAGAGTTTAACTTCACGTTTCTCCTTTTATTTCTTTTTTCATGTCCTATATTGTCTTGTCAAATCTTATCTTGTCTTATAGATTTTTAACATCTCGTTATAGTTTTCGACGTCGTACGTATATTAACCTCATAGTCTTTCTTCTCTTCTCTGACCTTGTCTACCTTATAAACTTCTTTATTATCAACTCTTAAAAACTTTAATTACTACCTATGGTTTGGTGTCTTGGTCCTTCAAATCTCTTGTCGGTACCCTATTTTCGAGTTTTGTGATGTGTGTCCGTTTAATGTCAGTTTGACTCTTTCGGTTTATATTTCTCTTTTATAACTCCTTTAGGTCCTTAACCTTTTGTGAAAGATATGTCTCCCTGTTCCTATCTTAATCTCGTCTGAAGGGTAAAAATTTTTTATTTACGTTCGTTCTTTTCTCACTTTACTTTTCAAGTTATACGTTCGACCCTTTGGTCCCTTTGGTCACTAACATTAAGTCAGATTAAGTTTCCTGACTCTTAGTCCTTACGGTTACAGACTTCCGTCCTCTTCTACCTAAAGGGTCGAATTCGTTTCTCCGGTTACAACTGGAAGAAGACGGAAAAACAAGACAAGTCTGTGAGTTGTTTAATCTACTACGGGTGAACGTAACCATTCCCACTCGAAGAATGTGTCAGATGGTTAAGTTTACGATTAGATAGGGTCTTTGTGGGGGTTGTCTGCATGAGTGTTTATTACACGATTGTCTATAGATCTGTTACGAATCAAGCCACCTCAACTGTATATTTTGAGGGGGTGTGTGTCCCATCACCAGACTCGGGAATTAAAAAAGTTCTGATCGTCCACAGAATCCGAATGGTCTACCGAGTCCCCATTACTTAGACGGGTGACTACGCCTTCGGCGTCCAAACTAGGGACCCAGTCCTTCTAGGAGACCTCCTCCTTTACGGTGGTGTGACCTTTTAACGTACCTTTTCAAGTACCTGTCTCTTCGGACCGTCCGATGTCAGGTACCCCAGTGTTCTTAGTTGTACTGACTCGTTGACTCGCGAGTACGTCGTCAGGAGAGGGAGGCGAGTCACAACCTTTACGGTGGTCACAGGAACGACGAAAGGAGGAGGGGGGATGGGAGTGAGGTTTCGGAGTCGAAGAGAGGAGGAGTACGAAGGACGGACGCTTTCTGAGGTGACTGTGTCGGAAAATTTTTATTTCTAAATTTTTTGTTATTCTTCTCCACCAGGATTCTACCACCTCCTTATCCAACCTCTCTGGTGAAAGAGGGGGTATTTAAGTAGTTTTCTTATAAACTTACGACTCATTTAAGGCGTTTTGTTGAAGACTTACGACCGTCTCCTGTAGTCCGTGGGTCCTTTCGTCGGGTAACAGAAGTTTTCCTCCATCCTTTTTTATATTTTCTGTTTTTTCTCTCTGTTTTCTCCATCCTACCTTGATACAGGGACCTTCCCTCAGAATTTTTTCTCTCCAAAGGTTTGTGGTCCTTTGTGAAAGTGACGGCTCAGACACCGTTCGGAACCTCGGTGTCTCCCGTTGTATTAGTCCTCCCTTTCATTTATTTATTAATTTTGGGTGTCTAATGTACGGGTTGTCATTGAGGGGGTCGCCTCTTCGTCACGTCTGCGGACGTAGGCGGTGATCGTTTCCCCCCGACCCGTCTCTTCGAGCCCGACGTAACGAATCTCATTCCTGACCCGGACTTACGGGGTTCCCGTCAGACTCCCGGTCGCTTGGTCTGACACTCTATCGATGGTGCTCTTTTCGGGATTGGATTCTGTGGTAATCCGGACGAGTGTCTTGTTTCCTGACTCGTCTCGATCCGACGACGTCTGACCGAGTAGGGGGGGAAGGTCACTGTTCGTCCGTTCCCGTCGGTCTCGGCCTTCCTCCGTTAACGCCGGGGTCTCTCCGTAATAAATGGTTTGACGTTCGTCCGAAGTAACTATTGGTCCTGAAGAACCCTAAGACCTGCCAGTTATAGCTGGACTCTTTCACGTGGCCAACATATGGGTCTTTTGACTCGCCGTCCCTGCCCCCTCCGCTATTCAATGTCTCTGGCGTGAGCGGTTTGTGGACCAGTGGAGTCGACTAGCCTGGACCCCTCCTTTGTTTTAGTCCGGGTTGGCTCAGACGTCGAGATTCCTGATGGACTCATGGACTTGGACTCATGGAATCTGGACCCTTCACGTATGTTGGGTCCCGACCGGAGTGTCCAAGGGTCCTCTCGTTAGATCTCGGATTCGTCATATCTGTCCCTTTCGTGTGTGTAGCACTCGCCCCGGTCCGGGTCACACGGCTCTGTGACGTTTGTCTGTAGTCACAATAAACAAACGTCACAGGGAGGGAGGGGTGTCGTGCTGACTTGTTCACTCGATATTTTTCACAGGTGGTGACGGGGGAACACACTCCCGTCTTTAATCTGTGACTTCTCCGGTCGTTTGTCTTCTTCGATTTGTCTCCCTTAATAGAACCTTCGCTGTCCTCGTTCTCGTTATCTAATTTTGGGACATCAATCATGACTGATATATCCTTCCCCGGATATCTAGAACTCTTTATATTCGGTCTCGTTCCTTGATAGGCTTTTACTTGACTGGGGTTGACGGGTGTTATTGTGGTCTCTTTCAGGATTATATATATAAAAAATACTAAAAATGATAATAAATTAAATTTTTTAATAAAAATTCAGGAGATAATGAAGAAATTAAAAGTAAAAATATTGGATGATAATGAAACGTTTTTTTTTTTTTCTCTCTCTGGGATAAAAAAATTCGTTTGAAGTATATATATATATAATATTAAAAACACTGACAAAAAAAAAGTAATTATAACATAAAAACTTTTAAGTTGAAGATGAGATCTGAAAATTAAAAACGAAAAACCATAAACAATAGTTAAAACATGGAAATTCTTAGGTTAGAAGTCATGGGTAAAAATGAACCCTCGCTCTAATGATCGAACTGAGGAGAAAGGGGGAAACCTGAGAGGAAAAAGAGGTGGTCCAGCGGAAATAGAGGAGGGAGGGGGAAGAGAAGAGATGGGTTGAGACACTTAGAGAAACACACAAGGGTTACCACCTCTTGTGAATCCCTTGACTAATGACCGACATAGACAGAGAGAGGAAAACTAAGGGGGGAAATAGGAGACCCGGTGGAGACAGAGGAAGGAGGGAGAAGAGAAGAGACACATTGAGACACATGTAAAGACTCGTCAGGTCTGACACCTCGTGTGTACTTCACTAATGACCGATCGAACGATAGAGTAGAAAACTAAGGTGAAGTAGAGTAGGACCAGTGGAGAAAGAGGGAGGAGGCAGAAGAGAAGAGGTACATTGTGACACTTGGAGAGACCCACAGGGAGTGACACCTCTTCGAAAAGTAGAAATTGGATCTATAAAATAGTTACCACAACATATCTACCTCGTCAGAATTTCGATGACATTTTTACTGACTTTTGGTCTTCGTCCTCCGAATTCAGATTTAGGACTCTTGTGGTCTCTTGAGGACTGAAGTCCCTTGTAATTAGTTGTCCTCGGGTGGTTTTCGGAGGTATGGATGTGATTTTGGTTCGTGGTGGGTTCCCGGTTGTTCAAGGTCTGTTCTGTATGGTACGTTGAAGAGGTCGTTGTGTCCTTGTATCGGGACTCGAAGTTATATGTGCGACGGGTTTCAGTGAGGTTTGGGTGACTGTAGAGTATTAAGTAATGACCTGTGAAGTAACGTGAGGTCTCTCTTCTTTAGGTCGAGGTGGGTGGTCTTGTGTCTGTGTTCGAAGGGATTGGTCCTTTGGAACTGTTCGGTGGGTATGTTGGGGTGGATGTTACTCCTTTTAGGTGTCATTTCTCTTGAGGTGTTTGACGGTCTTATGTCTTTCCGGTGGGGTTTGTGTCGTTATATTTGTTCTACTTCTCTGTCTCCTTATGGGTCGTCTATTTCCTTGTCCTCTTTACGGGTGGTTTGGTTTGTTTTTTCCTTCTCTATCCCTTAGATGGACTACTTCTTAAGACTTATTACTATCACTTTTACTAGGTTTTAGAACTTTAGTTTTACCTTAGTGTCTATTTATCGGACGTTTGTTCCTAACTCTTCTACGTTCTTTCCAAATTGTTCCTGGATCTTCTTTATTTTTTCTCAGTTATATATTACTTATTACGTTATTTACTCTAGTTTTTGTGAGACCTCCGTTATTTATCATCTTATTCTCTCCGTCTTCCATCCTAATCACTCTATCTTCTATCTTACCATCTTTATTTACTTAGTCTCTCCTTTTTTCTTTTTGCTTTATTTTCTTTACTCCTGTTAGAGTTTCTGGAGACCCTGTTACAATTTACGGGGTTGTAAACTTAGTATCCTGAGGGTCTTCTTCTTCTGTTTTTCTTTCTGGTACTCTTTTATGAACTTCTCTATTGTCAACTTTCGAAGGGATTTTACCCTTTCCTTTATTAGTGGGTTCAGGTTCTTTGGGTCTCTCAGGGTTAGTCCTATTTGGGTTCCACTTTGTGGGGTTCTGTGTATAATTAGTTTAATTGTTTCTAGTTTGTGTTTCTTGTTTATAATTTTTGTCGTTCCCTTTTTGTTGTTTATTGTGTGTTCCGTTAAGGGTATTCCTATTGTCGACTAGTAAGTTAACTTTGAGAAGTCCGACCCTCCCTGACCGTCCTGTATGAATTTAACTACTTTCTTTTATTGGATATTCGGTCTAATGACATGGGTCGTTCCTAGAGTAAGTTTATACTTCCTCTTTAGTTTTCGAAAGGTCTGTTCGTTTTCGACTCTCTTAAGTCGTGGTAGTTTGGTCGAGAGGTTGTTTGTGATTTCCTATAAGAGATCTGTCCTTTGTGTTTTTGCCACATATTTGAGTTTGGGTTTTGTTATTTCAGTTACCGTTACCCTAGTATGAATAGTTATTAATGGTATTTGTATTTACCTAACTTACGGGGTTTGTTCTCTGTTTCTGACCGACTTACCTATGTTTTTGTTCTGGGAATATATACAACAGATGTTCTCCGGGTGGAGTTTTGTTCCCTGTGTATGTCTGACTTTCATTTCCCGACCTTTTTCCATAAGGTACGTTCATCTCTGGTTTTCTTTCGTCCTCATCGTTATGAGTAGAGGCTATTTTATCTGAAATTTTGTTTCCGACACTTTTCTTTGTTTCTTCCTGTGATGTATTACTGGTTTCCTAGTTAGGTTCTTCTTCTATATTGTTAATATTTATATATACGTGGGTTGTATCCTCGTGACGTTATACATTCTGTTTACGATTGTTCATACTTTCCCCTTTAATTGTTATTGTGTTATTATCACCCTCTGAAATTCTGGGGTGAGTGTAGATACCTGTCTAGTTGATTTGTCTTTTAATTGTTCCTTTGTGTTTAAAATTTACCATGTTATCTGGTCAATCTCAATTAACTATAGGTATCCTGTAAAGTGGGGTTTTGTTACTTAAAGTGGAAAAAGAGTTCACGTGTGCCTTGAATGAAGTCCTATCTAGTGTAGGACCCGGTATTTAGATCGGAACCATTTAAGTTTTTTTTAACTTTAGTAAGGTTCGTAGAAAGGACTGCTGTTACGTCATTCTAATCTGGAGTTAATGTTCTCTTTTTGATGATTTTTAAGGTTGTATACCCCGACTTGTTGTGTGACGACTTATTGGTTGTTAAGTGTCTTCTTTATTTTTTTCTTTAGTTTTATACGTATCTTCGTTTACTTTTACTTTTGTGTTGTTGGGTTTTTGACACCCTGTGACATTTTCGTCACGATTCCCCTTCCAACTATCGTTATCTTCGTATGGAGTTCTTTGTTCTTTTTTCAGTTCATTTATTGGATTGAGATGTGAATTTCGATGTTCTTTTCCTTCTTTACTTCTTGAGGTCCAAATCATCTTCCTTTCTTTAGAATTTTTAATCCCCTCTATATTTACGTTTTCTTTGTTTTCTCTGGTATCGTTTTTAGTTGTTTCGGTTTTCAACCAAGAAACTCTCCTATTTATTTTAACCGTTTGGTAATCGGTCTGAGTAGTTCTTTGTTTCCATCTTTTTAGTTTAGTTATTTTAATCTTTACTTTAACCTCTCTCGTGTTGTCTTTTTGTGTCTTTATGTTTTCTAGTACTCTGATGATAGTCGTTAATATACGGTTATTTTACCTGTTGCACATTCTTTACCTGTTTAAGAATCTTTTCATGTTGAAAGGTTTTGACTTGGTCCTTCTTTATCTTTTAGAATTGTCTGGGTATTGTTCGTTCCTTTAACTTTGACATTAGTCTTTAGAAGGTCGTTTGTTTTCGGGTCCAGGTCTGTCGAAGTGTTGACTTAAGATGGTTTTTAAATCTCTTCTAGTTTGTGGATAGGATGAGTTTGAGAAGGTCTTTTAATGTCTCCTTCTATTTGAAAGTTTGAGTAAGATACTCCGGTGGTAGTGGGATTATGTTTTGGACTGTTTCTACGTTGTTTTTTTCTTTTGATGTCCGGTTATAGTGATTACTTGTATCTAGGTTTTTAGGAATTGTTTTAAGATCGTTAGTTTTAGGTTGTTGTGTAATTTTTTTTTTTAGTATGTAGTACCGGTTCACCCGAAAGAGGATCCCAATGTTCCTAAGAAGTAATAGGTGTTTAGTTAGTTACATTATGTGGTGTAATTGTTTAACTTTTTATTTTCGGTACACTAATAGAGTTATCTACGTTTCTTTCGGAAACTGTTTTAAGTTGTAGGTAAATACTATTTTTAAGAGGTTTTTCGTCCTTATCTTCCTTGTATGGAGTTGTATATTTTCGATATATACTGTTTAGGTGTCGTTTGTAATAGGAGTTACGACTTTTTAACTTTCGTAAAGGGGATTTCAGTCCTTGTTCTGTTCCCACGGGTGAAAGTGGTGATGATAAGTTGATATATCAAGACCTTCAAAACCGGTGTCGTTAGTCTCGTCTTTTTCTTTATTTTCCTTAGGTTTAACCTTTTCTTCATTTTGAGAGTGACAAACGTCTACTGTATTAGGAGATGTATCTTTTGGGATTTCTGAGGTGGTCTTTTAATGATCTCGATTAGTTACTTATATCATTTCAACGTCCTATATTTTCGTTGTGTGTCTTTAGGGAACGTAAGGATATATAATTATTACTCTTTTATCTTTCTCTTTAATTCCATTGTTAAGGTAAGTGGTAACGTTGTTTTTCTTATTTTATGAATCCTTATATCCTTATATTTCTTTGTTTTCAGGATAAATATCTTTTGATATTTTGTGACCACTTTCTTTAGTTTCTCATGTGATTATCTACCTCTTTATATGGTACAAGTACCTAGTCTTCTTAGTTATATCACTTTTACTCATATGATGGGTTTCATTAGATATCTAAGTTACGTTAGGGATAGTTCGATGGTTACTATAAAAAGTGTCTCGATCTTGTTTATTAAAGTGTTAAACATACCTTTATATTTTTTTATGAGTTTATCGGTTTCGTTAGAACTCTTTCTTCTTACCTTGACCTCCTTAGTTGGACGGACTGAAGTCCGAGATCATGTTTCGGTGTCAGTAGTTCTGTCATACCATGACCGTGTTTCTGTCTTTATATCTGGTTGCCTTGTTTTATCTTTCGGGTCTCTATTTAGGTACGTGGATACCTGTGGAATAGAAACTGTTTCCTTCGTTCTTATATCTTTTCTGTTAGAGAAATTGTTCACCACGACCTTTTTGACCAGTTGGTAAACATTTTCTTACTTTGATCTTGTGAAAGATTGTGGTATGTGTTTTTATTTGAGTTTTACCTAATTTCTAGATTTACATTCTGGTCTTTGATATGTTGACGATCTTCTCTTGTATCCGTTTTGTGAGACTGTATTTAGTGTCGTCCTAGGAGATACTGAATGGAGAGTATTATAACCTTTATTTTCGTTTTTATTTACCCTGGATTAATTTGAATTTTCGAAGACGTGTTGTTTCCTTTGATATTCGTTCCACTTTTCTGTCGGAAGTCTTACCCTCTTTTATTATCGTTTACTTCGTCGACTGTTTCTTAATTAGAGTTTTTATATGTTCGTTGAGGACGTCGAGTTCAGGTCTTTTTATTTACTGGGTTAGTTTTTTAGTTTCTGGATTTGTCTGTAAAGAGGTTTCTTCAGTATGTCTACCGATTGTTTGTGTACTTTTCTACGAGTCGTAGTGAGTAATAGTCTTTTTACGTTTAGTTCTGGTGTTACTCCATGGTAAAGTGCGGTCAGTCTTACCGATGATAGTTTTTCAGATGTTCGTTATTTACGACCTCTCCCACACCTCTTTGTCCTTGGGAGAATGTGACAACCACCCTTACGTTTGATCATGTCGGTTATACCTCTTGTCACACCTCTAAGGAATTTTTTGACCTTTATCTTGAGGGTTAGGGTGAAGACCCGTATGTGTGGTTCCTTTGGTCTTAACTTTCTCTGTACACATGGGTTTTCAAGTAACGTCGTGACAAATATTATCGGTCTTATACCTTCGTTGGATCTGCAGGTAGTCGTCTGCTTACCTATTCTTTCGACACCATGTATATGTGTTACCTTATAATGAGTCGGTAATTTTTCTTAGGTAAACTTAGTCAAGATTACTCCACCTACTTTGACCTCGGATAATATGTCTCACTTCATTCGGTCTTTCTTTTTGTGGTTATGTCATATGATTGTGTATATATACCTTAAATCTTTCTACCATTACTATTGGGACATACACTCTGTCGTTTTCTCTGTGTCTACATATCTTGTCAGAAAACCTGAGACACCCTCTCCCACTCCTACCCTACTAAACCCTCTTACCATAACTTTGTACATATTATAGTATACACTTTGCTTAGCAGTCAGGTCCAAGTTACGTACTATGTGCTACGAACCCCGACCACGTGACCCTACTGGGTCTCCCTACCATACCCCTCCCTCCACCCTCCCCCAACGTCCTACCCCTTGTACACATGTGGGTACCACCTAAGTACAACTACATACCGTTTNTACGTACTATGTCCTACGAACCCCGACCACGTGACCCTACTGGGTCTCCCTACCATACCCCTCCCTCCACCCTCCCCCAACGTCCTACCCCTTGTACACATGTGGGTACCACCTAAGTACAACTACATACCGTTTTGGTTATGTTATAACATTAATCGGAGGTCAATTTTATTTATTTAAATATAATAATTTTTTATTTATTTATTTTTTATTCTTTTGTTAGGAGTTCCCTGTGACGTTTCGTTAGGTCGATGAGTATGTTTCTGTTTCTAAAAAGTTCTTTCACTGTTCTCTTTTTACATTAATCTTCCCCTTTTTTTGTCTATTGATAAAGTACCTCGATGAAACGTTATAGAAAAGGTTTCTTAGTTTGAGAACAAAGTTCATGATGTCTTCTGACTTTTTATCCGTATTTTGAATCGGTCAAAACACCAAGAATTTGATGGTCTTACCTCGTATAAAGTAAACAGTCCTGTGGAGACTTGTTGACAGGAAGAACACCAACTTTTCTTGTGAGTCTATTCGACGTAAAACCTTTCTTCCACCTCTCGTTACTAAGTTTCAGTTTCGGTAGTATGTCATTGTTCTTCGATGGAAGTTGTCTACGTCGATGGATATCCATTAAACAAAATAATTCCGGGGTCACCGAGTCACCATTTCTTAGAAGGAAGTTGGGTCCTCTGTGTTCAAGTCAGGGACCCAACCCTTCTAAGGGACCTCTTCCTTTACCGTTGGGTGAGGCTATAAGAACGGACCCTTTAGATACTTCTCTCCTCGGACCTCCTGACGTCAGGTACCCTAACGTTTTCTCAGTTTGTGTTGTTTGTTGTCGTTTCATCCCTCTCGGAAATTGACTAAGTTATAATTTATAATTCGTCACTACGAAATCTTGAGTTCCATTTTCGTCAGTATGACTTCTCCATAAACACATAGGAAAAGGTCTCTGACTGTTATTTAAATTGCAGAGGGAAAAGTGTTCCGAAATGATTTAAAAGTAAATTGTAAAGTCTGTCCAACGTTAAGTTAAAAAAGTTTATGTAAATTTAGTACTATCATTAGATTAAACATAGACATTCATGAAGTTACTTCAGTGACATTAATAAATTATCGTACGTTTCAGTGTTGAATTCCAATCAAAAGATGTATCCATATAATTTCATAACTTTTGTGCTATTTTTAAATGTTAATTAAAGTATTTATCACTATATCTTGATAGTCTAAAAGGCAATCCCTTTAGTCTGTGACCCCTAAGAGAAAAGACGAAAGAGGAGTAAAACAAACAAAAAGAGGTCCAACATAAAAAATTACCGACCTCCTCGCCCCTCTCGTCCGGATCACCTCTCCCTCACTTCTTCACACACGCTTCCCCCTCTGAAGTAACATGTCTTACCAGTAATTGACACTACGTTTGCGGTTACAAAGGTACCTTTGGAGACAGGTGATGTCTTATATGATCTCGTTAAAAACTTGGTAAACAGGTAAACTAATTAATACAGAAACACGGCTTCCGTCGAACCGAACTAACAGAGTAGTACATAATCTCTTCGATGACGAGATTGTTTACCCGGATAACAAAACCCGGATAAGTAGAATCACGTAGGGACGTTCGACTATCTGTAAAGTTGTTTTACTGACAGGGAATTACTCGACGTCGGACAGTCTTAACAAATCCCGAAGTACACTCCACGTCTGGTACCAGTACTGTCGGAGTCAATAATACTGTTACTCATCCTACAGATATTTTCTCAGATATATTTATGTTACTGGGAGTAAAACTATATTGTATCAACGAAAAATTAATAGTTCGAATACATATAATATCAGTGTTTTATGAAGACTTAAAACAAGGTTGTACTCGATATCTCAAAAGACTGTTTGATTTGGTTGTACTAGTGGTTTAATTTTTTGTATTTTACAAAAAGTATTAAATTTACTACCAAGAACTAAAGTTCAATAGACTTCTTTATAACGTGTTAATACCCTTGATCGATTACTTTCGTTTCGATTGTAAAAACAATATAAGATTACTATAACTCCAACTCTAAAATCGGGAGATTTTACTTATTTCGATTGAAATAAATTCGTTTATCAGGAGTCTTTTTCGTTTTGTTTTGTTACGAAACCTTTTTGTGAACTCCTGTGTATTATAAATATTTGTTCATTTATATACATAATCATTTACTCTGTCTGTAAAGATCGTGGGTGTGATACACACTCTAAAATCTTATTATTGGATGAGACCCAAGTCTCATACGTGGACAACTAAACGAGACTTCTGAACTCTCATGACAGTGGGGTTTTAGGTTCCCAGAAAGTGTCTCCAGTCATGAGTCATTTAACATTATTAAGACGAATTTTTCTTTCTTATATAACCGTTAAAACTAATGTACAAACGAGTTTCGTTCTCACTTAAGAGGGAGTCTTGTCTGCTTACGTGAAAGAGTCTCCCTACCACACGGTCAGTCTCGGTCTCAGTTGTACGGACTTTGTAGGGGAAACGGTTTTCAATTAATACTGTGAACTCTTTTCGAAGGATATACAAAAATTTAACACATAAAGTCAAAATGAAGAGACACGTTCCTCGTCACTACCTTGTAGTAACACATACCAGATACAAAAATGATAAAGAGGTATGTCTTAGTTACTGACACAGGAATTTTAAGTGTCTACCTTTAGTGGTAGGACATCGATGGTTGTCACTGTGAATTAGTCAATTATTGACTCCTAATTTGAATTAAGTCTAATTAAACATAATCATATCTCAAACATTTAGTTAACGAAAGTATAATTAAATGTACAACAGATCTGTACTGTAGTACAACTAAGAAACACACCAAGTTGATGATTAATGTCTGAAACTCCCATTGTCTACGTTTGAAAAACAAATTTCGAAATTTGTATTTAGTCCCGATCCCACCACCAGGTTAAACAAAATTCAACCCTAAAAAAATTCGATCCATGTTTTGATGTACAATTTCAGACTTTACTTTTATTAAATTGGACGAATTGTACCTTTACCGAAGACCATTTCTACTTTTCCTTATCTAAATTAACGACCCCTCTATTTAAGATTTTTGTCTTCTTTTAACAAGTTCTAATTTGGTTATAGGGGTTACGATTTAACTATTCACTCTCTGACTTTGTAATAATTTTATTAACCATCAATGTCTAAAGTCAAACGTAAAAATAGACAAGGTAAATCTCAGATTTAAAGTGTATCACCTCATTGATAAGACACTTTTCCCAAATAAATTAAGACCGTTAAGTAAATTAAGATCTTATAAAACTTGAAGAGTATCAAATTACCAGAATCAAAAGAATTATCTCGGCCCTTAACACCATTTTTCATTTGTTTGATTTTATTTATCTTTTGTAAAGGAAGAAAAGAGAGATCCTAGGTTTTTACTTTAGTCACCGGATCCAAACTCAACCTCTTTGTAATAATTTAAAGTAAGTAAATGTAATTTTTAAAAATTTGTTTTAAGTAAATGAATTTTTTAAAATCTCGTTTAAAGTAAGTGAATTTGTTACTTAAAAAGAATTTTTTGGACTTAGATGATTTCTTCGGATTGAGAATTTATACGAAAGGAATAAACCTACAATCTTATCTGTTTAGGTTGTATTAATTAGTAATAAAAGTGAAAATTAAAAGGATTTAACCGAACTTTTTACTTGAAAGGGTACAAATCTCACATTACAATGTCAATGGACCAAACAAATTTACTTATAGTCAATATATTATATGACAAATATTCAGATAAAAATGAATAACCCTACAGGTAAAATTAGGAAGGTTTTTATCATGATAAATATACGAATACTCTATGAGTAACGTTCTTCTCTTTTTCTGAACTACAATACAGTTTAACTAAGTGTATCAACGACAAGAACTGACATGACCTTCCTAATTTACGGTCACTACAACATAGAAACGATATACTTATAATGGGAATTTCTTACTCTAAAGTTGAGTCGATAAAGATGACAAAAGACATTAAATATACCTTCTGACAGGGATGAAAATTTTAGGACCTTTAAAAGTGGAAGTACCTCGATAGAAATTTACAATCCAAGGTTTATCCTCTTCCTCATGTAGTTCCGACATATAACAGTGGGACGAATAATTTGAATATACGTCTCATGTAGTACTCTTTACGACCCGACCCTTTTTTGTGTTCGACCTTAGTTCTAACGGTCCTCTTTATAGTTATTGGAGTCTATACGTCTACTTTGGTGGGAATACTGTCTTTTACTTCTTGATTTCTCGGAGAACTACTTTCACTTTCTCTTCTCACTTTTTCAACCGAATTTCGAATTGTAAGTCTTTTGATTCTAGTACCGGAGTCCAGGGTAGTGAAGTACCGTTTATCTACCCCTTTGTCACCTTTGTCACCGACTGAAATAAAAAGACCCGAGGTTTTAGTAACGTCTAACACTAACGTCGGTACTTTAATTTTCTGCGGATAGGGAACCTTCCTTTCTATACTGGTTGGATTTGTCGTAAAGTACAGAATTAAAGGAGAAGGAAACTTGTGTTAGATTTTATTTGTTAAAAGAAAAAGAATAAACGGAATCTATTTACTACATAGTATGATTTATTAAAAAGAGGGGTCGAACCTGAATGTGAGTTAAATATGTTTAAATATGTTTAATGTCACTCTTAAAAATTTATACTAGAGATTTATAGAAGTCTAGTGTGGTTCTTAGATTTAATGACAGACCTACGTTGACACGTTCTTCTTTTTTTACCTATAAGGTCTGAACCCGTCTTATCAAAATAAATGTGTTACATGGACACCGGGTCTTATTACAAACCGACCTTCCTTTTTATGGTAAGAGTGAAAGTGTGTATGTTGAGTTCTGTTACAATACTGAAGTCAGTTTTCATTCAATTCAATCTAACAGTCTCAAGTTTCGATACCTTACTTTACAAAGAAACCTTACTTTCCTACCCTTCGTCGTTTTAAGCTGGGGGTAAAGTCATAAAGAATTTCAACATAAAATATTGGTAAATAACAAGAGTTGTGATGTTTCCATAAGTCTCTTTTAGTTAATAGACCATCGGAATATCGATTAGCATTTATCCGAACCTAAAGTTTTATAGTCAACGAGTTAGTACAGGTTGAAAAACGTTGGGGTACCTGACATCGGAAGGTCCGAGGAGACAGGTACCCTAAGAGATCCGTTTTTATGACCTCACCCAACGGTAAAGGAGGAGGTCGTCTGAAAGGGTTGACATGTATTTCATCTGAAGTAATTACACGTAATCTCCTATGGGGTCCAATTGATCTTTCAACAGAGAACTTGGATATTTAAGATATGGTTAAGATGTGGAGACCAACCGACTAACAAACAAAGAAATAAATCCAAAATTCCACTTACAGGACCCCGATAAACAAAGGTAGTTAGACTAACGTTTAGATTTCCGAGTCAACTTTACAGATAAAAAGAACAGTAGGAGTCTTCTCTAACGACGTCTAGATGAGATACTAAGAGTAAGAAGAGTCGAATGTTATGTTTATCGAATGGTAAAAAACGTTAGATACAGAATATTATTTCGTCACGATTTTTTAATTTATCTTCTTACAAGTCAACGGTATATCCGATACTTTTACTAAACGACCACCACTAAAAATTCGAACTTAGATTTATCTAAATACTTCTTACCGTGAACCTTCTACCAAGTTTAAAACGATAAATTCCATAGAACTTTAATATCCGAGTGAGAGAGATTTTAAAGTTTTTCGTATCTCGAATCCAAGAACTCTCATATCGTCACTATTTTCGCAAGAAGTCGAGTCAAGTCAAGTGAGCGAGTCAGCACAGGTTGAGAAACGTTGGGGTACTTAGTCGTGTGGTCCGGAGGTACAGGTAGTAGTTGAGGACCTCAAATGGGTTTGAGTACAGGTAACTCTGCCACTACGGTAGGTCGGTAGAGTAAGAGCCAGTAGGGGAAGATGAGGACGGGGGATAGGGAGGGTCGTAGTGAGAAAAGGTTACTCAGTTGAGAAATGTACTCTACCGGTTTCATGACCTCCAAGTCGAAATCGTAGTCAGGAAGGTTTTTGTGGATCCTGACTAGCGCAAATCTTACCTGACCAACCTAGAGGAACGTCAGGTTTCTTGAGAGTTATCAGAAGAGGTTGTGGTGTCAAGTTTTCGTAGTTAAGAAGCCGTGAGTCGGCAGAAGTGACAGGTTGAGAGTGTAGGTATGTACTGATGACCTTTTTGGTATCGGAACTGATCTATCTGGAAACAACCGTTTCATTACAGAGACGAAAACTTATACAATAGATCCAACCAGTATTGAAAGGAAGGTTCCTCATTCGCAGAAAATTAAAGTACTGACGTTAGTGGTATACGTCACTAAAACCTCCGGGTTTTTTATTTCAGACTGTGACGAAGGTGACAAAGGGGTAGATAAACGGTACTTCACTACCCTGGTCTACGGTACTAGAATCAAAAGACTTACAACTCGAAATTCGGTTGGAAAAGTGAGAGGCGAAAGTGAAAGTAGTTCTCCGAAAAATCAAGAAGAAGTGAAAGACGGTATTTCCACCACGGTAGACGTATAGACTCCAATAACTATAAAGAGGGTCGTCAGAACTAAGGTCGAACACAAAGAAGGTCGGGTTGTAAAGAGTACTACATGAGACGTATATTCAATTTATTCGTCCCACTGTTATATGTCGGAACTGCATGAGGAAAAGGATAAACCTTGGTCAGACAACAAGGTACAGGTCAAGATTGACAACGAAGGACTGGACGTATATCCAAAGAGTTCTCCGTCCAGTCCACCAGACCATAAGGGTAGAGAAAGTCTTAAAAGGTGTCAAAGAACACTAGGTGTGTCAGTTTACGAAACCGTTTCGAAAGTATCAGTAAAGATTTTTCGTAGTGAAGTATCAAAAGACAGTGGTCACCAAGAGATTATATGAACATCTTCCTCCCGTGTCTTTTGGTTCTTATTTTTATCGATTCGAGAGGTGTTAACCCGAAGGACGAAAGAAAGGGACAAGTTTCTTTTCTCCTCTGTGGTAGAACGGTATCTTCGAAGTGTCTGTTGACCCAGAGAGGTCACTGTCAGCCGTAAACTACGGGGTATAGAGAACCAAGAAGAACAACGGTTACTAGCCGGACCGCTACCACCACTTTACCCTCGTTAATTAGATATCTACTCCCTCCCGAAGGAAATTGTCAACTTCGTATGGAAGACCATGCTAAGGTTTCTGAACATCACAAAAATTACACCCTTAAAGAGGTTCAAGTTCATTTCAAAGTCTATAATACAGTATCGTGGCCGACTCACTATCCACAACCTCCATCAACTCAACCATTTTAAGAACTTTTGTCAGTAAAAAGTCGTACTACGATAGTGAATTCAGATCCACCTGTTCTAACCCTGTAGAAGGTTGATTCCATCTCTGCAGACTAGAGACGTCTAAGAAAACCATGGACGACTCTAAGTCGACCCACTACCAGAGACTGTGTACACGTTGTCGGTGGACATGTACGAAAAGTCACTTTAGTATCGTGGTTCTCTCCAAGTCAAGTAGGTCAGACCTTCTCGACGAGTCGTTTCAGAAGTCCCGTCTAAGTCTCTTAGGTCTTGAGGGTCTTTCCAAATCAGTGTCATTTAAACACAAGACTCGTTCTAATAGTTGTTACCCTAGACTTTCAACCTCCGGAAGGTCCGACTCTAAGACGTTTAACCTTGTCACTCTGTCTTCCGGTACGTCCCACCTGTGTACCTAGTGTCTCAAGTTGTCCAGGTCCACAACATCTTCTTTTCCCGACTTTACAAGTTGATTGTCAACAAGGTATTTACTAGCACCTATCGCCTTCCGTTGATGGGGAGCCCTGTTCTCGGCTGGTTGGTGTAGACCCATCTCCAAAGGTTTTCTACGAGTTTAAGGGTTTGTGTCAGATTGGAAAGGTATGTGGAGAGTAACCCACCAGAAACTTAAGAATCCTTCAACTGAAGACTTACACAGTAAATTTAATAGAACCAAAGTAAACAGTAATAATAGGATGCAAGGAAAAAAAAAAAAAAAAAATCTTGGTCCTTGAGTAGGACTCCTAACTAGGACCTTGACAGAATTTGTTGTCATCTCCCTAGACTTATTAGAGAAGAAAATTGAAGTCTCACAATAATTTTTATTTACTTATAGGATACGTTTATTTAAACTTATACGATCCTCGTTTTATCCACTTCTATTAACCTTTGAGACTTCACAGTACAGAAAACAATCATGAGGGTATAGTGCAAGAGTACTTTGGATAACCTTATTCTAGTTATTCTATTGTCATTTCATAAGTTATACCTTATAATCCAAAAAACACATTTTTTATAAAAAACACATATAGTAGACGTTCATCTCAGTCTAAAGAAAGAAAAGACAAGACACACACACACACACACACACACAACGGAAAATAAGGGCAAAAGTACGGAATACGGTGAATCTTGAAGGTCGTGATACAACTTACTCCCACCACTCTCATCTGTAAGGACGGAACAAGGGGTATTAACCTTCTTTCATGAGTGAACAGAAGTGATAATTCTTATCGTTATCGACATAAAAAAATCTAGTCAACTCCTTAAAGACGAGATAAACATGAAAAGACTCTCGAAAATAGTATTTACTCATAATTTGAAACAGTTGTAAAAAAGACCTGACTTATACTACGGAGTCAAAAAGGAGAAGTCGGACAATTATATCACTTAATATGACTAACTAAAGTTTTATAACTTGATCTGATCATAGGGTCCTATGAACCAGTACCATATATTATAAAAATACAAAACGAATGAATATAAACGATTCTAAAATTTCTAATAATACAGAAATAAATCCTCTCGATAACTAAAAAAAAAGAAAGGAAAAAAGTAACCCCTCATTACCCGTTCTCTTCCGTCCATGTAGGAAACCAAAACCTTAGTCACTTGGTTTGAAGTATTTTACTTATCTCTTCATACGGGAAGAGAAGACAAAAGATTTTCTCTAATCTCTTAATCATAATTAAGAAGAAATTACAAACGTCCTAAAATGTGACTTTTATAGACCTGGAACTTTGAAGAAAAGATTTTCACAATTTTAATGTTTAATTTAAAAGAATCATAAATAATACGTCTCATGTAGAACTCTTTGCGACCTGACCTTCTTTGTGTTCGACATTAGTTCTAAGGACCCTTTTTATAGTTATTGGAGTCTATACGTCTACCGTGGTGGAAATACCGTCTTTCACTTCTCCTTGACTTCTCGGAGAACTACTTTCACTTTCTCCTCTCACTTGTTCAACCGAATTTCGAGTTGTAAGTCTTTTGTTTCTAGTACCGTAGACCAGGGTTGTGAAGTACCCTTTATCTACCCCTTTGTCACCTTTGTCACAGTCTGAAATAAAACCCCCCGAGGTTTTAGTGACGTCTATCACTAACGTCGGTACTTTAATTTCTACGAATGAGGAACCTTCCTTTCAATACTGGTTGGATCTATCGTATAAGTTTTCGTCTCTGTAATGAAACGGTTGTTTCCAGGTAGATCAGTTCCGATACCAAAAAGGTCATCAGTACATACCTACACTCTCAACCTAACACTTCTTTCGACTCGTGGCTTCTTTACTACGAAAACTTGACACCACAACCTCTTCTGAGAACTCTCAGGGAACCTGACCTTCCTCTAGGTTGGTCACGTAAGACTTCCTCTGACCAGGACCCACAAGAAACCTTCCTGACTACGATTTCGACTTTGAGGTCATGAAACCGGTGAAGTACGCTTCTCAACTGAGTAACCTTTTCTGACTACGACCCTCCCTAACCCCCATCCTCCTCTTCCCCGGCTGTCTCCTACTCTACCGACCTACCGTAGTGGCTGAGCTACCTGCACTCAAACTCACTTGAGGTCCTCAACCCCCACCTGTCCCTCCGGACCGCACGACGCTAAGTACCCCAGCGTTTCTCAACCTGTACTGACTCGCTGACTTGACGTGACTTGCCTATCCCTATAAGTCAAAGAGATTAAGTATAGTCCACTTAACACCAATAAATACAAGAAACTCCTTAATCAGATAAAACATGTACATTCATCTTAATACACGTAATACATTTAATATATCCATCTTAAGAAACCTGGTACAGGATACATAACAAAACTTCAAGTGTCGTAGACATTATTATAGGGTATATTAAAGAATGTAAACTACACATATCACAGATAAAAAAAGAACAATCACAACGATTTCTAAATAGTCAAAATAACTTGAAATGTTCTTGATCGAGTATCGAAGTAACTAACAAAAAAGATGACACAAGGACAAAAATTAAATTAACTAAAGAATAGAAGTCGTAAAGGAAAAAGACAAAAGTAGTCTAAAGAAAACGAGAAGAAAAAGAGATAAGAACTCCTACTACGAATCTAACAAATAAGTCTGGAAATAAGAAAAGATTACTTACGTAAATCACGATATTTAAAAAGAAGGGTCTCTCGTGTAAGCCATACTAAAGTTCAAAATTTGAAACAACTTCAAGTAAGATACCGAACTCTATACCAGACAGAACCATACACAAAGTACCGTATACTAAAGATGACAAAAGATGACAATAACCCTGAAAAATACAAGATATTTACAGTCATTCTAGGACAACTAACTATCACAACAATTCGAGAAGATTTATTAACGACTGAAAGAAAAATCAACAACTTTTTCCTCACAACTCCAGAGGTTAATATTAACACTTAAGCAAGTGAAAAAGAAAGTCAAAAGAGTCCAAAACAAGATGTATAAAACGACGAATTATTGTAAACTATGTATACATTAACACTATCGACACCTCACTTAACTAGGAAAATAGTAGTACATTACAAGAAAAGACAGATACCATTAAAAGAAACGGGTGGACGTTACACCCTCTGAACTTAAGGGACCTCTTCCCTTACCACCGGGTGAGGTCACAGGAACGGACCTCTTAAGGTACCTGTCTCCTCGGACCGTCCCCGCAGGGACCCCATTGTTTCTCAACCTGTACTGACTCACCGAAAGTGAAGTGAAATAACAGACTATAATTTTACCGGTAAGAACATAAATAAACTATTTACAAACGTAAATTATAGGAAGAAAGTAGTAAAATGAAAGTCAGATATGGAAACGTGAATTTCACTACAAGTTCCCGTCCCTCCCAAGAAGTAGTGAGGATCCACCTTACCCTCAAAGGCTAGGAGAAACTCCAGGTGACCATAGTACCATTCTCACCGGTACCATTTGTAAGGTTGGGAGGAGATCAGGAAGAAACTGTGATAAGATCATCTCTTTCCTGTCCGTCAGTGAAACAGTGGTAGATCGTCCCTACTTTAAGAAATAAACAGTAAGATTGTAGTAGGGTCACCGCTACAACTTAACGGAATACCGTCGGAATGTCTACACCTTCAACTCCAAGGTGTCAGTCAGAAACAACCACAGTAACCTTAGTCCGGTGTAAAAAAAAACAGACCACAGTCAAGTCAAGTAAAGTCAGTGAGTCAGTACAGGCTGAGAAACGTTGGGGTACTTAGCGTCGTGAGGTCCGGAGGGACAGGTAGTGGTAGAGGGTCTCAAGTGAGTCCGAGTGGAGGTAGCTCAGCCACTACGGTAGGTCGGTAGAGTAGGACCCAGCAGGGGAAGAGGACGGGGGTTAGAGAGGGTCGTAGTCTCAGGAAAGGTTACTCAGTCGAGAAGCGTACTCCACAAGTTTCATGACCTCGAAGTCGAAATCATAGTAAGGAAGGTTTCCTTAGGACAGACCACAAGTCGACGTTATTTCACCAATAACAGATTTTCCAAACAAAACGATCCGATAAGGAAACCACTTTCTCGTCCGAAAACGATATTAAAAAAACAGACACGAAAAACCATAAAGAAAGAACGGGTAAACAAGTCGAAATTCGACCCTTTATACTCTGTTCTTTTTTTAGGTCCTATGACTGGTGACAAAAGGGAGTCAAAGACTCCAGGGACTTTTTAAATAGTGGAAGAGAGGTATAAAGTCACAGAAAAATACAAAGAGAATACATTATACAGGTCTGCAAACCAACTTGAAGTACTATTAAAATTTTCATACGGATGGGACTACGACCGTTTCTAATTTCCGTTTTCCTTTTAGCCCGTCGTCTCCCATTCTACCAATCTATTGTTTTGGTTACGAGACTTGCACTTAAACTCGTTTGAGACCCTCTATCACCTCCTGTCTCCTCGGACCACACGACGTCAAGTACCTAACGTTTCTCAGTCTGTACTGAATCTTCGACTTGTTGATTGCTGTTATGAGACAGAATGGTTCTTCACCTTCAGAGACCATATGTAAAATTTTCTATATTTGGATTTTACATACTAAACAATTTAAAAATTTATAAGATTGGTATCGACGACGACGACGACGATTCAGTGAAGTCAGCACAGACTGAGACACACTGGGGTATCTACCGTCGGGTGGTCCGAGGGGGTAGGGACTCTAAGAGGTCCGTTCTTGTGACCTCACCCAACGGTAAAGGAAGAGGTTACGTACTTTCACTTTTCACTTTCATTTCAGAGAGTAAACACAGACTGAGAATCACTGGGGTACCTGACGTCGGACGGTCCGAGGAGGTAGGTACCCTAAAAGGTCCGTTTTCATGACCTCACCCAACGGTAACGGAAGAGGTTTAAGATTGGTATCTATTTATTTATTTATATTCAATCTGGACCTACAGAGAACTTAGAGTCATTTAATAAACAGTCCAAAATTTATTATTTCTAAAAAACCACGTATAAAATATTAACCGTAATGATTATAGATTTAAGAATCAGTTTATCAGGGTTTAGAGTCACTGAATGTTCTCGTTTGAAGAAAGAGAGAATGTTTTACCAGGAGCAAAGATACCAAGATGAAATTGACACAATCTGAATACAAAAGACCAAGTCTCGATACTTAGACGAGTAAAACAAATAACAACAAAAAAGAAGTGAGATCCAAGTTCCGATTTCCTTGTTGGAGGGAGCCGTATGTGATGAGAAAGTACCGTTCTCGTTCTTACTCTTTAACTGCCTGTCTGTATTTTCATCACATGACAAGGAAAACGAGTATAAAATCACCCTTTCATTCAGTTCACAGGTTTGGATTTTGGTTGACCCACCTCTTTGTATGATAAAGGTATCCCCTGTCCGTTTAACTAAACCATATGGAAGACTTTATATTTTACACAGTTTTTATAAAAAAATAATTTCTACGTTTGTAGTAGATCCGTTTTTCATCGAGATATTATGTAACACTTTAAAAAGTGTTTACGTAATTTTCTATTTTTTTATGATTAATTGTTTTACCACACAGTCAATCCAATGACTTTTGTACAATCAATAGTTGAATTTAAAGTTCTCTATTTGTAATATTTTCGATACAAGTCCGAACATGAAAAGTCGGATAATTACAAAATGAAACGTAGGGATTTAGAGGTAATCTTATATCCATGTAGATATCATTGTCTCTATATAGAGTTATATAGATATATAAGGTAACAAAGGACTTTAGAACATAATTCCCGTCTGTGTCTTATTAAGTATTTTACTATCGTTCTCCTTTTTTTCCTAAAAATCCGTCGACCTCACTCTTCTTTTCAATCTTTCTTTTACAAGCGATGACCCTTGATAAAATTCATTTCCTAGACCCCGTTTTAAAATGTATCGACGAAGAAAGATTTACTCTCTTAACTAAAAATAGGGACGTTTAAGTTATCACTCGAGTATACTCAAGGTGTATTTCTTAAAGTTGTATCTCTTTCGGTGTGTCACAACACTCTTTATTTAATCAAACACCGCGAATGGAAATAAATCAATGTATAGAACTATAAAAGACTATTAAAGTTCACCTAATATGATCAATGGATTGGACTAAGTTTTCGTTGAGTTCATTTAAATTGAGTTGTAACGAATTATGAAAGATATAAGTTCCAAGAGATCTATCATTTAAACCTTTTGAGTTGTCACCGGTGTCCTCACCTTTTGTAGTCAAAAGTAAGGTTAGGGTTTCTTCGTGTTACGGTTTCTTACGAGTTCGATGACGTGTTAAGGTGAGTAGAGTGTGCAATCATTTCTTATTAGTTTTAAGAGGTTCGGTCCGAAGTTGTCATGCACTTGATATTTGAAGGTCTACAAGTTCCACCTAAATCTTTTCCGTCTCCTTGGTCTCTAGTTTAACAGTTGTAGGCAACCTAGTAGTTTTCTCGTTCTCTAAAAGTCTTTTTGTAGATGAAGAAGAAATAACTGATACGGTTTCCGAAACTGACACACCTGCTGTTGTTTGACACCTTTTAAGAAGTTCTCTACCCTTGTGGTCTGGACTGGACGGAGAACTCTTTAGACATACGTCCAGTTCTTCGTTGTCACTATTGACCTGTACCTTGTTGTCTGACCAAGGTTTAGTCCTTTCCTTATGCAGTTCCGACATATAATAGTAGGACGAATAAATTGAATATACGTCTCATGTAGTACGCTTTACGGTCCGACCTTCTTTGTGTTCAACCTTAGTTCTAACGGTCCTCTTTATAGTTATTGGAGTCTATAGGTCTACTGTGGTGGGACTACCGTCTTTCGCTTGTCCTTGATTTCTGGGGGAACTACTTTCAGTCTCCTCTGACTTTTTAGACCCAATTTTGAGTTGTAAATCTTTTGATTCTAGTACCGTAGACCAGGGTAGTGAAGTACCGTTTATTTACTCCTTTATCACTCTCTTAAATAAAAAAAATTTGCGGTTTTAGTGACGTCTACTACTGACGTCGTTACATTAATTTTCTGCGAACGAGGAACTTTCTTTTCAATACTGGTTGGATCTGTCGTATAATTTTTCGTCTCTGTAATGAAACGGTTGTTAGTAAGTAGATCAGTTTCGATACCAAAAAGGTCATCAGTACATACCTACACTCTCAACCCGGTATTTCTTTCGACTCGTGACTTCTTAACTACGAAAACTTGACACCACTACCTCCTCTGAGAACTCTCAGGGAATCCAACATTTCTTTAGGTTGGTCAGGTAGGATTTCCTCTAGTTTGGACTTATAAGTAACCTTCCTGACCACGATTCCGACTTTGAGGTTATGAAACACTTCTCGACTGAGTAAACTTTCATGGCACTACGACCCTTTCTAACTCCCGTTCTCCTCTTCCCCTGTTGTCTCCTACTCTACCGACCTACCGTAGTGACTGAGTTACCTGTATACAAACTCATTTGAGACCATCAACCGTTACCTGTCTCTCCGGACCGCACGACGCGAGGTACCCCAGCGTTTATCAGTCTGTACTGACTCATTGACTTGATTTCATATCTATCATTAACATTTGTGTTTACAGACTGTCCATTAGTTTAACCGTGTATCATCTGGGAGTTTCTCCGAATTGGTTAAATATATAACAAATTAATGAGATTATCTTTTCAACTCTGTCTAGAGGTTCATCTATTTTACAATCAATTATACAGTATAGAGACGATCTATATACTCTTCATAATTACCTTGAAGTTCGTTCTCGTTAATATACGAAAATCACCTATCCTTATATACCCTTTCTCTTTTGTTTTTCCATAAAACACCCCCTCTAAACTGTATCCGAAATTCAAAATCCACGTTGAGATCGTTAGTTCACACCCTCTATTCACCTTCCTCCGAAATTCTACCACCGCATCCTTCAAATGTCTGTCTTGTTCAGATATTGACGTTTACCTTACACACACCACCCATGATTCAGTGAAGTCCACACAGGTTGAGAAACGCTGGGATACCCGACATCGGGCGGTCCGAGGAGACAGGTACCCTAAGAGGTCAGTTCTTACGACCTCACCCAACGGTATGGGAGGATGTCCCTTACAAAGACTGGACCGTTACCTTGGGTGTAGAGAAAGTAGAGGACGTAACCGTCCGTCTAAGAAATGGTGATCACGGTGGACCCTCATTAAAGGGGGTTTTCTCTGGAGTTTTAACTTGCTTCTCTTGGAGGTTTTTTTCCTATTTTCTTTGAACTTGAAAACGATTTAAATTTTTTTTTTTTTTTTTTTTGTCGTAACTATACCCGAACTGTTCCTTTTTGGGTGTGGGGTCGGACCGTTAAGTGTTAGTCCTCTCTAGTGTTTCAATACCTAGAAAAGAGACTCACTCGTTCCTTAAACTTGAGATGTAGTCCACGAACTCAAGGGGTTTGTGGACTGAACCTTTTTAGTTACTCCTTATTCGAATCCTTTTGATGTCTTGACGTACCTTCTTTTTTTTTTTTTTTTGTGAGAATTTCCCGAGTACTCGTCCGTGTGTGTTGGTTTTTTGGTCGTCATTTCTTACACTAACTTTTTACGTACCCGGAATCCACTTCCTTCGCACGAATTGATTAGAACTTCGTAGACGGTCTCTGAGTCTTTTGTTGACTCTGTGAGAAACTCCTGATTCAATGACCGTCCACAATAAATACGTTAGAGTCCGATGGTATAATGATTATCACCCAACAGTAAAGGAAGAGGTCCCCTAGAAGGACTGGGCCCCTAACTTGGATCCAGAGGGTGTAACGTCCGTCTAGGAAATGGTAGACTCGGTTTATGACCGTATCCTCTCCTGGTAAAACCTTAAGAGGTGGTAACTGTGGTCACCCGTGTGAGACGACTCTCGGAGATGTTGACACCAAATCGACCAGGTCACTATTGGGACGGGTTATCACGGGGTACTGTCGGGGACAACCTAGGAAGTTGGTTGGGTCCCGGGTTGTGAGGGACATTCACAGGGTGTTGTCAACGTCGGGATTGTGTTGTCCTCCCTTTTTGTCGCGTGTAACCCCTGTGGAGGAACTCACGAACCGAGACCATCGGTTCGTCCTATCACAGAGACTCGGGGTGTCAAACAGGGGAGTTATTCCATTGAAGAAGTTCTGACCCCCTCTGTACAATATGTAAATTACGTACTTTTGTTTACGTTTCTTAATCCGTTTTACTCCTCTGTTTCCTTATACAACGTCAACTTTTTTTTTTTTTTTTTTTTTTTCTACTTTGAAGTCTTTTTCTTGATGTGTTTTACCTCTATTCGTTAAATGGACTGTATTTCAGACCAGTATTTCTACGAGTGGTTTGAGTCTTCTTACGTATTTGAGTCACTCTAAAAGTTATTTATCTTGTATAGTCTTTCATGGTTTGTCTTCAATATTGACTGGACTTTTTCTTTTTTTATGACCTACCCAAGTTGTCGTCTGACATACTCCATCTTCCTTAGTCACTAGACCTTCTGTTTTGTTACCTTGAGTGGGTCTCTCTTGTCTTTTTACTTTTTTCTTAAATTTTTCTTCTGTCGAATTCCCTGAAAGCCTGTTATAGACGTCTTATTATGAACGACACGACACGACACGACACGAATCAGCGGGTCAATGCAGGCTGAAAAACACTGGGGTACCCGACATGGGGTGGTCCGAGGAGACAGGGACCCCTAAGAGGTACGTTCATATGACCTCAACCAACGGTACGGTAGGAGGTCCCTTAGTAGGTTTGGGTCCAAAACATAGGTCCGGAGGATGTGACTCGGTAGTCCTTTCGGGTTTTTATGACGTCACCCATCGGATAGGGAAGAGGTCCCCTTGAACGACTGGGTCCCTAGCTTGGCCCCTAAGGACGTCACATCCGTTAAAGAAATGCTCGACTCAATGGAACCCTCGGGTAGAATATGGTATGTGCTGAGGTTTACCTAATCTCTGAAGTTACACTCCGGACTATCGTGTTTTAAGAATCTCTTTTTATATCATTAAATTAACTGGAACCTGGATTACTGTGAAAACACCGAGACTGAGGTTTCTGTTTTCTTTGTTTTCGTTTTTATTTACCCTGGTGTAGTTTTCAAAGACGTGTTTCTTTTGAAATTCTTTTACTTTTCTATTAGATGACTTACTCTCTCCTTTAAAAGTCTAGCATACGAGGTATCCCCAGTGATACGTTTTATATATTTTTTGAGTATGTTAAGTGTTCTATTTTGTTTGTTGACCTAAAATTTTACATGTTTCTCAGACTTGTCTGTAAAAAGGTTTTTCCTGTGTGTCTACCAATTGTCCATGAACTTTTCGACAACTTGTCGTGATTAATAACCCTTTTATGTTTAGTCTTGGTGTTACTCTAGAGTATAGTGTGGACCATCTTATTGACAATAACTCTTCTTTTTTTTTTATATATCATTTACAACCTCTCGAACACCTCTTTTACGTTAGAAATATGTAACAATAATTCTGACATTATCACGTCGGTGATCCTTTTTGTCATATCTCTCGGAGTTTTTTAATTCTGATGTTGATGGTATACGGGGTTTATAAAGTGAAGACCTATAAATAGACTTTTTGTACTCTTATGATTAAGTTTCTCTATATACGTGGAGATACAAGTTACGTCGAAATAAGTATTATTGGTTCTATATCTTTATTCGATTCACAAATCCTAGTTACCTATTGTAAAACTATGTATATATTACCTTATATACATATATTACCTTATATATATAAATATATGTATTTCCTTATGATGAGCTGGTATATTTTCTACCTTTGTACGGTAGACATTGTTGCACCCACCTGGTACTTCCATAATACGGTTCATCTTATTCATTTCTTTCTTTTTATGACATACCAAAGTGAGTATATATCTTAGAATTTTTTGTTTATTTTGTTTTGTATGAGTACCTATGTCTCTTGTTTAATCACCGATGGTTCCCTCTTCCCTGAACCCCTTCTATTCATTCTTCGTCCTAAGATTCGTTTTCTATGATTATACTTACATCGATGTTATCTTCTACTCTTCTGAGTGTCCCTCCGATTAAGAGACATAATCAGTAGAACCTGACGGTATTGTTTTATGGTGTCCGACCCACCGAATTTTCTGTTTTAAATAAAAAAGTGTCAACACTACCGATCTATACGTTCTAGTTAAACAGTCATGTAAACCAAAGTTCACTCCGGAGAAGGACCGAACATTTACGGATGGAAGAAGGATATAGAAATATACTGGGAAGGAGAACTAGGAACACCTCTCACTCGAGACCAAAGGGGAGAAAAGCATATTCCTATGGTCAGAATATTCTAATCCGGGGTCATACACTGTAGTAATTAATGGGAGGAAATTCCAGGATAGATTTTATATCAGATGACCCGAATCCCGAAGTTGAACACTTAGAAGTTCCCTATATTAGGTCGAATATTGTCAGGGGTTTCACCTTTAAAAAGTTCTGTCCGACTCTTAAACCCTAAATCAAGTCAATCTTAATCCTTCGGTAACTGTGTTTTTGGACCCAATCCTCGCACTGAAACTTTGAAAGTATGTCTAAAGGAATTTTTTCCATCTTGAAGAACTAATGGAAGATCATCAGGACCCCAATATATACTGTTTCGGACAACAATTCTGAGTTTTTATTACTAATAAGTCTATACATACCTCAAAGTAAAATCTAGTTCCTTATTTTCTTAAAATTTATTTAGAAGTAAACACTATCTTATATTTATATGAAAACAACAACGGGTCAGTGATTGCATTTGCGTTGATGAGTAAGGTTAGCTGTATAAACCGTATCATTCTAATAGGGTAGTTTTAAGACTCGACATCAAGATGTACGGACGTGTTTAAGTCTCGGAGAAATTTTATGAACTTTGATTTATTCGGTGAACTTGATCTGTATGCAAGATAAAATATTAATGATATTTTTATACTTATCGTTAGTTTTTTATTTAGTCTCAAAGACGGAAACGACTGACTTATACCAAAATTCAACTGAGAAAATGACGAAATGTCTACTGATTTTTGGAAAACAGTAAAGTAAGTAAAAACTGATCTCTTTTAATCTGTACTAAATACCTTCAAATTTTATTCCGTTATTCTTCACCTTACTATTTTTGTGTTAGAGTAATTAAGTGTTGGATTTTTAAGACGTGGCGACCTCGGACACGAGATCTCGGACCTTCGGTGTTCAGGACTTCGGGCAGACGGGATCTCAGACACGAGTCGTTGTTCTCTTCGGCGACGTTACTCTTCGTGTTCGTGGTACTGAAGATCAACTGAACAGGGGTGAGAGGTGTTGATCTCTTTTTGGGCGTGTCGTTGCTTCTGGGCCGTGTCGGTTTTTTGTTGAGACGGTGGGTTTCCCCTTTGATAAAACTAAAAAAAGAGTCTTAAAGGTTATAACGGATGTATTAGGTTCAAACAGTGTACGAATTTATAAGAGACCGGAATAGAAACACTTGAGTCACGAATACGAGAATTAAAAATGAATGAACCCACGTAAAAGGATAGATAATATTATCTATTCACTACTTCTGTATAATTTAAGAAAAGATAGTTTTAAACAATTTCATTAAGTATGATCGGTATTAAAATTTTTTGGGATTTTCTTACAAAAATATTAAATAGTAAAGTCCGACTTATGACTTCTTATCGTTTCCTATAAAATAGTATATACTAAAGACTCATTTTGTACCGTTATATTCCTATAAACAAGGAAGATGTTGTTACGTCTTCTGACTAAGAGTCCCTTTCCTTGTTGTAGTACACACGATTGAGACCAAATGGTGAAAACAAACCAAAGGTTTTCATTTGTAAACTTACTGCAGAGTAAACTTACTTTTACCTATTGTTCAATAATATTTATATATCTCAACGTCCCAAAACATTAGAGGGTTTATTATTTGTTCTTGTAAACCACCCTTACATGTATAATTTTTAGATTCCTTTTAATATAAAAATTTCAGTTCGATAGAGAAATACAAGAGACAAAAGTATGTGGACAAATGTATCGTTCCTTTCCGACTACTATTAAAAAATAGTCCACCTCGTCTCGGACAGTCTCTTTCCATTCATACGGATCGGACTCAATATAACCTTCTTACTATTGAACGGATCTCTGGATCTTTGATTGAACTTAACAACAAAAGATCGGAATCCCTTATTAACTACCCCTCTTATCATAGTTGATCATAGTTGTTTGATCATAGGTGTTTTTTAATTAGTCAACTAGAATCTTTCTTTACCGTTCAAAATAAACTCGGTTTAAACTCCTCCTCCTCCTGGGTCCAAACCAGGGACCCAGTCCTTCTAGGGGACCTCTTCCTTTACAATTGGACTAGGTCATGAGAACGGACTCTTTAGGGTACCTATCTCCTCGGACCTCCCGATGTCAGGTACGTCAGTGTTCTCACGAATCGTTGATTTGGTGGTGGTGGTGGTGGGCCTTCCTCATAGATTCTTTCTAGACTCTTGACAAGACGGTGAATCTTCGGTTCTGTGTCTATATATTCAAAAGACTCTGTCTCCTGACATGTAGTTTCCTGTATAATACCTGTCAAACGTATTAGGTCTAGATTCACAGTAGCACCATCCAGTACACTGGGAAATGTTATAGTTCTTCCTTACGATAGAAAATTATTCAACGAAACAGTTACGATCTTTCGACGACAAATACTAACTCGTCTATAACGACGACTACCCCCTCCAAACCCACTCCGTATTGTGTCTACGGTTTACGTGTCCATCTCTCTCTCCAGTGGATTCCCGTCTCTTAAAAAATACACGTTTAAAAAGAACAGAACGGTTTTTTATACTTAAAATGAAATATGGTTTGTTGACTTCTTTCTCATCTTACCCAGTCCATAACAAAAGGGTAGAGTCAGTGATTCCGGTCATCGAAGTGGATTAATGTTAAGAGATGACAAAAGAAGAGATATGGGTTAAATGTTTACTCTTTTCATTCCGAGTTCCTCTGATAGAATAAAAATGATTCTAGTAAATCAAAGACGTACCAATTCTACAAAAGAAGTAATATAGAACGGTTCGTTAAAAATTAGACGGTACTACTATCGATATACTGTTTTTCATAAAGAAAAGTACTTTTTCTATGAAAATGGTACATTGTCAAATTTAAGATTTTTACATGATGAATGAAACGAGATACTAAAATCTTGAAGATTAAAATTGACTTATATTTTTCTTTTTATCTTTTTCTTATTGGCAAATTTACCTGGACAGTTTAATATTGTACTTATACATGTTACATAGTACAAAGTACATACCATAATATGATATTACTATATATTAATACAGTCCATATTGAATGAGAAAATTTATTCAAACAGATATGTTTTATAATGGACTTTTGACCCTAATGGAGAACCATCTACAGTTCCGTTTTCTGTGTTGGTTCGGTTTCTCAACCTTTTTCTTCCTAAATAAAGAACGTCGTTCATTCCTCTTGTAGTCCCGAGAAAGGGTTTCATCACAGGTACTTGTCGTTATAACACCTTAAAAATTCGATCCATATGTACGTATGAGTATATTTCTGAACCCGTCACGTACGTATAAGTACTTCTCAGAACTCGTGTCTTTTTAAGTAATATCTTAACCCCGTTCCTAGTTGTCTCAAGTCTTAAACATCTGACTTCAGTCTTTAAGTAGGAGGTGGAAATAAGTCCCGGAAATAACGTCTTGAGTTTCTATATGTAGTATAACAATACGTATAGGGAACTCCTTCTTGATCCTGAAAATAGTGACTAGATAACAAAGAACTGACGAAAAGGAAACAAGGACGGAAGGGAGTGAAGAGAATTCTAGGAAGTAATGATTCTGGGTAAGTTCGCGTTTGTAATACCTGTCCGAGTCTAGTGTGTGACTGAATCCGGGTCTTACCGAAGAAAAAACAGTTCTTTGGGTACGGACCAAGAGAGAGAGACTTCTGAGGGATAGTACATATGAACCTCATAGAGTTTCCCCTCTCTCACTTTAACCCTTTTCTTACAAAGATCTCTAAATTCACGATCTAAGTATACCACTGGAATCCTCTCTAACCAGTCACACATCGGGTCTTTCAACGACTTTGATAACCTTCAGAAATTATAATCCTAAATACTTAGGGACACTTTAATAACAAATGGTCAAGTGGACGACAACAACAAGCTAACGATTCAGTACAGGTTAAGAAACACTGGGTCACCTGGCGTCGTGTGCTCTGAAGGGACTGGGAGTGACAGAGGACCTCAAATGAGTTTAAGTACATGTACCTCAGTCAATACGACAGGTCGGTAGATTAGCAGACAACAGGGGAAGAAGAAGACGGGAGTTAGAAAGGGTCGTAGTCTCAGAAAAGGTCACTCAACCGAGCAGTGTAGTCCCCCGGTTTCGTGCCTCGAGTCGAAGTCGGAGTAAGGTAAATCACTTATAAGTCCCACCCAAAGGAAATCCTAACTGACCAAATTAGAGGAACGTCAAGTGGACACCAGAATAGATTTCATCTTTCCAGATTTATTTGACCCCTATTTACTTACTCTTCAAATCTACCACACACTATTTGTATTAAAAGATACCGTGGGAAATATATAGAACACATAGAACACTAAATCCTATGTGAACCGTTAAACACCAAAGGTAAAGTTAAGAGTAAAAGAAGGTGTCAGTGATACGGTCGTTTTCAAAGGGGAAAGAGTACTGACTTTTTTAAATATCGACTCACTAGAGAAATTCTTTTAATCACCTCTACTACCATAAGGTCAACTCGATAAAGGTCAGGATTTTCTACTGCGACACTTTCACGACGTGAGTTATACAGTCGTTTAAACCTTTTGAGTCGTCACCGGTGTCCTGACCTTTTCAGTCAAAAGTAAGGTTAAGGTTTCTTTCCGTTACGGTTTCTTACGAGTTTGATGGCGTGTTGACGTGAGTAGAATGTGGGGTCGTTTCATTACGAGTTTTAGGAGGTTCGGTCCGAAGTTGTCATACACTTGACACTGGAAGGTCTGTAAGTTCGACCTAAATCTTTTCCGTCTCCTTGGTCTCCAGTTTAACGGTTGTAGACAACCTAGTAGCTTTTTCGTTCTCTCAAGGTCTTTTTGTAGATAAAGACGAGATAACTGATGCGGTTTCGGAAACTGACACATCTAGTGTTGTTTGACCTTTTAAGAAGTTCTCTACCCTTATGGTCTGGTGGACTGGACGAAGGACTCTTTAGACATACGTCCAGTTCTTCGTTGTCAATCTTGACCTGTACCTTGTTGTCTGACCAAGGTTTAGTCCTTTCCTCATACGGTTCCGACATATAACAGTGGGACGAATAAATTAAATGTACGTCTCATGTAGTACTCTTTACAACCTGACCTACTTCGTGTTCAACCTTAGTTCTAAAGTCCCTCTTTATAGTTGTTAGAGTCTATACGTCTACCGTGGTGGGAATACCGTCTTTCGTTTCTTGATTTCTCGGAGAACTACTTTTACTTTCTCCTCGCATTTTTTCAACTTATTTTTGAGTTGTAAGTTATTTGATTCTTGTACCATACGTCAGCGTAGAGAAGTACCGTCTATCTACCCCTTTGAAACCTTTGTCACTTTCTGAAATAAAAGAACCCGAGGTTTTATTGACGTCTACCATTGACGGCGGTACTTTAATTTTCTACGAACGAGGAACCTCCTGGTTGGATTTGTATAATTTTTCGTCTCTGTAGTGAAACGGTTGTTTACAGGTAGATCAGTTTCGATGGCAAAAAGGTCATCAGTACATACCTACACTCTCAACCTGATATTTCTTTCGACTCACGGTTTCTTAACTACGAAAACTTGACACAACAACCTTTTCTGAGAACTTTCAGGAAACCTGACGTTCCTCTAGTTTGGTCAGGTAGGAGTTCCTTTAGCCAGGACTTACAAGTAACCTTCCTGACTACAACTTCGATTTTGAGGTCATGAAGCCGATGGACTACGTTTCTCGACTAAGTAACCTTTTCTGGGACTACGACCCTTTCTAACTCCCGTCTTTCTCTTCCCCTATTGTCTCCTACTATACCAATCTACCGGAGCGACTGAGCTACCTGTACTCAAACTCGTTCGAGACCCTCAACCACTACCTACTCCTTCGGACCGAACGACGTCAGGTAACCCAGCGTTTCTCAGTCTGTGGTGACTCACTGACTTAACTTGACCAATCAGTGAATTTAAAGAAACTCAGTCAAGAAACAAAACATGTCATTAGAATTTCGACTACAAGTTGTTTGAAGAATATAAAGACTCAAACTTTATGACTTCAGATCTCTCATTGAAAATTTGTAGACACAGTTGATTTCTAAATTAATGGTAGTGTAGTTTACGGTGTGACCTTTTTAACATATTTACGTTAAAGATTCATATTTTTTGTCGATTACGGTTTAGGAATAAAAGGTTTATAAGTGATTTTAAAATTTTTCTTTAACGTTATATTTTAGTATTATCGAAAGTTTGTACCACTTAAACCATCATTTAAATGAGTAATTTACTCTTTTTTGACTGATATTACTCCGACAACAAAATTTACTTACAAGTAGTGGAAACGGTCCATAATCTTCTTAGCTCTGTTGGTGTTTACCTTATCTCTTGTCCGTACAACCGACCTTCCAGGTTCCAGTTCAGAGACCGTCGTAAGTCAAAGACCACTCTCAAGAGAAGGACCTAACGTACACCGGTGAAAGAGAGGTACAGGTAGGAATGTTCCACTTCTTGCACTCGAGACCATAGAGACTATATAGACTATAGAGAGGGAGAAGAAGATTCCGGTAGTACAGACAACCTATCCGGAGTAAGAAGACTATAAATTGGAAATAGTGGAGGAGTGTACGGGACAGAGGTTTATGTCATCACAACCCCCAATTCCGAAGTTGTGTTCTTAACCTCTCCCCCACTCTGTTAAGTCAGTTCGTGATGATTTGGGGTTTCTTTATTAAATGAAAGTCATTTTGTAATATAAGACATGTTTACGAAAATATGTCTTACACATAGAGTACTTTTTGTATTTAGATGTGTTTTATCTCCCTTAAGATAACAGAAGTATCACGTCGGGAAAGGGAAAGGTGACTTTTCTCTACGAGACATCCTATCACTCTTCAAGGAACCTGACCTGAACATTTTAGATGGAGAAGAGACACAGTAAGGTTGGAGAGGGGAGTAGTGTCTAGTAGCACCATCCTACGGACTACCGCAACCGAAACTCACTACACTGGGAGTCGTGAAGGAATTTATACTTGTATTTTTCTTAGTTGTAGATCGTCAAATTTCACTTCAGTTCATTTGAGGTTTTTTTTAAAAAATTTATTATATTTTTGTGTTAAATTGAATTTTAAAATGAGTTGTTAAAAAGTTTTCTTTTAAAAAAATTTGAATGGTTTGGGTTAAATTTACTTGTATAAGGACCTAGTAAATGATAGTTATCGATCAATAATAGATCTTTGTTCAAAGGACCAAAAGTAGGGTGAAGTTTATTATATTTTCAAGGTGATACTCTTTCATACTTACCGATCGAACTAAAGGTTTTAGTAACAAAGTAAATAAAATAATTCATAACAAACCGAATATAACTTTATCGAATTCTGTAGATCAAATAACGAAGATATACGTCGACATAAAAAAAATTCAAGTACAACGTAAAATAATTAAGTTGAAAATCAAAAGAAAAGTATTTATCCTTAAGAGGTTTATGGTTCCTTATTAGAAAGATAAACTAGGTTTTATACAATTTTGTTTTGTTTTCCATACAAAATTAAAGGTGACGAGAGAACATTCACCTTAATATGTATAACAAAATCGTACTTGTGTAAAGAGAGTAGACAGGGGAAAAAAGGGGTTAACGTTCTCAGATAAGGTTGGAGAAGGGAAATCTGTTAAGTATAATTATGGAATCACATACAGATGTACATAAAAAAGAGGTGCAAAACTACTAGAAATATTTGGTATATACACTTATATATATGAGTATGTGTGTAAAAGTGTCAACCCTAAAAATATTAAAAATGAAAACAAAATATGATAGGACTAGTTGGGATGGTATACATAAAAATACATATTCGAGAATTTCAACCTAAACCCCCACTCAGAGATATCTTTTCGAAAGGTCCTTTTCTTATCGTAAGAATTTTTGTAAAAAAAAATTTGACATCTATAATCGTCTAAGAGTATAACGTATAATTATATTCCTGGAGTCTTTGTTTTGTAATTTAATCCATTTAGTATAATGTCACGATGGTCGTTAGATTCTGTTATGAAATATGGAGTATAGGTACGGTCGTAATTCAAAATATCGTAAAAGTTTACAAGAGTCTAATTTAGTAACAATATAACTAAAGATAGAGTGGTCTTTGATCACGTAAAGGAAAAAGGGTTCACACGATCAATAAACCAAAACAAGAACCGTGTAACACATAAGTATAGAAGGTAGGTAAAAATATAACGTACAAAACAGAAAAGGAACAATTAAACATGTTTGAGACACAAAATGACTTGAGTAACGGACGACAAACGTAACAGAAAAAAGGTCTACATAGTATAGATAACTAGAACACACAATAGAACAAAACGGTATGTTTTCCGAATTTAAAATAAATCATCTTGAGTCTCAATATCCATCAGATGTAAATATCATAATATGTAAGTCAGGTAGTCACGTGAGCGGTCCAGCACAGACCGAGAAACTATGGGGTACTTGACGTCGTGCGGTCCGGAGGGACAGATAGTGGTTGAGGACCTCGGATGAGTTTGAGTACAGGTAACTCAGTCACTACGGTAGGTTGTTAGAATAGGAGAAAACAGAGGAAGTGGAGGACCGATGGTAGAAAGGGTGGTAGTCCCATTAAAGTCTACTCAGTCAAGAAGGGTAGTCCACCGGTTTCATGACCTCAAAGTCGAAGTCGAAGTCAGGTAGGTTACTTATGAGTCCTAACTAAAGTAATCCTATCTGACCAACCTAGAAAAACGTCAAGTTCCCTGAGACTTCTCAGAAGATGTTGTGGAGTCAAGTTTTCGTAGTTAAGAAACCGTGACTCGAAAGAAACATCAGGTTGAGACTGTAGGTATGGACTCATGACCTTTTTAGTATCGAAATTGATCTACCTTGAACCAACCGTTTCAATACAGAGACGAAAAATTATACGACAGATCCAATCAGTATCGAAAAGAAGGTTCCTCGTTCGTAGAAAATGAAAGTACCGTCGTCAGTGGTAGACGTCACTAAAACATCGGGGTTTTAGATTTCAGAAAGTGACAAAGGTAACAAAGGGGTGGTTAAACGGTACTTCACAAACCTAACCTACGGTACTAGGATCAAAAGACTTACAACTCGAAATTCGGTTGAAAAAGTGAGAGGAGAAAGTAAAAGAAGTTCTCTGAGAAATCAAGGAGAAGTGAAAGACATAATTCACACCTCAATAGACGTTTAGATTCCAATAACTACAAAGAAGACCGTTAGAATTAAGGTCAAACGCTAAGTAGGTCAGGTCGTAAAAGTTACTACATGAGACGTATATTCAATTTATTCATCCTACTGTTATATGTCGGAACTACATGAGGAAAGGACTAAACCTTGGTCAGACAACAAGGTACAGGTAATAGTGACAACGAGGAACTGGATGTATGTCCAAAGAGTTCTCCGTCAAGTCCACCAGACTATAAGGGAACAGAACTTCTGAAAAGGTGTCAAACAACACTAGATGTGTCAGTTTCAGAAGCCATTTCAGTTATTTCGGCTTTATCTACAAAAAGACCTTGAGAGGACGAAAAAAGTACTAGGTTGCCTACAACCGTTAAACTAGATACCAACGAGACGGAAAAGATTTTGGTCGAACTTGAAGACCTTCAAGTGTCAAGTACATGTCAACTTCGGATCGAACCTCTTAAAACTTGTAATGAAACGATCGCACACTTCACTTACGTTAACACGTATCGAACTCGTAAGAAATAGTAACGGAAAGAAACCCTAACCTTACTTTTGACTGAAAAGGTCAGGACACCGGTGACGACTCAAAGGTTCGAACGACCGTGTAACTGACGTCGTGAAAGTGTCGTGGTAGTAAATCCTAACCTTTATCGAGTTGACCTTAAGGTAGTGGAAGTGATCGAAACAAGCACACTACAAAGGATTCCCGGTAAACTGAAAGGTAAGGTCCTACAGACCGAGATCCACTTACTAGTGTGGTATCATCAACGCACCAGTTCTAGAAAAAACACGTCAAGAAAACACATGAGAACGGTGGAGAAAATTTATAGAAGACGAAGACAATCCAGGTATGGTAAAGACAGGAAATAACACAGGTAGAAACATACTTTACAAGGGAACCATAGAGATTAAAAAAACTTCTCTAGAGATCAGAAAGGGTAAGATAACAGAAGGAGATAAAGAAACGTGACTAGTGACTCCTTCCGAAAAAAATAGAGAGGAACGATTAGACGCCTTGAGACGTAAGTTTACCCATATAGAAAGGAAAAGAGGAAACGGAAAACGAAGAGAAGAAAAGTGTCGATAAACATCCGAAGGAGTGTGTTGGTAAAAAGGAAAAACTTAAAGAAAAAGAACCCCTACAAGGACTATTGACGGAGGATATTTTACAGTGTTTGGAGGTAGGTATGGAGAAGTCCGTGAGACAGATAGTCTAGATTAGGGAACTTAGATAAACAGTGAACGTGAGATATTAACATTCCATAAACTAAATCTAATAGTAACTTACTAGATCACCAAAAGGGATGAAGGAAGTTAACTTTATACTTAACCCGTTACTCCTCAAACAGTAGACTCGGTGTCAGTCGAGGACCAGAACGAAAACAATTGACGAATCTCGAAGAGGTAGAAATCGACGTTTCTCATATTAGTTAGACTAAAGTCATAACTGGTAGACATAACAGGCACACATAATCGGAAACGAGACGAGGTAAAACATGAGGTACAGGTTTAAACGGACAATGAAGTCCATAGAGAACGAAGGATTAAAACGTAAGGTCAGGAGATATTACTTTTCCTATAGAAACCCCACAATCAAGATTTTCCAGAACATCCAGAAGTATCGTAGTAAGTTGTATCGTAGTAAGTTGAAGTCGAAGAAGACGTAATGGTCAACCCCGTATCTGAACCTAATGACACAATAACTTACTAAACGGAACATTTGTTTGTCTCTAGTAAGACAGTAAAAACTCTAACGGAGGTTCATGACGTAAAACCTGAGAACAACTGATACTACCAATGAGGTAAAGAAGATTCCTTAAGAACGGGTGTCATCATCTATATTACCAGTGGGTAAAGTCAGGTAAAATCAAACGACTAAGGATCTTACAACTACAAGTGAGAACAGTAGAGGACAAACTGGTGAAGGTTAAACGGAACTAAATACCTGGACTGTAAGGTCCAAGGATACGTTATAACGAGAAATGTCGTAGTCTGAAACGAAGGTAGGTTCAGTGTAGGTTTTGAACCACAACAAAAACGAAACCGAGGTAGAGAAGTAAGAAAGACTTCATTAAAGAGGTGACTAGAGGTCATCGTATAAACCGTAGATGGTTGGACCTGTCAAGTGGAAAGTAACAGAATAGAAAAAAGGGAAAGTATGATAAGTACGCCAAGAGTTCCGTTCTTGTGACTTCATCAAACGGTAAGGGAAGAGGTCACCTGGTATAAAACAGTCTTGAGAGGTGGTACTTGGTAGACAGAACCCACTGGTATGAGTCGTCCCGAGTATCAAAGTGACTCAATATGTTACGATACCAGGTTCACTAGTCTAACCGATCGAAGGACAGTGACACCAAAAGTAAGACAGACGGGAGAAAACCTCTTTTTATTCTCCGAATACCTTTGAAGGACCAAAGGTATTCTCTCTGACTGACTTCCCTGTGACCCAGAACAAGACTACCCTCCGAGTCATTTAGGAATTAGGTTAAAAAATTACCCACTCCGACACAAGGGAGGGACAATAAACTAGACTCCGTTTGATACCACCTTCATTACTTATTACCGTTGGAGGAAGTTTTCCAGGGTACGTCCGTGACGATGTGAGTCAAGGAGGCTGGGACGTGGTCCGGTGGTGACTGGGTGTGGAGCTGACCTATGAGGATCTGTGAGTGCCCGTTCAGACACAGTCACAGAACACCCCAGTGATAAGGAAAGAGGAACCAGGACCACTCGTGTTCCAAAACAAACACGGGAGGTTCTCAGACAAAGGGGTCAGGACATATTCAAAACCGCCGAGATACCACCCCAATTACCGCTGAAGGAGGTTCACCCGAATACGGTATAGGTCCAGATGACTTGGGTCTCGGGGACGGGAAGTCGTCAACTGACGACTGGTATGAAGGTATCCTCCGTGAGTTTGTGTCAGGACAGAGTCAGAGACACCCTAGAGACCCAGGACCACACGTGTTCAAAACAAAGTCGGGAGACTCGTAGAGACCGTCCACACCCCAAACTAAGATTTGTACTAAAGCGGGGAAGATGGTAGAAAGACCTCGAAGGCGAAACGGGAAACTTCACTCCATAGAGTAGTTTCGGTGAGGTCACGAGACGTCGACGGTGAGGTCACGGATGACAGAACTACCACGAAGTGACGGTAACTTGCACCCCATAGAAGAGTTTCAGGGAGGTCGCCGTACGTCGGTGGTGATGTTTTGATACGTCGGTGGTGATTCGATAGATCTATAAGAACGTCATAACCTAAAAAATAAGTTAATCACAATTAAAAACGTATATCATACTCTGTCTCTAAAAAAAAATTTAAAAAAGGTCCAGTTATGTAACGACAAAGTCGTGACGAATAATTTATCGAATATGAAAAGAGTAACTTACGTAGATGTGTTAACATAATTGAAGTAATAAAACTATTACATAAGTTATATTATATCGTAGGTCTTTGTGTTACAAAAAAAGTTTTCATAAACAAATGAATTCTATCGAACAGGAGATTACATAATTACGTTTAACCATTCACACTTTTACCCTAAGTATATAAGATGGAGAAACGGTATACGTAAGGTACCGTGATTCTAATCTATGGTTGATTAAGATACCCATTTTGTCCTCCTTTCCTGATAAGTCCTTCAGATATACGTAGTAAGTCTGAATTTGACTTCTTTCATCCCTTTTGCCCTGGTAAGTCCATACTGGATTTAATTTAGGGAATGTTAATATGTCAGCTTCACTGTTTATTCTAAGTTCCCTAATCTAGACTATCTGTCTCACGGACTTCCATACCTACCTCCAAGTACTGTGACATATCCTTCGTCAATAGTTCTGGTAGGGGTTCTTTTTCTTTACGTTTTTCCGTTTTGCCAACAAACTCTTTCGGAATGTTTATCGACACTTTTCTTCCCTTCACTTTCCGTTCTACTTTCCTTTCTATATGGGTAAACTTACGTCTCAAGGTTTCTTATCGTTCCTCTCTATTCTTTCTACAGGAGTCATTAGTTACGTTTCTTTATCTCCTTTTGTCATCTTACCCTTTCTGATCTCTAGGGAAGTTTATTTAATCTTTATAGTTCTCTGGTAAAGTACTTTTCTACCTTTGTTATTTCCTGTCTTTACCATACCTGGATTGTCTTCGTCTTCTATAAATCTTCTCTACCGTTCTCATGTGTCTTCTTGATATATTTTTTCTAGACGTATTGGGTCTATTGGTGTTACCACACCAGTGAGTGGATCTCGTTCTGTAGGACCTTACGTTTCAGTTCACCCGGAATTCTTCGTAGTGAACCTTATTTCCTACACTACCTTAAGGTCAACTCGATAAAAGTTAGGATTTTCTATTACGACACTTTCACAACGTGAGTTATACGGTCGTTTAAACCTTGTGAGTCGTCACCGGTGTCCTGACCTTTTACAGTCAAAAGTAACATTAAGGTTTCTTTTCGTTACGGTTTCTTGTTAACACAGTTCGATGTTGTGTTAACGTGAGTGAAGTGTACGATCATTTCATTACGAGTTTTAAGAGGTTCGGTCTGAAGTTGTCATGTACTTGACACTTGAAGGTCTTCAAGTTCGACCTAAATCTTTTCCGTCTCCTTGTTATCTAGTTTAACGGTTGTAGCTAACCCAGAAACTTTTTCGTTTTCTCAAGATCTTTTCGTAGATGAAGAGGAAATAACTGACGTGGTTTCGGAAACTAACACATCTAGTGTTGTTTGATACCTTTTAAGAAGTTCTTTACCCTTATAGTCTGGTGGACTGGACGGAGGATTCTTTAGACACACGTCCAGTTCCTCGTTGTCATTATTGACCTATACCTTGTTTTCTGACCAAGGTTTAGTCCTTTCCTCATGTTCCGACATACAACAGTGGGACGAATAAATTAAATGTACGTCTCATGTAGTACTCTTTACGACCTGACATACTTAGTGTTCGACCTTAGTTCTAACGGGCCTCTTAGTCGTTATTGGACTTTATGCGTCAACTGTAGGGGGAATACCGTCTATCGTTTCTCCTTGATTTCTCGGAGACCTACTTTCACTTTCTTCTTTCACTTTTTAAACCGAATTTTGAGTTGTAAGTCTTTTGATCCTAGTGCCGTAGGTCAGGTTAGTGAAGTACCGTTTATCCACCCTTTTGTCACCTTTGTCACTGTCTGAAATCTAAAACCCCATTGTTTTAATGACGTCTACCACTGACGACGGTACTTTAATTTTCTACGAACGAAGAACCTTCTTTTCGATACTGGTTGGATCTGTCGTATAATTTTTCGTTTCTGTAATGAAACCATTGTTTACAGGTAGATCAGTTTTGATACCCAAAAGTCATGAGTACATACCTACACTTACAACCTGATATTTCTTTCGACTCACGGCTTCTTGACTACAAAAACTTGACACCATAACCTCTTCTGAGGTTGGTCAGGTAGGATTTACGTTAGTCAGGACTTATAAGTAATCTTCTTGACTACGATTTCGACTTTGAGGTTATGAAACCGATGGACTATGTTTCTTGACTAAATAACCTTTTCTGAGACTATGACCCTTTCTAACTTCCGTCCTCCTCTTTCTCTACTGTCTCCTACTCTACCAACCTACCGTAATAGCTGAACTACCTGTACTTAAACTGTTAGAGACCCTCAACCACTATCTGTCCCTTTGGACCGCACCACGTCAGTTACCCCAACGTCTCTCAGCCTGAGGTGACTCACTGACTTCACTTGACTTGACTATACATAGTATATAATTTTGAAACTTAAATCTGTCAAACTCAAAGTTAGATACAACACGATGAATTACTCGACACACTAGAATTGACGTAATGCATATGTAAAAGAGTAAACACTTTTCTTTTCTATTCTTCGTGACTCATTTACAGAGACACAATTTTCAAATTATTTCGTAGACCAAAGGTAATAAACAAGTCACATATGGTAAAGGAAAAAGAGGGAAAACAGTGTCTCATATAAGTCATATAATTAGGTATTTTAATTTTCACCCTATATTGGGGTCTAGAGAGTAGGTGATTTCAGAAAGTGAAATTTGTCAACTAAGACATAGAGACAAATGAAGAGGTTTCACTCTTTCTCGTTCTTTATGCATCCGCCAAGTTCTAAACAGAAATAACGGTGAAATCACGTAAGCATGGAAAGTCACAGACAAAGAGAAAAAGTGAAGGACTCTTGAATTAGAGGAGGAGAAGGGTGAACGGTTGTCGTCACCAAGTATGAGACCAGTTCGAGTAAGAGTGAATGAGGAGAGTTTAAGGAGTACAGGTTGTCGAAAGATGTACAAGGTATACTTTTATATACAACTATGTATTAAAATATGAGTAAAAGTTAAAAGTTATTATGTTATAGGACTCTTTATCTATAATAATAACGTAGTTACAATGTTTTCTCCGAAATATTGAACAGGTTCTAGTGGTTTAGTTTTTACTTGTTTCGGTCCTAAGTCTGTGTCTCAAAGACTAATATTTACGTGCACGAAAGACGACAACGAATAAGTATATACTGATAAACGAATACAGACTCAATACTACTACTATAGTTATTTAGTAACATCTTAAGAGGTTTCAACTTGACTAAACTCAGTTGAAAATTATATAAATAAACTATTGTCTTTATTTACACACACGTACACACATTTCGTTAAGAGATATGGAGTCGTTTATGAAAATTCTACAATAGGAATTGTTTTTTACAACGTAAAGTTTTTCTCCAGTTTATCCAAATTTACATCTTTATGAAGTTCACGGTGTTCTCTCACTCCTTAGTCTCATTTTTGAACTCCAATCTTAACGATTAATATCTTCTTTGCGGAAATGTTCCCGGTGGATATCGAGAGTTTTACAGTGACCAGGAATATTAAACTGTACAGTCTATCAGGGACTGAAATGTTAAAGTATATGAGTTTATATTCCATTATGTATAGAAAATATGTCTTGTCGTACGAGGATACCGTTTATAGAATAAAAATAATTTAAATCGTTTATTTTTACGTATCACGACTTAATTTAAATTTAAAGTTTCTTTGTTACTTATAATAAAATTTATATTCTTACACGACACGTTATGAACTCTGTGTATTATTACTCATAAGAAAAAAATAAACTTAAGTTCAAATTGACTCATAGAACACGAAATAGACCGTTGAGATTAAAGATATGTAGATTATGAGTGATGTCAAGTTTTATATGAGTATAACTACAAGTTCTGTTATTGTTGGTGATTGTCGATTTATCCTAGAAGTGAAACGTATTTTGGTAAAAACAAATTTAACACCATTTGTGTCTAATGTGTTTTAAATGGTAGAATTGTTAAAAATTCATATATCAAGGCATCACAAATTATATAAGTGTAACGACACGTTGGTTGGAGGTTTTAAGAAGAGTCGTACGTTTTGACTTTAGGAGTAGGGACAAATCGTTGAGTGGTAAGGACGGAACTAGATCGGGGACAGTTGGTGGACCCAGATGAAAGCTAGAAATATTTAAATTAGTAAAATCCATGGAGTACATTCACCTTAGTATGTCATAAATAAAAAGACACTGTCAGAATGAAGTGAATCGCATCAGGGGTGTCCCAAGTAGGTACACTTACCTACTTAGAGAATCGATATTGGACTCAAAAAATTCCGATTTATTATAAGGTCAAAATAGATAAGTAAATAGACCGATCCCTGTGAGTCCAAAAAAGGTGGAAAATCGACAACACTTATAACGATATCCCAACCACATAATCAGGGAAGTCCGATGATGTTCTTTTGTGATATCCGGTCCCTCGGATATTCGTTGTCTTTATATGAAAAGTATCAAGACCTCCACCCTTCAGACTCCAGTTCCACGGTCACACCAATGTACTTCTGGGAGAAGGTCCTACGTCTGAAAAGTTACAAAAGTGTACAACCTTCTTCGACCCTAGAAACACTCCAGAGAAAATATTCTAGTGATTAGGGTAAATACTCCTAAGATGGGAGTTGGATAAATAGGGTGTTTGTGGGATGGAAGATTATGGTAGTGTGATCCGTAATCTTAAGATTGTACTTATGATCCTCCTGTGTTTTTAAGTGTGGTATGACTAACGAAAGAAGACTCCGACAAGAAGAACCGAACATCTACCGGTAGAGGGACATTAGAGTGTATCAGAAAGGAGACGTGTGTAAACACAGGATTAAAGGAGAAGAAAGTTTTTGTGGTCAGTATGATCTAACCCTGGTTTAAGTAAAATTAAATTAGTGGTAAAATTTCTGGGATATAGAGTTATGTTAGTGTCAGATTTCATGATCTCTAAGCCTTAAGTTGTATATTTAAACCTCTTTGTTTTAAATCAGGTATTCACAATTTGATCTCGACTTTGACGACCCAGTATACATTACAATAAAAATTAAAAAACTTCCTTGAGGTACATAAAAAGTATCGTTGACGTGGTAAAACGGAAGGGTGGCTGTCACGTGTTCCGAAAGGAAATGAGATGTAGGAACTATTATGAACAATCTAAACCAAAAATTGCCATCTGTAGGATTACCTAAACTCCACCATAGAGGACCATCAAAACTAAACGTAAAAGGATTAAAACTTGTAGGAAAATACGTGAACATCCTATAGACATATAGAAGAAACGTCTTTATAAAATAGTTTAGGAAATGAGTAAAAAATTAACTTAACAAAATAACAACTCAACATCAAGAAAGTCATAAAGATCTATAATTGAGGAATTTACCTTAATTAATTTTTTTACTATATGTTTGAACCAAAAGTAAGACATCTAATGGAAAATTGAGGTGACTAATACAGGAAACTCCGTGTTAAAAAACAAAAACGACAAAAAAAAGAAAATGAAACTACATTAGATTAAATAAAATTAAAAACAACGGATACAAAACCCATAGTATAGTTTCTTTGTCTTTGGTAAAGTTACAGGTTACTGTACTTCAAAAATAGGATACGAAAGAAGTTTTTCAAAATCAAATTCGAAAATGTAAATCAGAATGTAAATCCAGAAACTAGGTAAACCTCAATTAAAGGTATATACTACATTCCATTCACAGGTTGAAATAAGAAAACGTACTCTTATAAGTCAAAAGGATTGTGATAAACAACTTTTCTGAAAGTAAAAAGGTAACTTACCAGAACCGTGAAGATAGTTTTTAGTAAACTGGAATATTTCTTCTTAAATAAAGACCCGAGAATAAGATAAGGTTTTACTAGAGATACAACTAGAAATCATGGTATGACCAAACTAATGATATCAAACATTATTCCAAACTTTAGTCCTTGACACTTGTAAAGTTGAAACAAGAAGAAAAAGTTCTAAAGAATCAATAAATTCGACGGAACTCTAGGGTGACTTAAAATCCTATTTATAAGAATAAAGACTCCCTCTTTTACGGTAATATAAAACCATCTCTAACATATTCAGATAAAAACTACCGATTAATAAGATAAGAAACAAAAAGCTATGTGAAGAATCTTTAATCTCAGTAAAGATTAAAATAATCAAACTGATAATAAAGAACCACCCTCCATCTTACTATTTCTGTAATAGGACGTCGTTCTTCGTCGTGAAGACTCTTCGGATCGTAATTCTCTTTTATTTTCTGTCATATGTTCAGTGTTTTCGGTCCCTTTTGACTCATATTTACACATATCAAACGACTCTGACGGTAATGTTTTATAGTGTCTCTCTCACCAAATTTAGTCTTTATATAGAAAAGTAAGAAGATCTCTCATCTCTAAGTTCTAGTTCCGTAGAGGTCCTGATCAAAGACCACTCCAGAGAGAAGGACTCTACATATAACGAAACAGGATTGTACCGGAAGGGAGACACAAACTCTCTCCCTTTCACAAGTGAGTACAGAGAGGAAAAAAAATCTCTCTCTGTGTTCAAGATAACCTACTATCGAGGTATGCTGGAGTAAATTGGAACACTGGAGGAAATTAGAATTAATGAATGAATTTAGGGAATAGAACATCAGTGTAAAACCTGAAGTTGTACACTTAAACCCCCAACCCTTTAAGTATTGATATACCTAACCTTTAATCCCTTATTCTTATCATACAGTGATTGTCTATCACTGTCGGAGAACAACTTTTCCGGTGGACACGAGGAAACTTATCTTGACCGTTCCATCTCTGTATTGTCTAAGGGTCTCAGAGTCAAGTCAAGTCGCGAGTCAACACAGGTTGAGAAACGCTGGGGTACTTAGCGTCGTGCGGTCCGGAGGGACAGGTAGTGGTAGAGGGCTTCAAGTGAGTTTGAGTGCAAGTAACTCAGTCATTACGGTAGGTCGGTAGAGTAGGAGCCAGCAGGGGAAGAGGAGGACGGGGGTTAGGGAGGGTCGTAGTTTCAGAAAAGGTTACTCAGTTAAGAAGCGTACTCCACCCGTTTCATGACCTGGAAGTCGAAATCGTAGTAAAGAAGGTTCCTTTAGGGTCCCAACTAGAGGAAGTCTTACCTGACCAACCTAGAGGAACTTCAGGTTCCCTGACAGTTCTCAGAAGAGGTTGTGGTGTCAAGTTTTCATAGTTAAGAAGTCGTGAATCGGAAGAAGTGTCAGGTTGAGAGTGTAGGTATGTACTGGTGTCCTTTTTGGTATCGGAACTGATCTGCCTGGAATCAGTCGTTTCATTACAGAGACGAAAACTTATATGATAGATCCAACAGATCATAATCTAATTATCTCAAATACATCACAGGTTTCAACACTTACTTTTCTATTCGAAGTGAGTAAGTCACCGTAATATTTTCGGAGTGTGTTATGTAGAAACGAAAATTTTTATTTGTTCATCCTACCTTTGTAAATATATAGGTCTATAAGTCAAATATAAACTTTCTCACTCAAGATTCCTTTACTTACTCTAATATCATAAAAAATAAAGGAAATTAAATCTTATTTTATAAACATTTAGAGGGACTTTTTATTTTTGTGACAGAAATAATTGTATCGTCACTTTTTTACACTCGGTCATATATTTAGTGGACCTACGGTCTCACTACTAAATGGAAATTTTATTTTAACGAGACGTAGGCACGAGTCAGCACAGGTTGAGAAACACTGGGATACCTGATATCGGTCGGTCCAAGGAGACAGGTGTCCCAAAAGGGTCGTTCTTTTGACCTCACCCAACGGTAAAGGAAGAAGTCCCCTAGAAGGATTGGGTCCCTAGATTGGGTCCAAGGGACACAGAGAACGTAAGGTCCACCTACGAATTGGTGACTCGGTGACTCGGGATTTTAACGAGATCGGAGAAGTATTAGAGAATTCAAGGTTTTTTGATTTCATCTTCAAATTTTGTTGATCTTCTTAATAAATCTTAAAAACTCACTGGGATGTATACTTACTTTAAAGTTTTAAGAATAAATTTAGTGTTTAACCGTAAAAATGGAACTATTTTACACTCTTTTGATATGGGAATGTAGGATCTTTGTAATCATAGAAGATTTTAATATAGTTTATCGAGACAATATATTTTTAATATATTTTAATATATATACAATATACAATATATATTTTAATATAGTTTATCGTTATGGTATATTTAGTCTTGAGAAGTGTCCAAAAGTTTGTCGAAAATTTTTGAGGGTAAAAGAAGTGGTTCTAATACTAAAATTTTATCATAAATGGTTAAGAAAGAAATTATTATAATTCAAGTGGTATAATGTTAAATATAATACATAAATGGATTAATGAACAATAAAAGAATAAATAAGAAAAATTTTGTAATTATTGAACTCAAATTTAGTAATGGTTACTATTAAACCTTTAATACATTCGGACTTCACTTCACCAAGTGATAAACGTCACTATTGTAAAAACTTTTGAGTGACTATCATTTAAAGTCGAAGTGATAAAAACCTCCGTTCAATTAAAGGTAGATAAGGAGACGGTCTCCATCGTTTAAAATCCGTTCCCGTCGACTGAACGTTCATCCTGTAATATATTGCTCTCATAATTGTATACTTCTACCTCTTAATGTTGGTATTACACTAAATTCTGGGTCCTCTATAAGGTCTAAATAGTACAGGTTATATACACTGGAACCCCTTCATTAAATTTAATTAATGGGAACTAAAAGGAAAATTGATAACTACACCTTTACCACTTTATTTGATTTATTTTATTTTAAAACTTTACTACCATTATAAAAGGATAGATAAGTTTCCCTACAAAATTCCTGGTTTACCGACACTTTTACGGACCGTGTCTCTTAAATTTTATCTTAAATAACTTCTTATAACATATTTTTGAAATGTACACAAAATTTCTGTGTACCTCAATATTAATATTAAAAACCAATTCTATTAAAAACAAGGACTTTTTGTACAACTAGATATACTCTTCGGTCATTCAAAGTAGACCGTAAGTCTTTACTACAGAAAAAGTCAAAACGGTTTACAAGTCATAAACTTTTAGACTATAAGGAAGTATAGTTAGTAGGTTATAAGTCGTTAAGTAGGAATATTAATATACATATATATTATATATATATCCCTATATATTATATGGTGACCCACTCACTATACCTTTATCGGTCTCAATGGTGGAGAGAAACTATATTATAATTTATTTGTATACAATGTCTATTGATCCTGATATAAAATAATCTAATTTTTTTCATTGATTATTTTATATATGGTCCTCTGTCTTTTTGAACGTAGGAATAGAGGAAACAGACTGATTGCGAAGAACATACTGAAACCTGACGAGTAGACTGGAAAATCTATGAACCGTGTAGAGAAGTTTTTAGCCCCTTGTCTAGAACTAAGTATCGAGATTTCAAAGTAAGTATATAATTCTACGAATTTAAGTCATATTTTGTACAATTTTACAATTTTCTTTCGAAAGATGTTTAAATTAAGGAATAAAGAACATAATTTGTCTGATATAGTAGGTTGTCTCCATAAGAACACAATTTATAAGTATTTTATTCATTAAAAATATAACGGACACCATGTAGTCGGTGTTCCTTTATGTTACAATACTTATATTTCTTTTAATTTTATTCGTTTTTCACGTAAATTTAAAAGTTAATCAATAAACTAATGTGTCACATGTGAGTCTTGTGTAATTTGGACGATTGATAGACTGTTCACTTATATGTTCCACTCTAATCGAGACATGGTCACTGTACACTAAAACTATTTCATTCACTAATTCAAGGAATATAAATCAACTTCACTTTGACAAGACTTTCATCATCCACCCTGGTAACATTGAATGTGTATTCAATAAAACAAATATTATTTTACGTTGACTTCGTTCTATTCCGACTTAGTCAATAGTTGTATACTAGAGTGAAAGGAACCCGTCAGTAAAGACCTCCCATTAAGTCAAGTCAAGTCAAGTCAGCGAGTCAGCACAGGCTGATAAACACTGGGGTACTTAGTGTCGTGGGGTCCGGAGGGACAGGTAGTGGTTGAGGGCCTCAAGTGGGTTTGAGTGTAGGTAACTCTGCCACTACGGTAGGTCGGTAGAGTAGGAGACAGTAGGGGAAGAGGAGGACGGGGATTAGGGAGGGTCGTAGCCTCAGTAAAGGTTACTCAGTTGAGATGCGTACTCCACCCGTTTCATGACCTCAAAGTCGAAATCGTAGTAAGGAAGGTTTCTTGTGGGTCCTGACTAGAGGAAATCTTACCTGACCAACCTAGAGGAACGTCAGGTTCCCTGACAGTTCTCAGAAGAGGTTGTGGTGTCAAGTTTTCGTAGTTAAGAATCCGCGAGTCGAAAGAAGTGTCAGGTTGAGAGTGTAGGTATGTACTGGTGACCTTTTTGGTATCGGAACTGATCTTCTTGGAAACAACCGTTTCATTACAGAGACGAAAAGTTATACGATAGATCCAACCAGTATTGAAAGGAAGGTTCCTCATTCACAGAAAATTAAAGTACCGACGCCAGTGGTAGACGTCACTAATTGTTTGTCTTTATAAAATTAAACTTAACCGGTTCAAAGATTTTGGTCTAGTACTTACATACACCAGTTTGCCGTCAGGGACACTAGTCCTTAATACATAAGGTTAAGACGAAATCGATCATAGAATTGTTTTTAACGTATAGGATAGACTTAAAATGTAAAAAAAAGTCTTAAAAATAGTTTTACTATTCTGGTCCCCCTTTTCGAATGTATTAGTTATAAGACTGTAACCGTAATATTCGTTTGTCCAAACCTCTTTTCGTTTTTTACCTCTCTGTACGATAAAACGGACTAAAAATGGTAAAGATAGACTTACTTATCAAACAACAGAGTAAGAGTGTACTAGTTGCTGAAACAACAAATTAGAGATTCAGTACAGGTTGGGAAACGTTGGGACATCGGGCGGTCCGAGCATGTAGGAACCCTAAAGGCTCCACTCTCATGACCTCATTCTAGTGACCCTAGAAACGTTGGGTCACTGACCTAGGTGTAGACGAAGAGGACGTTACCATCCACCTAAGAAATGGTGACTCGGTGGACCTTTCTGGCTAATTGGTGATCTATTAAAACACCCCGGGAAGTTGAGGAGTAAAGTGTTCGGAAGTAGTAGAAACTTTACTCCCTTAAGTAAAAACCTAATAATCCTTTCGTTTATTCAATTATTTACAATGTACGAATCGTATCATGGATTGTGTACTATTAAAGAACTTTTCCAATTTTCAATCATAATTATCGTCCGTGACTTATTTGTAGTCAAGAAAAGTGTTGGGAATAATGAATTAGAGGGTATAAAATCAAAGAGATGAAAAATAATATAATTTATAATATAGGCACCGGAAATTTAAATAGTCGTTACTTATGTATACTACCATGAAATATACACCGGTACTAGGATAATAAATTTTTTTTTTTTAAGTTTCTTATAGACCTCCTGTGGTTGTAAGATAATTAATTTACTCCTGATTTGGTACTTGATTTCTTTTTCTTAGATATTCTGATTTCTTTATCTACAATGTGATTGTTGTTTTTTTTACACCAATTTCATTCGAAAGTCGGAAACATCACCGGAAAGAATTTTTGATTCGTCAATAACCGATAAAACAGGATACTTTCATAGAACTGTGACTCCAGAGTATTCCCTATATAGTAAATCGTTCACATTTACATTTACGGATTATCCAACAAAAATTTGGACGAAACTACTCCATCTCTGACCTCACCATGTTTCTTTTCTTTTCACTTTTAAAAACAGGATGAGAGATGGATTCTACTTTTAGCTAGACAATGTTGGTAAAAGGGTCAACGTGTCAATTTTAAAATGAAACTGGGACCGAATTTTTTTAAGGATTTATCAGAACGACCAGTAATTTTGGGACATGTAGAGACGAATTTTAGGAAGATTCCCAAAGGAAGAGTCCTACGTCCTACCTTCTCACAAGTCTAAGGATTGAAAAGTGGTTTTCATAAAATCTTAATGTTTTTTATATGGGGGGGGGGTTCCTTTTGTTTTTGTTGTTTTGAAACAATCAAAGCATTCTTTCTTTTCCTTTTCGGGACCTTAGCTTGTAAACTTTTTGAGATTTATTATCTAATCTTGTCTATCTGTTGTCTTATCTCCGTTTCTTTCGTATTTTCTACAGATGTGTGACGTCGTAAACTACTACAGTAATCGCAGTAGTCTTACTCGGATAAACGTCTATACCTCTGGACTCTAGTGTCACTTAAATAGACGACACAATTGAGGTTTCGTGGCTCGTCCAAGACCTCTTGTTTCCCCTTTGTAGTCCGTCCAGTGATTTATATGGGTAACGGAGTCAAAGGTCCCTTATTAATATAGATAGAAACCTCAATACCAATCATATTTGTCCAATTATCCGTATTTCATAAATAATAACAATAATGATAGAACTGAAGGGACCACCGAGTCTGTCATTTCTTTGACGAACGTTTTCTGGGTCTAAACTAGGGACCGAGTCCTTCTAGGGGACCTTCACCCGTACCGTTGGGTGAGGTCACAAGAACGGACGTCTTACGGTACCTGTCTCTTCGGATCACCCGATGTCAATTACTCCAGTGTTTCTCAGTCTATACTGATTCGTTGATTCGTACGTGTGTGTCATAATGGGATCTATGTTTCGAAAAGGACGACACACAAAGATTTAAAGATCCGTCAAGTATACAACCACTTTCGTCAATAAATGAGGATAAAGTAACCGTTTACTATTCTTATATCTTTATGATGATTTAAAATATTTGGTGGTAAATGTATAGTTTTACACAAATAGATGAAGATAATAGTACAGATGAGTCATATAAAAAATTAGTTGTAAAAACCAAAAACGAGATCGAATACCTATAATTACGATAGTACTGAAAAAAAAATTAACCTCATATCAACTAAATGTTACAACATAATTAAAGACGACATATCGTTTCACTTAGTCAGTTTGTATACGTATATAGGTGAGGAAAAGTCAAGGAAAAGGGTATATCCAGTAATGTCTCATGACTTATCTCAAGAAACACGATATGTTGTCCAGGAATAATCAATAGACAAAATATTTATCATCACACACATACAGTTAAAGTCATAGGGTTAAATTCGGGGAGGACGGAACGTCGGTACTTTAATTTTCTGCGAATGAGGAACCTTCCTTTCAATACTGGTTGGATCTGTCATATAAGTTTTTGTCTCTGTAATGAAACGGCTGATTCTAGACAGATCAGTTCCGATACCAAAAAGGTTACCAGTACATACCTACACTCTCAACCTGACACTTCTTTCGACTCGCGGCTTCTTAACTACACAAACTTGACACCACAACCTTTTCTGAACTCTCAGGGAACCTGACGTTCTTCTAGGTTTGTCAGGTAAGACTTCCTCTGGTCGGGACCCTAAAGAAACCTCCTTTGCTACGATTTCGACTTTGAGGTCATGAAACCGGTTGAGTACACCTCATCTGAGTAACCTTTTCTGAGACTACGATCCTCCCTAACCCCCGTCCTCCTCTTCCCCTGCTGGCTCCTACTCTACCGACCTACCGTAGTGACTGAGCTACCTGCACTCAGACTCACTTGAGGTCCTCAACCACTGCCTGTCCCTCCGGACCGCACGACGCTAAGTACCTCAGCGTCTCAGCCTGTGTTGACTCGTTGACTTGACTTGACTTGACTGACGGAAAGGTGGGACCATCGGGATTTCAAACAAAAGATGTAGACAATAAGACAAAGACAAAACATTCATTCAAGAAAACATAGAAAAAAAAAAAAAAAAAAAAAAAAATTCTAAAGTGTATATTCACTATAGTATACTACAAACAGAAAGAGATAGACTGAATGAAGTGAGTCATACTGGTGAAGGTCCAGGTAGACACAACGACGTTTACCATAATAGAGTAAAAATACCGACCCCATATAAGATAACATATATTCATGGTACAGAAGAAATAAACAAAGTAGATAGACACCTGTAAATCTAACGAACGTGTATCGACTTATCATATATTACTATATTAACATATAGATCTTTTTAAGTGTAGTTCTTTTTATTAAAATTGAAATACTGTTCTTCTATAAAGAAAGTTTTCATCTTTTACAAAGTCGTAGATGTCTAAAAGTGTGAATGTCATTAACAATAAAAAGTTCATTTTAAAATTAACTATTAAAAATTTATATACTAAATTTTGATGTATAGTTCTTATTAAATACATATTTTTACCTTTTTTTATTGTAAATTTAAATGAATCTATAACGTTCTATTACACATTTAGGACTAATCTAATTTATTCAAAGAACTGATATAAATAGTATTATCATAATTATCTGTAACATCTTACACTTCAGTTCACCCGGAATCTTTCGTAGTGATGCTTGTTTCGATGACCTCCACTACCTTAAGGTCAACTCGATAAAGTTTAGGACTTTCTACTACGACACTTTCACGACGTGAGTTATACGGTCGTTTAAACCTTTTGAATCGTCACCGGTGTCCTGATCTTTTCCAGTCAAAAGTAAGATTAAAATTTCTTTCCGTTACGGTTTCTTACGAGTTTGATGACGCGTTAACGTGAGTAGAGTGTACGATCATTTCATTTCGGGTTTTAAGAGGTTCGGTCCGAAGTCGTTATGTACTTGGTACTTGAAGGACTACAAGTTCGACCAAAATCTTTTCCGTCTCCTTGGTCTCTAGTTTGACGGTTGTAGACGACCTAGTACCTTTTTCGTTTTCTCAAGTTCTTTTTGTAGATAAAGAGGAAATAACTGATACGGTTTCAGGAACACACCTAGTGTTATTTGACACCTTTTAAGACTTTCTCTACCCTTATGGTCTGGTGGACTGGACGGAGAACTCTTTGGATATACGTCCAGTCCTTCGTTGTCAATCTTGACCTGTACCTTGTTGTCTGACTAAGGTTTATCCCTTTCCTCATGCAGTTCCGACATATAACAGGGGGTCGAATAAATTGAATATACGTCTCATGTAGTACTCTTTACGACCCGACCTTCTTCGTGTTCGACCTTAGTTCTAACGACCCTCTTTATAGTTAGTGGAGTCTATACGTCTACGGTGGTTGAAATACCGTCTTTCACTTCTCCTTGATTTTACGGAGAACTACTTTCACTTTCTTCTCTCACTTTTTCAACCGAATTTCGAGTTGTAAGTCTTTTGATTCTGGTACCGTAGACCAGGGTAGTGAAGTACCGTTTATCTACCCCTTTGTCCCCTTTGTCACCGACCGAAATAAAACCCCCTGAGGTTTTAGTGACGTCTACCACTGACGTCGGTGCTTTAATCTTCTGTGAATGAGGAACCTTTTTTCAATACTGGTTGGATCTATCGTAAAACTGTTCGTCTCTGTAATGAAACGGCTGATTCAAGGCAGATGAGTTCCGATACCAAAAAGGTCATCAGTACATACCTACACTCTCAACCTGACACTTCTTTCGACTCGCGACTTTTTAACAACGAAAACTTGACACCACAACCTCTTCTGAGAACTCTCAGGAAACCTGACGTTTCTCTAGGTTGGTCAGGTAAGATTTCCTCTAGTCAGGACCCACAAGAAACCTTCCTTACTACGATTTCGACTTTGAGGTCATGAAGTCGGTGGAGTACGCTTCTCAACTGAGTAACCTTTTCTGAGACTACGAACCTCCCTGACCCCAGTCCTTCTTCTCCCCTGCTGTCTCCTACTCTACCGACCTACCGTAGTGCCTGAGTTACCTACACTCAGACTCACTTGAGGCCCTCTACCACTACCTATCCCTACGGACCGTACGACGCTAAGTACGCCAGTGTTTCTCAGTCGGTGTTGACTCGCTGACTTGACTTGACTTGACTTATTATTATTATTATGTTATTCCTTTACTTTGTTTTGTGTTTTAGCTTTATCGTATGTCGTTTCTGAAAGTTTGTGGATTGTCATTGATCTTTTTCAACGTCTTCAAAAGACCACCAGGTCTCGGATTTTGAGACACGAGAGTCGAGGGTCATTTCCCCCGGACCCAAACTAGGGACTAGACCCTTGATCTAGGGTGTACGGTGTTGACTCTCGAGTGTACGGTGGTGTTTCTACTTCTTAGCGTACACGACGTTGATTTTGGGTCGTGTCAGTTTATTTATTTATTTATAAAAAAATTTTTTACTTTTTCAACGCACAAATTCCCTTATGGGACAGTCTGGATCATTAACATGGGGTTATAAAGGACACGTGGGGTTATATAGACACGCTACCATTGAAAATTTATCGTTATTAGGGGTTAGCTTCAGTATAATATACGTCATCGTCAGACATATTAAAAAGAATTAGACACTTACCGTCTTAAAGACTAACTATAGTATTTAATGAGTACACCCCGTGAAACGAAGATAGGAACAATACTCAACTTGACGGAAGGGGTTATATACATACAACATCATGACTTGGGGTCATTGGGTCTTACACTGGAATAAATGGGTATCCCAACAACTTCTACATTGATCAATTATATTCCAGAATAAATTACATACTACCTGGGGGATTAGGTTATGCTGACTACGGGAATATTTTCCTCTTTTAAACCTATACCTCTACATGGATCTCTCTCTTACGATACACCACAAATTTCATCCGACGGTTTGGTTCCTTTACGGTCTCTGTCCCTCCCTCCGGACCTTGTCTAGGAAGAGATCTCGGAACATTTAGTTGTACTGGGTCCATTCTGAAGATCGGAGGTCTTGAGACTCCGTCATCTAAAGACAATAAATTTGGTGATTCAAACACCATAAAACAATATTGTCTGGATCTTTCGATTATCTTGGGAACTTTCTAATTTTCCCTGGTTGGATGTTGGGATCCAAAGGAAACACCGAGTCGACTATATCTTAGACGGACGTTACGTCCTCTGGACCCAAGCTAGGGACCCAACCCTTCTAGGAGACCTCTTCCCTTTACGATGGGTGAGGTCATAAGACCGGACCTCTTAAGGTACCTGACATATCAGGTACCTCAGTGTTTCTCAGTGTGACTGACTTGTTGAAAGTGTAATATGAATGTTGAGACGTATTTATTCTTCAACCCTTTTTTTACTTAGTTTGATAAATTTTGTAACCTTTCACCATAAAATAACATTTTATTTCCAATGAGATGACGAAGGGATTTGTTCAAATTTTTAGAATCTTTCTTAGTTTTAATAAATACTCATAGAATGACGGACACGGCACCAGTTATTAACTTTATTTTATTGTGGGATCTTTAATGAGTTGATTGGGTTTCTACCCGTCAATGTTTTCTTTCTGTCTTGTCTACCCTTTTTATCTTTTGTTGATGGTTCTTTCCTCTGAATTTAAGTTTGTAAAGTTATTAGTGTAATTTTTATTTGACAAATTGTAGGATCAATCTTCTAGATTTATACAAATACTCTTCATTGGAAATTTATATTCCTATGTCTACTATCATATGTAATACAATTTCATACCTTTTCCGATATGGTTCGTTTGTGATTAGTATTTTTCGACTGAAATTAAATATCACTATTGACTGTAAGATTTTTATTACTCATATTAATAGTCTCTCTTATTTTCTGTTAAGTACTATTATTTTCTTAGTTAAATATTTCTTCTGTACTTTTAGAATTTTCAAAGACGTAGACTAACCCCTGAAAGTCTTAAGTACTTCGTTTTTGTATTATTTTTACTTAATCTTTATAGGTGTTAATATGAACCTCTTAAGTTGTGAATAGATTATTAATTACCTTGTTTGTTCTTTTAACTTTATTTATTCGGATTTATAGGTAAGTTAGATAAACTAGATTAACCGTAAATAACTTGTGTTACGGGTAGTTGTCGTCTTATGTGTCACGTGTCCTTTGTCAGTGATTCTATTTGAAATACGTCCCGGTATTTTATGTAGAGTTAAATACAAAAATTACACCGAGTATACCTCATAAAACTAATATTGTCATAATTTGATCCTTGACCGTTATCTTTTTATAAACATTTTTAATTTGATAAACTTTACATTTATCGTGTTAAGATTTATGACAACGACAAGTCAGTGAGTCAGTACAGACTGACACGTTGGAGTACCTGTGTCGTACGGTCCGAAGGGACAGGTGGCAGAGGGCCCAAACGAGTTTGAGAACAGACACCTCAGTCAATACGATAGGTTGGTAGTGAAGAAGATTACAGGAGAAGAGGAGAACGGAAATTAGAAAGGGTCGGAGTCCTAGAAAAGGTTATACAGTCGAGAAGGGTAGTCCACCGGTTTCATAACCTCGAAGTTGAAGTCGTATTTAGGAAGGTTATCAAACAGTAGTAACGAAGAGCCGTCCTTTCGATACTGTTTACATCTCACACAACTTTTCGTCTCTGTAATGAAACGGCTGTTTCCAGACATATCAGCTCCGATACCAAAAGGGCAACCAGTACATCGGATCACTCTCGACCTGCCATTGCTTCCGTCCCACGGTTTCTTAACTACGGAAGTTTGACACCACGACCTCTTCTGAGGACTCTCAGGGATCCTGTTGTTCCTTTAGTTTGGTTAGAATTCCGTTTGGTTGGGACTTATAAGTAACCTTCCTGACTACGACTTCAACTTCGAGGTTATGAAACCGATGGATTACGATTCTCGGCTGAGTAACCTTTTCTGGGACCACGACTCTGTCAAACTCCCGACCTTCTTTCCCCCCATGTCTCGTACTCTACCAACCTACCGTGGTAACTGAGTCACCTGCACTCAAACTCGTTTGAGACCCTCTATCACTTCCTGTCCCCTTCGATCGTAAGACGTCAGATATCTCAGTGGTTCTCAGTCTGTGTTGAATCGTTGACTTCTTGTTGTCATAGAGTATTAGAAACTAGAGAGTATAAAAGCTAGATGCACTTAGTCGGAGAAGGTCCGAAACTCTGTGAACAGTGGAAACTCTGTGACTATTTTGACTCTTCGGAATGATATTCGTTGATACGTCACAAAACGGACGTAGAGGAACAAGGGGTAAAAGATGGATTGATCTGAAATGAGTTAAAAGAAATCTTTCAATTGTCGTATACTGGATTCTTTTATAAATCGACTCCAAACCTTGAATGAATATATACTATAAAAAGTTGATACCCGACCGAACAAAATGAACATTTTCCTTTTCAGAAAATACTTACTAGGATTTTACACATTCGCATAAAAGTTCCCTTGACCTTTAACACACTCGGTAAAAACGACAAATCCATCTAATTTAGTATAAATATAGAAATCTTACACATAATAAAAGGGTCGACGAGTCTTTTTATATACTAAATTTCTGTAAATTAATTGTGAATAAAGAAACCAGTTGAGTGATACCCCTGTTCCTGGGTTAAAAACTCTATTTTTATTAGATAACTTCTTTATACAAAGAAACTTATTGTGGAAATTACGTCACGAAGATTCTTTGTATCTAAAAAAAAAAATTGACGATTCGATATCTCAGAATCTTTTTCTTAAATATCACCTTTACGACTGTGTTGAAATCGAGAACATACCACCACACTTGAACGGCGATATTATTAATTCGTTAATCCGTACTGTCTTTCACACTCAAAGGACTCTATTAGTGTGGGGACCCCGTAAGGGTCAGTACTAGGTTTCTATTCACAAAAATTAGAGGGTTCTCACACTAATAGTCTACTATTGGTGTGGGAGACCTCTTCTGAATACTGAGTATTGTTCAGAAATGATATTCCCTTTTTTTACTAATACGACGATATACGTCTACTTCGATCGGTACCTCTGACGTTACACAAACGGTGTTAAATTAATTCTTAACGTTTTACATGTGGTGAAATTACCATAACTCGTAACTAGTAAATAAAAGAGTGACAATATTTTATATCTCTATTCTTTCCGAGGGGTGAAGAATTAAATTCTTTCTTTACTTACTAACTAATTTACTCAGTCGTTCTAGTATAACGGTTCGGATAGACGACTGATCCAGAATAGTTCACATAGGATTCTGTCTCAGAGAGTAATAGGTCTAATGAGCGAAACTCATTGAACCAGTGAAATCTTATTAGTTACAGAAATATAATTAATTCTCATAAAACATAGACTCGGAGGTAAGTGGTAAGTAAGTAAGTAAAGTAAGTCATGGATTATTCGTGTATCCTTGGTTGATATGATTTTGATATTTTTCGATTTCTGGACACAAGACTAATGTCATAACAACAACAAATCAACGAAATCGTACAAATCAACTGTACGATCAGTACAGGTCGATAAACACTGGGGTACCTGATATCGGACGGTCCGAGGAGACAGTTAGCCTAAAGGATTCGTTCTTACGATCTCACCTAACGGTAAAGGGAAAGATCCCTTAGAAGCACTAGGTCCCTAGTTTGAACGTATAAGACGTAACCGTCCGCCTAAGAAATAGTGATTCGGTGGACCTTAATACCTCAATACAGTATAATAAAGACTAAATACAGTTTAAATACAGTATAAAGACTTAAAACAATATATTAAGACTAATACCTTACGTCAGTATATTTAATAATTACTTCTTTCACGGTCATATCACCACTGATTTTACTCGATTCTCTCGTTTCTTCTTTCATTCAGTAGATCGACCTCTTCTTATTCCGAAGTAACTCTCTTTTATAAACTATATTTATTTTTAATGTCATCGATAATGTATAACTTGTAAATGACATAATAGTCTGTAGTACACTATTAAAATGAAAGTATTGAGTAAAATTAGAAGTGTTATCGACACAACTCTATCTGTCATAAAACGAGGACAGTCTCTACATCTTTGATTAAGAGTCTTACCAATACACAGTTCGAGTTCCAGTCTGTTGATCAACTATATAATCTTGATATTTTTACCCTAACCGAGATCTTACACATCATCCTTGGTCATCTGAGATAACGTTTTACATCGACATAGGGACAAATAAACTCAGGTACACTCCACTTCGTAAGTTCCTTCTCCGTCAGTCACACTTTATCCCTCTGAGTATTCCCGTGTCGTATTAGGAATTTGTAAGAGACGTCGATGTCAGATCCTCTACGTACCCAGTTCTCTCACTATCTTCTCCGACCTTTTAAGTTCAAACGTAAATTGACCCAGGTTCGGTGTCTTCTCGAAGTTACGAAACGATTCGTCAAACGTTCTAACAGGACTTACTGGGCCGGAGTAACTAAAGTTCTAGTCAGTCTACCCAGTCGTATGTCATTCCTAAGGAAGAGAGTGAAAATCGATGGTTTCAGTCTTTGTAAAGGATCCTTACGGATACCAATTCTTTTGGTAATATTTTCTCTATACTCAGTCTATCCAAGTTATAAACAGTAAACATTTTAATTAAAGGTTAACATCAAAACGTTTCGGGTAGAAACGTTTAAACCTGTAGAATTTTGAAAGTTTCCCTCATCTCCGTAACCCTTCTGTTTTAATTGGAATTGAACTTTTGATTTGTATTACCCGTGGCATGTAAGTCCTATACCTTTGGCGACGAAATCTTGGATTAATAGTATTTTTGAGACACTCTTGGTCCGAACATCCGTACACCTCTTGATACCTTTGTTCGTGTCTTTTTTTAATATATTTATTTGTTCTTGACTATAAGCGTTTCATGGTTTCAGAGACTCTATATTTCGACATATTGTGTTCCTTAGGAAGACACTCCTCAAACACTAGACAAACGCTCTGTTTCGTCCTTGTTTAAAGACCGTTTTCTCGATATTCACTATATCAAAATAGAGTAATTGATAAGGAATCTCAAATCTACCTTCGGATGACCAACCGAAAACTTCATTATCTTTAAAATATCACTTACCTCCTCTTTAGAAAATAAACTACAGATTGTACCTGGAAGTGAATGATATTGAACCTATCGTGATATAAAACTTAGTTAGTCCGTACTAAAATTAAGACGAAGTGTGGATAGTGGACAAACTTAACAATAGGTAAAAAACTGAAGACTTAAAGTGAAAAGTAATACATTTTATATCAGTCATCAAAGGTTTAGTGTTCTACCGACTCTTGTATACTTTGTCACATAGCATAAATCAAATCACCGGTCGAGTACTCTGCGGAAGTACTTTGTATCGATATTACTACTGCTAGTATTACTGTTCAATACGGTGCCAATCCCGAAGGGAGCACCGGGTCTACCATTTCTTAGACGGACGTTACGTCCTCTGGGTCCAAGTTAGGGACCCAACCCTTCCAAGAGACCTCTTCCCTTACCGTTGGGTGAGGTCATAAACACAGACATCTTAAGGTACCTGTCTCCTTTGACCATCCGATGTTAGGTGCCCCAGTTTTTCTCACCCTGTGCTGACTCGTTGAGTGTGAAAGAGAAAGTACACTGTCAATGACACCACTTAATTTCTCCTTACTCTTTATTAGTGAGAAGACTTAAACCATTATCAAAGGGTGACGAAGACCAAGTATCCACGAAGTCATAGGAAACAACAAGACAAGTGTACAATCGTTTTTCAGGGGAACAATTGACGAATTAATTCATGAAATCTTATACCGAAGATAAGAAACGACCCTGAGACTATTATATGAGGGATTATACCAAATTATATTTCACATGGAATTTTTGATATCACAAGAACTAACGAATATAAATGATTCTGACGGTGAAATCCTACTATACACTATAAATGGGACCCTTCAAACAAAGGGAGAGTATGAATACACCGGATGTTCTCTAACAGATAAGGGACCGATAGTCTAAGGTGGTTACCAGGATTCATTCGACTTACCTACTCCAAGAAGTACCCACGAAGTTTTTGATAAGTCCAACCGTTTTCGTTGAGGTTCCTGTACAGAACTAAAAGGTAACCCGGAAAGAAGAGGTAGACACCTTTACCTGTAATCTCAATTGTAAAACTTCCTCTCTGTAACGTAGTCTAGAATTGGGATGGTGACAGGGGTACCGTTTAAGGACTTTTTGTAGTCGAGAGGAATAATTCACTTTAGACGGGTGTTAATAAGAGACGAGAAACAGACGATGAACACAAAGAAGTCACGAAAGAGTTAATTTACGGGGACTTTTCTTCTATACTGTTCCGGGTGACTACCAAATGGAATTTCCTTTGTAAAATCTTCTAGATCATTTAATTATATATACTCGAGAACCTCAAGACCCTCGAGAACTTCAGTGACCCTTAGTGAAATTGTCTATTCAAAAACCTTTCTGTCACATTTCGTACACGTTCAGTACTCGTTCAATGAATGATCAGACGTTACACCAAAGTCAAGTCCAGTCACCGAGTCAGCACAGGCTCAGAAGTCGTGGGGTACCTGACGTCGTGCGGTCCGAAGTGAAAGGTAGCGGTTGAGGGTCTCAAATGAGTTTGAGTACAGGTAACTCAGCCACTACGGTAGGTTGGTAGAGTAGGAGACAGCAGGGGAAGAGGAGAACGGGAGTTAGAAAGGGTCGTAGTCCCAGAAAAGTTTACTCAGTCGAGAAACGTAATCCAACGGTTTTATAACCTCAAAGTCGAAGACGTAGTCAGTAAGGTTACTTATAAGTCCTGACTAAAGTAAATCCTAACTGACCAAACTAGAAGAACGTCCGGTTCTCTGAGAGTTCTCAGAAGAGATTGTCGTGTCAAGGTTTCGTAGTCAAGAAGACACGAGTCGAAAGAAATACTAGGTAGAGAGTGTAAGCATGTACTGATGACCTTTTTGGTATCGAAAATCTGCTTCGAAACAACCGTTTCATTACAGAGACGAAAAATTATACGACAGATCCAACCAGCATCGAAAAGAAGGTTCCGTATTCGTAGAAAATTAAAGTACCGACGTCAGTGGTAGACGTCACTAAAACCTCGGGGGGTTTTATTTGGGAACGTGACAAAGTTAATAAAGGGGTAGATAAACGGGACTTCACTAACCTGGTCTACGGTACTAGAATAAAAAGACTTACACCAAATGATGACACATTTTACTTTTTTGATGGATTAAATATCCCAAAAACTCTCTAATTTGTCTTTTTGTTTATTTCCTGTATAGTTGTACAACCGGGACCTACAAGTTGTTAAATCTCGACGATAATAATACTAATGTCAAAGTTACTATATCATAAAGTAATTAGAAAGTGTCCCTTATAAGAACCTACATAGAATTAATTTGACAACGACAAAGTTAGTAACTCAACTTCACTCCTGCCGATCAAGGTCAAACATAACCAACGATCGAAATTTACTCAGGAACCTTATACAATGAGTAAGAAAATTCTTGAAATGAAAACAATAGAGTAGGTGACTAAATTTTTTTACAAAGTCTATCCAACAGAATAAGATTAAAATATGTATTCCTTTGTCTGTGTTTCTCCAATTCACTAAATGGACACAAGTACACCAGTCATTCTTCTCTCCACCCTAAACTGGTGTCCGTCCGAATGAGGTCTCGGATTCAAGAATTTTTCAGTGTAAAGATGAAAGATTCTGGAGTCGTCCAGAAAACTCTTTGTCCTCAACTATAGGACGGGTTCTTGTTACCTGTGTCCTCAGTTTTAATGATTTAACTCCCTAAAGGGACCATCGAGTCACCTCTTCTTAGGAGGACGGGTAAATTCTCTGTACCGGAGGCAGGGACCACACCCATCTGGGGTGAACGGTCTCGTTGACTTGGGTGCGTGACGTTGATGACTCGGACACGAGATCTCGGGCCCTCGTCGTTGACGACTCGGGTGTACGGTGTTGACGACTCCGGCACGAGGTGTTCTTCTCTTCGGTGGTGTTACTCTTCGGAAACGTGGTGTTGATCTCCATCGGGGACGGAAGACGTTGATCTCTTTTCGGGTATCGTTACTTCTGGATCGTGTCGACCCAGATTTTATTTATTTATTTATTTATCTTAATAAATTTTCAACGATTTAACTTTTTTATACCGATAAATTTTAAAAAAGATCTTATAACGTCTCCTTTTGTAACTAATGATAAATTAATGACAAGAACCCATTTATCTGTGGTAATACATCATCGACAATTGATTTATGAAGTCAAGTCAAGTCAACGAGTCAGTACAGGCTGAGAAACGGTGGGGTACTTGGTGTCGTGAGGTCCGGAGAAACAGGTAGTGGTTGAGGACCTCAGGTGGGTTTGGGTACAGGTGACTCAGCCACTACGGTAGGTTGGTACAGTAGGAGACAGTAGGGGAAGAGGAAGACGGGAGTTAGAAAGGGTAGTAATCCCAGAAAAGTTTACTCCGTCAAGAAGTGTATTACACCGGTTTCATAACCTCAAAGTCGGAGTTGTAGTCAAGAAGGTTGGTTGTCGGTCCTGACCAGAGGAAATCCTACCTGACCAACCTAGAGGAACGTTACGTTCCCTGAGAGTTCTTAGAAGAGGTTGTGGTGTCAAGTTTTCGTAGTTAAGAAACCACGAGTAGAGAGAAATATCAGGTTGAGAGTGTAGGTATGTACTGGTGACCTTTTTTGGTATCGAAACTGATCTACCTGGAAACAACCGTTTCATTACAGAGACGAAAAATTATACGACAGATCCAACTAGTATTGAAAGGAAGGTTCCTCATTCGTAGAAAATCAAAGTACCGACATCAGTGGTAGACGTCACTAAAACCTCGGAGGGTTTTATTTCAGTTGGTGACAAAGGGGTAGATAAACGGTACTTCACTACCCTGGTCTACGGTACTAGAAGCAAAAGACTTACAACTCGAAATTCGGTTGAAAAAGTGAGAGGAGAAAGTGAGAGTAGGTCTCCGAGAAATCAAGAAGAAGTGAAAGACGGTGTTTCCACCACAGTAGACGTATAGACTCCAATAACTATAAAGTGGACCGTTAGAACTAAGATCGAACACGAAGAAGGTCGGGTCGCAAAGAGTACTACATGAGACGTATATTCAGTTTATTCGTCCCACTGTTATATGTCGGAACTACATGAGAAAAAGGATAAACCTTGGTCAGACAACAGGGTACAGGTCAAGATTTACAACGAAGGACGACGAAAGAAATCATGTTTCGTGTACTATTCTTTTGATAAGAAAAAAAGTCTATACTATAACCCTTTATACTCTTTATCATATGTAAGTTTCCTTAAAGTTTAAAGAAGTTTAACGAATTAGTTTCTATTTTAAAAAGAATAGATAAATTATTATTCCTTCACACTAACCTCCCACCTTTTTCTGTTTATAAAACAACTTCTAATACCTTATGCTACAACGTTTATGAAAGTTAGATAACAGAAAAAATTAAGTGGGTCTATACCTCATTTACATACGTAATCTGACGTTAAAGAGTGTGAATCTTTATGTAATTATGAGTTTTCTCTCTCTCTCTCTTAATTCCTTCAGATTTTTTATGTACCCTCGGCAGTACAGGTTGAAAAGCGCTAGGTCACCTGAGATGGGATAGTCCAGAGAGACAGGCACCTTAAAAGGTTCGTTCTTATGACCTCCCCCTACGGTACTGGAAGAGGTACCCTAGAAGGACTTGGGTCCCTAGTTTGGACCCAGAGGATGTGACGTCCGTCTAAGGAATGGTAGACTCGGTGGACCCTTCGGTGTGTTTTATATACCCAATTCACAGTATCAATAAAAGGGAGTTATGTGTTTATGTGAAACAAAACAAAAATAAAATTTAAGTCACCTATTTTTATCTCTTACTGACTTAATCTTTTTCGATATTTTCCTTATAAAACCCCATAAATTTGTCATATTTACTTAACTAGTACTCTCTCACTTAGGGTCTCTAACCCCCTTTCCTCGGATCCTTCACTGGCGATTACCCTCGTCGCAAAGAAAAACCTCACTCCTTTCATAAGACCTTAATCTATTACGACTACCAACGTATTGGGATATGTATCAGATTTTTATATAACTTAACAAGTGAAATTTTGCCATTTGAAACAAATTTTCTTACACTTAACATAGAGTTCAAAATTTTATTACGGTTTTTTTGATGAGGAAAGCTCGGAAATCTACACTTTCCGTCCTGTTCATTGTCCTTCTTTTAATAGTTCTCTTTTCGACTTTTTGATCCAGAGTCCTTTCTCCTTGGTCCCTATGGGAGTCCTTTTACACAGGATTCTTCTTTACCTCCCGAAATACGTTTCTTAATGGTACCTGTATCGAGTCTAGGTTGGTGAAGAGAAAGAACACAGTAAGACGAATTCTTAATAAAAGAACCTATTTTAAATAAACTGGTAGTAAATCAAGATCTTCCATCTTTTATTAGATGTGACTGTCAGGGTAAAATTAACATACGTTACCTTCTCAGTAAACGGTTTCTTAAGAATGGTTTACTTATTTATATGGATCTTTGTTCTTTGTCTAGTAGGTTTTATTGGCTACAGTGGGTCTCGGTGGTTAGAAGTCTACAATATCAAGATGTTTTGAACGGTCATGTCCTATCTTCAATTCTCGATTGGATAAATATAAGTTTAAAACTGAGGAAGAAGATACTCGGTACAGTAGAACCTATTTAATAATTTGAAGAAAAACGAAGTCATAGAAGTAAACACTTTAGTCCCATTATTATACCGAATAGAGAATCCTAACTTTATATCGGGTTATAGTCTATGGGTCATTCCTTAAATATGAAAAATAACCTTCTTTTCAATACTGGTTGGATCTATCATATAAGTTTTCGTCTCTGTAATGAAACGACTGATTCCAGACAGATCAGTTCCGATACCAAGAAGGACACTAGTACATACCTACACTCTCAACCTGACACTTCTTCCGACTCGTGGTTTCTTAACTACGAAAACTTGACACCACAACCTCTTCTGAGAACTCTCAGGGAACCTGACGTTCCTCTAGGTTGGTCAGGTAAGACTTCCTCTAGTTGGGACCCTAAAGAAACCTTCCTTACTACGATTTCGACTTCGAGGTCATGAAATCTGTGGAGTACGTTTCTCAACTGAGTAACCTTTTCTGAGACTACGACCCTCCCTAACCCCCGTCCTCCTCTTCCCCTGCTGTCTCCTACTCTACCGACCTACCGTAGTGCCTGAGCTACCTACACTCAGACTCACTTGAGGCCCTCTACCACTACCTGTCCCTCCGGACCGCACGACGTCAAGTACCCCAGCGTGTCTCAGTCTGTACTGACTCGCTGACTTGACTTGACTTGACTTGACTTAACAACATATTTATTATATGTGATACGTGTATTTAGATAGGTAATGTTTCCTGGATAAATTTACAAATCTTCTAACACCTCATCGTTAAAGTACAGTCATCTACTATTATTTTGTCTCGTTATATTAACGTAAATAGAATTTTCATCATTAAAACGGGATTTAGTCTAACGTGAAGAGTTAAATACTTTTAATCGGTTGTAAAGAACAGTGAGGTACCTCTTCATTATAAATTTTAATAAGAGAAAAGAAGGGAAACCTCTTTCCGGTATTGATTTAAGTTGTATAAATGAAAAAATAAATAAAACACTCGACTTCAACTACTATCAGGTCTTCCGTTTTAAATATCGTAGACGTAAAGGTGTTAGTAAATATAGGGTTTCTTACAGTGTGTATATACATAATACGTAATATTCTAAATCAACCCTGAATAATCGGATCGTTGTTATCTTTAGGTATTAAAGTGATCTAAGTAAGTAGTAAGGACCAGAAAATTGTTATTTGAGTCGTCTTACCCAACAGTATATCCTCAGTTAAAGTTTATTTGTACTAGTTTATTCGTTCTGTTTTCATTCGATTTGTGTCATCTCCGGACATAAAAAAGTCATTTAAATAAGACAACTGAATAATAAACATTCAAGTTACCTTAGAAATGAAGACAAGAACTCTTGTCAGAGGGAACCACCGAAGGTTTAAGAATCAGTGTCGATTTCCAACATTCACGAGAACGACTTTGTTTTAGATAGCGGATCGAGATCTAAACCTCTTACTTATTTTTATACCGGTATAGGTGAAAAAGACGGAGGGGTGGTGATATGGGTGTCTCTATTAGTCGTGGAGGTCGATTACAAAGGAGGGTAAGTCTTTCCGTCGTAAACCTCCTCTACGTACCTCACCGAAATTGACTCGATGAACGTTGTCAGTCCCAAGTTCATCACTTTGCCTTAGTGATACTTATAAGATCTCATCCCTTAAATAATATTTTAAACCCAGAATATGTTTCCTTTTAATTTTTCAGATGTTTGGTCGGGGACGGACCCTTTACTTTACTTTGTCTTATTTAGGTACCTCGCTTTATCCAAAAGGTTTGTGAATATGTTTTTATTTGGGAGTTAGTAACTTTTTGAACTGTACATAAGGTTTTAATTTCCAATTAAAATTTTATCTTAGATCATCGAGATTTATTATTATTATTAACTTTCTTAGAGAATTTTTCAATATTGATCCACCAATAATTTTAAGTTTAGACGTATAAGAAAGATTCAAAACGGTGATTCTTATTTAACCCGTTTACGTTAAAAAGGTTCAGAAGTGATCCAATATTCATGTCTACCTCTTTACGCTACCACTATCCTGAGAGCGAGAACTATTGTGGGAGGGTATAGTGAGTACGTCAGGAGGTGCTTCAGGCTACAAGAAGTTATCTGAGTACCAAATATGTGTTCCGAAGGTGGTCCACGACGACACAGACACTGTGAACATGTGACCTGAAACAACACAGACTGATCATAACTGGAAGAAGGGGGTTCGTAGACCCCTCTAACGGTGTAGTCTACCTAAGGGGGTCGAAGAAAGGTCTGCTGGACTTTCTTCGGTACCTTTTGTAGTCCACGAGATTTCTCTTCATCCTTATAGGAGGAGTGAGGATAAAACAGAAATTCTCATCAAGAGCTCGTCCCTATTGACAAAAGTATCAAGGAACATTTTTGAACAGAAAGACGAGTACAGACATCAAGAGAAAGGTATGACGAGTCTATAGTCTTTTTCGCCTGTCTGAACCCTTGTCTGGTGTACTCCGGCGAAGTAAGGTATGAGGACCGTGAGTGAAACGATTGTTACGAATAAAAGACTTCGTCGTGTTAGGTGATTCTCACCTTACACTCAATGTCCACATCAAACTTTAAAATCGAAAATTTGACAAGTCCAGTCCAGTCCAGTTCAGCGAGTCAACACAGGTTGAGAAACGCTGGGATACCTGACAAGTGAAAAGGGATTTTTACATTCTCCTTGTCTACTTTAATCAAAATCATTATGTAAAATAAATTAGGTAATTTAGGTTTCATAACAAAATTGTAAATTTTATATTTTTAATAATTACTATACAAAATGTATAAAGAAATTGATTTAGAAACTTTAGGTCACAGATAAAATATGAAAGTCGTGTAGAGTCAAACCTGGTCGGTGTAAAGTTTACGAGTGATCGGTGTGTTCTGATGAATTTGGTATAAGCTGTTACATCAAGATTTCTCGGTCTTTAGAGTAAGGTGGAATCCATCTACGATTTTTTTTTATAACAAAATGGTAGTTTTGATACTAAATGTATCCAACTTTATCAACTTGTCAAAGAACCTTTCATTTTCATTTATTAATAGAGTGACATTGAAAATAAGTAATTTATCTAAGAGTGAAAGAGTGAGTATGATAGTAGAAACTATAGATATTAATTGTAATTATGTAATTTAAGTTCCAAGGTCTAAGTATTCTCTCTATATGGAAATCGACATTCTTCATTGACCAAGGGAACCACTAAAAGAAACTTCTCATCTTAAATTTCAAGAAGGATGAGTTTTAAAGTGTTATTTATACAGTTTTTACTGTTATATATGATTACAATTTTGTAATAAAGAACTCTTCAACGAGGTAACTGGTTAGAGTTTACACCTATGGATTCAATATAAAAATCTGTGAATATTAAACGAGACATACTCGAATAGGTAGATAAATTTAAGGGTTACAATACTGATCAACTCTTGTTTAAAAAAAGGAACTTTTTCGAAGTATCTATTTTTTCCTAATATTTAAGTCACTTCGTCACTTCAGAAATTTCCGTGTGAAAGTCGTGGTGAAATGTTGACAGAAACAACGGTCATCCAGTACGACTTGGAATTACTAAACAACAGAAGGATACGAAGATATATTCAATGTCTACCACCTCACTTCTCTTCCACAGTTAAGTTTCTGTCTTAAAGTCTGAGAAGTCTGTTCTTCACTAAGAATTTCACTGAATATAAACCGAAAAATAGGGAGCAAGTAAAGTAAATTCCTCCTACTTTAGGGACGGGAATCGGTAAATCGTGAACAAGTCTCGTAATACACCTTCTTAAACACCTTTCGTCGTCTCTACGGAGGAGACCGACATACTAGACCTGGAATGTTAAGTTAGGTTTCTTTATTCGTAGGTCTCATCAAAGTAAGTAAAGGATGAGTATGTACCAAATGAACGTAGTACGTTTTTTTTTTTTTTTTCCTTCTGAATGTGACGGTCGAGAGAGACGTGATTCCTCGTCTTATAAACGTTGAAACGTCTACTAAAATTTTCAGCGATTTATCGTCCTTTCTCTCGAATGAAGTCGTTTTCTGTGCTTGTGTTTTCGACCCATGGAAACGGTCTCACGTGGACCCACCAGTTCTGTAACCGGTCATTAATGGTCGGTCAAGTTCTCTTACTTAAGATTTACTCTCGTACTTTTCTGGTTCCGGAATCCTTAACTTAAAAGTCTGTGCTAATTGTATTTAGTTTCCAAATCGAACCGGGTCTTATATCCTCCTCTGTATAAAGTTCGAAAAAGACACATTTGAAATTTTATAGACGTTTTTGTGAACCGACCTAAAGGAGGGTCTGATGTCGACATCAGACGATAATAACTATACCAATTATTATTGTTGTCATTATAAAAGGTATCATGGAAAGAGGGCTTCAGAAATCCTGTAGTCTGTTCTCGAGGGCTTATGATATTTATTGTAAATGGACTATTCGTACCGTTTTACAGTTTAATCCCTTATTCTTATTCTATAATCGAAAACTATCCTTTGTTCCGTCTTTCTCTATAACATCTTGTTTCGTTTTATCTTTATCGTTTTCCTCTATAATAGATGTCTAGCGTTCATTCGTATAGTTTGTTCAAGTGTAAAGAAACCGGTTCTAAAAGACCTTTTTACACCCGTACAATACACAATCAACATAAACTTTAGGTGGTGTCTTCTGAAAAGTCTAAATTTTCTCCATTGACGAAAATAAAGGAAAATGTTCGAGTTTTGATCCGGTTCATGACTTCTGTGATATTGGTATTCCATTGGACCCTTCCTTAACTCATGATCTTGAAAGGTGTACTTCTACTTTGTCTCCAGATTTCTTTCTATTTTGTCTACCTTTCTGTTGTAAAGAGACTTCTTTCAGTAACGTCGAACATAATTTACCACAAACGGAGTCAGTACACTCTAACCGATAACTCTACGATGGACGAAAACAGGAAAAGAAAAATGTGAATGTTCCAAATAAGACACTGTCTATTGTAAAGTCGGTGAGTCAAGTCGGTGAGTCAACACAGGTTGAGAAACACTGGGGTACCTAACGTCTTCCGGTCCGAAGGGACAGGTAGTGGTCGAGGGTCTTAAATGAGTTTGAGTCAGGTAGTTCAACTACTACGGTAGGTTGGTAGAGTAGGAGACAGTGGGGGAAGAGGACGGAAGTTAGAAAGGGTCGTAGTTCCAGAAAAGATTACTCAGTCAAGAAGCGTAGTACACCGGTTTTATAACCTCGAAGTCGAAGTCGTATTCAGGAAGGTTACTTATAAGTCCTGACTAAAGGAAATCCTAACTGACCAACATAGAGGAACGTCAGGTTCCCTGAGAGTTCTCAGAAGATGTTGTGGTGTCAAGTTTTCGTAGTTAAGAAACTACGAGTCGAAAGAAATATCAGGTTGAGAGTGTAGGTATGTACTGATGACCTTATTATCTACAGTAAATAACCCACTGATGAGCTACTGTTCGTTAAAAGATTCATGAAATCTATCCAATAATTAAATCATAGTGTCGGAGTACCCTATTCACCGTATATTCATGGGTCGGGTTAAAAGTCTTCTCTTTTGAGTCCATGACTTAATGGGTTGTGGTGTACCGATCGTTCAACACGTTAATCTCGAATTCAGATTTGTCAGACTGAGGTCCCAGGTAAAAATTTATGATGAGATATAACTAGTTTTACAATTACCCCAAAGGTCCATGACTCCTTGACTATCAAACGACATCCGAAAATATCTACGACGTAATCCCTTTTGTTCAATTTTGTCAGATACAATCAGAGATAGAGTTTCTTTATTTTGAGGAAGATGATAGTTCTGGTTCACTGTAGGGTTAAAAAAAGAAGACGTATATTGGAAACGGTTACAAAGGAGAAAAAAAAGGTAGTTGGAACTTCGGACGAAGTGTAGTGTCACACAGATGTAAGTATACTTGAGAACTACGATAAGTCAACATAACTCAGTATAGTTCACAATTACCATTTGACGTGTATACTATGAAGAATTTTTTATTTTGTTATTAAAGATTTTAGTTCATCTTTAGTATACATTATTGTACATTTTATTACATTTCAGAATACTCTTTATGGACATAACCCTAAAATACGAGACTGTAGTTTATTCTTGTATTAAGTTTATTCAAAACGGGTTCATGACCGTAGTTAACTGGGTCGGATGTAGTCGAATAAAAGTGTAGGATTTAACAGAATAACAACCTGATTTTATTAATAGTAGATTCTCTATTCTTTTCAGATTGTCTTCAAACCTTGAGGGTGTTAGTTATGACCAACGGTATTTAAGGGTGACCCCTTGTTACTTTTTACATGAACGATATAAAGATTGTTATCCAGTCCAATAACGGTACCGTAAAGACTGATTACGTCCATGAAGACTTAACACGTAACTTTATATACGACAAGAAAGACATCCCGTCAACAAAAACAAAGAGACCAAAAGGAGTTACAATAAACCCTTCTTATCCTTAATTTTAATTGTCGGACGTCGGATACAAAACTAAAGGAAAAAGACCCATTCGAAGAAGTAATTGTTATTAAATTTACTAACATGATGGAAGAATGACATAGTTCTAAAAGACAAATCAGGTTGATATATCTTTATATTCTTTAGTTCCTGTCCTTTTCAACCCCATTAATTTATAGAAAGGTTTAAATAAATTTCGATGGATCTTCAACACTAATTTATAATGGTTTCTCTTACAATCATACACAGACAGATGTAGTACTTTTATAATTTATGTTTTGAAACCTCCAACTGAGAACAGAGGAAGTCTTTATGATGGTTGGTTTTTCTTATCTAATTACTAAGTTATTTATCGAACTTTTTCAAAAATGAAAAGAAATCCGTAACACCTCAGTCATTTCCCAACCTCTCAAACCCAGTACTCAATCAAAACCTTTTAAGTGAAACCACCTTCTACCTAACGTTTTCAGAGTGTTGAACCACTGTTCAATACTCAACCAACATGATCAGGTCCGTAAGAGTCACCCCCACTAAAACGGGGTGACTCGTATCAATAGTCGTAGATCTCTGTTAAAACTAAGAGTGTTGACGGTCACCCCCTACGAAGATCGTAGATAACCCATCTCCTGACTCTACAAAGGTTTGTATAATGTTACGTATTCTGTCGGACGGTTGTCGTTCCTTAATAAATCGGGTTTTACAGTTATGATAACTTCAACTCTTTAAGATATTATCAGATACGTTTTTTATTATCTCAAACTGGGGTTTTACAATTTACACGTTTGTTTTTATAACAATTTTATATATTAGTCAGTTCGAATTACTGATTAATTGACAATCACTCTCTTTCATTCACCAGAAAATTACCTATGACCTCCGAAAGGTACACCACAATCACTATTTCTTGGACGGACGGTCACGTCTTCTGTATTTGTGGACTCAAACTAGGGACCCATACTTTCTAGAGACCTCTTAGGGGTACCTGTATCCTTGGACCGTCCGATATTAGGTGTCCCAGTGTGTCCCAACCCGTACTGACTTTGTTGTATTGTGTAAACGTGTATTACCTATAATCTGTACGTAATAGCTCCGACACACCCATTTACCATAAAGGTACGTTTTCTTGTTCTTTTAAAATATAGTCTTCGTCAGAGTCATCATTCTCCATCCAACCTTTGTCGTGTGACTTAAACTACACGAACATTCTCAATTTAAATGTTCAGATAGTCTTATCTTCAGATAAGTCTTCTATGTCTAAACATTCTATAGTTGTCTACCGTCAGTCTCAACATCCTTATCTATTCTACGGTTACTCTTCCCCGTACCCTTACCTTTCCACTTTTGTAACTTCTTCCCACCTTACCCTTTCGTACCAATCTGTGACTCTTCTGTATCAACCTCTAGACCTTCCTCCTGTATAAGTCAATCATATCGAGACGATTGGTCCTTATCGAAGTTGAAATTCGTAGATACAAGAAGGATTCAGGAAAATAATAATTATTAATAATTGGTGTGTCCTTAAGGAAGATACACTTTCCTTCTTCCACTCCTTACATCTTAACGATAATCTACCTGTAAATTTTAACTTATAAGGTCTCTTTACTTACACTTTTAGGAAATTATTTACTTTTGTGAACGATGGTTTTGAAGTCGTTGTTGAAGATCGACCGTCATTTTAAAAATCTCATTAATATTAAACCTTAAACCTGAACTATTTCAAAGTACTAACTTACAATCCAAAATCATCGAAAAATTTCTCGGTCAGGACAAAAATTTACGATTGAATGAGAGAGATTCTCTTTAGAGGTATTTAATAACGTATTTTCTATATCTCAGACTATCTCATAAGTTTATGAAAAGACATTGAGACTGAGTTTTAATTAAAAGGTCAACGAAATCGTTTTATCAGTCCTTCATTAATTCTTACACTGTTGCATAGAACTTAATTGTATAGAACTTTATTATAGCATCATTTTCTAACTAAAGTTGGTCATTCTTTATTCACATTCCACATAAGTTGAAGACAGTGTCTATCAGAGATAAAGAATCGTTGTAGCTAAAATGGATTTAAATAAGAGATCATTCAGTATACTACTATAAATAATTGGTTTTTATCCAATCGTAATAATATATAATGAGTATAAAATTTTTCTTACTCGTAGTTTAAACAATAAAATTCGTAGTGTGGACAATGTGTATAAGACATAGGTGTGAGAATAAAGGTTTAAGACTTTGTACTCAAATTTGTTGACTCAAAATAGGAATCACCATTGTCGTCTTTTATTGGTTACAGTTTCATGTTATTAGTCATGTAATTAATTAGTTCATGTAATTAAGTCTACTGGTAATATAGATGATGACACCCGTTCTTAGTGAATCTTATTTACCTGATCGGTAGTATCAGTTTTTCTCAGACTTTACGTCATGAACCTATGTCAGAGTTTTTACTGCCTTACTAGAGACAAGTAAAGGTTCCGTTTGGGAGTAAATTATAGTGTCATTAGGTTCAGATACGGCGTTGGTGATTACGGTTTTTCCGACTTTAACTTGTCAAGATACTTCTGAATGTACTGGAAGATCTTGATTGTAGTTTATTTCTACAGGAAAAGTAGTATCCCCTGACCTTACGTTTTCATCCCTCAGTTTTCTATCGACCTCATTGTCCGTTCAAACTAGAACCTCATGTTTTACTTGGTCCCGTTTCCGATTATCTCAAAACGGTTCTTTTACTTGATCAGTATCGTTTGTGGGAGAAGGTTGTTGTGTTCTTTGTTGAGATCTGTAATGGAGTGGTTTACCAGTTGTGGTTTTAGTCTAACTAATATAAGAAACGTCGGTTTCTACCTCTTCGAGATATGTCAGTCATTTTTATTCTGACCCTCGACTGATCCCGAGTCTAGTACTTTAGGAATAACGTTTCAGACTTAATTTAACTTCTTTCATCCTCTTTGGTGATCTGGTAAAGCCATACTGGATTTAGTTTAGTGAATACTAATATGTCACCTTCACTGTTTGTCTGAGTTCCCTAATCTAAATATCTCACGTACTTCTTATACCTACCTCCAAGTACTATAACATATCCTCCGTCACTAGTTCTGGTAGCGGTTTTTTCTTTACGTTTTTGCGTTTTACCAACAGACTCCTCCGGAATGTTTATTGAATCTTTTCTTCTCTTCGTTTTCGGTTTCCTCTTTTCCTTTCTATATGGGTAAACTTACATCTCAAGGTTTCTTATCGTTCCTCTCTTTTCTTTCAGAAGGAGTCACTATTCACGTTTCTTTATCTCCTTTTGTTATCTTACCCTTTCTGATTAAAAGAGAACTTCTTTTAATCTCTATTGTTCCCTTGAAAAGTACGTTTCTACCCGTGTTATGTCCTGTCTTTACCATAGTCGGATTGTCTTCGTCTTCTACAATTCTACTCCACTGTTCTTATGTATCTTCTTGATATGTTTTTTTCTAGAAGTACTGGGTCTATTAGTGCTACCACACTAGTGAGTGGATGTCGGTCTGTAGGACCTTACGTTTCAGTTCACCCGGAATTCTTCGTAGTGAACCTTGTTTTGATCACCTCCACTACCTTAAGATCGACGTGATAAAGTTTAGGATTTTCTATTACGACACTTTCACGACGTGAGTTATACGGTCGTTCAAACCTTTTGAGTCATCACCGGTTTCCTGACCTTTTCCAGTCAAAAATAAGGTTAGGGTTTCTTTCCGTTACAGTTTCTAACGAGTTTGATGGTGTGTTAACGTGACTAGAGTGTACGATCGTTTCATTATGAGTTTCATGAGGTTCGTTCAGAAGTTGTCATGTATTCGTCTCTTGAAGATCTACAAGTTCGACCTAAATCTTTCCCGTCTCCTTGGTCTCTGGCTTAACGGTTGTAGATAACCCAGTAACTTTTTCGGTCTCTCAAGGTCTTTTTGTATATGAAGACGAAATAACTGATACGGTTTCCGAAACTGACACACCTAGTGTCGTTTGACACCTTATAAGAATTTCTCTACCCTAATGGTCTGGAATGGACGGAGGACTCTTTAGACATACGTCCAGTTCTTCGTTATCAATCTATACCTGTATCTTGTTGTCTGACCGAGGTTTAACCCTTTTCTCGCGTAGTTCCGGTATATAACAGTGGAACAAATAAATTAAATATAGGTCTCATGTATAACACTTTACGACCCTACCTACTTCGTGATCGACCTTAGTCCTAACGATCCTCTTTATAGTTATTGAAGTCTTTACGTCTATTACGGTGAGAATACCGTCTTTCGCTTTTACTTGATTTTTCGGAGAACTACTTTCACTTTCTCCTCTCACTTTTTTTGCCGAATTTTGAACTGTAAGTCTTTTACTTTTAGTACCGTAGGTCAGGGTAGTGAAGTACCGTTTATCTACCCCTTTGTTACTTTTATCACTGTCTGAAATAAAAGAACCTGAGGTTTAGTAACGTCTACCACAGACGTTGGTACTTTAATTTTCTACGAACGAGGAACCTTCTTTTCGATACTGGTTGGAGTCAAGTCAAGTCGAGTCATGTCAGCGAGTCAGTACAGGTTGTCAAACGCTGGGGTACCTGACGTTGTACGGTCCGGAGGGACACGTAGTGGTTGAAGATCTCGAATGTGTTTGAGTACAGGTAACTTAACCACTACGGTAGGTTAGTAGAGTAGGAGACAGCAGGGGAAGAGGAGACCAGGAGTTAGAAAGGGTCGTAGTCCCAGAAAAGTTTACTCATTCGAGAAGCGTAGTCCACCGGTGTTATAACCTCGAAGTCGAAGTTACAGTCAGGAAGGCTACTTACGAGCCCTGACTAGAGGACATCCTACCTGACCGACCCATAGGAGTGTCAGGTTCCTTGAGAGTTCTCAGAAGAGGTTGTGGTGTCTAGTTTTCGTAGTTAAGAAGTCACGAGTTGAAAGAAATATCAGGTTTAGAGTGTAGGTATGTACTGATAACCTTTTTGGTCTCGGAACTGATCTGATTGGAAACAACTGTTTCATAACAGAGACGAAAAATTATACGACAGATCCAACCAGTATTGAAAAGAAGGTTCCTCATTCGTAGAAAATTAAAGTACCGTCGTCATTGGTAGATGTCCACTAAACCCTAGGGGGGTTTTATTTTAGAGAGTGACAAAGGTAACAAAGAGATAGATAGACGGTACTACACTACCCTGACCTACGGTACTAGGATCAAAAGACTTTCAACTCAAAATTCGGTTTAAAAAGTGAGAGGAGAAAGTGAAAGTAGGTCTCCGAGAAATCAAGGAGAAATGAAAGACGGTGAAAGACTGTGGAAAGAGCACCACAGTAGACGTATAGACTCCAATAACTATAAAGAGGGTCGTCAGAACTAAGGTCGAACACAAAGTAGGTTGAGTCGTAAAGAGTACTACATGAGACGATCTGTTGTATAATTTTTCATCTATCTAATGAAACGGTTGTTTTAAGGTAGATCAGTTTCGATACCAAAAAGGTCGCCAGTACACACCTACACGCTCAACCTGGTATTTCTTTCGACTCGTGGTTTCTTAACTAAGAAAAATTCACACCACGACCTTTTCTGAGAACTCTCAGAGAACCTGACACTCTTCTAGTTTGATCAGTTAGGATTTCCTTTAGTCAGGACTTATAAGTAACCTTCCTGACTACGACTTCGACTGTGGGGTTATGAAACCGGTGGACTACACTTATTGACTGAGTGACCTTTTAGGGGACTACGACCCTTTCTAACTCCCGTTCTCCTCTTCACCAACTGTCTCCTTCTCTACTAACCTACCGTAACAGCTGTGTTATCTTTACTTAAACTCGTTTGAGATCCTCTACCACTTCCTGTCCCTTTGAACCGCAAGACGTCAGGTACTCCAGTATTTCTCAACCTGTACTGACTCACTTTCTTGCTGTCGTTATTATTTGATCAATTATGAGTGTTTTATGGATCTATTCAAGATGGACACATAAAAGAGAATAATAAGAGTCAAACTTTTTATTCTGACCGGGTCGCTTCTCAACTGAGTAACCTTTTCTGAGACTACGACCCTCCCTAACCCCCGTCCTCCTCTTCCCCTACTGTCTCCTACTCTACCGACCTACCGTAGTGACTGAGCTACCTGTATTCAGACTCACTTGAGGCCCTCAACCACTACCTGTCCCTCCGGACCGTACGACGCTAAGTACCCCAACGTTTCTCAACCTGTGTTGACTCGCTGACTTGACTTGACTTGACTTGACTTCTCTGATTTTGTCGGTACGTACTTCCGTTGTTTCATCCTTTATTTCTCTTTTGGTTCTTTCTTCTTGTCGTTGTCTCTTACATTACCCTCGAATTATTACAATAAGCTTCAGTGAAAGTACCTTTAGAGATTTCAATAAAATTTTACAGACATTGTTTAGACGAAAAAGAAGGGTTTCTAAATATGGTTCCAAACTTTATTATCTCTTGGGAGTTATAAAGAGGAGTGTTAACAAAGAAGATACTCTTGAATATAGGAGTTCACACCGTAAGACATATCCAAGAGGAAAGACTCGGTGAATAGACCTTTATGTTGTTTGAACTATAATCGTAACCGAAAGAAACTTACCAATACACCAGTCGTCAAATACTATATCACTTCTTTATAAATATAAATACGTCAGTTTCAGAGAAAGAGAGAGAGGAAGATGGTAGACCATATATACCCACTATAAATCCTTCTAAACTGTTACTTTGATAGAGGGTGTTCCTTTAAAAAAGTTATATACTCATGAAACGTGTTTTATATCTGAAGGGAACACCGAGTCTACCATTTCACAGACGGATGTTACGTCCTCTGGACCCAAGTTAGGGACCCAATCCTTCTAGAGGACCTCTTCCTTCACCGTTGGGTGAGGTCATAAGAACGGACCTTTTAGGGTACCTACCTCCTCGGATCATCCGATGTTAGATACCCCAGTGTTTCTGAACCTGTACTGACTCGCTGAAGTGAAGTGAAACGTGTTTTCTCTTGATATTTCAGTTGATGTTTCTCTCTATTAAGAGAACGTATTTCCCTTTACAGTAAACTCAATGGACATTCGTAGGAAGTTCATCTACTTTAAGATATCTCTTAAGATATCTAAGATATCCCTTGTCACTCAGACCACGAGTGACCCCGGTAAGGTATATAAAACTTTTAGTCGATACTAGACACTTTCCGTCTAATTCTTGTCAGTAGAATTTTAGTTTATGTTATTTAAGATAAAGTCTTTAAGTTTCTCCCTTATAAGACTTTACCTCAGAAACTCCTTAATAAGTATTATCGTTTTTAAAGTTTGTTTAGAGATTATTTCTCCCTTACCGATCCATTTAATACCTACCAACTAGTATTGTAATAAAGATTTTATAGTATAATGTTTTATCAAACATATATATATACTAAAGACATAATAATGAAGTGAATACATCTTAATTAGAAAATTTTTCTTTTATTTATTTAATTTCGATAATTTCGTATCTACCACGATCACCATTTCTTAGATGGACTGTTATGTCCTCTGGGTTCTTTACACTAAGATAGGAACCCAACCCTTCTAGGGGACCTCTTCCTTTACCGTTGGGTGAGGTCATAAGAACGGACCTTTTAAGGTACCTTCTCCTCGGACCACTCGATGTCAGGTACGCCAGAGTTTCTCAGTCTGGGATGACCGGTGCGTGTGTGTGTGTGTGTGTGTGTGTGTGTGGGAGGACCCTTTTTATAGTACTTCTTAAAAATCTTATTTTGTTATTTCTGTTTATCTTCAAGTAGTTTTTAGTAGACAAATTCTACCGTTTCACAATTTTTGTTCAATTAACTTTCACAAGAGTAAAAAAAGTAGAGTAACTATTCAAACACTTAATACCTCAGTAAAATATTCACAGTCGTGAACGTCCCGTATGAGCTGAAAAAAAATTCAAAAAAAAAAAAATAAAAGGGGAAACCAGAAAAGACAAAATAAACTAGGATTTAAGTACTAATGTTTGTTGATAAATTAAAGGATGAAAGTCACTGTATAAAATTTTACAAAAAAGGTTTTTTATTAAAGATTTACTAAAAAGACAGAGTCACCTAAAACATATGTAGACTTATTACAATTGATGTTAAAACGTAAATTAGACGAAACTAAGAAAAAATCTTTCAAGAAAAAACGAAGTTATAGGTGTAAAATTACTTATGAAATATATGTTATTCTGTGTTTCATCTACAAAACAAGAGATAACAATTGATTAATAAAAAACTCCACTAATCATTGTGAACAAAAAATGGTTCTATATAAAACTTGTCCACAATATCGAATTGAATAATTCTCTATAAAAATTTTAAATAAATTTTATAAAAGACGTAATAGGTGTAAAAATACTACTTGTGGTAATTGCATTGTTTTGAAACAAATTTTTATTTCACTCCGGTCACTTTTCTTTTGAGTAACGTTATCTATTCTCGGTCATTTTGAGGGATGATTTTTTCTAAACGATAACTTTGATGTGAGTTTTAAAAGAGTAATAATCTAATTCTGTCATACCTTCTAAACAATGTCTCTTTCTTGACGAAAAGAAAAGGAAGTCATGGTTATAAAAAAGAATTCTTAGTTCCTTAAAGGTGAGAGTAGGTTTCCCTCAATCTCCCTAACCTATATGGGAGGGTAGACCTTAATTTTATTTTTTTGTTTGTTTTATTTACTTTGATCCCACAAATTTGTTCCGTCTAGTCCGTCAGTTGATACCACCAGAGATTCTATACCCTTTGTTTCCTCCAATCGAGGTGTCAATGTGTTTAAATGACAGAACTCTCTCAAAGGTCCGAAGTCGTTTTCCTGTTTTTGAGACTCAACTCTTCTACCTCGACCGTAAAGTCCCTCCGACCTCGACGATCCTAAACGTCCTGTCTATGAACTCTTTCAACGTCTCTCTCTCAGCGTCTCTAGATGTCTCCCACGGAGACCTCAGAACTCGACTCCTGACTCGTCACGAGTCCCTGTCTAACTTTACATCTACCTATATACTTTTTCAAAAACTTTTGAAGTTGATTTAGTAGTTTTCCACTTTTGATATTGTAGACTTTACTTTTTATGTGACCTACTCTTCTCGTCAACTGTATAATGTCCCCCCTTTCCACTTAATTGTATAGTAACCTGTGATAGATTTTACTTTTTGTCTTATTTTTAATGTCTTTTCCTATTATTTGTCTCACAGACACTCGACACCCTAGTACAGTTTATCGGATTACATACACATTAATCAGAGGTTCCTTCCCATCCAGTTCCTCTGACTTTTGTCTAAACTTGATGTCGGTAATAAGTTACCGGGTTTTATACCTTTTTTCTTAAAAACTATATAAGATAAAAAAGTCGGGGTCTTAAAGGTGAAACAGGACAAAATATAGAAGATGTAGAGAAGTGTAATATAAATAACATAAATTAAGAACTTGTACAAATATTATCCATCAAAATTTAACGACGACGATTAAAATAATAGAGGTAGTAAATACAGACAAAAATAAAAAAAATAAAAAGAGGATCATTACCAGTACAAGAAAAACGGAGAAACGTCGGAATAATTATAAAGTGACTTGAGATCTGTGACATTATAATATAATAATATAATAACGTACAGCACATACACAACGAAAGAAAGTTTCTTATAACTGTAAAGAAACCCTTCATCAATTAAACCTAGTCGGATTATATAATGAAACACCACCCACCAACGAAACCACATCGAAATGAGATCTTGATGAAAGAAAGAAAAGAATTAAAAAATTAATTAATAAATAAATAAATCCGACGTGACCCGACACGACCCAGAAGACACAACGTACGACTCAAAAAATCGACGTCACTTACCCCCGGTGAAAGATCACCGTGACACGTCCTAAGAGTAACGGTACCGAAGAGAACAACATCTCGTATCCGAGATCTCATAAACCCGAAGTCATCGACACCAAGGGGTCTAGATCTCGTGTCTTGGTTATCAACACTGTGTGCCGGAACACAGAGGAGGTAACCACTGTCTAAGAAATGGTGACTCGGTAGTCCCTTCGGGGAAATAATTAAAAATAACCTCACATCAACCTCTCGTGGTTTCTTAACTACGAAAACTTGGTACCACGACCTCTTCTGAGGACTTTGAGGGAACCCATCGTTTCTCTAGTTTGGTCAGTTAGAATTCCCTTTAGTTGGAACTTATGAGTAACCTTCCCGACTACAACTTCGACTTTGACGTCATAAAACCAGTAGACTACGTTTGTCGACTGAGTAACCTTTTCAGGGACTACGACCCTTTCTAACTCCCGTCTTCCGTTTCTCCCGTTGTCTCCTACTCTACCGACCCACCGTTGTGACTGCGTTACCTGTACTTGAACCCTATTGAAACCCTCTACCATTCCCTATTCTTCCAGACCGTTCGACGTCAGGTACCCCAGTGTTTCTCAGTCCGTACTGACCCGTTGATCGGTTGTTGTTGGTGTTGTATCAACGAAATGTTATAATACACTCAAAGATGACATGTCACTTCACTTAGACGGTATACATATGTAATGTAAATAGAGAAAAAACGTAAAGGAAGGGTAAATCCAGTGGTGTCTCGTAACTCATCTCAAGAAACTCGATATGTCATCGATATGTCATCCAAGAATAATCAATGGATAAAATATGTATCATAGTTATTATATTTCGATTTCCACACACGTACGAGTCAATCAAGTCACGTCAAGTCAAGTCAGAGAGTCAGCACAGGCTGAGAGACATTGGGGTACTTAACGTCGTGCGGTCCGGAGGGACAGGTAGTGATAGAGGGTCTCAAGTGAGTTTGAGTGTAGGTAACTCAGCCACTACGGTAGGTCGGTAGAGTAGGAGCCAGCAGGGGAAAAGGAGGACGGGGGTTAGGGAGGGTCGTAGTCCCAAAAAAGGTCACTCAGTTGAGAAGCGTACTCCACCGGTTTCATGACCTCAAAGTCGAAATCGTAGTAAGGAAGGTTTCTTGTCGGTCCCGAGTAGCAGAAATCTTACCTGACCAACCTAGAGGAACATCAGGTTCCCTAAGACACGAGTCAACACAGGTTGAGAAACCCTGGGGTACCTTACATTGGACGTCCGAGGAGACAGGTACCTTAAAAAGTCCGTTCTTACGTCCTCAACCAACGGTAAAGGATGAGATCCCCTAGAAGGGTTGGGTCCCTAGCTTGGACATATAGAACGTAGAGGATGTGACCGTCCGTCTGAGAAATGGTGGCCGGTGGACCCCTCAGGTAGTTATAAATACAGTTAAGGTTAGAGAGTTAAATAGGGGGGTGAAAAGGGGAACCACAGGCATGTTAAAAAAGAGATACAGACAGAGATAAAGACGGAACGTTTGTTCTAGTAGATATGGTAACAAGATCTAAGGTGTATATACGAAATCACATATAAAAAAAGAAGAGGAAGACTGGATGAAGTGATACATACTGTTAGAGATCGAAGTATGTGTAGAGATGTTTACTGGGTTAAAGTAAGCAAAAATACTGACTCATTATAAGGTAACATATGCACACGGTGTAGACGAAATAGGTAAGGAGACACTTACAACTTTCCGGGATCCCGATGAAAGTAGGTTGATAATTTCATAATGAGAAGTCCTTCGATAGAACTTCCGGGACTCATAAGTCGTTCTATGAGAGATTGGACGGAACAACTTTGAATATATAGGGGGTCAGGACACATCCGAGACCATTAACAAGTAGAATATGTATAGACTACTAAGAAATGGTCGGACTACATTAAAGTAAGACACGAATACATCTAATTATAAGTCGTTATCTGAGTTACACTGAGGATACTACTAACGACTTCGATGAGGGATACGTAGAAGAGAAAAGTATGAGACAGGACAAACACCCTATGGTATAATCGGAAGGATTCGAGACTAAAGATAATAGAAAAAGTCGCTCTGGGTACACCAGATGAACTCTCGGGATAGAACCCAGTACTAGTTCTTATACGGAGGTCCGTCTTTCGGTCCCTTTAGTATCACAGGTAGAACAAATAAAGGAAAGGAGTTCCTATTGTCAGGATCCGACGTACAACGGTTATATACTTTTGTCGAGAAAGGAAATAACATATATCAAAAGATCAACAAACACTCTCCTCCCGTATGGGTCCTCGTCAATGAACGTATCGTTTTGTAGCTTAAGTATTAACGAAAAATATTTGAATAAAAACTCGTCTTTATTTTCTTTTTTGACTTTTTAAAACCTATGTTTACCGTCTATCATCGTCAACGTTTTTATAGTAAATTATCAAAATACTTACTGGAATCGAGTCAACGATTTCTTAGACGGACGTTACGTCCTCTGGATCCAAGCTAAGGACCCAACCCTTCTAGGAGACCTCTTCCTTTACCGTTGGATGAGAGCGGACCTCTTAGGGTCCCTATCTCCTCGGACCGTCCGATGTCAGGTACCCCAGCGTTCTCAACCTGTATTGGATCGTTGATTTGGCGGTACTTTTTTTTTTTTATGTGTCACTGTAGAAGTTGAAATAGACACAATGATGTCTAAAATTCTCAAACTATACAAGACTCTTTCTCTCTTTACAATCTTGATAAAATAGAAGTCATGAGAACGGACCTTTTGGGGTACCTACCACCTCGGACCACCCCACGTCAGGTACCCCAACGATCCTCAGCCTGTACTGACTCGCTGAAGTGAGAGTGAAAAGTGAAAGGACGTAACGTCTTCCTTTACCGTTGGGTGAGGTCACAAGATCGGACCTCTTAGGGTCCCTGCCCTCTCGGACCACCCGACGGCAGATACCCCAGTGTGTCTCAACCTGTGCTGACTTCGCTGAACCGTCGTCGTCGTCGTCGTCGTTTATTGGAAAGTACCACGGCACTACCTAGAGTGAAAGGAAGAGGGAGAGAAAACCACGAAAGTTTTAATAGGTGTTATATTACGGACAATGAAGTATACATAGTTATCTATCCCTCCCCATATTTCCTTCTTCTACGTTATTCCGTTCCTTTTGAAACTGACGAAGATTGTGGATTTTAACTCTTTTATTTACTTAGTTCATGGTCCTGGTACCTATCGTTGTGGTCAGAACATTAAGGGTATGTGAGACTCATAGTATCAGTGTCTTTTATTTATAACTCAGAGAAGGAGGGTCTACAGGTGGGTATGAGTGGATTAGGGTCGTGTATTTTCTCCTTGACATCATTATTGTCTATTATTATTATTATTATTATTATTCCGTTTACGGAATCATAACCTTAGATTTAAATTCCATCTCTTCTTGGTCGTCTCTAAAAGAACTATATCTCTTATGGATAAGTCCGTGAATCCAAAGGAAACGAATGAAAATCGCAAATTCCATTGTACTCAAGACACTCAAATTGTTAATGTTTTTCTTTTAAAACAAAAGGAAAAAGTGAACGTAAAAGTAATTTCTGTCACTAAAATTTGAGACCGATGTGTAATCTTAATGGACACTTAAATTTTTATATATACATAAAGGAATGGAAAGGAAACACTTCTAAGACTAAAGTGACTCGACCCCACTCTGAGTCCGTATCCATACAAAAAATTAGGAGTCCACTAAGAATTTTAATGTATCCAAACTCTCAATGGACTTCACACGAGGTACTTGATCGTTGTGACCGAAGTTCACTCTTGAAAAGACTTTACGTCTTAGAGTCCGGGACGGGTTCTACATGGTTTAGATATAAAATTGTGGATGAATTAAGTATACGTGTAAATTCAAAGTCTTGTAAGAAACAACTGTTTCTATATAAAGAACGGAAATTTATTAAGACTTACATTTAACCCTCGTAAATCTGGACACTATTAGGGTTTAATCCGGATGTTAGTGTTCGTCTACGAGAAAAAAAAAAATTACGTCTAAGGATCCGACGTTAGGTTTGGACAAGTTGGGCGAGGAGGTTCTTGTCCCGTAGACAGACAAATACAAGGTCCACCAAAACTTTTAATCTCTTCTAACCCTTTATTTTATTACCGGAATCAAAGGTTATAAAGGGAAGATGAATTTCACAAATCGTCACTCCTTGTTTACGACTATATTTTGATTATTTATTAACATCTCTGTATACAAAAGAATGTGTCTTAAGGTCTCTCAACACTGTTTTTGTCAAACTATCTTTAAAGTATCAAAAGACAATTCAAAATACGAAGTCTATAAAAACGACACCGATGGTACTCCTTTTTATATGTATGGACCGGTAAATTTACAAGACATGGAAATCTTAAAATCCGGTAAAGATACGTTACGTTCTGTGTCAAATTATCTCCGACGTCTCATTTTACCGTCAGACTGTACTTTGACACCTTCTTTTGGCTGTCTACATCACTCAAACTCTCACCGCATTACGACTTATCCGATAAAACATTGTCTTTTTTTCTCGTAAAGTTTTGATCAATTGAATCAATGTTCCGAAATTGATCCAGTTTTTGAATGTTCACAAACACTTATGAAAATTGTGACATCTCTGACAGTTTTCAAATAGTGTACCAATTTAGAAGTCACAAACTTAATACCTCAGTCTTTTAAGGACGGACTTCTCTACCTTCATTTACTTTTATGTGACTTTATCCGTTTAAAAGAGGTATGTTTATACAAAACATTTTCAAAAATCGTGAACGATAATTTGATGTCTAAATAATTACCAATCTTCAGTACTTTTGAGACGTAGCATACAGAAGTATAAGTCAAATAGGTCTGTGTCTCGTATTCTAACCTCAAATTCTTTGGACTATAACTCAAAGTCGTTTTAGTGAATTATACACGACAAATAGTCTGTCGAATTACAAAGACTCCGGGTTAAAAGAGTAGAGATGTTACCCTTATTGTCATGGAAAGAACAATCCTGTCGGTATATAGAATATGAAACAGAGTGAGTACCTGCGGTTAGACTAATGTCATTTTGGAAATCGACAATAACAAGTTAGAAACAGTACAGACTGAGACACACTGGGGTACATGACGGTGTGTGGTCCGAAGGGACAGGAAGTGGTATAGGATCTCAAACGAGTTCGAGTACAGGTAACTCAACTACTATGGTAGGTTGATAGTGTGGGAGACAGCGGGGGAAGAGGAGTACGGAAGTCAGGAAGAGTCGTAGTCCCAGAAAAGGTCACTCAGCCGAGAAACGTAGTCCACCGGTCTCATAACCTCGAAGTCGTAGTCAGGAAGGTTACTTATCAGTCCCAATTAAAGGAAATCCTAACTGACCAAACTAAAGGAACGTCAGCTTCCCTGAGTGTCCACAGAAGAGGTTGTCGTGTCAAACTTTATCAGTTAAGAATCTGAGAGTAGAAATACAAGGTTGAGAGAGTAGGTGTGTACTGATGACCTTCTTGAAACTAATAGACCTGGAAACAACCGTTTCACTACAGAGACAAAAAATTACGCGACAGATCCAAACAGTATCGAAGAGAAGGTTCCTCGCAGAAAATTAAAGTACCGACGTCAGTGGTAGACGTCACTAAAACCTCGGGTTCTTTTCTCAGACAGTGACAAAGGTAAAAAAGGGGTAGATAAACGATACTTCACTACCCTGACCTACGGTACTAGAATCAAAAAAATTACAACTCAAAATTCGGTCGAAAAAGTGAGAGGACAAAGTGGGAGTAGTTTTCCGAAAAATCAGTGAAAAACGAAAGACGGTAATTTCACTATAGTAGACGTATAGACTCCAACAACTATAAAGAGGGCCGTTCACTAAAATTTTGTATCATTAAACATGTAGAGGTCACCCTATATCGGGTTTCTCCTTTTGTGAGTTTCTAGAATTTGACAAAAAGCATTAATATAACAAAGACATGGGTAAACACACACAGGTATAAACTGTATGTTTAGTAAATTTGTGTGTGTGTAATCCTACTGGTTTTTTATGAATAAGATGACAATAATACTAGTTTCTGTAAGTGATATTTTCTTTTTTATACATTTGTATTTTGATTATTTCAGTTTAATTACAACCTCAACCTTTAAACTTATACTAGAGTGCCACATAAAATAGAAATTAAAAAAAGATTCTAGACAGGTCACTCTTTTAGATCTTTATGTATAGTTATATATTATGTATATTTATGTATAGTTAGTTTCTCGTAGTGATCGAGAATTTAATTCTAGAAATTTATAGTAAAGAGGTTTTCCTCGGTTTCAAAAAAATTTTTAACCTATGAAGGTCCATACTCCGTTCTTTACATGTTCCTTTCGTGTCCTCTGGAATAGTATCGCCCTCACCTGTGTAAACCCAGTACAACAGCTTTGAGTCCTAAGTTAGACTTGACCAAGTTGACCGGTTTTTTCCCAGTTAAACTTGTTGTCGTTATATAATTTTTATTATATTTATACAATTTTAGATACTAAATTATTATTATGAGTTAATCTTTTGTTTAGATAAGAAGACTTTTAGGCATTTCCTTTTCTAAATAGTATATAAAGGACATATTTAAGTGGAGATATAATTCTCGAATCTATTTTTTAATGAAAAATATCTGTATAGGGTCGTTTATTTACTTTTTTTTTTCACATTTCAATCGAATATTGTTAAAACGTTGGGAATCATTCATTACCTAAATCAAATGTTAGTGGTCGTTATCGACATATACGTACGAGTCACTACAGTCTGTGAAACGTTGTGACATCTGACATTGAGTGGTCAGAGGAGACAGGCACTCTAATAGCTCCGTTCTTATGACCTTACCCAACGGTACGGGAGGAGGTTCCCTAGAAGGGTTGGGTCCCTACTTGGATGTAGAGGACGTAACCGTCCATTTAAGAAATGGCGGCTCGGTGACCCCTCCGGGTAGTCGTTATTGATTTTGATGATTAATACCAACCTCTGGTAATAATGCCCTGAAGGGACTACTAAGTCGACCATTTCTTCGGAGGACGGTTACGTCCTTTGTGTCTCTCCGTCCAAACTAGGGACCCAACCCTTTTAGAGGACCTCTTCCTTTACCGTTGGACGAGGTTATAAGAACGACCTTTTAAGGTACCTATCTCCTCGGACCGCCTGATATCAGGTAACACGTCGTTTATCAGCCTGTACTGAATCGTACGTGTGTGTTATGTGTGTGTGTGTGTGTGTGTGTGTGTGTGTGTGTGTGTGTGTGATGTGTATGTGAGGTAATAATACTTACATGGTCCGACTGTTTTGGAATTGGATGATTAGTGAAAATTGTTAAGATTTTTTCTCTGTTAGTCTCACACACTGAGATATAAAAATAAAACATATAAAGATACTACGTGATACTTTATATTTACAGTGTATACTTCATAAGGACGGTGTTATACTTGAGGATAAGGAACATTAGGGATTAAATTGATGGTCCAAAGTCTTTTGTATACTCAGCTTCCTTTTACAATTTTCTACAGTAATATCTCCTGTACGTTAATGTTTTAAAGTCTCACTCCCTGTGATATCTAGTTTATCTTTATATTATTTTTGTTCACTATTAATTATGATTACCTAATAATTCAGACTTACGTAACATGACAAGAGAGATGAAAATTTAGATAAACTGTAAAAAGTTATTACTGTAAATCTTCTTTTTTATTCTCCGTAAACTTCGAGAGTATGAATCCTTGAAAACTTCTCCTGAAATCCACTTTCGTTATCCGGTCAATCCTCCAATGACATTACTCCGTCTTCTCTCCACTACCACTAAGTATGATTTTCCCCCATCACCTCTGTTAACTCTTGACTTTCCCAAAATATATAAATCTTCATCTTAGTTATTATGAAAATCAACTACCCTAGACACCGACTTCCTTTCTTTCAGTAATTTTTATCCAGGGTCCTAAAGACAACCTTTAGACCTAGTCACCACTATGGAAAACGGTTCTGACTGTTCTAAACCTTCACCTCCTGTCGGTGTACCTTCCAACTCCACTCCACTAGTTCCCACGAAAGACCGCGTAAAATTGAGACTCTGTAAATAATGTGTGTGTCTACTTCTTCCTGTCCTTTCTCCGGTCAGGAACTCCTTGTGTAATGTCTTGGTAGTTGCATGTCTCTTATAAATTTCCGTATCGTGATCCATTCCTGTTTATGTCTCTCTTACCTTTGTCCCTTCTTTTCGGTCCCTCTCGGGACTTCCTTGTCGTTGTAATGTACCGTACATCTCATCTTCTTTGTTTTCTGAGTCCCTTGTCCATTCCGTGTCTTATTTTTCGTCTTTACGTCGAACCCAAAAAACAAACAAACAAACAAAATTACTCAACATGAAATGTTGAGTAAATCTCTCCTATAAGATTATAAACCTGAATGATTATGATTTTGGGACGAAAAAGTTTTGGTCGGACGTTTCCGTCTCGTGGTGTGTTCAATAGATAAATTACTACGTTTACACTTTGAGAACTAATATTTATTTTTGTTGGTTTTAGTCTTGTTTCTTTAGAGAACCTTATGTTGATTCATTAATTGTACGAAACTATTGAACTATCTTTCCGACTTGTACTGTCTTCATCAAGGGTAACCCCGTGTATAAATAAATATAGGTCGAATAGATTTCAGAATCGGTTGTTTAGATTTTTGTAACTCGTAACTTAAAGGGAATATAAAAGACTTAAGTCACTCTTGACTAATTGGGTAAATCTTTCTCGACTTGGATAGAAATATACATCGATTAATACAAGATTACGTATGTAAGTCGTTACGGTACTCCGACAGGTAGACGTTTGACGGTCTTTATTCGACAGGTTTAAGTCTCTTGACGAATAAAATTCCGAATTTTTACTGTGACTAAATTTCTAACGAAAACGACTAAACTATTTGACATTCAACTTTATTAATGTAATTACATTCTGTAACAGTGCGGTTGTTAAAAAAACTTTTCTAATTTCCTTTTTGTATTAACGGAAATCGGATATACACAATTGGCTTATATCGAACTAAAACTTTCAGTTAAAGACTGGTGGAAGTTTCACGATGTGACCTTATTTCACTCACCTTTTCTTTCACAGTTGACAATTGAAGGGGACCCACTTACTATGAAAGATCCTGTTACATATTCCCATTCTCTAAGGTTCCTAACCCTTTCTTTACGGTAAAAATCTACCAGAGGACGTCACCAGAGAAATGGTTCACCCATTTTTATCGTTTCTTTATTCCTGTGTCAAGTCTTCAAACATCCTATCAGTTAAGTATGATTACTGGGAGTACCCTCCGCTCTGATATGGTTGTCTGTCCCTTCTTAGTAGTTACTTCTTGGGTCCTTTGTCCTTCTTCGTGTTCTGGTACTTCGATCCGGCCTCCATTAAAACTCTCAAAGTTCGGGAAAGGTCCCCTCCGGAAACTGTTTTCGGAATCGGACCATGGAGTCCCCCGAGATCTCCTAGTCTTCGATAGTCGTTCAGGTAACGGGAGAGACCCGTTAGTCGGTTCTACCGGACTAGGTACGAAAGTCACCGGGAGGAGAGAAGGAGAGTCAAAAGACGGTAGTCTCAATCGGGAAGTCATAAAAGGATCACAAAGGTTTTAATTCTTTATACATCTAACAAAGTAAGAAAGAGTTGAAACTGGTGTCAAAATTAAAACTGAAGTAATCTTATGGTAGATAAACAATGGTGGTGTTGGTCGTCATTATTTTCATTAAGGATGTCATCATTTAGGAATGAATTGTCTAAGAATAAAATTTTATCCGAACTGAAAACAAAAAGTAAAATTCCTTTTCAAAAACCGTTGTCCACCTAGATTGGACCCAAGACATACAAATTTGTCAAAACTGTTGAAGAAACAAAGAAAAATATCGTGTACGACTCACCCTTACCTAGTCCCGGTCAGGATTTTATGTCTGACTTGTCGAGAACCTTAAAGTTTCCGTCATGGTAGTATCGTTCCAAAGATTATTCTACTCGTATTTTATTCTCTTTATAAAATAAATAATAAAAAATTCAACATAAGTACCTTTCTGATAGAAATCTGTATTCATTTAGTTTTATCCCGTACAAAACTCAAATTTGTTTGTAACGTTAAATTTTATTGTCTTCAAAAGGTCGAATACTTTGTTGAGTAGGATCTCAAGGAGTTTCACTTGAGTTATTAGTCGTTATCAAAAAGAAACTTTTCGAGTACTTAATACTACCGATTTTTTATTTACTGTTCGGTTCTATGTTTTATCGAAATGAAACTTAAAAAACCAAGAACAGTTTCATAAGAACTAATAAAGACTCGGTAATTTCGAATCTTATCAAAAATGACGACTTTATTCACTATCGGGAACAAGACTCACTATTAGACCATTTTTTATATATACGGATCATAAGTATTTAGTCTAGGTACTGTAAATTTTATTCACCATTTACTTTAAATCGACAAAAATTCGTATAATTACAAAGACCCATCCACAAACTACCGGTTCTTTCCCCACCACTTAAAGATCCTGAAAACCGGAACTTACCTTCTGGGACTTGACTGGAACCCAATGAACTTGACTGTTTAATTACGATTTTGTTAAGAAAGTTTATTTGGTAGTACTTGGAGTGTGTGTTCCATTTTTACGTAGTCTCACATCGAGGTGTTTGTCGGACCGTAGTAGTTTAACGTCCATTGGAGTCGTTCCCAAAATCAGGGGATTACGAAAGCGGAGGTGTGTTCATTGAAATCTTTATCTCGAGAACCTACGTAATCTCCTCTGGAAAGAGGAGAGTGACTTGTGAAATAAAACGAAGTAAATCACTAGGTTCGTAACGGTGAAATGAGGGTAACGTCACAAAAGACATAGTGTGATGAAAAAAAAAGTCTACGTAGGTAGATTTGGTAGGTTTAGACTTGTACAATCGTAAAGGCTCGTCGGTGAGACCCTTCTAAAAATGGGACTGGAAAAGAAAAGAACTGTGACCGAAGTAGTGTCAAAGGTAAAGGTCCAAATAAAAACTATAGTATCTACAGCGACATTACCGGTTGTCGGAACGGAAATCCAAAGAGAAGAGTTGAGATCTTTAGTAAGGAGGAGATTGTTAACTACCTCACTTTTTGGACACTCTTATGTCCGAAGTCACATGACTTTTAAGAGAGACGAATAACATAATACGCTCATGACTTTCCAGTTTTATATCCGAATGTTCGTTTTGACAGTCGATTTTGGGACGTAAAAGATATTTTAAGATCGAAAGGAAAAAAAGACAAAGAGAATGTGTATAGGTTTTAATGTGTGTATCTATTAAAAAATGTAAAGTAATTTTTCGTAAGGAGACATTTTAAAAGGAATAAGTTATTATGTGTCATTTTTTCTGAACCACTTTTTGTACCTTTAATGGATTTATAGGTAGGTGTCATCTAACACATTTATTTCATAATGTGAGTACGCATGTTATGTTATGTTATACTTTTGTTTTACACGATATAAAAGAAAATTATTTTATATAATTGACCTTATTTGGTTTCCTCGTACTAACTTACATATCATTCAGTGTATAATATCTTTATTAATACATCCATAAATATATGTATGTATCAGACTGTGTACTTAATGTTCATAAATTTGTTTGTGTATTCTTTGATAAGTCAATGAAAACCGTTCATCCATATCCCTTGTAGTCAATATCCGTTCAAACCAAAAAAACAAACAAACAAACAAGAAAACTCCCCCCAACTCAAAAAAATAAAGTTAAAAGAGACAGACTGGAGAAATCAAAACAAACGAAATAAATAAATAATGAACATAATCTTTATTCTAATTCTACTTCCAAATACCTAAAAAAATTTATAAGGTTGACTATGGAGTTAAGGTATTAATAACTTTTTTTTACCTCCGTCTGTGTTCTGCATCCCACCACAACACGTTTCTTCGAGGTCTTGAATTCTAAAATAACTGGTACAGTAAAATACACATTTAGTGAGTGGCTTACTATGGACTAAACGGAGTAGACATTTTACACTTTTTCATCGATGTAGATAGTGTCGAAAGTAAATGGTGAGTTACAACACTACCTTTATTTTATCTATTTCGAGAAACGTTTAGAACGTCTGGATATCATATGTCCACACTTCAAAGCACTATCTCTAGTACAAGTGAAAGTCTAGAGTGTAATTAGTCTAGACTGAAATAGGGTCCTCAAAGTGTATTTTCTTACCAGAAGATACCACCTAGTCATCATTTCTTATACGGACGGTCACGTCCTAAGTGTTCTCTGGACCTAAGGTAGGGACCCAGTCTTTTTAGGGGACCTCTTCTTTTATCGATGGGTGAGGTCATGATAACGGACCTTATAGGGTACCTGTCTCTTGGACCGCCCGATGTTAGGTACTCCAGTGTTTTCTCAGTCTGTACTGAATCACTGATTTTCCGTTGTATTATCTTAGTCAAGTCAAGTCAGTGAGTTGGGAAACGCTGGGGTACTTAGCGTCGTGCGGTCCGGAAGGACAGGTAGTGGTTGAGGGCCTCAAGTGAGTCTGAGTGCAGGTAGCTAGGTCACTACGGTAGGTCGGTAGAGTAGGAGACAGCAGGGGAAGAGGAGGACGGGGGTTAGGGAGGGTCGTAGTCTCAGAAAAGGTTACTCAGTTGAGAAGGGTACTCCACCGGTTTCATGACCTCAAAGTCGAAATCGTAGTAAGGAAGGTTTCTTGTGGGTCCCGACTAGAGGAAGNAGTCAAGTCAAGTCAAGTCAGTAAGTTGGGAAACGCTGGGGTACTTAGCGTCGTGCGGTCCGGAAGGACAGGTAGTGGTTGAGGCCCTCAAGTGAGTCTGAGTGCAGGTAGCTAGGTCACTACGGTAGGTCGGTAGAGTAGGAGCCAGCAGGGGAAGAGGAGGACGGGGCTTAGGGAGGGTCGTAGTCTCAGAAAAGGTTACTCAGTTGAGAAACGTACTCCACCGGTTTCATGACCTCANTCCCGACTAGAGGAAGTCTTACCTGACCAACCTAGAGGAACGTCAGGTTCCCTGAGAGTTCTCAGAAGAGGTTGTGGTGTCAAGTTTTCGTGTTTTATCTTATTTGGTACAATTAATTTTTTGACAACACTTATCTCCACGTATTATAACATTATGAAAGTGAGGAGTATCTATGAAGACGAATGGATGGATATTATTACTATTGTTTTAAACAACAATTGACTTCTGTTTCGTACCAGGTCTTTGAATTACTACAACGCAAACGACAAAGAGTTTAGTGTAAAAATCCATTAACAAAAATCATAGTAAAAAACCCATTTGTTTATTCAAACTTACTACAATTAAAAGAACAGGACCCAGTGTCTTCATCGTTGACTTCAGACTAATACTGAGTTTAGACAAGTTTAGGTCTCAGATTAGAAAAGTGTAGGATTTGATAGTCCGTGACATGATCGAATTCGATTTAAAATTGGGTGTAGGTGGAGAGATGGACGACAATAGAATTCGTTATGGTGGTTGGTATTACAGATGAGATTCTAGTGACTAGAAAAAAATCAGTCTGATATTTCATTCTTCTAAGATGGAAATACCTTTAGACCATCAAGAAAATTCCCTATAATAAGTACGAGACACTCGGTTCAAAAATACTTAAATGTACAAACATGGTAGAAAGATTTCTACCCTGTACTGAAATTTCAGTCTCTACGATTAAAACGGTAGTATCGGTGTTAAGTACACAGGTTTTGTTTAAAAATTTATATATTATGTAAAAACATAATGTCATGTATACCTTACTATCCGTCGAAATTTTGAGTAAGAAAAGATTTTGCAAATTACTATGACTTTTTTCAAGTACTCCTACGTTACATTTCAACCTTTATACACATACATATTCTACCTTTTTCTGCTGACGATCCCTTTAGTAGTCTAATACTCGTACACTCATGACCAACAAAGACAAAAGAATTATAGTACTATACATAAACTATAAATGTTTTTATTCTTATACAATAAAAACATTAAATTTCCGAAAAATTTAAATTTTATTTATTATGGATTAGTCTGGTTTGAAAAGTAAGAATTCAACGAAATACGAAAAATTCGATTGTTGATTCGTATGTTGATACGGCGGTGAGGATCATATGTTTTACTTTAATTTCGGTTCAAATTGCACATTTTTAGAAATAGAATATAAAGAACTGACAACCAGGGGAACTAAAAAGTTCTGATCTCTAAAGACTACAACGTAAAGAAAATATTTATAAATTCTTGGTATTATCAGTCACTTACAACCTTACTATAGAGATTTACGGATGCTACCGAAGGTAAAAATTGAACTGACGTAAAGGTTTAGTAATAATACGACGTTATTTCAGTAAAAACATAGAGACTGGTGTATACGTTCATTTGGATTTTATATGTTGTCGAACTAGGTCGTAACGACACAGTTTTCTACACCATCTAAAATCCAAGTCTGTGGCAAATCCATGGTAGGTTCTATTCTGTGGGACGTGTGAGAGTAGTCTTCGTGTTCTTGCAAAGGGTGCAGACAATCGTAAATTATAGTTAGAAAAGTTACGAACAGTATACTGTGTATGCAAAAATATAGACAAAAACAAAAGAAAAGAAAACAAACTAAAGATTACAAAAATAAAAAAAAAGAAAAAAATTTAAAATAAAATGAAATGTTATGACATAATTAATCATAAATGAATTATTACTTGTTCCAAATAATATCAAAATGGTCAGATTTTTAACTACATATGAAATACACCTATGAAGAAATAGTAAAACAAGGAGAAAAAGGACAATTTAATAACCAGTTTTTTTTTTTCTTCTTCTTCCTCCTCCTCCCTTAACACTTCATCGACTTCCGTTAACACCTACACTCTAAACCTTATTCCATGAGAGGGGTTGGACGAGGGGTATACTATTCTTCATTGAAGTGTTAACACCTCAAAGGACAGTTTCGATGTAGGAGTCGAAGGAACTGGGGGTTTCTGGTGGACCTAGAACCTCATTGAACTTCGAGGAGATGAAGACGGTGAGACGGGGAGACCCTTGGGACCCTACTTGACTTCGTCTCCTTGTTTTCGGACTCTACCTGCTCCCTCCCTCCGACCAACTCCTCAGTCCTAATAGTCACCACCTCTTTCTAGAATATTTATTTTTTTTTAACCTACGATTTTACTTAAGATATTTACAGTCCAACCTTGTTCTTCATTATCATATGTGAGTGTCAAAAAACACATATGTCTATCTATCATTTCTCGTTTAATTAGAAATACTTAGTATATATTAAAAACAACAGACACACAGACACATGTATACATATGTGTATATACTTTTGTATTATAACCATATATACACACACATAAGTGTATATATATATATATTAGAAAATACTTGGGAAACTTTTACATTTTTTTTTTTTTTTATGAATCGGGTAATCGGTATGTGTTATACGAAACCCATTAGGAACGAAATCTGGGTCTTTATTGTGAAATGAAGACGAGAACTGGACAAGCATCCTTGATCCGTGTAATGGGGACGACCTACGTCTTGATCCATTACGTGAACTGAATTTATAAGTAATTGTCATAGTCCAACTAGGTTAAGAGTAGTCAAGACGGGAGTTGTGGTAAAGGAGTCCGAAACGAATCTTAAGAAAAACTGGAACCGAATCCTATCCTAGTGACTAATTTCTGCACCATAGACTCCGAAGACTATAGGTACAATGAAAAGAAGGACAGTGACTCACTTTCCCCTTTACTAATTACCGTTTGATCATCGTCGTCGTCTCCTGTAAGGTAAGTCAAGTCAGTAAGTCAGTACAGGCTGAGACGCTGGGGTACTTAGAGTCGTGAGGTCCGGAGAGACAGGTAGTGGTTGAGGTCCTCAAGTGAGTCTGAGTGCAGGTAGCTCAGGCACTACGGTAGATCGGTAGATTAGGAGACAACAGGGGAAGAGGAGGACGGGGGTTAGGGAGGATTGTAGTTTCAGAAAAGGTTACTCAGTTAAGAAGGGTACTCCACCGGTTTCATGACCTCAAAGTCTAAATCGTAGTAAGGAAGGTTTCTTTAGGGTCCCGACTAGAGGAAGTCTTACCTGACCAACCTAGAGGAACGTCAGGTTCCCTGAGAGTTCTCAGAAGAGGTTATGCTGTCAAGTTTTCGTAGTTAAGAAGTCGTGAGTCGAAAGAAGTGTCAGGTTAAGAGTGTAGGTATGTACTGATGACCTTTTTGGTATCGGAACTCATCTGTCTGGAAACAACCGTTTCATTACAGAGACGAAAACTTATACGATAGATCCAACCAATATTGAAAAGAAGGTTCCTCATTCGTAGAAAATTAAAGTACCGACGTCAGTGGTAGACGTCACTAAAACCTCGGGTTTTTTTATTTCAGATTGTGACGAAGGTGACGAAGGAATAGATAAACGGTACTTCACTACCCTGACCTACGGTACCAGAAGTAAAAGACTTACAACTCGAAATTCGGTCGAAAAAGTGAGAGGTGAAAGTGAAAGTAGTTCTCCGAAAAATCGAGGAGAAGTGAAAGACGGTATTCCCACCATAGTAGACTCATAGACTCCACTAACTATAAAGGGGGTCGTTAGAACTAAGGTCGAACACGAAGAAGGTCGGGTCCCAAAGAGTACTACACGAGACGTATCTTCAATTTTTTCTTCCCACTGTTATATGTCGGAACTGCATGAGGAAAAGGATAAACCTTGGTCAGACAACAAGGTACAGGTCAAGATTGACAACGAAGGACTGGACGTATGTTTAAAGAGTTCTCCGTCCAGTCCACCAGACCATAAGGGTAGAGAATGTCTTAAAAGGTGTCAAATAACACTAGGTGTGTCAGTTTCCGAAACCGTATCAGTTAGTTCGTCTTTATCTACAAAAAGACCTTGAGAGAACGAAAAAGGTACTAGGTCGTCTACAACCGTTAAACTAGAGACCAAGGAGACGGAAAAGATTTTGGTCGAACTTGTAGACCTTCAAGTGCCAAGTGCATAACGACTTCGAACGGAATCTCTTAAAACTCGTAATGAGATCATCGCACACTCTACTCACGTTAACGACATTAGATTTTCAATTGGTCGAAAGGACAAGTTAAAGAGTGAATGAAGTCACTAACTCCTAGAAGGGACATCGAGTCTGTCATTTCTTAGACGGACGTTAAGTTCTCTGGACTCAAGCTAGGGACCCATCCCTTCTAGGAGACCTCTTCCCTTACCGTTAGGTGAGGTCATAAGAAAGGACCTCTTAAGGTACCTGTCTCCTCGGACCACCCGGTACCAGGTACCCCAGTGTTTCTCAGTCTATGCTGATTCGCTGATTGTGATGATGTGATGATGAATCACTAACTTCCTTCTCCCACTTACTTATTTAACAAAGTTCTTAGGTGTCCAGAATTAAGTATAGGTTCTCCCGTTACCCTCACAAAGGACGACCCACACTCCTTCCCTAAGATCACCCTCACAATCCCTTAGCCCGATTATTTCGTCGAAACTTGAAAATAAGAGAAAGACACAGATTCTTGGACTCCCTTGAGTTGTCTAAAACATATTGACACCGTTTATTTAGAAGTGGATGACTTAAGTTGTTTACAGTTCAAATTCACTTTTTGTTGTTAAGAGCTATTATTAGAGTTATATACACGTCCCATTTATAGATATTATTTTTTTAGTCGACTTGATAAGTATTTATTTAAGTATTAATAAGATTTCCTTAATCGTTTTTTAATTTACGGACAAACAAAGACAAATAAGTGTAGAATCATTAAAGTGACTACTTTTATTCAAAAATCTTATCACAACCTTGTTAATTGGGCTCCCCTTTTATAAACCGCTTTGACTGGTAATGATATACCAACAAGAATTTTTTTTTTACAGTAAAAAAAAGACGGTTTCCTTGTGTAAAAACGATAAAACACGATACGACAGTGTTTCATGAAACATGAATGGGACGTTCGGAGTTATTTATAGTCGACTTACTAGAGTTCCCCTCTACTGAAATTAAGGTGGAAACAAAGATTAAAAGAGTGGTCGGTTAAAAACTATTTTTCCAACTCGAAATTATTAGTCCTGATATCACTGTCCTTGTAATATGACGGAAGGTATCTGTTTAACCCCTGTAAAAAAAAAATTTCTTTCTGTGTCACGTCGAAGAATCTCGATTTAGAAACGATGTGAGACGAACGAAACTCTGACACTCGGATTTAGTTGTAATGAAAAACTCTTTCAAGACCTACTGGCTTGAGTATAAAGAGTATATCGAACGATAGGTAAGAAGGTCAAGAAAAACAAAAGTTTTCTTGAAATAAAACCAAAGTAGAAGTCTTTTGGGACTCTATAGGTACATTTTCAATACGGTATTTTCTACAACGAATTCCCGTCCCTGACTGAGAAGGTACGTAAACATTACCGCTGTGAAAGAGTACGTCACCAAAAGTGTGTTACTTCCGTATTATTTTACTTATGTTAAATAAAAGAATATCCTTTCCAAAGTCTAATTTAGTCATGTGTGCCAACACACACATGATTCAACGAAGTCAACACAGGATGAGAAAGACTGAGACACCTGACATCAGGCGGTCCGAGGAAACAGGTACCCTAAGAAGTCCGTTCTTATGACCTCACCCGACGGTACGAGAGGAGGTCCCCGAGAAGGGTTGGGTCCCCGACTTGGGTGTAAAGGACACAGACAACGTAACGTCCGTCTAAGAAATGGGTAACTCGGTGGTCCCTTCGGACATGTACCAATTTCATGACGTTGTTTATAGAAAGGGTAAGAACTCTCAGAGAACTTGTCGTTCCTCTTGTTTGATCAGTTAGGATTTCCTTTAGTTGAGACTGATAAGTGACCTTCCTGACTACGACTTCGACTACGAGGTTATGAAACCGGTGGACTACGTTACTCGGTCGAATAACCTTTTCTGGGACTACGACCCTTTCTAACTTCCGTTTTCCTCTTCTCCCGTCGTCTCCTACTTTACCAAACTATCGTAGTGGTTGAGTTACCTGAACTTAAACTCGTTTGAGACCCTCTACCACTTCCTGTCCCTTCGGACTACACGACGTCAGGTATCCCAGTGTTTCTCATCCTGTGGTGCATCTCTGACTTGTCGTTTGTTTATGTATCTATATATGGACATATCTATCTATCTGGAGTCACGTCTATCTTCTCGTTTGAAATAAATCTGTCTGGTATTTTCAGTACCTTTGTTCTTCTACAGTAGTACCCTCTTTTGTCCTTTTGAACATCAAAAAGTCAAGTCACCAGGTACAAGTTTACGATTGGGGTGTTCTAAAGGGTAGACTGACGGACCTTCCATAACCTTCAAGTTTCTATGGTTTTTACATTGTTTTGTCTTCTTTTGTGGAGATTTTATTTTTGTGGAGATTTTATGATTCGAAAAAGACCTATTCAATCATTCAAAGTCTAAAGAGTGCAAGTAAAACAGCAGCAACAAGTCAGTACGTCAGACAGTGTTACGACCTCACTGGCCTCCGACACTTGAGGTCCGAGACACTCCGCCTTGACTCGAGTCTCCGGTCGTCCAGAGTCCTCTTCCTCTTTTCGTCGGACTACTTGTTTCGCAGGTCGACATTCTCCCTCGACTTCAACGAAGCCGTCCTCTTGGTGTTCTTGTAAGACCCAGACACCGGTAGAAGGAGGAGGACTAGGAGCAGATGCGGAGGACCCGGGACACTCCGACTCTAAAGAGGTCAGTCACGTCAGAAGGGAGTCAAGATACTTGTGTCGGTTCGTTCGAGAAGTTCGGAGTTCTCCTGGTTCCATATTTCCGGTAAAGAGGGACTGGGTCTGTAAATAAACAACTATTAAGTCAAAACAACCGAACTAAAGGTAAAAAGATGTGTCTATATTCATTTCTTTCGTTTTGTGGAAACGATTAGGATTAGTCCTTCAGTACATTAAAAAAGTACTAAATTCACCCGATCTCTACCGTCAATTTGAGACATATTGAAACCATGGAATTTTACATCGTTGATACAGAAAATTTTGGAGTTCCTTTAAGGTTTGACTACTTTCACCACATTTCTACAACTAATCCTGATTCTGAATTTTTCACAATGACATTTCAAGTACAGAGTTCTGTTTCAGTAATCAATCTCCACTCCATAGTGACCACTCTATAGTGATATTAATATTAAATACACTTAATTGAATATAGATATATTATGAATAAGGAACCTCAAGAACCATAGATTTTTACTACTTTACCCTGTTTCTGAGAGATCTATGAATAAAGATATATATAACTATTACAAGTTCTTCACAAACTATGATCGGTAATGAACGTAGGAAGGGTACTTTTTGACGAATTACTACCGAAATCATACAAAGATGTTCGAACAGTTCTCAGACTTAAATCCTGTCATAACTTGAAAGATATTCTACAACAATATATAATGAAAACAAAATTCACCCATAAAAAGGTTACTTAAGAATTAAAGACTGTACAGATTTCTAAACTTTTAATGTCCAATAATAGAGTCGTTTGACAAGATAGGTATCTATCTACTTTTATAAGGTTCTCCCTCTATTTATCAAAGATTTACCAATCCTAGACTGACGTATAAACGTTCACTCATGAATTAACTCACTTAGTATACTATAGTCGTAAGGAATATATATGTATCTTATCTGAAAGTAGGTAGTATAAGAGTCTCTGTGAGGAAGGCGGAAAAATTTGGGGATATCTTGTACTTCGAAAGACAAGTTCCGAAGATAAATTTCGGAAAAGGAATAATACAAGGATATCCCTAAAGTTCCCAACGAAGATCTAGAGAAAGAAAAGAGAAGTTAAAACTTTTTTTTTTTTTTAAGATGACCTCAAAGATAAAAACCTGTAGTGGTCTACAGGTTTGGTAAATTCTGTACCGGAGATTTAGGAACTGTCGATAAACTCCCACAGTCATACAAAAGTTAAGTGACGCCAAAACAGATTCGAACAGAACACAAAACGACACCTTTCTTATTTTGTTTGTAGATTCCCCACAGTTGACCCACGTTCAGTGTTTTGATTCGTGGTCCCCTGTTCTCTTTATTCTGAACAAGGTCGAGAGATCCTTGAATCTGTTTATCTTCTCCCATATTGAACAATGGTAAAAAAATATTTCGGATTCTTTAACTGGAGATGTCAACCTAATTGAGCGAAGAAAGGAAAGACTTAAAGACGATCAGGTAGGTTACTGACTTAAGACATCAACATACAAGTAATAAAAATAAAATATAATCCCTTATTTGGAGTTCTGAGGGAAATTGGGTGAACGGAGAATGGTTTCGGTGACTCACGAGACAAAACATCTGTCATAAGATCGATTCGTTTAGACAGTTCCGAGAGATTAGATTATGAATTGGTTCTTCTACTACCCAGGTGATGGTGAAAGGATGGTATAAATCACAGTCATCATTTATATACATGAGAAGAAAGGGTCAGGAGTAGACTAACCGCATTAAACAAGTCTGACTATTCGTGTTTGGACATTTTTTATAAAAATAACGATTAAAAAAGGGGACAGTGTTCCTAAGTCTTTTTTACTAAAGACAAATGGAATTAATTCGATTAATAGTATTTCCTTACACTAGTAGAACTTTAACCTAAAACACTCGTAGTTGGATGAGGTAAAGTTCTTCAGGACCCAGTCCTTCTAGGAGACCGTTTCTTTTATCGTTAAGTGAGGTCGTAAGAATGGTCCTTTTGAGGTACCTGTCTCCTTGGACCTCCCGATGTCAGATACCCCGACGTTTCTCAACCTGTACCAACTAGTGTACGTATGGGTCGTCGAATATTTATACCTTGAAACTGTCTACTCAACACATACGTCAACTTTATTGACTATTATGATCTCATCGATATCTCTTTTCTATAAGTATTCCTTGTCACTATGTATCGTTCTTAATAATCATAATGGTGATGATGATGATTGATTTTGATAATGATTCAAAAATAGTTTACAGTTTACGATTCCGTCCGTGAAATAGATCATTTTCTGAAAATCAACCCAAAGTCCTGTTTCAGACTTCACAAGTCAAGTCAAGTCAAGTCAAGTCGAGTAAACGAGTCAGTACAGACTGAAAAACGTTGGGGTACCTGAAGTCGTGTGGTCCGAAGGGACGGGTAGTGGTCGAGGACCTCGAATGAGTTTAAGTACAGGTAGTTCAGTCACTACGGTAGATTGGTGGAGTAGGAGACAGTAGGGGAAAAGGAGGACGGAAGGAAGAAAGGGTCTTAGACCCAGAAAAGTTTACTTAGTTAATAAGTGTAATCCACCGGTTTCATGACCTCAAAGTCGAAGTCGTAGTCAGGAAGGTTACTTATCAGTGTTGATTAAAGGAAATCCTACCTGACCAACCTGGAGGAATGTCAGGTTCCCTGAGAGTTCTCAGAAGAGGTTGTGGTATCAAGTTTTCGTAGTTAAGAAGCTGCGAGTCGAAAGAAATAACAGGTTGAGAGTGTAGGTATGTACTGGTAACCTTTTTGGTATCGGAACTGATCTACCTGGAAAAAGTCGGTTCATTACAGAGACGAAAAATTATACGACAGATCCAACCAGTATCGAAAAGAAGATTCCTCGTTCACAGAAAATTAAAGTACCGACGTCAGTGGTAGACGTCACTAAAACCTCGGGTTTTTTTATTTCAGAGAGTGACAAAGGTGACAAAGGGGTAAACAAACGGTACTTCACTGCCCTGGTCCACGGTATTAGGATCAAAAGACTTGCAACTCAAAATTCGGTTGAAAAAGTGAGAGGAGAAAGTGAAAGTAGTTCTCCGAGAAATCAAGAAGAAACGAAAGACGGTATTCACACCATAGTAGACCTATAGACTCCAATAAATATAAAGAAGACCGTTAGAACTAAGGTTGAACACAAAGTAGGTCAGGTCGTAAAGAGTACTACATGAGACGTATCTTCAATTTATTCGTCCCACTGTTATACGCCGAAACTGTATGAGGAAAAGGATAAACGTGGGTCAGACAACAAGGTACAGGTCAAGATTGACAACGAAGGACTAAACGTATGTCTAAAGAGACCTCCGTCCATTCCACCAGACCATAAAGGTAGAGAAATTCTTAAAAGGTGTCAAACAACAATAGGTGTGTCAATTTACGAAACCGTATCAGTTATTTTGTCTTTATCTACAAAAAGAACTTGAGAGAACGAAAAAGTCACTAGGTCACCTACAACCGTTTAACTAGAGACCAAGGAGAGGGAAACGATTTTAGTCGAACTTGTAGACCTTCAAGTACCAAGTGTATGACAACTAAGGACCGAACCTCTTAAAACTCGTAATGAAACGATCGGACACTCTACGCACGTTAACATACATCAAACTCGTTAGAAACCGTAACAGAAAGAAACCCAACCTTACTTTTGACTGAAAAGGTCAGGACACCGGTGACGACTCAAAAGGTTTAAACGACCGTATAACTCACATCGTGAAAGTGTCGTTGTAGAAAATCCTAAACTTTATCGAGTGACCTTAAGGTAGTGAAGGTGATCAAAACAAGCTTCACTACGAAGGACTTCAGGTGAACTGAAGTAAAAAGACCTAGCCCGAGATCCACCCACTAGTGTGGTAGTACCAATAGACCCAGTAATCTAGAAAGAACATGTCAAGAAGACACATAAGAACAGTAGAGAAGAATTTTAGCAAACGAAGATAATCCAGGTATGGTAAAGACAGGGAATAACACGAGTAGAAACGTACTATGTAAGGGAACCATAGAGGTTAAAAGACCTTCTCTAGAGATCAGAAAGGGTAAGATGACAAAAGGAGATAAAGAAACGAAACTAGTGACCTCCTTAAGAAAGAATAGAGAGGAACGATAAGAAACTTTGAGACGTAAGTTTACCCATATAGAAAGGAAAAGAGGAAACGGAAATAGAAGAGAAACAAAGAGTCGATAAACATTCCGGAAGAGTCTGTTGGTAAAACGGAAAAACGTAAAGAAAAAGAACCCTTACCAGAACTAGTGACGGAGAACATGTTACAGTACTTGGAGACAGGTATCAAGAAGTCCTTGAGAAAGATAGTCTAGATTTGGGAACTTAAATAAACAGTGAAGGTGACATATTACCATTCCCTAAACTAAATCCAGTATGGACTTACCAGATCACGAAAGGGGATGAAAGAAGATAAATTCAAACTTAAACCGTTACTCCTTAAGTACTAGACTCGGTGTCAGTCAAGGGTAAAAACAAAAACGACTGATATACCTCAAAGAGGTAGAAGCCGACGTTTCTTATATTAGTTAGACTAAAGCCATAACTGGTAGACCACTACGGGTATACATCTCAGAAGAGAACACAACAACCTTCTCCCACAAACGATACTGACAACACAAGAGAACCGTTTTAAGATAATCGGAAACGGGTCGAAGCAAGATATGAATTCCAGTTTAAACGGACAATGAAGTCCATAAAGGACTCAAGGATGAAACCGTAAGGTCAGGGGATGTTACTTTTCCTGTAGAAAATCCCCACACTCAAGATCTTCAAGAACATCCACAAGTATCTTTATGAGTTGAAGTTGAAGAAGTCGTAATGACCAGTCTCGTGTCTGAACCTAATGACACTATAACTTACCAAACGGAACCTTAACTTGACTCAAGTAAGACAGTAAAAAATCTGACGTAGGTTCATGACGTAAAGACTGAGAAAACAATTGATACTACACATTCTCAAACTTCACAGACTTCATATTCTCAAATATTTTCATCTAGTCCCAGTCTCATCCTGTAAGTTGGAGTCATCAGTGAGTTCCGAGGGGGTGGGTGTCCAAATTACAAGAAGTCCTCGGTGTCACTTTGACTCATTAAAATAGAAACTTGACTATAAACGTTTTACTTCGAGTTCCCCTTTTACCTCATATATATATATATATATATACTCGTCTCCTTTATTTGTGACACTAAAAAAAGAGTAAGTACATATTGGAAACGTTACGGGTCACTCATATCTTAGGTTCACTTAGGTGTTTCATGAATTCAAATAACCTTGAGTTTCATGTTATATTCACACTTAAGGGATTCTGATTCCCTCCGTGACTGTCGGGTTTTCTCAGGTACGAAAAACCAGTTGGATCTTAAAGGAAATTCACGTGTTTTCGTCGTTACCATAAGATTCTTTGTGTTTGATGGTACTTGAGGTGACTTAGGAAAAAATGAGTGCTATGAAGGGACATAAACGAGTGGTGAATCATGATTCTTCCTACTTTTCCTTCTTTTCCCTTACCGTCTCGTTTGACTCGTGTGTGACTCACACACGAGTCACACACGACTCAGTGAAGTTAGCACAGGCTGAAAATCGGCGGGGTACCTGACATATGGTAGTCCGACGGGACAGGGACCCTAATAGGTCGGTTCTCGTGACCGCACCCAATGGTAAAGGAGGAGGTAGTTAGGAAGGAATGAATAATCATTCGGTTTCCATTTACCGTAACTATTTTACACACAAATAGTTTTTCACTTTATTTTTCCTCAACCCAATCAAAACACGTCGTAAAGATAAGAAGACTACATTCGTATAGGTTCTATATTTTACGTTTGACACATTAAAGTAATTAATACGTGTATTCAATTTACGAGAATATAAAAGGAAATTTTCACCGTAATATTTGTTATGTTTCTACTTACAATGTCAAGTGTAATTATGAAATTGTAAAAAAAAGAAATGAACCTCACTATAATTTATCGTTTATTTTCGTAACATTCAGATCTCTGTCTAACTCCTTCTTTGATTTGTATCAAATCAGGAAAATCACTGTAAAAAGAACGACAAATGGTGCCTTGGGTTTAAAAGGAAAACATACCCTGGGGTGTTCGACCGGGACGGTCCCGACTATACCACGTGAAGAGTAGTCCGTGTGACCAAGGAGGCAGGACAACGAGGTAATGAACGTCGAAGGCGGCATTGCCAGGTTCTACGTCGTAGATAAGTGTCGTGTGTACTACCGTTTTGTCTACTTCCACTTCGGGTGCATACGAAAGAGAAAAACATTCAAATTCTCTTTTACGGGTGTACTAAGAAGACGGAAGAAAATATTTAGTCTTACGTCAGTATATTCATGTATATGACGTTTCCTTCGACCCTTTTCCTTCACAAACCACTGGTACATAAGTCGATTTTAAAATCCAAGATAATAATGTCCCTTTTTTTTTCCTCCCCCACCACCTCTCTTACCTACAACCATGTGTCGATTGACATAGATGGTGTGTACTTTTTCCTTTTTTCTCGGTTACTTCTTAATAGTCGCCATTCCGACGTACTCCAACCCGTATACCATTTTCAATGTGACACTTCTTTTCTTCAAGACACCTTTTCTCTCTCTTTCTTTTTCTTTCTCTCCCTCTCTATTTGATATAGTCATTCATATATACAATCTATTTTATCATCTTCAATTTCCTATCATTAATAAACTTCTCTTAATAAAAAATTTTTCCTCGGATCTGACACCTACGGATTTCTGGTTTTTCCACTGAAAGTAATGACAAATACACTTAACCCGTATAATGAAATAGATTGAATAATTAAGGATGAAGTATCGTAAAGAAGATTCCTAATAGTGACACAGGTTTGACGGATTGTCACAGCCAATACATAATCTATGATTAAGTTAGAAGTAAAATGAATTAAAAATGAAATTTCTGTTTTTGGAGAAATAATAAAAATAATATAACACGAAAAATAGTTACCATCTACGGAATAAAACGTTTTGTCATAATTCACTTTACATTTATACTTATAGTCATGTAGTGGTATTTAACTATAATTAAGATTGTTAGACTATGTAATTTGATTATTTATAGGTATATATATATTTCGTGTGTTTAAAATTTTGTTTTATAAAGTAAAAAAATAAAATCGATCAGTTTGATATTGTTCCTTTTTAATCATAAGAACTCTATTAAAAAAAGTGTAAATTTAGTAGTATAGATCGTCGAAACTTATTAGGGTAATATATTAATGGTAGAGACAACAATCGGACGATGTCAAGTCTATAAAACTTAAGTAAAATAAAAATAAAAGGTGTAGGTCACATCACGGTACATATAAACTATTCAGTATAACATGTTTTAGTATATTTATGTAAATTATTTTCTGACTTGAACTTAATGGAAAGTCTATTAATTGAACTTATTTGGTAGAGTCGTAAGACTTCTTGATTTATTAATTGATCCAGACATAATAATAGGGGTAAAATATCTACCTTAGTATCCATTTTTCTATAATTTATTAAACGACCTCTTGTATCTAAATCGGTTATCGTCTTTATTTAACACTCATTATGAGTCAAAGGAAATTCTCTTTTTCTAGTCGTCTTTAAAGACGATGTAGACATAAGATATATCTTTTGATTTAACTTTAATAATGATGAGAGTAATAATTACAAGTAATTCGTAGTTTTATACGATCCATGATATTATATGTACTTTACTCTATTTTGGGGGATTAGGGTCGAGTTGAGGGTCGAATAATGATCATGTAGGTTTACCCACAAAATAGTGGAATTAATAAAAATTCTTTACTGTGGTTATCGTTTCTTAGAACACTCAAATTAACGATTTCTATTATGTAGAGTATAAGTGGGTTCATCATAATTGAAAAAGAGAGTAATTTCTTATTTCAGTTATAAACTTTTACGTAACATACAGAATTTTTGTTTGTTTGTTGATTCCTGTAATAGATTTTTGACTGTCGAGATAATCAGTTTAGTAATTAAACCCAACAAAAATGTATTGTACTCATTTAAAGTCAGTATCAAAAATTCTACATAAGAAAAAACATGTAAAAATAACTTCACATCAATAAAATGTTACAACACAATCAAAGATGGCACCTTTGATCATCTAGTCACCTGTATAGTCAGGTGACATATACGTTTCACCTAGTCGATAGGTATATGTATATAGGGTAACGAAAAAGTAAAGAAAGGACAAATCTAGTGGTGTCTCGTGACTTGTCAAAGGAATGAGATGGAATCCAAGAGTAGTCAATAGATAAAATATGTAACATAGTTATCACATATATACAGTTAGGGTTAGAGGGTCAAGTAGGGTGGGGGGAGGGTGAAAAGGGGAACCATAGGTGTATTTTTATCTCTTTTACATGAGAATGAGATATACCTACTCCGTAACACAATCGGTGTAACGTGAGTGACATTTGTTAACAGTGTTTCGTAGACACTTCATAAATAATAGACCATATGTGTTCACCCCTTTTCGTCTGAGACTTTCATTCCTTTATTTGGATTTTGTACATCAAACTACCTTTTACCGGGTCGACCGGAAATTAAGTTCATTAAGGGTCAAGAAAGATAAGGTTGTGTTAATGAGAGTATAAAAATATATTAAAACTGATCAGATTTTTATTTTATACGAATTTAAGTTTTTATGAACATGTAACAGGTAAAGATAAAATCAAAATTATAATTTTATTTAATAAATAAATTTATATCAAAATTTTATAATAAGATACAAAAGTTGTCTGTTTAAGAAAGGGAAAAAAAGACGAAAAATGCCTCAATGGTAGTCTCTTCCGTTACCGTTGGGTGAGGTCATGAGAACGGACCTTTTGTTCGGACCATCCGAGGTCAGGTACCCCAGCGCTTCGCAACCTGTACTGAGTCGCTGAAGTGAAAGTGAAAAGTGAAAGTACGTAACCTCTTCCTTTACCGTTGGGTGAGGTTACAAAACCGGACCTCTTAGAGTCCTTGCCCCCTCGGACCACCCGACGTCAGATACCCCAGCGTGTCTCAGCCTGTGCTGACTTCACTGAATCGTCGTACCTCAATGATAAAAACAGAAGAAAAAGGAAGACAACCAAACATTCAATATATAAACAAACGAGGAAAAATGGCCAATAGGGTTTTACGACATTTACATGTATAACATCATATTCAATTTTCAAATACGACACAGAGAAGTATCGTTTAGTTCCAGAGAAGTAGACGATATAATTATATGGTCCTAAATAAATTACCAGAATATAACTAATCGATATCTAATAGATAATCAATGGAGATTATAAATGGGTTATAAGGAGAGACTCGTCACACAATTTACAAGATTAGAGTTCAAGGGTTCTTTTAATAGATAATGTTAAATAACACTTTAATAAGGTGTGTATATGTCACGACGAATTACAGACGAATTGTATTGATCATCTTCCATTGACGATAAGAGTACTTAACAAGAAAGGAGTTAAGACATCTCCAACAGGTTACGACTCATTGTCTGAAAGAATCTACAGACTTTTTTTGATTAGTAAGAGTTTAGTACGGGTTAGTATGAGAGTCTGAGTATCGTGTTCCGGTTTAAACAAAACAAAGTGGTCGTGTCAAAATTTTTTAACTCAGTTATAAAATTTGAATCCTTTGTAAGTGTATTTTACAACGAAAGAAACTTTATTAAGGACCCTTTTGGAAATTGATTAGAATATGTCTGATAATTAGAATATTATTGATTAGAATGTACATCTTTCTAACTCCCATCCTCGTCTTCCCCCGCTGTCTACTACTCTACCAACCTACCGTAATAGGTGAGTTGCCTGTATTCAAACTCGTTTGAGACCCTCTATCACTTCCTGTCCCTTCGGACCGCACGACGTCAGGTACTCCAACGTTTCTCAGTCTGTCCTGACTGACTAACTCGTTGTTGTTATGTCTCATGTCCGAAGGGACCACCGAGTCGTCATTTCTTAGGCGGAAGGTTACGTCCTCTAAGTTCTCAACTCCCAAGGTAAGGACCCAACCCTTCTTGGGGACCTCGTCCTTTACCGTTGGGTGAGTCATAAGAACAGACCCTTTAGGGTACCTGTCTCCTCGGACCTCCCGATGTCAGGTATGACAGTGGTCTCAGTCTGTACTGAATCGTTGACTTGTTATATACACTGATGTGGATGATAACATACTGTTAAAAAAGAAAGGACTTGGAGGAGTACTATAAAAATGGGTTGAGAGATCCCAGAAAAGTATAACTACCGATTTTCGAAAACTATCTTTTTTTGTAATCGAAAGATCGGAAAATAAAATACTTATAGAAAGGGTCTAACAAAAAACTTGAAACAGAAAGAAGTAATAAGTCAATTCCAAATTAATGATACATCAGTTAAAAAAATCCAGATCTAAGACTTAAAGAATGGTAACAATAGTGTAAGACCTGAATCATAATACTTGTGTCGGTAAGTATAAGAAGAGAACGTAAAAATACTAAAGTGAAAACTCCAATTAAAATATAAATTCCGTTTCTCCATCCATCTCTTAACTTTACTTAATACATGGGGAGGGGTATCAGTTAACAAAACAAAAACACACAAAAAAAAGAAATCACTGATGTCCTTGTAAACACAGTCATTATACATAACTTATAAAGTAAAAGGGGGAAACTTTACAGTAGAGATACCCAAAGAATTGAGATGGAAGACAAGAATGTTAAATAGACTGATAGAGATATGATCATAGTATAAGAAAATTGAGAATATAAACATTTAACATAAATGTTAAATGGATCATTCCCGTTTATAAGTAAATATACCAAGAAAGAGTTCTAAAAGACACACAAGGAGACGTACTTTACTACAGTAAAATAGTTCGAAATATAATCTTTGTTTATCCGTTGGTTATCGTCGTTGTTGTCAATCACGGGTTAACATTTACATAGTTTATTGAATTGTACGTCTTTATAGAAATTTGAGAACTATGAATTACAAAGGAGTCAATGAATTATAGAAATGACGTTAAGGGTTTTTTCTGTAGTGTTGAGGTTACCTTTGGTCAAACGAAAAGCGAAATTCTTCCCACACGTACTTTAGTTCAGAACGATAAACTCCTGTTGATTCTAGATACCGTTTATGTCATCGACAGAGAAGGATTGTCATATAAATAAAAATTTTTAAGAATGAAAAATTATTTTCCTGTAATAAGGATAAAGGATCTAGGTGACTTAAACGTAGACACTTAGACCACTTAAATGGAGTTTTCAAAACCCAGAGACATTCTTAATATAGACAGAGTCTTAAGTAATTAGACGGAGTCTGAGGAGTAGTGGTGGAAAAGGACGAGGTATTAGGATGGTCAGAGAAAATGGGAGTTTTCTCTGACATAAAGTGATGACCCCCCTTTTTAACTAAGATAAAGAAATCGTGAAATTTTATGAGAAAAGTTATGACTGCGTGGAAAATTAAGATGGAACTTTACAAACCTTAAATCTTAGACCAATCTCACCATTATCATGTCTGTCTACCTACCATCGTAATGTATACAAAAAGGTCACCTCTCTAGACTCTGAATAAATATGAAACTTACTTAAAGGACATCGGTCCATCGATATATGCAGTGATGTATCTTTTTGGTACGAAAGCCTTTTCGGGAACTTCTGCAAATACTCATGTATATTGTTTATAATCCTTACGAAACAGAAATATACACGACACTTTTCAATCTTTTATCAATGTAAAAACATTATTTTACATTAGAATACTTGTCAATTTTGACATTGAAACACAAAGTAGGACAAAAGTTGTTTTCTCAGTTTATCTTATCGATGGTTCTATCGGTGAAAACGAGTTGTAGTGGGGTACATCAGGTGAGTGTAAAAGGACTAAATTTTGTCAATAACTTTCTCTGGAGGTTTTCTCTAATATAAAGTAACACTTTTTTAAAATAAGATGAAGAAATCGTGAAACTTTATGAGATCAGTTGTGACTGTGTATAAAAAATAAACAAACGTAAATCTAGTTGTGTATTAAAAAGAAGGATGGTTCTAAACGAGACATTTTCTTTTATATGTAATATACGTAGACTTGTGTAGTCATTTGGAAATATTTCAGTTCTACTTGTAAACATATACGTTAAAGTGAAGAGTTTGTACAACTTTGTCTCTAAAATTTTCGTTAGTATTTACGGATTCAATCCTTCTTTTGTTTACAAGAAAAGAACTCCTTCACTATTGAGTTCCCTAATTACGAGTGGAGGTTCAGTGGTCCAACTTACGTTAGGTCCACCTATAACTAACCTTCAACGACGGTAGACTGTCGATGAAAGACTGGATAACGTAAGTCAACGACCAATATTAGAATTATTTCTTCTCTGTTGTAGGATTTACGACGGTGGTGTTGATCTTAATTAACCATAGGAAGAAGTGTCTTATAACCCAATTTTACCATATTTAAGTAAGAGAGTTGGATTGTTACCCCTCTTTTTACTCCCTTCATCTTCCACGGTAAAAGATAATACTCTCGTTATCCTCCGGTGTTTTACTTCCTTTGGTGGAGAGACTCGGACGTAGGTAGGTAATTAAGTAGTTTACAACCCGGTGTACGGTATCAGTACTCTCTTTTTCCTTTGTCCTTTTACGTCGTCGACGTCCGAGATAAAAACTCCCGACTATTAGAACATCCCCTCTATTTTGTTCAAGTCTCTGTTGACGTCTTGTTCCCTCTTTCTATATACACTGTATTTTTTCTTATTCATTTTGCGAGACGGATAGTGTGTCTCCTCCCTCACTTTTGAACATGAACACCCACCACTCCACCCCCTAAACTTACTATCTCTTCATTTCCCCTTGTGTTTTACTTGGTTCTTCAGGTAAGAATAGGTGGAAGAGTATTTGGTCGTTAAGTAAGTTGAGTAATTACGAATGAGAAACACGATAATTTGAGTGCAGTAGTTTTTTTGTAATATAGTGACGTAAACTGTTCGATAAAATTTTCATGTGGAGTGTAATAATCAATACCGGAAGATTTTTTATTTTTACATTTAGAGTGACTAAGTGTAAAAGTAGGATGTACTAGAAGATTTTTCTTATCTTCGACCAAGTGTATCTTCGGTCTAGGATAACTTATATTTTAATATTAGAATTCGGAAATATAGATTTTATATGTGTTGTTTTACTTGAACATACTTTGCATTATTTTCATTAAAATGAGGTGTAGTGAGTTAAAATCGTTACTATAAAACTTTTTATGATCATAACATTTTTTTTTTTTTAGTCTTACCACCAAGTAAATGTAATACACGAAGAGTCTTGTGACAGTGACCTATCAACTGAAAAGGAGTGGTCTGACTTAGTTCATTATATAAAGTCAAACCTCGTTCTTGATTTATAATCAAAAGTTTTCTGATCTTCTATCAACTTACTGAAAACCATTAGTTTTACGTTTCTGTGAAAGATAAATTATTTGTTAATCGTATTTTAAATTCATCGTAATTGTTTTATGGAATTTCGTTTATTGTCTATTATTAATTAAACAGAGGACCTATTCTTCAACCTTAGATGAAGGTAACACGTTGATTTAATCATACATTGGTCTCCGTTTTCTAGATTAGAGAGTTTCTAAGTCTAAAAGTAGACATTTTAGTTCACTTCTTCCGAATATGGTATTGTCGTCGAAAATTTTAAATAATTTCTTTATCTTAAGTAAAAAAGTGTGTGTGTGTGTTTTATTGAACTTAGGTTGTCCATACGACGATGACGATGACGATGCCGACAGTGAAGTCAGCACAGGCTGAGACACGCTGGGGTGTCTGACGTCGGGTGGTCCGAAGGGTCAGGGACCCTAAGAGGTCCGTTCTTGTGACCTCACGCAACGGTAAAGGAAGAGGTTACGTACTTTCACTTTTCACTTTCACTTCAGCGAGTCAGCACAGGCTGCGAAGCACTGGGGTACCTGACGTCGGATGGTCCGAGGAGGTAGGTACCCTAAAAGGTCCGTTCTCATGACCTCACCCAACGCCGACGGAAGAGGCTAGGTTGTCCATATGAAGTTATTTATACTAAACAGTCATCGAATTTTCTATTTCTCCAAAAGGTTCGGGACGTGACGGGGATTCCATATGATGAGATGATTTTGAGTGACGAGATCAACTATAATTCTCTAGAATTTTCCTTTTAATATAAATCAGTTATAATTGTCTCGGTTCTTAATATCCTCTTTATCCTAGTGAACTTGGTTTATTACGTCGAATTAATCTTCTAAAAAATCCTCTAAATCAATTCATTATATACGTTTTATGGATCGTACCACAAACCGTGTAACCACCTACGAGTCATTCGTTAACTAGTAAGAGAAGGAAGAAGACTCATATGGAGTTAGGATAACTAGTGAAGAGACATTATAGTATTGAATACGTTCTAAAAGATGAAAATATTTGTTATTGTCGAAAGTTACTTTCCTCATTTAGTACGTAAGAGTTTCCTTCGTTATAACGGGGGTTTGACCGTTTTAAACCAAAAACTACGACTTTTGTTAGAAAAGTAATTCCGTGACCGTCTAAGACGTAGGTCATACTCACTCGTAGAAGGACGAAGTGTCTACCGACAGAAAAGTAACACGGGAGTGTCCCGTCTTCTCCGTTCCTTTACGTGACCCTTGAGTAGTGAAGTACCGTTTATCTACCCCTTTGTCACCCTTGTCACCGACTCAAATAAAAAGACCCGAGGTTTTAGTGACGTCTACCACTAACGTCGGTACTTTAATCTTCTACGAATGAGGAACCTTCCTTTCAATACTGGTTGGATCTCTCGTATGACTTTTCGTCTCTGTAATGAAACGGTTGTTTCCAGACAGATCAGCTCTGATACCAAAAAGGTCACCAGTACATACCTATACTCTCAACTTGACACTTGTTTCGACTCACGGTTTCTTAACTACGAAAAATTGACACCACAACCTCTTCTGAGAACTCACAGGGAACCTGACGTTCCTTTAGGTTGGTCAGGTAGGATTTCCTCTAGTCAGGACCCACAAGTGACCTTCCTGACTACGACTTCGACTTTGAGGTTATGAAACCGGTGGAGTACGTTTCTCGACTGAGTAAACTTTTCTGGGACTACGACCCTCCCTAACCCCCGTCCTACTCTTCCCTTACTGTCTCCTACTCTACCAACCTACCGTAGTGGCTGAGTTACCCGTACCCAAACCCACTTGAGGCCCTCAACCACTACCTGTCCCTCCGGACGTACGACGTCAAGTACCCCAGCGTTTCTCAGCCTGTATTGACTCGTTGACTTGACTTGACTTAAGGTAAATACTCCCGAGATACGACTACTACATAGGTTGAGGGTTAGAAGTTAGTTCATGGTAATCTAACTCCTATTCCAGAGTTGTAGACTTAAAACCCCTCTGTGTTTGTAAGTTAGACATCCTCAGTCCGTCCTGTTTGAGATCTCTAATGTTGTTACTACTTAAGATAGATGTGTTCAAGTACAGACTCTGGATTTCTTTTAACACAGTGGTTATTACTACTCAAGGTAGATGAGTTCAGGTGCAGACTCTGTATTTCTTTTAAAACCATGTGAGATATCCTTGTATAAAAGGAAAAAAGAATGAGAACTTACTCAAGGGTATCCTTAAAAAAACACCCCATTTCAGGACTCTCTAGTAAGTGTAATTTTTTCTTTCTTTCTTTCTTTCTTTTCAGTCAACTAACTAAAATTTTTTTTTATTACTAGTCTGAATTTGTTTTTGGTATTAGTTTGAAGTGTCATAACATGTATTGATACAATATTTTCGAGGGTACATATCCACAAGTATGTATTACTTAGTGGAAACTCGTCGTAAATGTTTTAAGTACGGTAGAGAGTTTGACAAATCCCTTGAAATTTAACTTCTTGACCATTTACTACTGTCGTCACAGTAAGTGAATTGATAAAATATACCCATGGTAAAATGGACATGTGTTCTCTTTCATTGTAGAATGAACAGACACTATGTTAACTTCCTATATTCCTAGTAACTTGTTATTTATACCTGAATTTTTACCTTTGTATCCCTTATCTTTTATATAGAATCCGGGGGGTTTAAGAAACTTGACTAGATCTTCTATCAAGAAGATATCATACCTAGTACTTTATTCCGAATTTCTTCATCTACTTACTCAAATAATGGAGAGTTTTACGTTTTACTTAATTGTTGGACTTTACTTTTTCACCGTCGTCTACCAAGGCTTATATCTTTCTTTTATAGGGTTTAACCACTCCGTATTTAGGGGATTTCCACTGTTTCTTTTCTATCCTTATTCAGAGTAAACGAAAAAAGTAGAGTATTATAACAAGGTAAGTTAAAAAGATGATTAGATTTTACACTACTCTAAACTTACTTCGTCATGAGTCGTACAATTTACATGTGAAGATTGTAAAAAAAGAACTATAAACAATGACTTTTACATCGTTAGTAAGGAATTTTTTATCTCTTTTTAATGAAGACATGGTCGGTAGTAATGGAGTACCACCTATTTAGAAGACAGATCTATATAATTATGTTAAATAACCTACATGTCTTTTCACTTTATCCAAATGAGTGTCCACATTAGTACTTATAACTGTGACTAGATACTACACGTGGACCACACTATGAGTGTCAGGAGAGGAAGACCCTACCGTTTAGTATTAAATAGGATATTAAATGTTGTTCAGTTAATGAGGGTTGGGACAGTCATGGTGATCGAGTCGCATACTATCCGACGTACGTAACATGTGACTGTTAGTCGAAAGACTCGTGTTCCCTAGACACTTCGTATGGACCATTTACCTCGACTACAATTCTAAGAAAGTCCGATATTGTCCGAAGGGAGCATCAAGTCAACCATTTCTTAGACGGACTTGACGTCTTCTGTACCTAAACTAGGGACCCAGTCCTTCTAGGGAACCTCTTCCTTTACCGTTGGGGGAGGTCACAAGAACGGACCTCTTAGGGTACCTGTCTCCTCGGACCGTCTAATGTCAGGTACCCCAGCGTTTTCAGTCTGAGCTGAATCGTTGATTTGGTGGTGGTTGGATATTGGGTACCGGACACGAGATAGGGAAAAAGTAGTTCATAAATTGAAAAAGTGTTCTTTTAGATACAGATATAAGAGTTGATTCCGGTTTCGACTGTGGGGTGCAGAGTGATGAGAGAAGTGATAGTACTTGATTTATCTTTGTTAGACATGACAGGGGGAAGGGTCGAATCAGAAACAACCACCTTCTCAACATTGGTGGACGAGACCGAATTTACCTCTTCCGTTACCGTGGGGTGAGGTCATGAGAACGGACCGTTTAGGGTACCTACCTCCTCGGACCACCCGACGTCAGGTATCCCAGCGATCCTCAGTTTGTGCTGACTCTCTGAAGGGAAAGTGAAAAGTGAACGTACGTAACCTCTTCCTTTACCGTTGGGTGAGGTCACAAGAACGGACCTCTAAGGGGTCCCTGCCCCTTCAGACCACCCGACGGCAGATACCCCAGCGTGTCTCAGTCTGTGCTGACTTCACTGAATCGTCCTCGTCGTCGTCGAGACTGAACTTCCTTTTACAAAGAGGAAGTCGCGAAACGAGATGTCATTAAGACGTGAAAGTGTCGTGTGTAAGTTGGTCTGTCATCGTGGAGATAGACTGTCAGAGAACAAACACATACGTATAAACTTACCAGTGTGACTTCATCTCAAATCCTAGGTTGAATAGTAAGAATCAGATGAATATTTGACATACTTAAACCTTTGTCATAAATTAATAAAGACAGTTGAAGGAGTGGTTACATACTATTATGATGACCCCTTATGTAAAAATTTTTGCGTCGAGACTTGGGTTCAAATTACTCTTGAAATAAATGTTAACTCTTTTGTGACCTTTAATCAACCTTTATTCCCTAATGTCAGGTATCCCGGAGTGTCTCAACCTGTACTGACTTTTCTAAATCGTTCCTGGGTTCCCTAATAATTCATTTACTTTAAATATATTTTCCGTAAATTGTTCTTTTGCTACACGGAATGTCGTTATTATTTTATCAATATTATACCATCTGACGAATCTCGTTTTATTTATAAGTCATTTGTAAATTTCAAGACACAAACAATTTTAAAAGTATATATCTCTACTCAGTATTAAACCGTTATTATTGATAAGGAAATTACCTCGTTATCAATTGTAAAAGTATATATCTCTACTCAGTATTAAACCGTAATTATTGATAAGGTCATTACTAGTACTTCCTTTTTTAATCTGTTGTCCCTCAGACTACACTCTAATTCTACTGATAAAAAAAAGATAACAATGATTGACACTCTTCTCATTGATGTAAAAGTAACTTCACTTTATCGTAAACTCGTTTTATAAAAGAATACTTTCTAAAAATGAAGATCTTAAAGGTGTACATAAGATTTAAGTATACTTACTCAAGGAACCTTCCTTATCACTCTATACATGAGTTAGTAGAGTTCGTTCTTCTCCCTTAAGTGTATCACGTTATTTATGATTTATCTAGTTATATGTATTTATGACAATAAAAAAAGTAAAAAATAGTTCTTCCAAAGTCGATTTTTTGACATTTTTACTTACTGAATAACTTTTTAACTTTAAACACAGTATGATTTTCTCTTAGGTACTTAACTCCACGTCATGAAAATAATTTTTTATATTCTAATTTGTGATTATTTACCAGTTTATCGAAGTTTCTAATTAAATTATTGAATTGTCACTGAACTTAATCTAATATAAGAAAGTTAAGGTAAAACTTATTTTATATTGGTTCGGATTTTAAAACCGTAAGGACTTGATGACTACCTGTTATATCGTCTATCGACTCTAGAGGTATCTACCTCTTCGATTTTTGGAAGAGATAATTTATCCTATCCTATAGAGAGTCTATAGGATAGACTCTCTCGGTTAAGGATCCGTCCAACTATCTTCAGGTCCCAGCGGTTCCTCCTCTTTCGCCAGACCCCGAGAGATTCACCTCTATCCCTAGACCTTAAGACTTCTTCCTTCTTTCCCGTTTGTGACAAAAAAGGAGATGTAAGACACGACGACGACGATTCAGCGAAGTCAGCACAGGCTAAGACACGCCGGGGTATCTGTCGTCGGGCGGTCTGAAGGGGCAGGGACCCTAAGAGGTCCGTTCTTGTGACCTCACCCAACGGTAAAGGAAGAGGTTACGTACTTTCACTTTTCACTTTCACTTCAGCTAGTCAGGACAGACTGTGAAATCACTGGGGTACCTTACGTCGGGTGGTCCGAGGAGGCAGGTACCCTAAAAGGTCCGTTCTCATGACCTCACCCCATGGCAACGGAAGAGGCGATATAAGGAAGTCAAGTCAAGCCAGCGAGTCATCACAGCCTGAGACACACTTGGGTACTTAGCGTCGTGCGGTCTGGAGGGACAGATAGTGGTTGAGGGCCTCAAGTGAGTCTGAGTGCAGGTAGCTCAGGCACTACGTCAGGTCGGTAGACTAGGAGTCAGTAGAGGAAGAGGAGGGCGGGGGTTAGGGAGGGTTGTAGTCTCAGAAAAGGTTACTCAGTTGAGAAACGTACTTCACCGGTTTCATGACCTCAAAGTCGAAATCGTAGTAAGGAAGGTTTCTTTAGGGTCCCGACTAGAGGAAGTCTTACCTGACCAACCTAGAGGAACGTCAGGTTCCCTGAGAGTTCTCAGAAGAGGTTGTGGTGTCAAGTTTTCGTAGTTAAGAAACCGCGAGTCGGAAGAAGTGTCAGGTTGAGAGTGTACGTATGTACTGGTGTCCTTTTTGGTATCGGAACTGATCTACCTGGAATCAGCCGTTTCATTACAGAGACGAAAACTTATATGATAGATCCAACCAGTATTGAAAAGAAGGTTCCTCATTCGCAGAAAATTAAAGTGCCGACGGTTAGTGGTAGACGTCACTAAAACCTCGGGGTTTTTTATTTCAGACTGTGACAAAGATGACAAAGGGGTAGATAAAGGGTACTTCACTACCCTGGTCTACGGTACTAGAAGTAAAAGACTTACAACTCGAAATTCGGTCGAAAAAGTGAGAGGAGAAAGTGAAAGTAGTTCTCTGAAAAATCGAGGAGAAGTGAAAGACGGTATTCCCACCACAGTAGACTCATAGACTCCAATAACTATAAAGAGGGCCGTTAGAACTAAGGTAGAACACAAAGAAGGACAGGTCGCAAAGAGTACTACATGAGACGTATATTCGATTTATTCGTCCCACTGTTATATGTCGGAACTGTATGAGGAAAAGGATAAACTTTGGTCAGACAACAAGGTACAGGTCAAGATTGACAAGAAAGGACTGGACACATGTCTAAGGAGTTCTCCGTCCAGTGCACCAGACCATAAGGGCAGAGAAAGTCTTAAAAGGTGTCAAAGAACAGTAGGTGTGTCAGTTTCCGAAACCGTATCAGTTATTTCGTCTTTATCTATAAAAAGACCTTGAGAGAACGAAAAAGCTACTAGGTCGTCTACAACCGTTAAACTAGAGACCAAGGAGACGGAAAAGATTTTGGTCGAGTTTGTAGACCTTCAAGTGCCAACTGTATAACGATTTCAGACCGAACCTCTTAAAACTCGTAATGAAATGATCGTACACTCTACTCACGTTAACACTCCATCAAACTCGTAAGAAACCGTAACGGAAAGAAACCCTAACCTTACTTTTGACTTTAATTCGGTACGGGCACCCCGGTNACGATTTCGGACCGAACCTCTTAAAACTCGTAATGAAATCATCGTACACTCTACTCACGTTAACACTCCATCAAACTCGTAAGAAACCGTAACGGAAAGAAACCCTAACCTTACTTTTGACTTTAATTCGGTACGGGCACCCCGGTAGGTTCTGCCCGCCCAGTACCACCTCTCCAGACTGTCTTACACCAGGTGACCTCTTCCCTTACCGTTTGGTGAAGTCATAAGAACGGAACTCTTGGGGTACTTGTCATAACAACGTCCTTCTCTCTGGGGAAGGTCCCGGGCTTTGACCCGAGAACAGATTGTGTCTTTACTTAACAGGTTCTTCTGTGTACACGACTGTTTCGTTCTCTAAAATAACCCTTTCCCGTGGGCCCACTCTCGTCGTCCCATTCCTTGAAGAATGGTCCTCTTGACGAGACGGCGCACCGAGTGTCAGAGCCCAAAATACCACTACCCTAATCAAAGGTCCACCAGAAACCGGTTAGTAAGATTAAGTCTCAGAAAGGACCACCACGTGGGTAGTGAGTCGGTTCTACCTACGATCGCTCTCCCTAAGGCCCTTCACCTGCCTGTGCGCCACAGAGGAAATCTGGAAAGTACTTGAGAAGACCAACCACTACCGAATAATCAAGGTATAAGGAATAGTCCTAGAGGACAGTATTTTGTTGAGTACGTTTACCAATAATGATACCACGGACCGGTCCCACTCGTCAAAGTTAGTCACACGAAGGGGATTGGTGAGGGGAGACTCTCTAAGTATGAGTTATATGAAGAACCCTTAACCCCGTCTCAAGAGAAAGAAGACATTGAAGAAGGACGACACGTACCCGCATCCGGACGGATCGTCTCGTCTTCAGAGAGATGGACTAGATTCAACCGCACAAGGTGTAGACTTTAGTCGAAGGTGGGAACATCGTTATCGTTAAATCAACCGGGGACAGTCTCTACTTTATCTGTTCCCGGTTTGTCCTCTGGATTGTCTTACCAGTAGAGACCAGGGACCTTTGTCTTCCGTCGTAAACCTCTCTCCCAACGTCCCAAACACTGGGAAAGACTAACCAACCACCACTCCGTTGTCTCGATACACAAGTTAGACTTCAATGGTAGGAGGTGGACCCACCCCAGAGTTTCTGTAACAATACGTATAAAGAAACTCATCCTTGGTCCTGAGACAGACCTCCGACATGGTTGAAAACTAACAAAGACAAAAACATAGGGGAGGGAAGGGACTGATCGTTAACAAACTTAGGTCCGAAACCTTAAGTCCCTTCCGGTTCCTCCGACTTATTTCGGATATAGGATGTCTATTCTTTACCTCTTGTGTCTTGTCTAGACATGAGGTCTCGGGGTGTCTCAGGGTGTGTCAAAATTAAATCCCTTGACCCGTTGATACTGACACTATTGAAGGACAGTTTTACCCCGTATCCTGACGGCGTCGAACCTCATATCTGTGACTTAACCTTTATAAAGACTCAAGGTTCAAGATCTAGACTCAGAACATACTAATTTTAGGATTAGGGAACCAGACGGTAAAACCACATTGTCTGGGTTAATCTTCATCAACCTCCTCACTATTGACCTTAAATCATCGGTTTTATTTAGAGTAAAGAAAAATCTTCTTATCCGGACTTTGGGTCTGACCTGGACCGTGAAGTCCCTCTGAACATCAGTACATCGGTCAAAGGATCAAAATATTTTTCATTTCAATGATGGAAGGTCGTCTGTAACAAAACTCTTACCACCGTAGGTTCGGACTGTGCTGAGTCTTTTGAGTTCACAAATCGTTATGTTTCAGATTAGACTTTCATGTGGGTATCGTAGTGGATCAATAAAGGGTCCTATAGACTTGGTATCGATGAGATAAAACTGAAAATTAACATTTGAAAAGGAATTATCGGTTTCGTCTAAAGTGGCAATTACTGCAGTCACAAAGAGATCTATGCTCTTCTACGTTCTTAACCCTGAGTATTTTAGAAGAGGACTTTTCTAGATTGATAGACTTCCGGACAAGACGGTCAAAAAGGGTCTCGTGCCTCACGGAGTAAGGACTAAAAGTGGGACTTGAGGAAAGTCCCCGTAACTTTCAGTCTTCAACGTCTCCGGTACTAAATTAGAAACATCTACATCTACCGTTCACAGTCAGAAGTCAACCGTCTCGGGGAAAAACGAGTATTTAAACTGGTACTAAAACTCCCCCCGTAAAGTACTGGTAAAATAGGGTACCACGACTCTTACAGGTAAGAGTCCAAACCGTTTCTAAAACAACTGTCCGGTGAGTTACACGATAATGACCTGATCTGGTACTTTGTCATAGGTTTTAAGAGACCTGGTGGACAGAATGATCGAAGAACCAGGTCCTTTTATAAGGGAGAACAACGAAGAATGGTATAGATCTCAATGTGACAATTGGTAGTAGCTAGAGTATACCCTGATATATAATAAGACAATCTCCGGAGTCTGTGTGTAAACTGTCACATTCTTTGTCGTTAAAACATTTTGTCCACTTTATGTTCATTGTATCTGTCGTCGTAATCATTTCAGTGTTCATTCTGAATACAATTCTTGAAGGTAATCTACATCGGGTCATATAGAGTCCAGTAGACTGAATCAGACGAGACATCTTAGAAATAGAAGGTCCCTTTAATATATAACCGTGGTAGATATTCCGTGTCTCGGGTCAAAAGATCACAATGATCTGACTAATAGGAATCATACTAAATTAACAAAGGTTGTTTCTCCTCTGAAATTTGGATTTAATGATATCGGACCACAATAGATATATTTAGATAGGGTATTAACGCCCTCAAAAAGGGGAGGAAACACCTTTGAAAAGAACAAGACTAATTCAAATCCATTATCTTTTTTCGAGTTTAAATACCGGTTTCAGTCTCGTCCGTAATAATTAACCGGACCACTCCCCTAGGATAGATCATTATAGTGTCACTGGACTTATACTGAAAAAAAAAAAATTCATTTAAAAGAGTCCCGGTTGGTCAATCTCAGACCATCATCTCTTTAAATGGTTCCGTTGGGTCTTGATCTGTGTTCATTAACCGGTGTTTGGGTTGTTGACCTAACTAAAAATTTTGATCGTATCCTAGTCCGGATATTATCTTTTCGTAAACTAAATATACGTTTCCAGATTCTTCAGTTCTTTTGTATTTACTAGTATGCTTAGTCCAGGTCGTAGGGCCCCTTCGACAGAGGGAGACTACAGCAGTAGAAGAGTAGGACCACATCACATCAAAGAGGACTATTTTTTTTTCAGGAAGGTAGGTACAACCTCTGTCAGGGAATTTAACAGAAAAAGGTCAGGACCAACGTCCAGTACTCCGTAGACCAGAAGTAGGTTTCTATCTAATGACTGTATTCGAAGTCTTTGTTTGAATCCCACAAGAAGTTCTTAAGTTAATTTAAAATGTAATTATAGTGTATTGTCGTGTTTTGATAGATTCTCTACTCAGAATGATCTACGTCTGGAGGTAATTGTTTGACCCTCAATTGTAAAAACTTTACAGAAAAAGAGGAATTTCAATGGGAATAAAAATAATTGATATTGGGTTAATTCCGATCAAACAAACGTTTTATCCAGATAAGAGTGATTAAACCCAGACTACTAAATATATTGGTATTAGCTAATATCTGAAAAATAAAACGACTTTGTAAACATCTCAGAATCTGACTTGAAAATTTTATTTTGTCCCGACCCTTTAAGTGTGGTTTCCGAATAGTGTCTAAAACGGATTGTTTAGATCCACTTAAGAAGGGAAAAATTCCGGAGTTTTTAAAGAACTCTAAAAACATGGGCACTCTATTGGAAGGATTGAGTAAACTATTTGAATGACCTTTGGATTCTTGAAGGTTAAAAACCTCCTTAGTCTATCTTTTATATTAACAAAAACAAATGAATATAACAGTATTAATCAAACTCTCCTTCTAAAAGGGATGAGTGACTTTTGTATTCTAAGTTTGGGTATTAAAAAGTCTATCTTTGGTATTTTCAATATTCGTATAAACGACCAAGTAAGTCAGGAAAACAATTGAAAACACTTCAGTAGTCAAAAAGGTAATCTTATGGTCCTGTATAGTCTTACAATTTTTGAGGTATATTAAAGATCCTATAGACATAATCATTAAAATGGTATGTAATATTGTACTCGCCTAAATAATGAGTAAACCATTAGAAAAGGTACATTAAATTGGTTGGTTTATTTATGTCAAATTATAGAGAGAAACCCTACAAGGTTCCCGGGAGACTTCGTGGGGTTTCAATCGATCTCTAGTTTTCTTGAAGTTTTCTCAAGATAAATCCTTCAAAAATAGTTTTTCTAGTTAATTTTCCCAAATCTTGTAAACCAGTCTAAATCAGTTACAACTACCCACATAGTAAATCGAACAACTATACAGTGTTATCCGGATTTATGGTTCCGAGCTCCAGATCACTTTCAGTCGAGGCGGTAGAACCTGGATCAACTGATTGGTCAAAAAAAACCGACACAGTAAGAATTGTTTTAGGTAAATAGATTGATTAACATTAGGTTAAAATCTTTTAGGACTAGTACGTATTGAGAAAAATCATAAAATAGTATGGAAAAAAAAAAAAAAAATGACTTTTATATGAAGGATGAAAGGAAATCGTTGGTTATTGATTGAAAATATAATCGTAAAATATCTAACCACTCGTATTTATGGTCGCTATTAAAGATTTTGGGAACGAAGGAATCTTGTAAAATCCTACCGTGGTTTGTAATAAGTAAATATCNAAAAATCATAAAATAGTATGGAAAAAAAGAAAAATGACTTTTATATGAAGGATGAAAGGAAATCGTTGGTTATTGATTGAAAATATAATCGTAAAATATCTAACCACTCGTATTTATGGTCGCTATTAAAGATTTTGGGAACGAAGGAATCTTGTAAAATCCTACCGTGGTTTGTAATAAGTAAATATCAGGGTTTAGAGAAATCAAAGAGACATTTTCCTTTAATCACAAAGTATCATTTACGAAGTTTTAGAATAAAATAAACCTTTAATGGATTGATAAGTTATCTGAAAGTTGTGCATCGTGTTGGGAATCTTTAAAATCTTTCGATAAAGATTTCTTATTAATAAGAATTATCTCAAATATATTTTCGAGTATAGAGTAAATGTAAAAAATCTTCAAGAAGTGAACTCCATTAAAGGAACAACTGTTTGAACATTGTTTATATTATAAATTGAATATAATTTGGATCCATGTTACTTTTATAAGACAAATTGTAATTAATGAGATTCTGTAAAGATATAATCTATCTAGTTGTTTGTTTGAATCTTAATGAACTAAACATTCGTGAATGGAAAAAATTCGGTTTATTTATCTCAAGTAAACGTTTAATTGGAGTTTTTATAATGGGTCTCTGTGTCTGTATGGTTCTGTATAAATCTGTCTGTGTCACGTTCTAGATCGAAGTTCAGAAAAAAAGGAAAAAGGAGTCACAGTCCTCAATCTCTACCAGATCTATTCACAAGGACTCTCGGGACCAGAGTTCCGTGTCCCTTTCTTTTAGTTCAAGATTGTTTTACCGCCGTCCAGATTTGGTTTACCACCGGTCTGTTTCGTTTTACCAGTAGTTTTTAGTGTTGTGTCTTGTGTCTCAATTTTGTGTGTGTATATTTGGATCAGGAGTAGCTTCACTTTCACTTTCACTTCAGTGAGTCAGAACAGGCTGACTAGCGATGCGTACCTGACATCGGGTGGTTCGGAGAGGCAGGTACCCTAAGAGGTCTTTTCTTATGACCTCACCCAACGGTAAAGGAAGAGGTTCCTTAGAAGAGTTGGGTCCCTAACTTGGGTCCAGAGGGTGTAACGTCCGTCTACGAAATTGGAGTCGAGGTGGTCCCTTCGGGAATTTATGTTCTTATATCAGAGAGTCTTTTGGAGGATATCTCTGTGTCTTGAAGTCTAGATTCATGATTGTAGTTTCTAAAGTTCCCTCCTTTCCTTCGGTCCAACTTTCTTCTTCCCCCTCCTCCACCCTCTCCCCCCGTTTTCCCCACCGAAATGTCTGCAGAGGACGGTGGATGTCTATGGGTCTGTAATACCCTGAAAAGGTACCCGGAGGTCTCTTTCCTCCAGACCTTGAGCCGGGATGGTCTTTAATCTGGTCTGGTCTTGGTCTTAAGCTCAAGAGACGGTTCTCCTCCACTAGTCAGAGTTTAAGAGTCGAGTCCGACTCCCGGGAAGTTGGTGTAAGGACACAGGTCCTGGTCCCCTGATCTTTTTGTCCCTTCATATCCTTCCCAATTCCTCTCCTTTCTCTCTCCCTTCCCCTCTCTACAGTTATTTCAGAGGACAAGGAATGGCCAGTCCCGTGAGACCGGTCAACAGGTACAGTCATCCTCTGGTCCCTGTTTTCCCAGGGTCAACGCTGGTGACCCAGACTAGGTAACCGTCCGTTCGACCGGAGACTCATGGGGCTCACCAGTCCTACAGTCAGAGTCTCTTTTTCTCAGGGACGGTCTCAGCGGTAAAAACGTCCTTCTCCCTGGGGAAGGTCCCGGACTTTGACCCGAGAACAGATTGTGAACCTTTACTTAACAGACTCCTCTGTGTACACGACTGTTTCGTTCTCTAAAATAACCCTTTCCCGTGGGTCCACTCTCGTCGTCCCATTCCTTTGGGTTCTCTTGACGAGACGGCGCACCGAGTCAGAGCCCAAAATACCACTACCCTAATCAAAGGTCCACCAGAAACCGGTTAGTGAGATTAAGTCAGAAAGGACCACCACGTGGGTATCGAGTCGGTTCTACCTACGATCGCTCTCCCTAAGACCCTTCACCTGCCTGTGCGCCACAGAGGAAATCTGGAAAGGACTTGAGAAGGGTAACCACCACCCAATAATCAAGACATAAGGAATAGTCCTAGAGGACAGTATTTTGTTGAGTACGTTTACCAATGATACCACGGACCGGTCCCACCCGCCAAAGTTAGTCTCACGGACGGGATTGTCATACTTTTCCGTTTTACTATCCTATGACTTTCTCCTTGAGGGGTCCAGTCATCCACTCGTTAACGATGACCTCTAGTCACCTCTTTATTGAGGTCTTTCTTACTTCCCTACCTCGGTTTCGTTTTTTTAACCTGGAAGGAAGATGGTGGTCAACACCTACACTGACCACTATCTTCGTTCCAGGCTACGATATTTCTCGTTATAACGTATTCTTGGACCTTACAGTCCAGATACTTAGTTCCGTTTAACCTTCACCAGTTTGTTCTCTACCGTTCTCACTTGCAGTTATAAGATCCTTAGTCGCTTAATTTTACCTGACGTTACCCACTCGAATTGAGTCAAGTCAAGTCAAGTCAGCGAATCAGCACAAGCTGAGACACGCTGGGGTACTTAGCGTCGTGCGGTCCGGAGGGACAAGTAGTGGTAGAGGGCCTCAAGTGAGTCTGAGTGCAGGTAGCTCAGTCACTACGGTAGGTCGGTAGAGTAGGAGACAACAGGGGAAGAGGAGGACGGGGGTTAGGGAGGGTCGTAGTCTCAGAAGAGGTTACTCAGTTGAGAAACGTACTCCACCGGTTTCATGACCTCAAAGTCGAAATCGTAGTCAGGAAGGTTTCTTTGGGGTCCCAACTAGAGGAAGTCTTACCTGACCAACTTAGAAGAACGTCAGGTTCCCTGAGAGTTCTCAGAAGAGGTTGTGGTGTCAAGTTTTCGTAGGTAAGAAGCCACGAGTCGGAAGAAGTGTCAGACTGAGAGTGTAGGTATGTACTGGTGACCTTTTTGGTATCGGAACTGATCTGCCTGGAATCTGTCGTTTCATTACAGAGACTAAAACTTATACGATAGATCCAACGAGTATTGAAAGGAAGGTTCCTCATTCGTAGAAAATTAAAGTACCGACGTCAGTGGTAGACGTCATTAAAACCTCGGGTTTTTTTATTTCAGACTGTGACAAAGATGACAAAGGGGTAGATAAAGGGTACTTCACTACCCTGGCCTACGGTACTAGAAGCAAAAGACTTACAACTCGAAATTCGGTTGAAAAAGTGAGAGGAGAAAGTGAAAGTAGTTCTCCGAAAAATCAAGGAGAAGTGAAAGACGGAATTCCCACCACAGTAGACTCATAGACTCCAATAACTATAAAGAGGGCCGTTAGAACTAAGGTCGAACACAAAGAAGGTCAGATCGCAAAGAGTACTACATGAGACGTATATTCAATTTATTCGTCCCACTGTTATATGTCGAAACTGTATGAGGAAAAGGATAAACTTTGTTCAGACAACAAGGTACAGGTCAAGATTGACAACGAAGGACTGGACGTATGTCTAAGGAGTTCCCCGTCCAATCCACCAGACCATAAGGGTAGAGAAAGTCTTAAAAGGTGTCAAAGAACACTAGGTGTGTCAGTTTCCGAAACCGTATCAGTTATTTCGTCTTTATCTACAAAAAGACCTTGAGAGAACGAAAAAGCTACTAGGTCGTTTACAACCGTTAAACTAGAGACCAAGGAGACGGAAATGATTTTGGTCGAGGCTACTGGTAATATAGATGATGACACCCGTCCTTAGGGAGTCTTCTTTACCCCTTCGGTAGTACCAGTTGTTTTCTCGATGTAAGAAATGAGTGAGTGAGTGAAGTCAGTGAGTCAGCACAGGCTGAGAAACGCTGGGGTACTTAACGTCGTGCGGTCCGGAGGGACAGCTAGTGGTAGAGGGCCTCAAGTGAGTCTGAGTACAGGTAGCTCAGACACTACGGTAGGTCGGTATCTGAATCAATTTATTTTGCAAATCGGACCTTGACTACTAATGTGTTGTTTGTTGAGTCAAATTTGACATGATTCCTAATGTATTGTTACATAGGACGAACTCCTGTCAAAGATATACGTCTACTGTGGTGGGAATACCGTCTTTCACTTCTCCTTGATTTTTCGGAGAACTACTTTCACTGTCTCCTCTCGCTTTTTCAACCGATTTTGAGTTGTAAGTCTTTTACTTCTAGTACCGTAGGCCAGGGTAGTGAAGTACCCTTTATCTACCCCTTTGTCATCTTTGTCACAGTCTGAAATAAAAAACCCCGAGGTTTTAGTGACGTCTACCACTAACGTCGGTACATTAATTTTCTACGAATGAGGAACCTTCCTTTCAATACTGGTTGGATCTATCATATAAGTTTTATCTCTGTAATGAAACGACTGATTCCAGACAGATTAGTTCCGATACCAAAAAGGACACCGGTACATACCTACACTCTCAACCTGACACTTCTTCCGACTCGTGGTTTCTTAACTACGAAAGCTTGACACCCCAACCTCTTCTGAGAACTCTCAGGGAACCTGACGTTCCTCTAGGAAGTCAGGTAAGACTTCCTCTAGTTGGGACCCTAAAGAAACCTTCCTTACTACGACTTCGACTATGAGGTCATGAAACCGGTGGAGTACCCTTCTCAACTGAGTAACCTCTTCTGAGACTACGACCCTCCCTAACCCCCGTCCTCCTCTTCCCCTACTGGCTCCTACTCTACCGACCTGCCGTAGTGGCTGAGTTACCTGCACTCAGACTCACTTGAGACCCTCTACCACTACTTGTCCCTCCGGACCACACGACGCTAAGTACCCCAGCGTGTCTCAACCTGTGCTGACTCACTTACTTGACTTGACTTGACTTAGGACAATAGAATTTTACATTTAATACCCTCACTCAGATCATTCTAGAAATGTTGGAAGTCTGTAAGAAAACTAAATAACATTATTGACTAATTTTTTATATATTGAGGGAACGGATTCTGACCCCCAATGAGAGACGAGGGGAAGACTGCAGACAGTCTTTGAAAGAGACAGGGAAAAGTATGAAATTTGTTTGACATGATGTGTTTTCGAGAATTCACTAGTTGGGACCAGGGCTTCAATTTAGAAGACACTTCTAGTGTTTAGACTTAGGTAAGTAGAATTCGATAGTAGAACCCCCAAGTAGGTCCTAGAAGTCCTGTTCCATTCTTACGAGTCTCGAGATCTGAGAGACGAAAGAGTCATGTGTGTAAAAGACGAAATGAAATCATTGAGATGCCACACGAACGCACTTACTTACTGTGCGGGACGTGCTTCGTTCACTACTACCTGGGACGAGTCACCAAAACACCACGGAGCATTACAGACTTCCCTTGGGGGTTTTCCCCTCGGAACAGTCCGCAAAAGTGGTTGGACGGTTACGGTTCTGGGGTTGTAGGGACACTCCCCTCGTCGGTCTTTGCCCGTTTCGTACACCTGACTTCAAAGGAAAGATCCAGTGAAAAAGGACCAGAGAAACTCGTAACGTATTAACACACCCTTTAATCTTGATGATTGTATTAAAAAGTCTTTATCTGAAAGTTCCCTGAACACTAGATACGACAATATCACATGAAAATGAATCTGGGGTACATACCTTCGCGAATCGGAACGATTTGACCCGTTCGGAACGATCTTGCAATGATCCTCGTATATACCCGTCTCCACCTTGAGATCGAGGTCTTTGTGGAGAGTCCGATCTCCAATGAGAGAACCGACGGACGGAGTCCCCGGTCACTGGACTTTCACTCAGAAACAGTACCGAGACGGAGGATAGATATACCTATCTTCGTGACGACCACTAGTGCTCCCAAGACTCCTACGTCTAGTCCTTAACGTTCTATGCCAGTCTAACCTTCACTATACCCGAAGAAAACCATCATGATCGAGAATCATCTGGTCTCCTCCGAGAGACTACCAAAAACAGAGTTGAGAAATCTATAAAGAAAGACACCTTAGTCACCCTTTCTTGACCTTCCCAACCAGGATCATCGAACTCCTGTTTTTAGTGAAAAAGGAGTGACCGGTTGGGAGACGGTGGAGAAAACGATAGTGTATATGACCGTACCACTGTAAGTCTTCCCTGTAGAACCGGCAAGTAGGGAAACACTGAGTGGTAAAGATGACATCAGTCCTACCATGAGTCCTTAACATGTCCGTGTGTATTGTACGTGCGAAGGGGTCATCATGATCAACCCCTTTGTAAGACTTTTTGATGAGACGAGCTGGGGCTCACCGTAATCTCTTTTTCCGTTTAGTTTATTTCCAGAACTACTATACCTTGATTTAGTAAGATCCTACGGTAGTCCAGGTGGGAACAACGTAGAGGTGCGAAGGAGACATCTTGTCCGTCCCTACTCATTCTGTGGACGCAGTCACTCCCTGTCTGATTCAGACTAGTCTTTTCCTCTCGAAGACACCTTTCAGACAGATCTAGGGGTAGATCTCGTCCCTTCCTACGAAGGTCACCTTTTTTCGGTGCCGACACCCACAACGAAAAAAGAGAGAATGTCTACCTTCGATCGTCAAGGTCTTGGTGAGGAAATTTTACATAAAATTTTTGACCCTGTTTAAGCTAGGGATCTTAAACTTTTCTGTGAGGACTAGAAGAAGACACTATAACTACTTACGGGTGTCATAGGAAACCTTCTACCCCTTACGATTGGACTACTTCCGGAGAATTAATGCTAGTTCAAAATGTTGATCTGGCCAATTCACTTTACCCATCTTCACGGTATACACAATGAGAAATAGAGAGACACTCTGTTCGGTCCGAATACAGGATTCCCACGTCTAAACCCACGCTTTGGAAGTCGATGGAGGACAGGAGAATGAAACGGGGACATAGTCCCCGAGGGTTGTCCCGTGGGAAGGTCATCCCCAACGGAGTCAGAGTCATCTCCTCTTCCGTGACCGATGGGTGAGGTCATGAGAACGGACCTTTTAGTGTACCTACCTCCTCGGACCATCCGACGTCAGGTACCCTAGTGATTCTCAACCTGTGCTGACTCGCTGAAGTGAAAGTGAAAAGTGAACGTACGTAACCTCTTCCTTTACCGTTGGGTGAGGTCACAAGTACAGACCTCTTAGGGTCCCTGCCCCCTCGGACCACCGACGACAGATACCCCAGTGTGTCTCAGTCTGTACTGACTTCGTTGAATCGTCGTCGTCGTCGTCTTCTCCTAGGTTTTTCATGTATCTTCTGAAATACCCTGATTGAAATAAAGTGCTGGAATGAACCTCTCTACATTACATACAAAACCCTGTCTGTGACTGAGGACTGAGTTTTTGAGCTCAAAATTCGCGCCCACCGACGCTGGACCACGTGATTCGCACCACCTCTCCTCAATGGGGTTCAGGTTCCAGTCCCCGTCACCGGCTCTCACGCTCCGACGCTTCCGTGTCCTTACCGACTCTCCTCGATTGGTTTAGACTCCAGTCCCCGCCGCCGGCCCTCCTCGTTGGGCTCCTCGACACCGACGTACCCGTGTGCTCTCGGATCTCCTCGATACGGTGCAACTTCCAGTCCTTCCCGTCGCCATTCCTCTATGGGAAACAGGTTCCATTCCTCGTCGCCGACACGAAACGACCTCGTCGGCACTTCTCTATGGGGTGCGGGTTCCATTCTCTTTGGGTTCATTTTACCATCCACAACGTTCTCCCGTAGTCTCCCGTCTGTGTGACTTTAGTATGAGTGTCTTTTGGTCAGTTAGATTAGTGTGATCCTGGTGTCGGAACAGATTGAGTTACTTTGGTTCGGTACGGGCACCTCGTTGTGTTCTACCCACCCAGTACCACCTCTCCAGACTTTCTTACACCAGATGACCTCTTCCCTTTCCGTTTGGTGGAGTCATAAGAACGGAACTCTCTGGGTACTTGTCACACTTTTCCGTTTTACTGTCCTATGACTTTCTCCTTGAGGCATCCAGTCACACACGGGTTATACGATGACCTCTAGTCACCTCTTTATTGAGGTCTTTTTTACTTCTCTACCTCGGTTTCGTTTTTGTTATGGGTCGACACCTATACTGGTCACTATCTTCTTTCCAGGTTACGACATTTCTCCTTATAACGTATCCTTAGACCTTACAGTCCAGGTACTTAGTTCCGTTTAACCTTCACCAGTTTGTTCTCTACTGTTCCCACTTACAGCTGTAAGATCCTTAGTCGCTTGATTTTACCTGACCTTACCCACTTAAATTGAGTCTACTGGTAATATAGATGATGACGTTCGTCCTTAGGGAGTCTTCTTTACCTCATCGGTAGTACCAGTTGTTTTCTTAGACTTTACGTCAGGAACCTACGTTAGAGTTTTTACTGTCTTACTAGAGACAAGTAGAGGTTCCGTTTGGTAAGTTATAGTGTCAATAGGATCAGATACGGGGTTGGTCATTGCGACTTCTTTAACTTCAACTTGCCAAAATACTTCTGGATGTTCTGGAAAATCTTGATTGTGGGTTTTTTCTACGGGAAAAGTAATATCACCTGACCTTACGTTTTAATCCTTCAGTCCTGTGGACCTCATTGTCCGTTTAAACCGGAACCTTACGTCTTACGTCGTCCCGTTTCTGATTATCTCAAAACGGTTCTTTTACGTGACCAGTATCGTTTGTGGGAGAAGGTTGTTGTGTTCTCTTCTGAGATGTGTACCTGTAGTGGTCTACCAGTTGTGACTTTAGTCTAACTAATATAAGAAAACGTCGGTTTCTACCTCTTCGAGATATGTCAGTTGTTTTTGTTCTGGTCCTCGACTGGTCCTCGAGTCTAGTACTTGAGGAATAATGATTTAAGTCTGAATTTAACTTCTTTCATCCCTTTTGGTGATCTGGTATGTCCATACTGGATTTAGTTTAGGAAATACTAATATGTCATCTTCACTCTTTATCTAAATTCCCGGATCTAGACTATCTCACGGACTACTTGATACCTGACTCCAAGTACTGTAACATGTCCTCTGTCCCTAGTTTTGGTAGGGGTACCTTTTCTTTACGTTTTTTCGTTTTACCGACAGACTCCTCCGGAATTTTTATCGACCCTTTTCTTCTCTTCACTTTTCGTTTCCTCTTTTCCTTTCTATATTCGTAGACTTACGTCTCAAAGTCTCTTATCGATCTTCTCTATTCTTTCGGAAGAAGTCATAAGTAACGTTTCTCTATCTCCTTTTCTTGTCTTACCTTTTCTGATCTCTAGAGAAGTTCTTTTAATCTCTACGGTTCCCTTGTAAAGTACGTTTCTACCCGAGCTATTTCCTGTCTTTACTATACCTGGATTGTCTTCATCTTCTATAATTCTTCTCCACCGTTCTTAGGTGTCTTCTTGACTTGTTTTTTCTAGAAGTGCTGGGTCTATTAATACTACCACACTAGAGATTAGATCTCGGTCTGTAGGACTTTACACTTCAGTTCACCCGGAATCCTTCGTAGTGATGCTTGTTTCGATCACTACCTTAAGGTCAACTCGACAAAATTTAGGACTTTATACTACGACACTTTCACGACGTGAGTTATACGGTTGTTTAAACCTTTTGAGTCGTCACCAGTGTCATGACCTTTTCCAGTCAAAAGTAAGGTTAGGATTTCTTTCCGTTACGTTTTTTTTACGAGTTTAATGGCGTGTTAACGTGAGTAGAGTGTACGAACATTTCATTACAAGTTTTAAGAGGTTCGGACCGAAGTCGTTATGCACTTGACACTTGAAGGACTACAAGTTCGACCAAAATCTTTTCCGTCTCCTTGGTCTCTAGTTTAATGGTTGTAGGCGACCTAGTAGCTTTTTCGTTCTCTCAAGGTCTTTTTGTAAATAAAGACGAAATAACTGATACGGTTTCGGAAACTGATACACCTAGTGTCATTTGATACCTTTTAAGAAGTTCTCTACCCTTATGGTCTGGTGCACTGGACGGAGAACTCTTTGGATATACGAACGGTCCTTCGTTGTCAATCTTGACCTGTACCTTGTTGTCTGACCAAAGTTTATCCCTTTCCTCATACAGTTCCGACATATAACAGTGGGACGAATAAATTGAATATCCGTCTCGTGTAGTACTCTTTGCGACCCGACCTTCTTCGTGTTCGATCTTAGTTCTAACGGTCCACTTTATAGTTATTGGAGTCTATGTGTCTACTGTGGTGGGAATTCCGTCTTTCACTTCTCCTTGATTTTTCAGAGAACTACTTTCACTTTCTCCTCTCACTTTTTCGGCCGAATTTCGAGTTATAAGTTTTCTGCTTCTAGTACCGTAGGCTAGGGTAGTGAAGTACCCTTTATCTACCTCTTTGTCATCTTTGTCACAGTCTGAAATAAAACCCCCCGAGGTTTTAGTGGCGTCTACCACTGACGTCGGTACTTTAATTTTCTGCGAATGAGGAACCTTCCTTTCAATACTGGTTGGATCTATCATATAAGTTTTCGTCTCTGTAATGAAACGGCTGATTCCAGGCAGATCAGTTCCGATAACAAAAAGGTCACCAGTACATACCTACACTCTCAACCTGACACTTCTTCCGACTCGTGGTTTCTTACCTACGAAAACTTGACACCACAACCTCTTCTGAGAACTTTCAGGGAACCTGACGTTCCTCCAGGTTGGTCAGGTAAGACTTCCTCTAGTCGGGACCCTAAAGGAACCTCCCTTACTATGACTTCGACTTTGAGGTCATGAAACCGGTGGAGTACCCTTCTCAACTGAGTTACCTTTTTGGGACTACGACCCTCCCTAACCCCCGTCCTCCTCTTCCCCTACTGGCTCCTACTCTACCGACCTACCGTAGTACCTGAGTTACCTGCACTCACACTCACTTGAGGTCCGCAACCACTACCTGTCCCTCCGGACCGCACGACGCTAAGTACCCCAGCGTTTCTCAGCCTGTACTGATTCACTGACTTGACTTGACTTGACTTATGAAGACCTCTACTTACCGAACTCACACTCCGTTCCCTTTTCTCCCTTGTACTTTATTGGGAGGAAGGATGACCCTCGGTTCGTCAAGGGTGTTGTCTCAGTGAAACAACCTACATAAGAACATCCTGAGTCCACTCGTACAGGATTCTGAAATACGATTCAACCGATTGTATCTTGTCCCTCTCTTCCTTTGAAGACCATTAAAGGATCTATCTGATAACCTCCGAGAGGTGTTCAAATGACTACAACTAGAACTTTCACGTCTTCCTCCTTACTAGAATTTTCTCTAAAGAATGAGTCAGTCGAGGTCTATAGATGACATTCAATACCTTTGTCCACAAACCTGGTTTAGTCAGAAAACTATTAGACAACGTTGACGGAATCTACCATATAATACCATCTCTTATGTTCCTCCTTTTATTCTCTGTTTTTTCTTGGTCCCCTTTCTGACTTCGGGGTTGTTACCGACAACCTAGACGAGAACTTTGTCGGACTCCTTTTTACAGGTGTCCGCGGGTCCACTTTTCCCTACCTGAACGATAATGATACCTTTCCTCCTCGTAGAGTTCGCCCTAACGGAAGTTCTTAGATTCGGCGGGGGTCGAGGTCCAGGCCAGACCCCTGGTATGACCTCGTCTCTGACGGGGGGCTCCATATCCTGGGTCCCCAGTCTGAGAGTTCCATTAGTCCTGACTTCTACAGGGTCCCAGGGGTGTGTTCGAGGGTAGGATTAACGTGGACTCCTTGGGGCCGTAATTATCGACACCTCCCGGTTAGTCAACTAAAGAAAACCTGTGACCCGTTGAAAGAGACACGAGTGACTTCGGGGACCGGACGAAAGAAGGACTAGGTGATGGCATTAGCCTGACAAACCTACTCCGTTTGTAATAATACAATCAGTAGGAAATTCACCGTTGACCCTGAGACGACAAAAGAGTGTTCAAAGATTAGTACGGTCTCAGAGGGAGTGGGGAAGTCCCACCCTATATGACTTGTTCCAGGTCCGGAGACAAAAGTACCTATTCCTTGGTCGACAAAAATTACTTGGTTGACAGTTAGGATCTCACACCTGACTACCTTTTGACACCCAACTCGTGTTTCAATACGAGGATAACAATAGTTCGAGTTACTGGGAGTGAATAAAGGTGTGATTTTCGTCATACGCGATTCCGGACTCCAATTCCTTACCCGTTTTAGAATGACATGACTGAAGAGTACTACATTCACCCTAGAATTTGAGATTTTAAGTCTCGTTGTTACGAGGTGGAAATTTCGACGACATTGAGTTCCCCACAGTTTTCGAGATCCTTATCTTATAGTGAATTGTGACAAGGATCTCTGGGGTTAGAAGTCTTTTTCAACTTTTCCGATTACTGTAATAATTTTCTGTGGGTACATTTCATTGAGTCCTTTGTGTTCTGTCAACCAAATTTCAAAATGAGTATTGAAATTACTCCCGAGCTTGACGTGGGGTTTTTACCATGACAGAGATTCTGTCTGACAAAAACACGTGTCTATAACAGTATCTAGGACTTCGGAATTTTAATTGATACACTGAGTCGAAAATCGAAAAGTTTTCCGTAATGGCCCTTCAATTAAGGACTGGGTCAGAAACTCAGTTTTTTCGACGATAAACTCGGTCCTTGACTCTACCCGGACTCTTAGATCGACCCGAACGAAGACGAGTGAGGTTTTGAGGACTCAGACGGTAAACTGGGATTTATGTTGTGAAAGGATAAGACTTGAGAAAAATTGACGACTCAGACACCTCGTGGGGAGAAGGGGTAGTTGACTTCAAAATTACACCACCCAAAGAGTGAAGTTCCTTTCCCGAAAGAAGTTGAGACACTACTGTAGATTATTAGGATTCTACCTGTCTACATTGATACCTGTATCATATTGAAAATTAAGACTAATCCAAAATTGAACCAAATTACTGATAAAACAGAATGTAGACATTTACATTTTACCCTAAACAAAGATTGAAAGACTTACGAAAATTCAATTCACCAAGAGGTCCGAGGATACTCACGGCGTTGGAGGAGGTTGATAATGAACCCCGGGGACCCAGTCTCTGGGAACTCTACTGTCAACCCTCTTATACACGGAGTCGTTAAATCCTTAGCACGGGGAGTTATCGTCCTTCAACAATACCTTACTTTTGCTACGGGGAAAGGGAACCGTTGTATTAAGAAGATTTTCTTTTCCCCCCTTACTCTTTCAGTCAAGGATCCGTCCAACTATTCTTCAGGTCCCAGGGGCTCCTTCTCTTTTCCCTGAGAACTTCGTTTCTATCCACAGACCTTAAGAGTTCCTCCTTCTTTCCTGTTTGTGAAAAAAAAAAGGGAGATGTAAGGAATCAGAATCATTGTATTTTGTAAATCGTACCTTGACTACTAATGTGTTGTTTTTTGAGTCAAATTTGAGACAAGTCAAGTCAAGTCAACGGGTCAGTACAGACTGAGAAACGCTGGCGTACTAAGTGTCGTGCGGTCCGGAGGGACAGGTAGTAGTTGAGGTTCTAAAATGGGTTTAAGTACAGGTAACTCAACCACTACGGTAGGTCGGTAGAGTAGGAGACAGTAGAGGAAGAGGAGGACGGGGGTTAGGGAGGGTCGTAGTCGCAGAAAAGGTTACTCAGTTGAGTAGTGTACTCCACCGGGTTTCATAACCTCAAAGTCGGAGTCGTAGTCAGGAAGGTTACTTGTGGGTCTTGATTAGAGGAAATTCTATCTGACCAACCTAGAAGAACGTCAGGTTCCCTGAGAGTTCTCAGAAGAGGTTGTGGTGTTAAATTTTTCGTAGTTAAGAAGTCGTAAGTCGAAAGAAGTCTCAGGTTGAGAGTGTAGGTATGTACTGGCGACCTTTTTGGTATCGGAACTGATTTGCCTGGAAACAACCGTTTCATTATAGAGACGAAAAATTATATGATACAACTCTCAGGAAACTTGACGTTCCTCTAGGTTGGTCAGGTAAGATTTCCTCTAGTAAAGACCCACAAGTCACCTTCCTGACTACGACTTCGACTTTGAGGTTATGAAACCGGTGGAGTACACTTCTCAACTGAGTAACCTTTTTTGTGACTACGACCCTACATGACCCCCGTCCTTCTCTTCCCCTGCTGTCTCCTATTCTACCGACCTACCGTAGTGATTGAGTTACCTGTACTTAAACCCATTTTAGAACCTCAACTACTACTTGTAACTCCGGACCGGACGACACTAAGTTCCCTAGTGTTTCTCAGTCTGTACTGACTCTCTGACTTGACTTGATTTGACTTGATCCAACCAGTATTGAAAGGAAGGTTCCTCATTCGCAGAAAATTAAGTACCGACGTCAGTGGTAGACGTCACTAAAACCTCGGGGGGTTTTATTTCAGATTGTGACGAAGGTGACGAAGGGATAGATAAACGGTACTTCACTACCCTGGTCTCCGGTACTAGAAGCAAAAGACTTACAACTCGAAATTCGGTTGAAAAAGTGAGAGAAGAAAGTGAAAGTAGTTTTCCAAAGAATCAAAGAGAAGTGTCAGACGGTATTCCACCACCGTAGACGTATAGACTGCAATAACCATAAAGAGGACCGTTAGAATTAAGGTCGAACACGAAGAAGGTCAGGTCGCAAAGAGTACTACATGAGACGTATATTCAATTTATTCGTCCCACTGTTATATTCGGAACTGCATGAGGAGAAGGATAAACCTTGGTCAGACAACAAGGTATAGGTCAAGATAGACAACGAAGGACTGGACGTATATCCAAAGAGTTCTCCGTCCAGTGCACCAGACCATAAGGGTAGAGAACTTCTTAAAAGACGTTAAATAACACTAGGTGTGTCAGTTTCCGAAACCGTATCAGTTATTTCGTCTTTATCTATAAAAAGACCTTGACAGAACGAAAAAGTTACTAGGTTGCCTACAACCGTTAAACTAGAGACCAAAGAGACGGAAAAGATTTTGGTCGAACTTGTAGTCCTTCAAGTGCCAAGTGTGTAACGACTTCGGACCGAACCTCTTAAAACTCGTAATGAAATGATCGCACACTCTACTCACGTTAACACACCATCAAACTCGTAAGAAACCGTAACGGAAAGAAACCCTAACCTTACTTTTGACTGGAAAAGTCAGGACACCGGTGACGACTCAGAAGGTTTAAACGACTGTATAACTCACGTCGTGAAAGTGTCGTAGTAGAAAGCCCTAAACTTTGTTGAGTTGACCTTAAGGTAGTGGAGGTGATCGAAACAAGCATCACTACGAAGGATTCCGGGTGAACTGAAGTGTAAGGTCCTACAGACCGAGATCGAATCTCTAGTGTGGTAGTATTAATAGACCCAGCACTTCTAGAAAAAACATGTCAAGAAGACACATAAGAACGGTGGAGAAGAATTATAGAAGACGAAGACAATCCAGGTCTGGTAAAGACAGGAAATAGTTCGGGTAGAAAAGTACATTACAAGGGAACCATAGAGATTAAAAGAACTTCTCTAGAGATCAGAAAGGGTAAGACAAGAAAAGGAGATAAAGAAACGTAACTAGAGACTCCTTCCGAAGGAATAGAGAGGAACGATAAGAAACCTTGAGACACAAGTTTATCCTTATGGAAAGGAAAAGAGGAAACGAAAAGTGGAGAGAAGAAAAGTGTCGATAAACATTCCGGAGGGGTCTGTCGGTAAAACGAAAAAACGCAAAGAAAAGGTACCCCTACCAGAACTAGGGACAGAGGACATGTTACAGTACTTGGAGACAGATATCGAGTAGTCCGTGAGACAGATAGTCTAGATCCGGGAATTTAGATAAAGAGTGAAGGTGACATTGTAGTATTCCCTAAACTAAATCCGGTATGGACTTACCAGCTCACCAAAAGGGATGAAAGAAGTTAAATTCAGACTTAAACCGTTATTCCTCAAGTACTAGACTCGGTGTCAGTCGAGGACCAGAACAAAAACGACTGACATATCTCGAAGAGGTAGAAACCGACGTTTCTTATATTAGTAAGACTAAAACCACAACTGGTCCCTGAGACGCGATTCCTAATATATTGTTGTTACATAGGACAACCTCCTGTCAAAGGGGAGGGACTTTTAGGAGACCGATTAGGACAATAGAATTTTACATTTAACACCCTAACCCAGATCATTCTAGAAGTGTTGGAAGTCTGTAAGAAAACTAAATAACATTATTGATTAAATTTTTGATATATTGGAGGAACGATTTCTGATAGTCCCCCCGTGAGAGGTAGGGGGAAGAAAATAGATACAGTCTTCGAAAGAGACAGAGAAAAAATGAAATTATTTTAAGACGATGTGTTTTCGAGAACTCACTAGTTCTGACCAGGGACCAGGCCTTCGATTTAGAAGAAGTCTCTAGTACTTAGACTGTGGGTAAATAATGTTCGATAGTGATAAGTAGAAAAAATTCCGGTTTTGGTTTGGTTACGACGTTTACTTGTGACAGTAATACTGTAAATGTACAGTCCTTAATAATGTGTCAAAGCATGATTCAAACAACTTGTGACAAATAGGTAAAATTCGTACAAGATCAAGTTCATTGAGAAACGATCTCTTTATTTTTTTCTGATATTTTATTACCGTTTTATTTCGGGTGACCATTTGAAGTTTTTACGATATATAACATAGTAATCTTTAAAATATCATCTACGAAAAAGATTTCATAAGGTTTCAGACATAGACTATTGTATCCAAACTATGATAGTCTGAATAATCAGTCACCAGAAGGAATAAATAAAACAACGTCAAAGTCCTTTCGTATAAAATAGTACCGAGTGTTTAAGTATCTTAAAATTCTATGAAATCTTTAGGAGATGTAAGTAGTCTTATGATGTCCATTACGACACCATTTTTAATGTTTTCTTAGAGTAGTGACTTGTCATTAGTATTGTGACAAGGGATGATTAAAGTAACTTAAGTTCTTAGTATTTTTGGTACTGAGAGTTGGACTAAACTATTACCATCTCTTGTAAAAGTGGAAAAATAAAATAAAATAAAAAAACTGACACCATGATTTCAGCATTAGGTTGTATAAAAACCTTCACTTCTAGTAGACTCTATTACTATTGGAAGTTCATTAGGGTTTCATCGATGGTGTTTGTGTTCATTACCAGTAATATACCTTATTCATTTAAGTATTTAGAAGTTACCCCTATTCTGTTTCTACGGGGGAACAAAGAAGATGTTTCATAAAAAAGATATAGGATCTCAGTCTGTCCCAGGATCTTCTGATTATCTTATCGTAAGTCGGGTTGAAAGAATTGTTAATGGTGTACCAAATGACCTTCATCACCTATTTATAATGGTAAAGGTCTGTGTTACGTCCGAAAATCCATAAATCTTCTAATATCTATAAAACAAATTAGACCTACGTTTTAGTCACCAATACCACCATGAAAGTAAAGGAGACGTACTTGTAATGTTTTGATAAATCTAAACTGTAATCAGATTTAAACGTTATCAAATTAGTTAGAATTTAAGATTTGTGGAGTGTCTGTTCGTTTATAACAGTAGTCACCCGTCTTAATTTTAGATCGTGAACTTAAGGTAAGACAGTGTCATACTCGTCAACCGATTTCTTGATTCTCTAAAATAATTCTTCAATTCTCGTAATAAATTTATTTTGAGGATAGTATTGGGAGAGTCAGACATCGTTGTTACTTTAAACGTTTTTACGACGAGTAGGGTGAAAAAAAGAACCAATTAAAATGGTCACAAGTAATTAAAAGTAAGATTCTTCAGTTTTCCGTTTTTTCACGTTTGTTACTTAAAGTCTTTCTATAAGTAAAGAACTCTTGTTTTTATATAGACAAAGAGTAAGAGGTTTCAGTTAAACAACGTCCTTCCCCCTAGTGAAGGTCCCGGACTTTGACCCGGGAACAGATTGTGAACCTTTACTTAACAGGTTCCCCTGTGTACACGACTGTTTCGTTCTCTAAAATAACCCTTTCCCGTGACCCACCTCTCGTCATCCCATTCCCTTGGGTCCTCTTATCGAGACGGTGTACCGAGACGTCAGAGCCCAAAATACCACTACCCTAATCAAAGGACCAACAGAAATCGGTTAGTAAGACTGAGTTCTCAGGAAGGACCACCACGTGTGTAACAAGTCGGTTCTACCTACGTTCTCTCTTCTTAAGACCCTCCAACAGTCTGTACACCACAGAGGAAATCTGGAAAGGGTTTGAGAAGGTCAACCACCACCGAGTAATCAAGACACAAGGAATGGTCCTGGAGGACAATATTTTGTTGAGTACGTTTACCAATGATACGACGGACCGGTCCCACCCGCCAAAGTCAGTCACACGAAGGGGATTGTTCGAACCTTAGGTTTCAGTAATACCGTATCACTGTTATACATACAAATATTACCGTTCCCATATTATTAAGTTTTTATATAATTCTGTAAACTTTTTGATGACACTAATTGTCTACAATAATTTTATAACAACAGTCACTTTATGATAAAAGGAAAGTATCAGTGTCCGGGACTATCAAGTATATCTTATTACCTTATCCGTAATACCTTCCATCTCTTATTTATTCGATATTGTAGTTCGTAATTTACTTTAGATCTTTAAAGTATTCCTGATTAATTTTAAATTTTGTTTGTCTTCATTGATTTATGAACGAATTAAGAATGGATGGATAAACAATAAAATAAAACTGGTCTTAATTTAATTTTTTTTTTTTTTTTTTTTGGAAAAAGGGACATTTTTTCTCAACTTCTACCGATAATCTATTTTATATTAGATTTTTAATGTTTATCAGACGGTTTTGACGTAAATCCCCCTGAAACAAATCGTTTCCTCCCACCATAAACTGAAGTCTTACACAGGGAAAAAATAAGAGTCGGTTGTTTTCTCCGTGTTCCATCGACCCCCACCCCTCTACCCCTCCCTCCCTACCTTCCTTTTCTTAATTCCCACAAGACGTACTATTACGGTTTTAGACTGAAGAGACACTTTCACCGTCGGAACATTTAATACCGCCGTTAATCCTTATGTAAAGAGAAGGAGGTGATCCAAATCTTACATGACAGAGACTCTTATTTACAAACAGTAAACCCTTTACACAAACCCACATTCTGAGTCGTCAATGGAACATGTATCACTGTTTATTTATGCGTGCAGACTTTGAGCACGACAACCACTTTTGAGATTCTCCTCAACTGAACGTCTCGGGTGCGTTCGGGATTCTTTCCACGAATTCAGGGGTCTGACAGGGGTCTCCCGGGCTCGTGATGACTGACTCATTACGCCTCTTTCCATGATGTAGGATTCCCATCGCCCCCGACGAATAATTTCCTTGGTACTGTTATTTCGCAATTCAAAGGGGTTTCCTTCTATTATTGTTAAATATTTCGAGTCCCGTTGAGTTCTTCTTTCCCTCCGAAAATAACACACAACAGTAACAATAAAAACAAAAAACTTACACATGGACTCATTTCCTCTCATTTCAATGGAGTTTACTCCATACGGCCATTAACCTGTGTAGATACTCTAATGCCTCTATGAAAAGAGAATTCAATAATTCTTTAAGGATAACTCCTAATCAAAGGAAGGGTTATAACACAGAAAAAACAAACTAACTTCACGCCTAAAATAAATTTGAGTATGATGACATTTCTCTTTATCTATCCCTTCACATTTTCTTTTTATCGTGATGAATCGTCGTCGTCGTCGTCAATTTGTTCTCCTGAAATAAGTTCCAATAACACCATCCCCTCTTTCTCAAGTTATCGTCCCCGTTCTCTAACTTGTGTTGGGGTGACTTTGTTTTCCTTCTGTTTAAAACTTCGGGACCCCTCTAGACCCCCTGTAACAAACTCTCCGACCAGTTACACTGGTCCGGTAGATATAAACTATCGACCACCAGTGACTTCAATCAAAAAATGGGAGGGTGGCTCTGACCGTGTGTCCCCGTGACCGAAAGAACTAATATAAAGTTTCTTTACCGAGGGTCCAGGAACTCTTTTCGTAAGGACCCGACATCTTCTAAATATAGAGTTTCCTCGTTTCTTTCTTTTCAATTTTAGTGTTCAAAAGATTTCATTCACGAGGTTCATTTCCCTCTAGTCCACGGAGCTCAATTTTTCTTTAGAAAGATTTAAACTCAGTGTGACTCCTCTTGGACTTCCGGTAGAGGTGTCTCCATTTCTCTCCACACTGTGTGGAAATGTATGGAGAGGAAAAAACTTCACTAACTTAGGTCCTCAACGTCTGTCTTTGCTCGTAGTTCCACTCGACCAACATTACTCCGACTTTCCTTCCTTCATGGTCTCCCAACACTTCATTATAAAGTAGACATGGGAGCTTCTTCCTATTTTATTTAAGGAAAAAAAAAGACTTATAAAAGATCGTCCGTAATTGAGAACCTTTCCCATACCTTCTTTCAACTCTTAATTCGATATTGTTTTACATAATGGACAAAGACTATTACCTTTATGTCATCACATGGTGTCTCTCTTTCGTCACAGAGGGTCCTCTCTCCTTATAAAATAGTACTTCAATAATTGTATCTAAAGGTATATCAATATTATTTTTCATCCGTTCGAAAAGTAACCGAAATAATAACATAACTTTAATAGACGTCTACACGTAAGAAATAATGGATGTGGTCTCTGTCTGACGGGGTGAGAACCGAGGGGTGACTCTTTATTATGTCCGTAAGTGAGTTCTTTCAAAAACTCCAAGATCATCTAAAACTAGGGACAAAACTTATCTTTCCTACTTTTTTACTGGTACTCTTTGAAGAGTCATTTGATTGACATACTTCCTAATGTCTCCTCCACTTCCCACCAACGTCAGACCATACCATTCACAGTGCTACTGTCCAGTCATTGCTGAAATAGACCTTTCGGTCCTCCAGTCTCTTCTACCACCTAATTACAGGATCTCCTGGTAGAATGGCCCGAGACTTACGAGAAAAGAAAATATGTTGTTCCTGTCTCCTCCATTCCTCCATTACAGGTGATTGCACCTCGAAGTCCCACAATAAATGTTTTGTTGTTGTTTTTTCAAGTTATACAAAGTTTGTAACACTAGCTACGGTAATCTGTCGTCTTTATCTTCGGACAATAAAGTCAGTAAGTAAGAAATTTTACACCGTTATAATTTGACTTAAAATTTTTTAGCATTGTTTTCAAGAGTTTAAAAAGACGTTATTCTGTTTAAAACGTGTTTATTAGGGGGTTATTCCTTAGAGTTCCTTATTTCAGATTTGATAAATCTTATCTGTTCTGTATCTTCGTTGGATTTACAGGTAGTCGTCTACTTACCTATTTCTTTTACACCACGTACATGTGTTACCCTATAATGAGTCGGTATTCTTTCCCCACTTTATTACGGTAAACGTCGTTGTACCTACCTGGATCTCCAATGGGATGATTTCCTTCATTCGGTCCGTCTCTTTCTGTTTATAGTATGCAATAGTGAAGACGCACCTTAGAATTTTTTTTTTTTTTTACTATGTTCCAGAAGGGATCGTTAGGTCGTCAATTCTGAGGTGGGAAAGTCACGTCCCCCACACCCAAGTTAGAGGTCAGTCCTTTACCGTGTACCACACCAGTTTTGATTTTAAATTAAAATCTTTCTATGTTTACTTGAATAAATCTTTTGTCTTCATCTGGATGTCCACATCTTTTGTTTAAATACCAATGGTTTCCCCTTTCAACCTCCCCTCTCTACTTCAAACCCTAATTGTGTGTGTGTGATCATATATATTTTATCTATTGGTTGTTCCTGGTGGGTAGGTTGTTATATCGTATCCCCTGATATGAACTATAAGACATTACTGGATATTCCCTTTTATTAGACCTTTTATTATATCTATCTATCTATCTATCTCTATATGTAGGGCCTTAGTGAGGGACTACCGAGACATACAGACACACGAGTCGACACAGACTGAGACACCGGGTACAAGGCATCGGGTGGTCCGAGGAGACGGGTACCTTAAAAGGTCCGTTCTTATGACCTTATCCTACGGAAAAGGAAGAGATCCCCCAGAAGGACTAGGTCCCTAGTTCGAGTGACCCTTCGGGAGGGACCACTGAGTCACTATTTCTTGGACCGACGGTTACGTCCTCTCTATCCAAGTTAGGGACCTAGTCTATCTCGGGGACTCCCTCCTTTACCATTCGGTGAGGTCATAAGAACGGACTCTTTAGGGTACCTGTCTTCTCGGATGTGCAATACCCCGGAGTTTTCTCAGTCGACGCTGATTTGTTGTTGTGACACGACATATGGACTTTGATTATGTTGTAACATTGAGTTGATATGAAGTTATTTTTGTTAAAATTTTTCTCACTTGATAGTATATTTACTTACTTCGACGAATTTACTGCTCGTTAAATTTTTCACATCAGGTGACCCTATTCTTCTATATCATCTGGTAAGTGTTCGGTTTTCTTATAACCATTGTTAGAATCTCGTTCGGTCCGTCATCTACTCGTAGACAAATTACCCTATAGAGTCGATTCATCGTATTTAATAACTAGTCTACCGTTTGACTAGACTTTCTTTTGGTAAAAATATATAACATGAGGAGTGTATTTAGGTTATGTCTTTTATAGTTTCGTTGATTCCAATGACCGTATATATTCACTATTTTCTTATTTTATCGTACCCGGTCATAGGGTCAGAATCCGAAACGATGTGAATTGTAGGTAAAAAATTAAAAAGTTATGGAATAGTAACATGTTTCCATATTATTAAAATACAACGGTTCCTTACTAGAATACTGGGTTTCTTTAAATTCACTTATAGGGTTCAATGGGAAGATTTATGGAACAGGAAAGACAAAGGATTTTATAAATTATAAGTTTGTTCAAGTCAAATCGGTCCGTTTTAAACATGATCGATTTATAATTTTTTTTTTTTTTTCCTTTGTGAGTCGTGTAGCTTTTGCTTAAATTTAAAATCTTTCTATCACTGTAAACGACACAAACATTTAAATAGTCGTTGTCGTGTTATTTGGTAGGTTTGGATAATCTATGGTTTAAAAGACTATACTATTTACTGTTAATATATCATCTCAATTGGATTTCTAAAAAAATTTGGCTCTCATCCCGTCATTGAACGTCAAGATATTCACTTCTTTTTTCTAACATCGTTAGATACCAGAAAGGAAGAAAAGAAAAGAAAAAAAAAAAAAAAATTAAGAGAGAGAGTGAGAGTAAGAAAAAATATTGAGTTTAGACTTTATCGTCTTACAATTCTCGTCTTAAATCTACGGGTAAATGTATGTAAACGTAGTGACCCCTTCTGAAAACGTTGGTTTAGTTGTTTAATTATGTTATAAGGAGGATATAATATGAGACGTTATTCTCCGACATTACATACTAATTTTTTTCTATGGTCATTCCCAGTAACTTATCTCAATGACTGTTTAGTCATTTTTGAAAATAATCTCGTTTCCATTGAGAACAAAGAAGTCCATATTGTGTAACAAGCTACTCTCAAAATTAGGTTACAGTCTATTTACATTGTTCCACCTTAAGAGTCCTGTCTCCCTCTTAGGTCGTAATTCCCTTTAAGACTGGTAAAATACACACAAACACACAGACGTCTCATATATACGTCTCACACTTTTATTTAACGTACGGTTTTCTTACAGAATACGAAATATCTGAGACTTTACCAGGAACAAAATGAGGAGTACTTTATTGGGATTCACTGTGAATACGGCATAATCATACGATATACGTTTTTATAAAAGATCACCATAATTCTTTAAGTATCTTTAGTTTGACTACTGAACAACGTTAAGTTTCGTCAAAAATCAGGTTTACTGTCTGATTTTTGTTATGTGGTAATTTAACAACCCTGTTGATAATTCACTGAGACCTAAAATTAAAAATTATGATTAAAACTTTATATTAACCACTCCAAAGACAAATTTAGTGTATCATTTAGGACAAAGTAATCAGAGGATTGAAAAGATCTGATCCTCCCGTCTTTCTTCTGTCTTCTTCCGTTACCTTTGTAACGGAACTTATATATTTATCTGAAACCCCTTGTAAGAAACTTAAGTCTTTCGTTCTTCGTATCTAATTCTTTAGGGACTGGGTTCTTACTTTTATCGTGAAGTGACCTACTTCTTTTCACAAACGTTACGTCGTAAAAATTGTCTTTTAATTAATTATTTCGTAAAAATACTTGTCTTAAAGAGGAAACAGGTTGTCGTACCCAGACACCCATCGTCTACTAAGTTCACTTTCACAATCAACGAGTCAGCACAGGGTCACCTGACATCGGACGGTCCGAGGAGACAGGTACCTTAAGAGGTCCGTTCTTAGGACCTCACCCATCGGTAAAGGGGGAGGTCCCCTAGAAGGACTGGGTCCTTGACTTGTGTGCAGAGGTGGAGAGGACGTTACCGTCCACCTAAGAAATGGGGAGTCAGTGAACGGAAGGTCCGACCTCGTCAATTCTTGATCATACGAAAGGAGTGGTTGAAGAAAGGAAGTTGTCGTTCTCCCTTCGAGGACAAAAAGTACAACGGGCATCACACTGCTGTTCCACCTTTTCCAGACGAGTCGGTGTAGGGTTAGATTTGTCTCTTTTTATACAACTAATACAATTCAGTGACTCTAAAGACAAAACAAAAAAAAAAAGAAGGCACGGTGTGGTATGTGATCGAATCGGATTGATTGTATCGGACTTTTTGACCTTTACCTACTTAGTCAAGTGTTTAAGTCTATAAATTTTTTATCTAGAAATAAAAGATATCGAATTAAACATAAGTTCGGGGGACGGGAAGTACCATCTGTACATTCTTTAAACTTATAGCCAGAAGGAATTCCAAGTAAGGGAGGACGGAGGTGTTGAGAATAGGTTCAGGAGATAAATTCGATGAACCTAAATGTCTCTCATCTTCCGGGGATCTAGAACTCAGGAGATAGTGGGTACGATACTGTGCCACCGGTCGGAATGTCGGGTGTGAAATCCAACTGTACTGGAGAGGGATAAATAATAAATGAACAACAAACCGACGCAAACTGACAGGGGACTAAGAGACGGTCTTGGGAGACGACGACCTAGGAGACTGTCACTATCCTAAAGTAGAAGCTATAGTACTGTACAGGGACTGTGTGTGTGCGGAGAAGAGGGAGGTGGAGAGGATGAACGGAGGTGTGTCGAACCCTCCGTAAAGAAGAAACAGGTCCTTTACGATAACAGAAGAGTATTGACTTACTTTGTGTAATAGGTAAGGGGTTTGATAAAGGGATGTGATGAAATCCTGAATGTTAAAACTTCAATCTATGTTTCGGTTGACGAACTTTCACCCCTTACCTTTTTTTTTTTTACATCTTTGTCGTCGACCCCCTTTTTTATTTATTTGTTTGTAATCCTAAAGATATTTTACGACAAAGATTTGTCAAGTACTTAACGAAGTAAAAAGAATAAAGGATCTTCTCTAAAAATACAATTTACGTATACAACTGTAAGTAAAACCGGAATTTTATACACAAACAGAATAAGAGTGAGTTCCGATTAAATGGGTAAATGTTAGGTCAGTTTAATTAATAAAAGAGTAAAGTACATATACCGGAGACCTTTAGCGAAAATAGAACCGAACACAACGGGGAAGGGGTAAGGTTTATATAGATATAAGGTTCAGGTTGAGTCTCCAACCTGAAGATTTCTGGGTCACGACACGATACGAATTAACGAGTCAATACACGCTGAGAAGCGTTGGAGCACCTGATATCGGGCGACCCGAGAAGACAGGTACCCTTAAGAGGTCCGTTCTTATGACCCCACCCAACGTTATGGGAGGAGGTCCCATAGAAGGGTTAGGTCTCTAGCTTGGGTCCAGAGGGTGTGACGTCCACCTAAGAAATAGTAGACTCGGTGGTCCCTTCGGGTTCTTATAACTTTACCCATCGGACAGGGAAGAGGTCCCCTTGAAGGACTGGATCCTTAGTTTGGTCCCATAGAACGTAACGTCCTTCTAAGAAATGGTCGACTCGATGTGTCCTTCGGGTTTCTGGACTATAGGACACGATTATCTTTGTCGGGGAGACAAATTTGTCTCGTAAAACGGTAAAACTCACACACGGTCTGACTCGTTGTAGCTCGTTTAATGATGGGTAGGAGAGTAAACATTTTTACCTATTATTTACAGATGAGATACTATAACAACTGTCCCAATTTATTAGTCCCTGAATCTATCAGGACCTGATATCATCCGAAAGTTATTTACTGTCAGTAATTATATTGTTATAATTATTATATTTTAATATATAAAATACCATAAATAGAAAATTAAAGAGTAAAAAACTCGAAGAAGAACATCTTAAATGAGATAGATCTATTTATATAACGATGTTGAGTTGTATCGTTAAGTATTTACCAATAAATATCTTATTTACTTTTCGTCACTTACTTATTTAGTTCTCTTATCAAGTCATTGCACCAAATCGAGACACGATACCACTGAAGTTTTACTGTCTTGAATCTAGAGATAGGTAACAAGGACACTTCACCGGGGAAAAGTTTTCGTACTAATAGATGGTTATATAAATGACAAAGGTCAGTGACGTATTAGGAGGTCAAAACGTACTTTGGACGGTGGTGGGACTCTACAAGTCAAGCTTATAGAAGACGAAATATCTTGACGAGTGATAGTTCTTCGGTTTGGAGTGTCTAGGGGAAGTAGGACAAGAGACACACACACACAAAAGAGTCTACGAGAAACACTGAGGTCCTGACATCGGGTGGTCCCAGGAGACAGGTCCGTTTTTATGACTGCACTCAACGGTAAAGACGGAGGTCCGCTAACAGGACTGAGTCTCTAACTTGGGCACCGAGAACGTGGAGGACGTAACCATCCGTCAAAGAAATGACGACTCGGTGGACCATTGGGAGTGGGACGAGACACGTAAGGGATTATACTGGAGTCGTTGGTAAATAAGGGGTCGAGGTTCCGAGACCCGACACAAAAACTTCGAAAGTTCGATAATACTCAATTCACACGGATATAAAAGTTGTGTAAGAGATTGATCAAAGAAATGGAAGACCAAACTTGTCTTTACATTAACAGGGTACTCCTCTGCCTGGAATGTGTGGGAAAGCCATTCCCAAAAAAAAAAGTATGTAGTACAAGAAGTCCCTCTATTCTTATAGAAAAGAAACTCCTCCAGTAAATTTTGTTCTCGTAAAAATTTTTTATTTCTGTCCATGATTTTTAGTATGATTCTGAAGTCAGTATTGATCCTGAGAGAACCCATCAATATGTGGTAAAGGAGAAAGTTTGACAAAGAGAGGTAGAAAGTTATTAAAGTAAAAGAGACTGGATACAAAAGTGTTAAGAAAGGGGAAAGATCAAAAGGAGAAAGAACTTTGATGGTCAAAGAGAACCAACCTTTTTCGGGACGTTGTCTTAAGTGCTAAGTAATGCATCGAGAGAGTGACGGAAGAAAAGACGGTGTTGAGGACAAGATTAGTGTTATGGAAAAAGAACTGTAGGAATAGAGGTGAGTAGAAAACGAAGTCAAGTCGGAGTGGGAGGGTGAGTGTACTAGTCTATGATCCGGACCATAAGTGGTTATTGTGTGTAGTCGATGTTTATACTGAAAGGTTGTAAGGTTGTAATAGGAGAATAAGAAAGTCTAGTGAATGTGATCATAAGGACGATGTTTTTACTAGAGGGAAACACTCTTGACCTTAGGAAAAGACGTGAGGGGTTTTTGGATAATAACGAACACGAACGTACGACTCAGTGAATTCAGTACAGACTGAGACACTGGACCAAGATACTGAGTTGTAAGTGAGAAAGTGTTCGTACGAATTGGTTAAGTTGGGAAGAAAGGGAGGTAAAATATATGGAATTGTTAGGGGTTGAGTCTATTTTATATTTTTAGATAAGATGAAACCACGAATCTTTGGAATCCTTTAACTTTTTTTTAATAAGACTATTCAGAAAGGAATTTAAATACTGGTTTTCAGAGTTTACGTGTAGGTTTGCAAGTAACAGGATGTTATATAGGAGTCGTGATGAGTGAGAAATGGTGCTGATAAAAGTGTGAGAAAAAGGAATCTCGAGTGTATTAAGTCATTAACAGAGGATCCGTTACTTACTGGAACGATAGTTGGAGTATGTCTTTTAGACAGGTTATGAAGTAAAAAGGGAAAAGTTAAGTCAAGTCGAGTCAGCGAGTCAGTACAGACTAAGATACGCTGGGGTATCTGATATCGTGTGGTCCGAAGGGACAGGTAGTGGTTGAGGGCCTCGAACGAGTTTGAATACAGGTAGTTCAACCACTACGGTATGTTGTTAGAGTAGGAAACACAAGGGGAAGAGGAGGACGGAAGGTAGAAAAGGTCGTAGTTTTAGAAAAGGTCACTCAGTCAAGAAGTGTAGTCCACTTGTTTAATGACCTCAAAGTCGAAGTCGTAGTCAGGAAGGTTACTTATAAGTCCTGACTAAAGGAACTCCTACCTGACCAAATTAGAGGAACGTCACGTTCCCTGAGTTCTTAGAAGAGGTTGTAGTATCGAGTTTTCGTAGTTAAGAAACCACGAGTCGAAAGAAATATCAGATTGAGAGCGTAGGTATGTACTGATGACCTTTTTGGTATCAAAACTGATCTACCTTGAAACAACCGTTTCATTACAGAGAGGAAAAATTATACGAGAGATCTAACCAGTATCTAAAAGAAGGTTCCTCGTTCACAGAAAATTAGAGTACCGACGTCAGTGACAGACGGCACTGTCGTCTTATTTCACGGGGGTTTTATTTCAGAGAGTGACAAAGGTAGATAAACGGTACTTCGCTACCCTGGTCTACGGTATTAGAATCAAAAAACTTACAACTCAAAATTCGGTTGAAAAAGTGAGAGGAGAAAGTGAAAGTAGTCATCCGAGAAATCAAGAAGAAGTGAAAGACCGTATTCCCACTACAGTAGACGTATAGACTCAAATAACTATAAAGAGGGACGTGAGAACTAAGGTCGAACACGAAGTAAGTCGGGCCGTAAAACGTACTACGTGAGACGTATATTCAATTTATTCGTCCCACTCCCATATGAACTACATGAGGAAAGGATTAAACCTTGGTCAGATAACAAGGTACAGTGAAAATTGACAACGAAGAACCGAACGTATGTCTAAATAGTTCTCCGTTCAGTTCATCAGATCATAAGGGTAGAGAAAGTCTTAAAAGGTCAAACAACACTAGGTGTGTCAGTTATATGGGTTATTATAAACTATTGACCAACTTTCTACCCTTCTCACTTTTAATCTCTTTAACCTACCTACCTAACAAGTACCTAGAGATACGGAAATTTTATGTATACGGAAGATCTATAATAAAGAAAAGAATTATAATTCGAATATGTAAACAGAGTCTTACTCCTTGTAACATTAAAAGACCGAGTCAGAAAGAGGTATACAAGTGAACGGACTTAAAAATCCCAAANAAAAAAAAAAAAAAAAAAAACCATAAAAACAATGAAACCCATAGTGATAGAAGGTAAAGGTAATTTTGGTAGTGAAGTTCGACCAATTCTTTTAAGATTCTGGTTTTTGTTAAAGACTTTGTGACAGATATAATGTGTGTAAGAAAATCCATTTCCTCTATCTTTTTCACTTGTTAGTTTTGTCTTAGGAACGACGACGACCTCACCTCCTCTATCCATTTTTTGTTCTTTTATTTATTCATATTTATTATTCGTTGTGTAATTGTCCAAGCTACTTCGTTTGTTTTGTCCCCTTACACTGTCATTCCGTTCTCCTTCGACCACCAGTCCCTCCTGGAGAGACTTCACCATTGCAAACTCAACACTACTCTGAACTTAGTAATTTTTCACAATCGATACTTTCTTGTAATACCTTTTATCATGGTCCTCTTCCTTCTCATTCCCCTCCCTTTCTCGAACCAAATATTCGGTCGTCTTTATAACGGTAAAACCTTTCCCTTGTCAACCATATACATCCATGTATCTTAATCGTTCCATCTACTCTTTCGTGAAACCTAAAATAAAATTCACGTTAACTTTCCGAATTGTACCGAGACACAACCACTCACTTATTAGTGAGACCAACGGTGATCCTACCTGTCACTCACATTTTTAACAGTAATCCTACTGTTGGTCAATCTTCCAAATCTTCCAACAAAATTAGTAAAGTCCGTTCTCAATCACTACCCTTTTTACTCTATGTCAGTCTTTCCACAAGATAAAACTTCTGTGTAATCCATCTTAATAACCACCCGACCTATGTTTGTCCCATACTTCTTTCATTAGTTTCTACTGAGGTCCAAACACCGACTCATTGTTCAGTCCTCGACTAAGTCATACTTCTTCTGAACTCTCATATAAATTAACACAAGTTCCACCCACTTTTCTTACTTCTCAAGACAAACTGAGTTCAAACGTTACTGTAATTACGGTTTACTTCTAAAGATACTGTTTAAATATAGTGTTTCAAACGTTATTCGTAAGTTAAATACCTCTACTATACTTAGACCTTCGTCTTCACTAACATCACTCTTTTTACAGTTTCAAGAGTTACATCTCTGACTTACTCTAGTGAATCCTCCTCCCATATCTAATATCTATCCTCGTACGATTCAGTGAAGTCAACACGTGTTGAGACACGTTAGGATACCTGACATCGGACGATCCAAGGAGACAGGTACCCCTAAGAGGCCCTTTCTTGTGGTCTCACTAAACGGTACGGAACGGGGTCCCTAGAAGGGTTGGGTCCCTAACTTGGAGACAAAGAATACAGAGGTCGTGACCGTCCACCTAAGAAATGGTGATCACGGTGGACCTTTCGTGATATCTGTCCTGTCCTCTCCCGTCTTTTTTCTTAGGTAGCTACAAAGTTATAAATTTTACCCGTGTTTTCAGTTCCTAGGTCTTTGTCTTTGTCCCTCACAGGTCTTTCTATCTTACTCTTAGTCTGTTTTTTCACTACTTTCGTTTCATAACGTATTTTATATAAAATTTTCCCCCGTAATCTTTTACAGTCACCCTAAAAAGTTAAAAGTATCTTCCTTTTTATACACCTTGACAGAACATCCAATACTACTTTCACCAGAACTACAGAACTTCTTTCACTTGCTCCTCTCACTTTCTCGACCGGATTTAGAGTTGTAAGTCTTTTGATTCTAGTACCGTAGACCACGGTAGTGAAGTACCGTTTATCTACCTCTTTGTCACCTTTATCACCGACTGAAATAAATAGACCCGAGGTTTTAGTGACGTCTACCACTAACGTCGGTACTTTAATTTTCTGCGAATGAGGAACCTTTCTTTCAATACTGGTTGGATCTGTCGTATAATTTTTCGTCTTTGTAATGAAACAGTTGTTTCCAGGCAGATCAGTTCCGATACCAAAAAGGTTCTCAGTACATACCTACACTCTCAACCTGATATTTCTTTCGACTCACGGTTTCTTAATTACGAAAACTTGACACCACAACCTCTTCNCGTCTCTGTAATGAAACAGTTGTTTCCAGGCAGATCAGTTCCGATACCAAAAAGGTTCTCAGTACATACCTACACTCTCAACCTGATATTTCTTTCGACTCACGGTTTCTTAATTACGAAAACTTGACACCACAACCTCTTCTGAGAACTCTCAGGGAACCTGACGTTCCTCTAGGTTGGTCAGGTAGGATTTCCTCTAGTCAGGACCCACAAGTAACCATCCTGACTACAACTTCGACTTCGACGTCATGAAACCGGTGGACTACGTTTCTCGACTGGGTAAACTTTTCTGGGACTACGACCCCTTTTAACTTCCGTCCTCCTCTTCCCCTACTGTCTCCTACTCTACCAACCTACCGTAGTGACTGAGGAACCTGTACTCAAACCCATTTGAGTCCTCAACCACTACCTGTCCCTCCGGACCGCACGATGCCAAGTACCCCAGCGTTTCTCAGTTTGTCCTGATTCACTGACTTGACTTGACTTTATGTGTTAACACCATCACATTGTTATTTCATTCCGTCCATCTGACGGGTTTGAGTCACGGACGTATAAAATGTTTGAATTATAAATAAAACTAATCAGACTTATTATTATTTTGTGAGTGACGGAAGAGAATAGAGGAGTCGTTGACTTACGTTCTACGACGAGTTGACAAAATTCGTTACAATAAAGAAAACGAGGGTTTAAAATAGTCGTAGTACTTTTAGTTGAAAATGTAGTATTTGTGTACTCTTTCAAAATCCTTCTAAAAAGTGTCGAACAAGAGTTCTTGATCCTAGTGGAGTCAAGGTAGGTGTGACCGGGTTTACTGTGTCGTACGGAGAAAAATTACTTACGGGTTCCACTTTTCGGTGAAAGTATTTGAGGGATTGGACAATAAATCTTGTGAACCCTGGGAACCTTGTTTACTTACTAACGGATATCGTCGGTTATTCTTTCCGCGAGAGACGGAGGGGTACTACCTGTCGATCGAAGAAACGGAGACGTTTGGCTCGGGTGACTCATTGTTTAGTCTTGTCTACTGAAGTCTCGACCGATTTAGTGACGGAAATATCGTCGTTCGTGGTGTCACGTGTATTTTCTTTCTTGAAACACGTCTGTAATGGATGTCATCTAAAGAAAGATTCAGGAAAAGGAATTTTGTTCTTTCTTTGTCGTGTTTTCTAATCGGATTAACGTCTTTCTCGTCATTTTCTGACAGTTGTCTCAAGGGAGAGTGTTCAAGGATAGGGGTCCTTGGACTCTGAACCCAATGGGCAGGGACTTCTCGGAGATCGTAGTCTAGGTGTACACTCAGGGTCTTGACAAAGAGACCGATATAAACCGACTGACCAATAAAGTGAAAGAAAGACGAGATGAGTAGAATAAGACATATGGGAACACTCCACTTTTGTTAGGTGTTTCTTGATCTGGTAGAATGTCCTGAACGATAAATTAAAAGAGAAAGACTTATTAAGTATTACGTAAAGGACACTCCAACGGCGTGTAGGTCCAAAGGGTATGTGTTACAGAAGGAAGACACCTTCTGTCCTGTTCTCTCGAGACTTAAGAGTAGTAGAGAACTGAGTCTTTACCTACGGTCCAAACTCACGAACAATGGTTTTAGAAGACGAAGTAAGTCAGACCAGATGCGTAACGGACCGTTAGTAGGGAGTGAATAAAGAGGGAGACGTGGTGACGAGAATAGAATTGACCTTATAAATAGAAGGAGACAGGAGGGGTAGGTTGAGGTCAGGATAGTTGACGAACTCAGATGGGTCCGTGAGAGAGTAAGAGGATTGAGAAGGTCACTAAACAGATGGGCGAATAAACAGAATTAGAGTATAGTGGTATGACATAAGAATATAGTAACAATCAAAAAACAATCATAGTAACAATAGTATGATCAAAATAGTATGATCAAAAATTGATTCATAGGTTCATCGATACACAGGGTATAAAGATTATTGGATCCTATAATCAACCCTAAGAGATCTCTTTGTGTTGGTCATTCTATATATATATATCCGAAGGGTCCACCGTGATCACCATTTCTTGAACGGACGGACACGTCCTCTGTATTCTCTACGTCCAAGTTAGGGACCCGTCCCTTCTAAGAGACCTCCTCACGTACCATTGGGTGAGGTTATAAGAACGGACCTTTCAGAGTACCCGTCTCCTCGGACTACCCGATGTCAAGTATCACAACGTTTCTCAACCTGTGTTGACTTCTCTGAATCGTACGTACGGGTCTCTCTCTCTATTTCTCTCTATGACTAAAATTCCTTAACCGAGTACGTTAACACCTCCGAACCGTGTAACTTTTAAATATCCAATCTGGTGGTCCGACCTCTGGGTCCCTTCACAACGTCGAGTTCAAGTCTCCGTGACCGTCTTAAGAAAAAACGAACTTCCTCCATCCAGAACCAAGATAATTTCGGAAATCGACTATCCTACTGACAGGAGGGGAGGGTAACACCTTCTATTAGACGAAATGAGTCTTAGATGAGTAACTTAATAATTAGAGTAGGTCTTTTTCTGGAAGTGTCTTTGTAGACTTATTACCTAATTACAAACCGGTCTATAGACCCGTGACCCTGGGTCGGTTCAGGAACACATTTTAAATGGTAGTGTGGGTCGTTTCGTAAATACATTTTATTTTTCAGTCACACAACTTACCTACACACTTACCGGTAAACCCTAATTATTTGGTTTAAGGACGTCTCAACCTGTGGATCAGTAGGAGTCGAAGTCGAAGGTGGTAGGAAAGGAATAAAACACGAAGGGTCAGTAACGTATACGGTACGAAGAAGGACTCTCCCCCGAAATCTTACACGACGTGGATGCCAAGACTACGAGAAAGGAAAAGTGGATTGAGGTGGAGTAGGAGGCAAGTTAACATTGAAAGGGTTCCTTTAGAAAGGTTCAGGAGGTCTGATCAAAAGGGTTAGAACGTAAGAGTATCATGTCTTATGTTTCAAACCATCGCGAATCATTTCAAAGTAAGTGTCAATAAATAAAATGTAATAAACTAATTATAGACAGTAACATTACAGACTTTTTATGAAGTACATTTAAAGGACTCTTGTGTCTGATACAGATAAAAAGGAGTGTATAGATGGGAATCTAAAATGATCTCACAGACTATATGACTTTCATTAGTTATGTAAAAACAATTAGAATAATTTTCTTAATTAATTGAGAATAATTTTACTTGATTATTGGTTCCTCTAATTATGACGAAGGGAATATCTTACGAAGAATTTTCCGTCTACCGTCGGTGTGTCACGACTTTGTCGGTCTAGTTTTGTCCTCTTTTTAGTTCGATATTAATTAAGAAACGTATGTTCCGATTCAGTAGTCAGATAGTAGACAGACTTGACCGACAAGTACAACAATGTTCGTGTCAGAGTCGTAGTCTTCTCATTTAAATCCCGGAAGGTTATACTCTATTTCTGTCCGAGAAGGTAATTAATTACGTGTATTTCTCATACAATAAACATCACTCTCTTTCTTTCTTGTTTTAGAATTTAAATTTCAACAACTAGTGCCTATATCAGAAGTCCGTAATCAACGAGTGACTATATATTAATTAATCATTACATACTCGGTCATTTATAAAACTTCAGTTTACAAGTAGTGAAAGTCTCAACCTATAACATTAATCTCAAAGTGAGGTTTTTTTTTTTTAATTGAGACTTATGAAGGCTAACAAACGTATTAAGTCGAGACACACGAACCCGAATCAGCGAAGTCAGTACGACTGAAAAACGTTGAGGTACCTGACATCGGCGGTCCAAGGAGACAGGCACCCTAAGAGGTCCGTTCTTATGACCTCACCCGACGGTACGGGAGGAGGTCCCTTAGAAGGGTTGGGTCCCTACCTTGGACTCAGAGGACGCAGAAGACGTAGCGTCCGTCTAAGAGATGACGACTCGGTGGTCCCTTCAGGGTTTAGTAGAGATCTTTACAAATTGGAGTTGTTTTGGACTGACAGTCATATTAAAGACTGGGAGTAACTCTAACGACGGAAAGAGAATAAAGAGTGGAGGGATCTTGACTTTTATGTTTCTAAGTGGACGTAGGATGGATGGGTTAAAAGTATACGTTCTATTTCAGCTTATTTATTTTGTAGAGTTACGGGACGAGTTTATGAAACTATTAGGGAGAGTAGGGTCACAAAACAAGGGAATAAGTCTAAAATACAAATTCATTGATAAAATAACAAATATAAATCGGAGACACACAGAAATAAAGAAATTAAACACTTCACTCTTGTTATTCTCAGATATTGGGTGTTCCGATGAGACTCTTAGTTCATTTTCAGACATGGATTTTCAGTACACAATTGATTTATCATCAGAATTTTAAACTCTATATTAAATGTATGTTATAATATATCCAAAGTTCACATGATGTACTAAGTTATAAATGTATAGAACACTTTACTAGTGGTGTTATCGTAGGTAGTGGTGTGTATCAATGTTTAAAAAAAGACACTACTCTCTGTGTTCATTTGTCATGAAGATTTTATCGACACGTTAATAATGTTTAACTTGATAAATTTATTAGGTAAACTATACACTAATAGTATAGTTTATTGATGTCTACACGGAGATACCGTTGTTATAATCTTTTACGACACGGATTTCCTAGTCCGTTAAGTATGCATATACGTTGGGGATATGAAGTACGGACAGAAGTAGAACTTATCTCAGACGTGACGGGGTTACTCATAAAGATATTTTGTTCAATTACATATTGACTAGCTATCGTCTCCTGCCTTCAGTCGAATTGTGTGTTCAAACTGAACTAGGGATACGATGGAAGGACTCGTATAATGATGAAGACAGGTCACTATTCTGACGTCGATTTCTGTTTCTTATGATTGTGAAACTTTTATCCTTCGACCCGCCTCTTTGTATTATGTCATGTTATATGTACAGAATTTTGATTAGATCGTTTGTATCTTACTCTTTGTCACACAAAAGTGACACCTATCTATAATGATTGATCTCTTAAGGAAGTGTATCAGGGGTTTAGATTTGAGTGTAGACAAAGTGGATTCGAGTCATTATGAAAAATTAAAGGAGTTACTTAGGGAAGTCGTTTAGGACAATCATTAAGACGCTGAAACCGTTATTGTCGGTACGTCAAATCATGACCGTATCCGAAACCTTCCTTTATCTGAACTCTCGTTTAACACCAGGATGGGCAACTGGTCAGAACTCACTTAGAGATTGGAGATCTTCAAGGTAAACAAGTAGATCTAGTCGTCAGGAGTCGGAAAAACCGTGTTTCCTGTCCAAAGGACCTTCTGTTAAAAAGAGGGTTGTCCTACCATCCTCCACCCCACCAAAGTCCTACTAAGTTCGTGCAATGTAAATAACACATGAAACAAAGATAATAATAATGTAGTCAAGGTGGAGTCTAGTAGTCCGTAATCTAGGGATTAGATCTATTATCTCGATTATTATGATGGACGGAAACTAAGTGAGACTTTTAATTTACTGTATTAAGAACATTTTATAAAATATAGCATTGAAAACGTAAATTTGATAACAACTCTGTCTTGTTTATAATCGTCACGTACATCAGAAAAGAGACGGTCCCTCACAACTAAGTCAAAGGACGAGAAACCGAAAAAGACATACTGTCTTTCATAAACACACAAAAATCCGACACCTTTACTAACGGGGTGGGGCACATTCGTTTTAAGTCGTGTAACTAAAAGTAAGATAAAACGATACAATTTATTTTTCAAACTGGAGTTAATAGACGTATAATAGACGTAAAACTTTTCCTTTCATAACAGACTATCCCCAACCACAAGATGTATTAATAGAGTCGACAAATGAAGTATAAACACAAATTGGAGTCGTAGAGTTGCAAAAAACGATATGACACAGTTAACACTGATATAAGTTCGTAAACAATAGCTATAATTTACGTGGTTTCACGTCTATAGTAATAGTAGTTCCTTTAAGGTTTCGTACAGGGTTTGGACTACAAATCTAGATTTGGCGTTCTATGAGTGTTGTGTCGATAGACAAAAACCTTATTCACGGGGAGAGGTAAGATCAATTAACTTTTGTTGAGGTTTAACGGGAGGACTCGTATTTCTTGGTCCCTAATTCTATATCATCGCCTTTTCATAGTCCCAAAATTTCTGAATATATTTGTTGTGTCAACAAACTCGCCCACTGTTTATTTAAGTTCGAGGGGTCCTGTGTGAACAAATCCTAAAAGGGTTAATCCGTAAAATAAACTAGAGGCCCAGACCCACTCGGTGTTAAGAGATCTTAACTTCTCCTCTAATTACCTGGTCTCTGTTACCGATTAAGTAGAGGTCCCGAAACAAATAACGAACAGAAACGATTAAATTATGACAATAAAGGTTTGAATTTATTTAGTTTTACTCTTAACCCGATCCCGTCGTACAGAACTACTCGAGGCGTTAACGTCCCGCTAAGAAGTGGTGAGAGTGGAATTGGAATCCACAGAAAAGAACGTTTATTAAGAGAGAAAAGCCTCTCCACATTTATCATCCCCTTATTGTGAAACGTATAATAGAACTAATTCACACGAGTAACCACCGTCCCTCCTATCTCTTATTGAATCGTATAAATGTTTCTCTGACTTCTGAGTCTTTAAAGTTTCCCCAAAGTCAACCCCCTGGACTAACGAGTGTTAACGAATCTCCTCTTACTTATGGTTATACCCCGTGTCTATTTTCTTTTTCGTCAAAAAAAGAATTACTACCGAGATCTTAGATTTTACTTCGTGTCGTCCAACCCTTCAGGATGTCTCTAAAATTAAAAAAATTCCATAGAGTATAGACACCTGATTGTTTGAAACAAAAGATAAGAACGTACGGAAGAGGAAACTTAAACCCCTCTAGTGAAACGTTTACGTCAAAGTTATCTTCTCTTGACTACGAAAAAGATAAAACAACTTTTTCTTTAATTTTATTTAAAAATATCATGGAGTCTAATTTTTCTGTAATCGATTAAGAAACTTATAGTCGTTTAATTGATTCGTTGTAATTTTGTTTTACAAATTTCTTTTCCTTTCCGTGTGTATTTTCGAAATTGAGGGTCAGACAGTGGAAAAAAACTGGTCTCACACTTAAGACCCAATTCTACAACCGTCGACTTCTCGACTTTTAACACTAGAGTTCCATAGTGTAAGAATCTACATAAATGTAATTATTTTTTAAGAAAAAGTTCGAGTAGTTGAAGAATTTTTTGAAGAATCGGTGGTTCGTGACAGAAGTTAGTTATACCTTTAAATACCGTTTCAGGAATTTTAGACGAAGGATTTGTAACTGCGAACAGTACGTGTTTATCTTAAATTAGACCCAAAAAAGAAAATTAGTAGATCGTTCGGGGAGATAAACGAAAAGTGATTCAGATTATCAATACGTTATTAACTTTTATTAAATTTTCGTCAGGTAGAGGTTACTTTCTTTCGTGTCACTGTTATTAATTTCAAGTAATCCAAACATTTCTCGAATTGTCTAATAGAACAGATTTTCGTGAATTTTTTACAAACAAAGGACATTGTATACCCCTTCCCTCTTCGCCGAGGGGGATATCGGTCTATCGTTTAGGTATCACTCAGATCAGAAAAATAATGAAATACGTTTCCAAGAGTATGTTAGAATGAACGTTTTAAACATAGAAAAAAGAAAGTAAAATAGATTAGTGTCCCTCTTGACAGACCCTTAACTTACAAGGAAACGGGACGAGATAGGACTCACGAACCAGACATGTTTCATCCATTGTAGAACTACTGTGAAATTTCTTGTCACCAAAAATAGAGAGTCAGGACAAAAGGAAAATATTAGAATTGAAAGTCAACTCAAGGACAAAAATTTTAAAGGTAAGAGTCCGTTGTAAGTGTGAAATACTTTTATCGGTACGAAAGGTTCCCGATTAACTTTGAGATGTCGAACATAATGTAGAAAATCGTTTTACTATTTTAATGAAATAAAGTCTTGGTTCGGTACCCCTTAAAGCTTCAATAGTTAAAAGGGTTAATTTATTTCGAATGTTTGTGAGTAAATTTTACGTAGGGAAGAAGACCCATGTCTATAAATAACGTATGGACTATTTGATGTTTAATAATACCACCACCTATGTTTGACACACTTTCTATGCTGAGTCTATACTTTTGAAGGGATTACCCTAAATCATTTCTACTACTAGATTAGAAATGTGTTTGTTAATTTTCTCTTCCGTCTTGATAGGTACGTAAAACTTTCCGTATCTTTTATTCTACCCTGAAATCTTATTTTCATAAATTGTATAAATCTTATGAATGATCTACGTCCGTAATAAGATTCCTTCCTGAAGTGAAAGTAATTTAAAAAAATTAGACGTGTTGTTGGTACAACTCATCCATAATAATAAAAATGGAAGACAAATGACTGCTCCTTTAACTCTTTGTCTTCATTTATTACCTGGAACCTAAAGTTGACTCCGTGTCATTTTGATAGATTTCTTGATTGTACTACGTAGCCGAAGGAATGATATCACTTTATAATATCGACAAGATCAGTATTTATTTTGGTTTCTTTCGACAAACATGATTTAGGTATGAAGACATGTATAAGACAAAAGTCTATTTAATATTTTAGTGTTCTTTCAGAAAAGGAGAAAACCTCATGGACCCTTTATTTTATGTCTATGATCGTAACAGAGATGAGTTGTCGTTAAGAGAAGATTAGATTACTTACTAGATGTCGTAAACTTACGTGTGTTTTTGTGAAATCTTCCACTGTTATAATCGTCTCTTTAACTTTCCCTTTTTAAGACAATGTCAAACATCCTTTAAGTTTGTTACCGTGTATAGACTACCCAGTGTCGTAGTTTTTATGTACGTATAGACCTCTTTTTAGTCACGGGTTCACTACAAATTTATTTATTTGTCTTATCCTATTTTTTACATAATTTTATCCTTGTGTACTTCTTTGTCTTTTGATTCTTCCCCGTAAACTTTGAGAGACGGTTGTAAAACAAAAGACACCCTTTCAGTAAGAAAGTGATGATTGGTTCCGAGTATCTACCCTTCTTAACTCTCCGTGTGAGTAATCCTGGTTGTATTTTGATGTCGATTGGTTGATAGAGGTTTTTGTCTTCATACTCACAAGTCTTAATGGGGAAACAATAGGGAAAGTAAAGAAACGTATAAGAAAGGTTCGACAGACAATCATTATAAGTTCTACCTTTACAACAGTTGACAATTAATATAATGATCGTTACCTAGTCTGTTTATTTAATCATTCAAGATGCAAAGTTTATTATTAACTTCTTTGACCGAGTCTTTCTCGACACAGAAAAGAAAGGTTCCAGTGTATTAGTCCTATACCAGATCCTTGATTGAAAAATAAAGATAAATCACTTTGTCTACGGAACTCATTCCTGAAATGATAAGATAGTGAGACGTGTCTTAGTTATCTTTGATGACGAGGTTGTATATAAAAACTAAAGACGACAAAGACTTTGAAACTGTCAATTCGTCCTTAGTACCAAACACATCTTAAAACCTATTTTATGTAAACAAGTAAGTTCTTTTATGAACACGATCCACGACTCTTTTGTTTATATTTTAGTCCTTTGTCGTGTAAGTTTGACTCGTTTTCTCTTCTTTAACTAATCCCTGTTTCCTACTATATCACGGGGTCTCAATTATTGACACCCCTAAGAGAGGTCGGGATCGGACTTCCCGGTCTCAGATCTCAGGATTTGTGTTGTCCGCTAGAAAGTTCTCGGTCCCTTAGTTATGGTTAGAGTGACAGAGGTGGTAAACTGGAGGACGACCATGAAGAGTGGTCAACTTGGGTTCGTCTTCTGGGGATCTCATGTCTCGTCTTACCTTTTCTGTCTAACCTGGACCTCTTGGATCCCTTTATAAAAGTCGTGTTCGTCAGATATGAAAAGAAATTCATCGAAGGACCTATTACCCTTTTCTGTCTGTATATTTTTTTTAGTTCTGTCTTTTCAGAATAGTCATGGTATCATCAATTTGTCATATGAACTCCGGGATCCTTCGTGAGTCAAGAGTGTAGCGGAGGAAAGATAGTTAGGTACATTATATTTAAGTTCTTGGTTTCTATGACTGACATACCCCTCCTAGGTCACTTCTCACTGTTTTCTTTTCGTTATTATTTCTTCTTCCGATTCTTGTGTCCTTTTACAGTACAAACCAAAGATGTACCTTTTTAGGTAGTCTAATTATTTTCGGAGGGGATTTGAAGTCTCGTATGTCATGAGGCAATGAGTGTGGTGTCAGATCCCGTCTTATAAGTTTGAATAGGGGTTTCTTTAGTAACTAATTGTCTTAGTAATTGTAAGTCTTACAACCTTCCCTAGAATTCTTTTTAGAAAATAAAAAAAGAAGGAGGAAAAGTAAGAGAAAAATGAAGAGTGAACTTAAAAATTGTAAATGATACATCACACGAGGTACCCTAACGACTCCCAACTTACGCTGACTCGCTGAAGGGAAAGTGAAAAGTGAAAGTACGTAACCTCTCCCGTTACCGTTGGGTGAGGTCACAAGAACGGACCTCTTTTGGTCCCTACCGCCTCGGACCACCCGACGGCAGATACCCCAGCGTGTCTCAGCCTGTGCTGACTTCACTGAATCGTCGTCATCGTCGTCGTCACGAGAAATATGACTTCTTTCTTTACCGTTGGGTGAGGTTATAAGAACGGACCTCTTAGGTTACCTGTCTCTTCGGACCGATGTCAGATATCCCAACGTGTCTAAGTCTGTACTGACTTCACTGAATCGTCTCGTACACGACAAACATTCCACGACCCTTATTACACAGTTCGCTTCTTCTGTGTAAGACACTATAGTATTTTGAATTTAAGATGACTCGTATCGATTGGACGTGGTTTATTTGTGTTTATATTTTATGTCACACCAATTAGGATATTACCTTTTAATCCCTCGTCGGTCTTTGACGATTCTCTCTTATTAGTTGGAGCTTACCCTTATTTTTTATCCTAGTCCTTTTTAGAGGGACTCTATCGTCACAAACTCGATTCTTGGTTAATCCACTTCACCACTCTTTTTTCTTTACTTTTAGTTTGGATGTAAATTTGGTTTTCTTTATGTTTTAGACTTGTAAAGATACTTTATTATCCCTTATAACTATAATCTGTATGTAAATTCTATTGATTTACTTTATTTATACACTTACTGGAGATGTATATTCAAAAAGACAACCCTTTTAACTTTTGTCATCAGTTGAATATCTTCGATCCTTTTTTCCCTTTCTACTTGTCACTTTCTATGAAATTACTATAAACATTATAAAAGATCTCTATAGGTTCGGTGTTATGATTTCGTTCACCTTCTAAAAGTAAAGTCAGTCTTTAACTTCGTTAATCAGTTTCACACTTTAGGTATTAGTAAACAACCCGACGAAAATTTTCACAAATAGTAGTGTAAATCATTTAAAGTCATAGTATTAACTGGTAGAAGAAGAGAGTGTGTACCGTCCTTCTTCGTGTGTACGAGGAATAACAACGGTGATCTTCTGTGTGCGTGACTTGGGGTCCTCGTTTTAAATTGAAATTACGTATGTATCCTTTTAGTGAAATGAGTATTGATACGTGTTCATATTAATGACTTGTTGCTACTTTACCGTACGTTAATTCACCTTATGGGTCCCTAGTCGGTCCCATATCAATGTCTTGTCTCCTCTGGTTTCCTTATCGACAAGCCCCCTATCGTTTTAGTACGTACTTGTCACAAGGGAAAGGGAGGGGACGACTGAAGAGTCTCCTCCGACCCTCACATTGGATTACCTAAATCAACTTCTTGATGACAGGAGGGTTTGTTGGGAAACAGAAGAGGAAGACCAATGTAGGTCTAAGAGAGATCATCATCTACAAATTCCTATTCTTTGTTTGTTTGTTTTTTTAGTTTCATTATTTTGATATCCGACCTAAACAATGTTGAGAACTTTCAACATAGAACCAGTAGTGGCATTTTTCTCTATTCCAGATCTCAGTGGTTCTGGAATCTTTAACTGTGTTACTGTAATACACACTAAGCTAATCTATCGACACGAACATTCCTACTACTAGTATACAGGGTCAAAAGGGTTCTGTCAGAGTAAAACACGGATAACGGAGTCGTCTTAACAATTGTCATAGGTGAAAGTAGAGGCTTCCACATGGATGAATCCACTAGTTAATCTGTCAGTGGGATAGTTATTCCTATCATATTTATATCGTATAACCCTTTTATACGATAAACTCATTTGGTAACATAAGTTCCCTTATTTTAACTTAAGATCAATTACTTAGACGCAAAAGAAAGACGTGACGAATCAACGTTTATATTTATTGTGTTCCTCTCTATAACCTCATTTGTAAACTATGGTGGAAAATATTTAACTTATTTTAAGGTGAAAATGTAACCATGTCATTGTTTCAAAATAGGTCGTCAAACTTTCTACTCACGGTAAAAAGTTTCAGAATGAGTTCTAAAATTGAACATAGTTTAGTTAACCCTAGTAACACGTTAAGTCAAGGTAGTAATATGACTAGAAGTATATGTAACTGAATAGATAGAGAGACTTCAGTTTCTTTCAGAGTTCATACGATTATATACTGTTTCTTCCATATACCGGAAGAATAGGGGCACTATAAACCATATCGTACTGGATGAGAATAAGTGAGGTTTTGTGGACTTACCCGAATGACGTTAAGTACCCGTAAAATTAGTTTATTGGTACCTTCTTCTTTTGTAATATCGGGTGGTGTGGTATACTAAAAAAAAAAAAACATATCTGATATGAACTAAAGACAGAGTTGTATGTAAAAGTTTGAAAATTAAAGACATCACTGTAAAAACACTTCTATAATACAATAAGTGTGTTCTAAAGGGAACTCTCGACTCCGGTATAACCATATTAAGAGTCCTATTTTATCTTCCCTTCGTGGTAAACTTGTTTTTAATGACTCATTTGAAAGTCTAGATAGGTAAGAAACAGAACCTTTGGTAGTGTCGAGAAGAGATTGGTTTTTTAACTAGTCCTCTAAGTTCGAACTCTAAACTTCAAACAATATTTTTGAATATTAATTTCTCCTATAGTCTTTACGAAAGATGGATATCGAATTCTTTACGATTAACTCAGGATATGTCGTCAGTACGTAATCCTCTACTTAAGTTGTACCTCTGGATTCTCCTTTTATTTTTGCACTAAATAAATTCATTATATCATAATTTTAAACAAATAAAGTGGACTCTTTAGTTACCTAACCTACATTTACCTTTCTCACTCGATTCAAAGACGACTTTTATTTGGTTCTTGTCTCATTCTGTTTGTTTTTTACATCGATTCTTGAGGGTGGTATCCCTCATTGTAAATAAAGATCTATTTATGCGGTACGAGATACCTAAACTGAGGTTTTGGATAAATACATCTACCTTTTTCTCTTGGTTGGTTTACAGGGGGAAGTGGTGAAGTTCCTCATTGACGACCCTTCTCCGTTAATGTCAGTTTAACGAATGTGGAATTTGGGGTCCACGAGATCTGCCTACCTGTTGGGGATGTCACACTCAGACATCAACACTTTGAGTCCCCTCACCTGATCCGTTACGGAACTGTCTACACAAAACACTTTTTCTTTCGTCTGTCTGGAAGTTTCACTCTTCTGATTTCCGGACACCGTCACCCACCCTCGGGATAAAGTTGTTGTCTTCATGTAAATTTTTGTTTTTTATTTGTTGTTGTTTACGTAAACAGTTCCATTTTATTTTTATGTTTCTCCTTTTCTACATCCTTTCCTTATTTGATTTTCCTACTCAATAACATACATGTCCAAAGGGTCGACCTGACTGGTAATGTATAAGTCTTTCACAAAAAACTCTTTGACATTACGTGTTCCGAGATACTCCTTGGTTTCTACTTAGTCCGTGTATTTCTGGAACGGGAGTGCTCACCCGAAACTTCTCCTTTTCCTGTCGATCGGATATTTATCTGTTGTACCCTTTTATTGAATGATTTTTAACAGAAGGTCGTTTATACGTCACAAACTCGTGATACCGTAGTGTGAACGACTCAAACCTATGTACCAAGATGGTGATTCGTCAATATACTGGTACCCGTCCTTAAATTTTGATATTTTTAGTACTCAGACCAGAAGTGTACTTTTCCCATCCCCAATTTAATCTATCACGTATATTTCATAGATCACGAAACGAATCGTACTTGTACGTTTATCTTCATCAACATAATAAACACAAGATTCCCTTCAAACGATAGGGGAGTCCTCACAACTAAAATAATAACAAAACTTTCTACTTCGATTATTATGGTTGTATAGAATGTCCTAGGGTCACAACCTCTCCTTTTTGTCAAAGGGGAGACGGGAAGATCCAAAAACCGACTCTGGAGGGACACTATTTCGTGTCGAACTGTCCTCTTTTTGTTTGTCTTCAAATTATTGTCCATATGAAGGATATATGTAAGTTCTGTGGTTCCTTTTGAGTGACCATTGAGGGGGTTTACCAAGTCCAATAGTCGAATTTATGGTAGAGGTCGATTTCTGTTTTCTTCTATAACTCCCGACCCCCTCGGTGAATACTTTTCAATCGACATCTTCGTGTCAATTGGTCTCATTCCAGCCATACGTCTATCTGTAGGGCCGGAAGAGGTACTTATTCTCAAAGATCTCTTACCTAGTAGGAGAAGAAGGACCATGTCTCTCCCTCTGTTGGAATGCTTACTTCTAAAAGGAAATTTTATAGAGAATGTTTTCCCATTGAAGGTGAGTCAAGAGTCGAAAAGGACACAGACGTCAAAGAACTTTTATTGGTTGAGTCGTATTAGAAATACGGTTTTTCGTATAAAACCCTGTAAGACGAGGGAAAGTGTTCCTTCCATTATTCACTGTATAATGGTTATTAATAGTACAAAACGTGTAAACTCAACGGAATAGCTATGCCTTTTTGTATACGTGCAATCTACTTAAGAAAACCACTATCTTCAAAGGGTCATAATCAAAGATAACCTAAATCCAAAAAGAGGTGGTTCTACTTGGGGTAGAACCTAAAAATATTATCCCAAACGAACAGACGTTCCAAAGATACGTTTAGAGATCATTCTTTTAGGGTTTGGTCGGTACTCGACCACATGGAACGGGAAATTAACTAAAGGCCTATCTCTCGTGACGGGTCCCTCAGTACCTTGTGTGTGAGGACATCTCAGTAAGAGGAAATAGATCTAATGGGAACTACACAATAGTCCTTTGGGACGTCACGAGAGAGAGAAGTCCCCTAGTAAAAAAGGAAACCCACCTCTACGGTCCCAAAATGTCTATTGTGTCAACCCCCAAAAGTACCAGTATGGAGAATATTAGTGTTTGACTCTTCGTTTTGGACAGAACGTCGATTATATTCAGTCGGAGAATTTAAGATCGTTATCGGATAAGTTGTGTTATATACGAAAATTTATTTCGTGAAAAAAAAAAAAAAGGTAAAACAAACAGTTGTGTGACAAACTACGAGTCCTACTAAATGAGTTCTCGTTTGTGATAGTCTATGGACGCCAAAGAGACATGATGGAGTCCCCCCGAAGTTTTGGACGGTGGAGTCTAGAGTCGTGAAGTTTCTCAAAGGGGACTTCGACACAAATGTCGGATTCAATTGTTTGTTCCAGGACGAACGGAAGTGTGTGGAAAAGTGGTGAAATTTTAGGATCGACGTGGTTTTATTGTTGAGAGAGACGTAGTCAACCACCACCTAAACCCCCACGGACGGTACGTAAAATTGAAAAATTTTGGTGTTTGGTGTTCGGTTCACTTTTTAGTAGATTCACCTGAAGACGGTCTAGAAGATCGGTTATGAAAAGAGAGACATCCTATATCGAGGTGGAATACCATCCTTTAATAAATTTCATCTCTATCCTAAACCTTCCGTTCTTTCACCGTACGTAAGAAAAAAAAAAAAGAGATCTTCGTGTTAAAAGGAAAGTAAAGTTTACGTCAGGATGTACGTCTTCTCTGTCCTTCCGTCGGGAAGTTACGCAGTAGGAACCCTCGGACATTTGTCGACCGCGACACACACACACACAAACAACGAGTCAACACAAACTGAGAAACGTTGAAGTCTCTGACATCGGGTGGTCCGAAGAGACAGGTACCCTAAGAGGTCCGTTCTTATGACCTTACCTAACGGTAAGGGAAGAGGTCTCCTAGAAGAGCTGGGTCCCTAACTTGGGATCAGAGGGCGTAACGTCTGTCCAAGAAGTGGTTTACTGACGAAACTTGTGTTCTCATCGATTTCTCTGCTTCCTTTCTACCCAAATATTTGAACGTTTTCCTTTTTTTTTGTCAGTACATGACAATGTAAGACCAATCACCGTTTCTCAGTCCGTGTTGACTTCGTCGAATCGTACGGACGTCGTGACACAGTTCAAAGAGACAGTGGAATAACGGAGTAGGAGGGTAAGTAGACAAAACATATACATACAGAAAAGGTAAAAAGTTCAAACGAACCATGTCACAGACGTACGATCGAGGACCTTTGGTTCTTGGTGGATGACGATCGATCCTTTCAGTCATTTCAAAAGAAAATCTGAAAAAATTTGAAATGGTATATACACACGATAAGGATCTGGGTAAGTAAATGTCATTCCACTGTCGACCAATTATGATGAAAAAAAGTTTGAAACAGTAACTCATATGAGCCATATAAAATCTTTGTACAATTTTTAGAGTATCTTTTAAAGACTTTAAATAAGTGTAAATAAGTTTTTCGAGATATAAAATTTAAAACCTTTTTCCCTAAGTGAGAACAACGGAAGGATAGACACAGGGACATACAAACAATCCATTGACTTACATAAAATTGATTTAGGTGTCGATAGAAGGTTTTATAAGTGTAAGGGTTACATGGATATTGTAGTTCACCAAAAGGGTTCCGTCCGTCGATTATTTAGAATGATAGTGTGATGTCATGTAAAAAGATGGTGTGGTTAACCGACTCAAAACTCTTCTCAAAATACCGTCGACTTGTAAATCGTAGAAAGTTTAGGGTGACTTTTCTATTGATGAAACATTCAAAAAGGGTTTGTCATTTCAATCTTCCTTAGAATTTGTCTTGGAGTATATAGAATGAGATAGGGTCATCATTCGTAAATAACTTATGGACGATGTTCATTCTTTGAGATGATCCGAGACGACGATTCAGTGAAGTCAACACAAACTGAGCCGCTGCGATACCTGATATCGTGTGGTCCAAGGAGACAGGTACCCTAAGAGATTCGTTCTTATGACCTCGACCAACGGTACGGGAGGGGGTCCTCTACAAGGGTTGGATCCCTACTTTGAGAGTAGAGGATTTATAAGATATAAGATAAGAATATGATCCGCGATATACTTACATTTGTCTTTTTTCTATATCAAGGAGAGGAGTGACCATGAATACTTCATTGAGTACATTGTTCGTAACTTATTGTTGTTGTCCACAAGGATCGTTTCCCTTTCTTCGACTTCGATGGGGATATCCTCTTCTATGTACACATTTGTTGAGGATAATTTGAGTTATGGTTGATAGTGTGAGTGTCCTCTTTCCTAGGTTATGAAAGATCCACTCCCTTCCCTTTACCCTCAAAACTCTTACGAAAGAAACCCCTTCAAAGTGACCTCTACCTAGAAATCCCACTTAGGGAGTCTACAAAACAAAGTGTGGTGAAGGACAGTTTACTTTGTACGAAGTAAAGTTGTACCATAATTTACTCTAATATATAAATTTCATCTTTATTATATGTATACACACTAGAACAAAGAAGACACTAGTGACGGAGTTTTATAGGTTTGTATATAATCATATCGTGTTCATAAAGTATTCAAACCTCTTCCAAGTTATCGACGAGATACTAAAGACTTTTAAGACTCACGAGTCATAGTAGAGGACCAGTCGACACTTAGATTCGAGGACAGAGGTGAATTTAATCAAGTAAAACCCCTGACAGAGTGATACAACACAAAAGACGAGGATTGTCTTAGGTCAAAACAGGGAGTAAAGATAACATACAGTGAAGGTGTTCCTTAAACTCTCATATGTTACGTGAAACTCCTTGCCTTCTATCCAAACCTCTTTAATCTATCTACTACTACTACCACTATGTAACTACTATCTACTATATCTGTCCAGTAGAGTGTTTTTACGTTTTTGACACATTTAACTTATGATCTAGACAACATTAATTTTTAAAAGACCCGGTAATGGTTTTATAGAAGATTGAAAGACGGTTGGATGAGTCTGGGATAAAAAGAAGGATGTTGAAGGGTGTAGTGGATGGTCTTATAGTTTAAAAAGAAACGGAAAAACGTCCTTTTACATCGTTAATGAGGTCTGGACGTGTCAGGTAGAAATCATTAAGTAGTATCGTTTATAAGAGTCCTCTCGTTTTCTCGTAAATAAAATGTGTTCGGTAGTTGAAATATTCTACCTGCACCAAAATTTATTATTACAAATAAAAGAAGTTGATGTGAATTTCTCCAAACAATTCTGTTGTCCGGGTTCTACCATAACGAATATGATTCGACGTGTAGTGGTCTGACTCTGAATTCAATATCAAAGCCGAGTGGGACTGTACTTTAGAATTTAGTCGGTTACTCCTTAACGGACTAATTGCACACAATCCGTTAGACGGAGTATTTGGAGACAGTACGGGATGTTCCTTTTATTGGAATGTTATTGGTCAGACGAAAAAACGGATCTGTCGAAGAACAGGGACGAGGGAAGACGGGTATTCAGAAAGTAAATCATGTCGAGGTACCTACGTGTTGTCACGTATTGTATCGTTGGGGAAACATTCACTATCTATAATTATGGAACCATTATATTGTGTCAATACATTCTTAATGGTACTATCTCAATTCTGTATATATTAGTTTACCTGTACTTCTTTAAATACATTACGTATACAGTATCTATCCGGATGTTAAAATTAAAATAAGTGGTCTTCTTGATTAAACAGACCGAATTTAACAAGAAAATTATGAATTGTACTATAACTTTTATCGTGAAACTTAATACGTCGACTTATAGAACCGAGGTTCTTACTGTGTACTTGACTCTTACTAATGAACGACCTGTGTAATACTATCATCGGGAAGTTTTAACAGTCGTCCAATTCATAAAAGTAGATCTGTTTGACTACGTTAATGGTCTTATTAATAGACGGATAGGTAATTGATAGGTATCTATGATTTTCACGATTCAACAAAGTCAGAACAGGTTGAGAAAAACTGCGGAGCCCGACGTCGGGCGGTCCGAGGAGACAGGTACCCTAAGAGGTCCGTTCTTATGACTTCGCCTAACAGTACTGAAGGAGGTCTCCTAGAAGGGTTAGGTCCCTATCTTGGGTCTAGAGAAAACAGAGGACGCACCCGTCCACCCAAGAAATGGTGATCGCGGTGGACCCTTCGGGTATATCTATGATACTACGACGACGATGATTCAGCGAAGTCAGTACAGGCTGAGACACACTGGGGTACCTGCCGTCGGGTGGTCCGAGGGGACAGGGACCCTAAGAGGTCCGTTCTTGTGACCTCACCCAACGGTAAAGGAAGAGGTTACGTACTTTCACTTTTCACTTTCACTTCGGAGAGTCAGTACAGGCTGAGAAGTGCTGGTGTACCTGACGTCGGGTGGTCCGAGGAGGTAGGTACCCTAAAAGGTCCGTTCTCATGACCTCACCCAAGGGTAACGAAAGAGGTTATATCTATGATACCTCCTCCTGATTTTTGTTATATCTGAAATAGAAGAAATTTTTTTGTTTCATTTGTAATCTTCCTGTGTCAAGGAGGAGAGAAGATAGAAAATGAAATTCGGAAACAACTTAGAAAGGGGAACGAATTGAGTGTAAAATGTAGAATGTGTTGAACGCAGAATGTGTTTAGAGTAAGTACAAAATCGTGAGTTCAAGTTCCAGTTGAGATCAACACTTCAGAAGAAATAATGAGGTATTATGTAGTATAGAAGACTTGTTGATATCCGGACCAAATATTACTTTAAACCATGACTTCGTTTACAATAGGACATAGTGAATTTTTTAACGGGGTATATAAATTTAAAAAACCAACAATGGTCACACATTCGAGGTTCTCTTATAAAATGAAGAAAATATACATGGAGATATTATGATAACCCGACGTGGGGTGTCCGGATATTCCGGATGTGACCGGGTCGAAATTCTGACTTCTTTGTCGGGTCTCAGTCGTTATCTGTGTAGTCACCAAATCTCCTGTTCGCTCGAATGTACAGTCTTCATTCCAGAACTTTTCTGTGGGGTGGTACACGTCAGTTACTACCCGTCCTGTACCGTCGTCAGAAGTGAGGACTCCCCTCCCTTCTAACGGTCAATATTCCCCTTAATTACAGTCCACCCGAGTAATGAATGGTTCCTTTGGTCGTTTCTCCGTACGGGGGGTGACGGGGAAACTATTCTTGTTAGTGATCGGATCGGACACCCCGTTTACACGTCCTTCCAGTCAGTACACGTATTCCTTACTCACTTCGTTTGTCACCAACCCGTCCCCCTACTTGTCTCTCGGTCTCTTGTCGGTAGAACTCACCGGACTGGTATGTCAGATGGGGATGTATGGAGCGTGATGAGAATGTCAGAACCAGCCGGGAAGAAGACCCTATAGGGACCCCAGTCCATACACCGGTGGGGACCAAAAGTGTTCGGGTCCCGGGGAGGTACCCCTCCCCTTCCCAGACCGACATTTTCTTTGTAAGACCACCGGATCGGTCTTCAGTCGGTAGTGCCATGTCCAGACGGTGAGGTACAATACAACCCATAGTTGTCCCCACTTGGGTAAATGCAAAGGTTTGTTTTGATCAGGGTGATCAACCCGAGAATACAGGTCTTCGGTCGGATTAGGTAAGATGGGTCGTCTAGGGTCCTCACGAGTACCCATCAGTCAATATGTCATTACGAATGAAGACTTCCCCCGGGAAGACTACATGACGGAATATCCTAGTCTTCTACCATTCAGAAAGGGTGGTAACAGTCTTCAGGGATGTATCAGTATAATCGGTCGAGATAAAAAGTACCTTCAGGTCTCCTCCAGCTGTTACCGTAGAGTGGTAGCTGGATCGATAGTCTGGTAAAGAGTCACTCCGGTCACGAAGACGAGACAGGATCTTGTCTAGAGGAAAGTGAACCCGATCCCTACTTTGCCTTCTGTAGATTGTGTGTACTGTACCCCACGATACACACGATGCTGTGAAGTCAGCTCAGGCTACGAAACGTTGGGATACCCGACATCGGGTGGTCCGAGGACACAGGTACCCTAAAAGATCCGTTCTTATGACCTCACCCAACGGTACGGGAGGAGGTTCCCTAGAAGGACTGGGTCTCTACCTTGGACACAGAGAAGACAGAGGACGTAACCGTCCACCCAAGAAATGGTGATCACGGTGGACCCTTCTGGGTGTTGTTCCCCTCTATCCCTTTTAATTCGTTTTACGTTCTTAATTGGTGTCGACTCTATTATTGTGTGGGTGGAAGTCTAATATCTAGTAAGTAATCTGTAGTGACTACTAGTTTCATAGACAGGGAGTTACGATGTCACGACCGAGGATGAGGTCCAAGTCTAGTACGGGGAACCGTGATCCGGAGGAAATATAAGTAGATCTGTAAGTGTGATCCCCTTTTGATTGGTCTAGAGTACTCAGGGAGTACGGGTTGACAGTGTGTCGTGACATGTACACGAAAATCTTTCTCTGAATTACTTCCGGTACAGTGCCAAACACTCAACAATATAAGACACCACTGAAGCAATATCTTAAAAGAAAGGAAGGACTTGTAGTCAATACCGATTGTGTCGTTGACAGTATTTAAGTCTGGAATTCATTCTCATGAATTGTAGGTGACTTTGTATTATGACTAGAGAGATTTTAATAGGAATAGAGGTGGTTTGTGTTCGTTTATCTTCTGATTAGACAAACGTTTTGTTCAGACCAGTTAACTGGTCTATCCGAGAGGTTTGACCGTCACCACCTTGAGGACTCCTCCTCACAGTCTGATTTAAGGGTTATCTATAGAGTTCCAGTCCTTTTGGTACGGTTGTCGGACAGCAGTCCAAGACGTGACCACTTAAATAGAGAAGAAAGGTGCCCTAAAGGGTTCGTTCTTGTGACCTCACTTAACGTAAAGGAAAACGTGCCCGATAGGGGTAACGTCCCTAGTTGGACGTAAAGGACGTAACCGTCCATCTAAGAAATGTTGACTCGGTGGACCCTTCGGGAGAGTCAAGATCTTCAGGTTTTGTAGTTCTAAAGACATGTGAGATCCTGTCAGAAAGGGTAAGTAGACTATTCTGACGAGATTTGGTCTTAGAGCGTAAAGACCTTCCTTTACCGTCTCATTTTTTTTTTTTTCAGTGTCCCCACATTAAATGGTTTAACGACATTCAGAATTCATTGAACTCCCCTTTCCGAAGGGATATAAACCTTTTGTCCAATTTTGGTCATTATAAGGTCTGTTTTTTTTGTATTTGCGATATTGGTATAAGTGCTCAAGTGAGTCATTCGTTAGGAGAACAATTGTAAAATACTTCAGTAGTCTAAAAGGGAAATCACAAGAAATTAAAGAATCGGTCAAGAGGTCATATTAGACTCTAAATAGTCCCATGTTGTCTCATGTTGACAGATATTTACTGTCCTTCTGAATTTTTCAGTGACAATTGGTAAACTAGTGTTACGTTAAAGTTTTCCTTGAATTAAAGACGATACTGTACGTTGTAAAATTCTATTGATCTTAATACTGAATAGGGACCACCGAGTCTACCATTTCTTAGACGGACGTTACGTCCTCTGTCCCGAAACTAGGGACCCAATCCTTCTAGGGAACCTCTTCCCTTCCCGATGGGTGAGGTCATAAGAACGGACCTCTTAGGGGTGGACGTCTTCTTACACCGTCCGATGTCAGGTACCCCAACGTTTCTCATCCTGTACTTACTCATTGACACGTGTTTTAGAATTGGGAACTTTTGGAATTACAAACCGTTTTTGGTTCTTCGTTCATTAACACGTAAAGGACTAACCTTTGAATACGGAATCAGAAGAAGATTCTTCTGTTCTCATCCATTTTAGCTGGATGGGTCGTTCATTGCAAGGTTGCCACCACCATACCAAATCATCGATTCAACACAGGTTGAAAAACGTTGGGGGTACCTGACATTGGGCGGTACGAGGAGACAGGTACCTAAGAGGTCCGTTCTTGTGACCTCACCCATCGGTAAGGGAAGAGGTCCCCTAAAAGGGTTGGGTCCCTAGTTTCGGGACAGAGGACGTAACGTCCATCTAAGAAATGGTTGACTCGGTAGTCCCTTCGGGTTATAAAAGGAGATAAACTTTACTGGGTCTATTAGTTACTTAAGAGAGGTAAATTGAATCATTCTTAGACACCCGTTATGTCCTCTGCGACTATAGAACACCGGAGCCGGACGTTACCGAACTTTACCCCGAGCCCAAGGGTCGGTCTCTAACCTGACCCAGGACCGTCACCTTCCTGGTCTAGGATCGGTAATCTGGTCACCATTCCCTGTTCCCGAGACTGGGAAGTCGTAACCTCTTTTCTTAAAGGTGTTTCTACCCTTCATCACTTCGTTCACTTCTTAAAAAATCCTTCTTTTTCTCATGGGAAGTACACCTATGTGTATGTCCGTCTAAGTCTCCCTCTCAGGGACTCAACGACTCAGTACAGGAAAACTGTCAAACTTAATAAAAATACCCCGTAAAAAAGACGAAAAGGAAACCAATTAGTAAAACGAAACGGTATAAACCGTATAGAGTCTTAGGAGGGTACATACGTGTGTAGAGAATCTGTTCTACCTAAAAGGGTTTTCATACAGACATATTTTGTAGGGAACTATATTGAGAGAAAACCGGATGTTCTTCACAAAAACCGTCTACACACCAGTCCCTTCAGAGGACTGAACCAACAACAGTAAGTCACCGAGTCAGTACAGGTTGAGAAACTTGGGGTACCTGACATCGTACGGTTCAAAGGTACAGGAAGTGGTAGTGGGTCTCAAATTAGTTTGAGTACAGGTAAGTCAGTCACTACGGTAGGTTGGTAGAGTAGGAAACGACAAGGGGAGAGGAGGGAAGTTAGAAAGAGTTGTAGTCCCAGAAAAGAGTACTCAACCAAGAAGCGTAGTCCACCGGTTCCAAACCTCGAAGTGGTAGTCAAGAAGGTTACTTATAAGTCCTGACTAAAGGAAATGTTACCTGACCAACCTAGAGGATCGACAGGTTCCCTGAGAGTTCTCAGAAGAGGTTGTGGTGTCAAGTTTTCGTAGTCAAGAAACCACGAACCGAAAGAAATAACAGGTTGAGAGTGTAGGCATGTACTGAGGACCTTTTTGGTATCGGAACTGATCTACCTGGAAACAACCGTTTCATTACAGAGACGAAAAGTTATACGATAGATCCAACCAGTATTGAAAGAAAGGTTCCTCATTCATAGGAAAAATAAAGTACCGACGTTAGTGGTAGACGTCACTAAAACCTCGGGGGGGTTTTTTCAGACGGTGACAAAGGTGACAAAGGGGTAGATAAACGGTACTCCACTACCCTGGCCTACACTAGAAGTCAAGTCAAGTCAGAGAGTCGACACAGGCTGAGAAACGCTGGGGTACTTAGCGTCTTACGGTCCGGAGAGACAAGTAGTGGTAGAGGACCTCAAGTGAGTCTGAGTGCAGGTATGTCGGTAGAGTAGGAGACAGTAGGGGAAGAGGAGGACGGGGGTCATGGAGGGTCGTAGTCTCAGAAAAGGTCAGTCAGTTTAGAAGTGTACTCCACCGGTTTCATGACCTCAAAGTCGAAATCGTAGTAAGGAAGGTTTCTTTAGGTTCCCAACTAGAGGAAGTCTTACTTGACCAACCTAGAGGAACGTCAGGTTCCCTGAGAGTTCTCAGAAGAGGTTGTGGTGTCAAGTTTTCGTAGTTAAGAAACCACGAGTCGGAAGAAGTGTCAGGTTGAGAGTGTAGATATGTACTGCTGTTCTTTTTGGTATCGGAACTGAATCTACCTGGAATCAGCCGTTTCATTACAGAGACGAAAACTTATACGATAGATCCAACCAGTATTGAAAGGAAGGTTCCTCATTCGCAGAAAATTAAAGTACCGACGTCAGTGGTTGACGTCACTAAAACCTCGGGGGGTTTTATTTCAGACTGTGACAAAGGTGACAAAGGGGTAGATAAAAAGTACTTCACTACCCTGGTCTACGGTACTAGAAGTAAAAGACTTACAACTCGAAATTCGGTGGAAAAAGCGAGAGGAGAAAGTGAAAGTAGTTCTCCGAAAAATCGAGGAGAAGTGAAAGACGGTATTCCCACCACAGTTGACGTATAGACTCCACTAACTATAAAGAGGGCCGTTAGAACTAAGGTCGAACACGAAGAAGGTCGGGCGCAAAGAGTACTACATGAGACGTATATTCAATTTATTCGTCCCACTGTTATATGTCGGAACTGCGTGAGGAAAAGACTAAACCTNAGTAAAAGACTTACAACTCGAAATTCGGTGGAAAAAGCGAGAGGAGAAAGTGAAAGTAGTTCTCCGAAAAATCGAGGAGAAGTGAAAGACGGTATTCCCACCACAGTTGACGTATAGACTCCACTAACTATAAAGAGGGCCGTTAGAACTAAGGTCGAACACGAAGAAGGTCGGGCGCAAAGAGTACTACATGAGACGTATATTCAATTTATTCGTCCCACTGTTATATGTCGGAACTGCGTGAGGAAAAGACTAAACCTTCGTCAGACAACAAGGTACACGTCAAGATTGACAACGAAGGACTGGACGTATGTCTAAAGAGTTCTCCGTCCAGTCCACCGGACCATAAGGGTAGAGAAATTCTTAAAAGGTGTCAAAGAACACTAGGTGTGTCAGTTTCCGAAACCGTATCAGTTATCCCCGCCGGTCTTCTTCGGTGGAGGGTGGGCTCCGGTTCCTGCCTCTGGGACTCCTTGGTGGGTCTCGGGCTCCGGTTCCCGCCGTCGACCCTCCTCGGTGGGTGCGGGCTCCGGTCCCGACCACCGACCCACCTCGTAAGGCTCTTCGCCACCGACGTGTCCGTGTCCTCCCGGATCTCCTCGATAGGATATAACTTCCAGTCCTTGTCCCCGTCATCCCTCTATGGGGAGCAGGTTCCGTTCCTCGTCGCCGACACGAAACGACCTTGACGGCACTTCTCTATGGGGTGCGGGTTCCATTCTCTTTGGGTTCATTCTACCATCCACAACGTTCTCCCGTAGTCTTCCGTCTGTGTGACTTTGGTATGAGTGTCTTTTGATCAGTTAGATTAGTGTGATCCCGGTGTCGGAACAGATTGAGTTACTTTGGTTCGGTACGGACGCCCCGTTGGGTTCTGCCCGCCCAGTACCACCTCTCCAGACTGTCTCTTACCAGGTGACCTCTTCCCTTACCTTTCGGTGAAGTCAAAAGAACGGAACTCTTGGGGTACTTGTCATACTTTTCCGTTTTACTATCCTATAGTTTTCTCCTTGAGGGGTCCAGCCATCCAAGGGTTATACGATGCCCTCTAGTCACCTCTTTATTGAGGTCTTCTTACTTCCCTACCTCGGTTTCGTTTTTGTTATGGGTCAACACCTACACTGACCACTATCTTTGTTCTATACAACGACATTTCTCGTTATAACGTATCCTTGGACCTTACAGTCCAGGTACTTAGTTCCGTTTAGCCTTCACCAGTTTGTTCTCTGCCGTTCCCACTTACAACTGTAAGATCCTTAGTCCTTTGATTTTACCTGACCTTATCTACTTAAATTGAGTCTACTGGTAATGTAGATGATGACACCCGTCCTTAGGGAGTCTTCTTTACCTCATCGGTAGAACCAGTTGTCTTCTCAGGTTTTACGTCATGAACCTACGTTAGAGTTTTTGTTGTCTTACTAGAGACAAGCAGAGGTTCCGTTTGGTAAGTTATAGTGTCAATAGGATCAGATACGGGGTTGGTCGTTGCAACTTCCTTGACTTCAACTTACCAAAATACTTCTGGATGTTCTGGAAAATCTTGATTGTGGGGTTTTTCTACAGGAAAAGTAATATCCCCTGACTTTACGTTTTCATCCTTCAGTTCTGTGGATCTCATTGTCCGTTTAAACCGGAACCTTACGTCTTACTTCGTCCCGTTTCTGATTATCTTAAAACGGTTCTTTTCGTGACCAGTATCGTTTGTGGGAGAAGGTTGTTGTGTTCTCTTCTGAGATGTGTACCTGTAGCGGTCTACCAGTTGTGGCTTTAGTCTAACTAATATAAGATACGTCGGTCTCTACCTCTTCGAGATATGTCGGTTGTTTTTGTTCTGGTCCTCGACTGACACCGAGTCTAGTTCTTGAGGAATAACGGTTTAAGTTTGCATTTAACTTCTTTCATCCCTTTTGACGATCTGGTAAGTCCATACTGGATTTAGTTTAGGGAATACTAATATGTCACCTTCACTCTTTATACAAATTCCCGGATCTAGACTATCTATCTCACGGACTACTTGATACCTTACTCCAAGTCTACACTAGAATCAAAAGACTTACAACTCGAAATTCTGTTGAAAAAGTGAGAGAAGAAAGTGAAAGTAGTTCTTCGAGAAATCAAGAAGGAGTGAAAGACGGTATTCCCACTACAGTAGCGTACAGACTCTACTAACTGGTTAGAACCAAGGTCGAACACGAAGGAGGTTGGGTCGTAAAGAGTACTACATGAGATGTATATTCAACTTATTCGTCCCATTGTTATATGTCGAAGCTATATGAGGAAAAGGATAAACCTTGGTCAGACAACAAGGTACAGGTTAAGATTGTCGACGAAGGACTGGACGTATGTCTAAAGAGTTCTCCGTCCAGTCCACCAATCATAAGAGTAGAGAAAGTCTTAAAAGATGTTTAATAACACTAGGTGTGTTTCCGAAACCGTATCAGTTATTTCGTCTTTATCTACAAAAAGACCTTGAGAGAACGAAAAAACTACTAGGTTTCGTGCAACCGTTAAACTAGAAACCAAGGAGACGGAAACGATTTTGGTCGAACTTGGAGACCTTCAAGTACCGAGTGTATAACAACCTCTTAAAACTCGTAATGAAATGATCGTACACTCTACTCTCGTTAACACGCCATCAAACTTGTAAGAAACCGTAACGGAAAGAAACCCTAACCTTACTTTTGACTGGAAAAGGTAAGGTACCGGTGACGACTCAAAAGGTTTAAACAACCGCATAATTCACGTCGTGAAAGTGTTGTAGTAGAAAATCCTTAACTTTATCGAGTTGACCTTAAGGTATTGGAGGTGATCGAAACAAGTAACACTACGAAGGATTACGGGTGAACTGAAGTGTAAGGTCTTACAGACCGAGATCCACTCACTAGTGTGGTAGTACTAATAGACCCAGTACTTCCAAAAAAAACATGTCAAGAAGACACATAAGAACGGTGGAGAAGAATTATAGAAGACGAAGACAAGTCAGATATGGTACAGACAGGAAATAAATCGGGTAGAAACGTACTTTACACGGGAACCATAGAGATCAAAAGAACTTCTCTAGAGATCACAAAGGGTAAGATAACAAAAGGAGATAAATAAACGTAACTAGTGACTCCTTCCGAAAGAATAGAGAGGAACAATAAGAAACCTTGAGACGTAAGTCTACGAATATAGAAAGGAAAAGAGGAAACGAAAAGTGCAGAGAAGAAAAGTGTCGATAAACATTCTGAAGGAGTCTGTCGGTAAAACGAAAAAACGTAAAGAAAAAGAACCCCTACCAAACTAGGGACAGAGGACATGTTACAGTCCTTGGACACAGGTATCAAGTAGTCTGTGAGACAGATAGTCTAGATCAGGGAATTTAGATTAAAAATGAAAGTAACGTATTACCATTCACTACACTAAATCCAGTATACACTTACCAGATCACCAAAAGGGATGAAAGAAGTTAAATTAAGACTTCAACCGTTATTCCTCGAGTACTAGACTCGGTGTCAGTCGAGGACCAGAACAAAAACGATTGACATATCTCCAAAAAGTAGAAACCGATGTTTCTTATATTAGTTAGACTAAAACCACAACTGGTAGACCACTACAGGTACACATCTCAGAAGAGAACACAATAACCTTCTCACACAAACGATACTGGTCACGTAAGAGAACCGTCTTGAGATAATCGGAAACGGGGCGAAGTAAGACGTGAGGTTCCGGTTTAAACGGACAATGAGGAGTACAAGTGAATTTCTAATCTCTTCTAATTTTAAAGTCTCTCGGGTCCATCTAGTAAATGTAGAGTTTCCGTGTTCTCTTCATGGTTAAGGAAGATCCTTCGACCAAATTAGTTAATGTTTTCCGAGTGGAAATTTTGGTAATCTTCGGTAAAAAGACGTCTAGAGAAACGTCTGGGTAAATAGTTCCTGTCGGTGGTGTTTGGGGTGTATGATCACCTACCGGTAAGATCCTAAAGGGGACGTTAAAAGACCTGATACTGACGTAGAGAACCCGAAGTGGACAATCACTTGCCAGTGGAACCTGATGTGGGAGTCGAAAGTCCGGAGTGTACGATCACCTATAGGGGATGTTATAAGATAAGTAGACTGGATATAAAGGACTGAAAAATCGAGAGTACCCTCAAAGGAGGTGGCGACCCCCGTGTCCAAGTGTCCAAGTTAGGGACAAACCCTTTGATTCTAGGGTGTACGGTCCACCATACCGGTTTTTTTGTTTTGTTTTGTCTCTCTCGTTTTTACTATTCCTTTTCAAGGATATTAACTTATTCAATCTGTTAAATAGAGGTATAATGTCATAAAAGAATTAAATCCCTTCGTAAATAAAACGTCACAAAAGTAGTTAAAACTCGAATTATCTCTGATTTTGTTTTAAACATTCGAAATCAAATATTAAATTTGGGTTCTTTTAGGAATCAATATTAGATAAATCCATTATCTGATTAGTTATTAGACAATCCATGACGTATGATATCCGTTACACCATTTATTAATACAATTATCATATCCTTCTTTTCAATACTGGTTGAATCTATCGTATAAGTTTTTGTCTCTGTAATGAATGACTGATTCCAGACAGATCAGTTCCGATACCAAAAAGGACACCAGTACATACCTACACTCTCAACCTGACACTTCTTCCGACTCTCGGCTTCTTAACTACCAAAACTTGACACCACAACCTCTTCTGAGAACTCTCAGGGAACCTGACGTTCCTCTAGGTTGGTTAGGTAAGACTTCCTCTAGTCGGGACCCTAAAGAAACCTTCCTTACTACGACTTCGACTTTGAGGTCATGAAACCGATGGAGTACGCTTCTCAACTGAGTAACCTTTTCTGAGACTACGACCCTCCGTAAACCCCGTCTTCCACTTCCCCTACTGTCTCCTACTCTACCGACCTACCGTAGTGCCTGAGTTACCTGCACTCAGACTGACTTGAGGCCCTTAACCACTACCTGTCCCTCCGAACCACACGACGCTAAGTACCCCAGTGTTTCTCAGGTTGTACTGACTCGCTGACTTGACTTGACTTATCATATCCCCTCGTTTACAGAGGGTTTTACAGAGAAACCGTACACCTAATGATCTTTTTTTTTTTTGTTTCAAGTTTTCTGAGTCCCTCTTTCCCCGGAGGGTCCACCGTGATCATCATTCATTGGGTAGACGGTTACGTTCCCCTGTGATCTTTGTACCCAAGGTGGGGACCCTTGTCCTCTAGGGGACCTCCTCCCGTACCGTTGGGTGAGGTCACAAGAACGTACCTCTTACGGTACCTGTCTCCTCGGACCACCCGATATCAGGTGTCCCCAGCGTCTCCAAAGTGGTCTCTATAGATGTTTCTTATATCCAATTTCAAGACCCCCTTTGAGATCCGTCCTGTATTTTTAGTCTCAGATGAAACACACGGGAACGGAGGTGGACAGGTCGTTTGTGAATGAATGGTCTGTAAATGAAGAGGTGGAGGTACACTTAAACGGAAGGAGAAGAAACTTCAGGGTTTGGTTGTAGGAGAAAACATCGACTTTTGCCATAAATTCCACTCTCGAAGTCGATAAAACCACCCAATGTGTCAAAAGAACCCAGAGAGAGTGTAAATGTATACAATAATTTGGAAACAAAATAAAAGAGGACAGTTAGACAGAAGATCGGTCGACCTTCTTAGATCTTCCCAACTCCTTTGAAAGAAGGAGGGGATGTTTCCTTTCTTTATTTCCTTCTGGAAATAAATTAGTCAAATGAAATCAAAAATTAGACAAAGTTAAGTACACTTTGACGTCTTTACGTAGAGTCCCCGAGGTTCCTCAAGGTCAAGAAATACTAAGTCGTGTCTCTCTTAAGTCACTCTCCGTTTATCGATTCACCACTATATAATCTTGTCCTACGAACACTTCGAATATTCACCCACCTGTTCTCCCACGGTGGGGTTCTTGCATCACCCGATGTCAAGATAGTAGTTTCCTATTCACCCCTTCACCCTCTTCTGGTGGAAGAAGGAACAAGAACTCATCTACAGTTCGAAGCTAGTAGTCAAGAAGGAGAGGTAGACCGTCCCCGTCAAGAGAAAAGGGATGTACCAGTTTAACCCTAACAGTTCCACGGTACCTTTACTCGTTTTTCCGTCATTGCATATGATTTTATACCATTCAGTAGAGTCCAAAGTCCTATTGTAGTGGAGAAGGAATGTCAAGAGTCACACGTGTCTTTTCGTACAGGATCCTTAGTAATGGAATGACTCGGGTCCCCTGTCCTACACCGAGAGGACGGTGGTAACAAAATAACAAACCCTCGTACAAAGTACGAAGACACCGTACCAAAACAATGACTCGTTCGTACGAACCAAATCACCAATTCGTTTGGACGAAAGAACGGATTAGAAATTGAATGTCCCCAAAGGTTATGAAAAAAGAAATGAACACTAGGGGATCACCCAAATTGACAAATTAGTGAATGAAACAGGGAAATGAGACAAGGATAGTGTACATACAGTCTAAAAGAGTTGGAGTCGTGATAACTAGAAAACCTTACTTTTTAAGAAACAATACCCCCCACAGAACATATAGTATACTTCAAATCGTCGTCGAGACTGGATATGGATGAACTACGTCATGTTTTGGGGTGTCAATAGATTTTTATACAGAGGTTTGAAACGACTTATAAGGAACCTTCCCACCCCTCGTTTAGTCGATACCAATTCTTGGTGACTATGTATATTTAAACAAAACAAAGTATTTATTTTCTAAGTGTAAAGTGAAATTTACTGTTTTAGTAAGATTTCTTGGCCGTTTTGAATTGACTGTAAGTATGGAATGGTTATATTGTTTATTTTGACCTGACGAAGATGTGGTCCGAAGTTACGACTCGACATCTATAATTATCTATTTATGTATGTATCTATCTAAAACAAAGGGTGTTTGGAACGTTACTTTTCATTTATAGACAACTTCAAACGAATTTCCTGTGACACGACGATACGACACGAGTCAACGAAGTCAGCACAGGCTGAGAAACGTTGGATACCTGACACCGAAGGGTCCGAGGAGACAGGTACCCTTAGAGGTCCGTTCTTATGACCTCACCCAACGACACGGGAGGAGGTCCCCTAGAAGGACTGGGTCCTTGACTTGGGTATAGAGGCCGCAGAGAACGTAACGCCCGTTCAAGAAATGGGTGACTCGGTGAACCCTTCGGGTATTTCCTGTGATGAAGTTCAAATGAACTTCTAAAAATGTTTGTTACCGTCCACCTTCTAAGGTTATAGACACTGAATCGTCTCAAGATAAATTATGAAATTTTTTTTATAAAAATGACCTTATATCAACTAAACGTTACAACAAAATCAAAGTCCTCATGTCTTTCATTTACATTATGCATACGTCTGTAGGTAAGAAAAATTCTAATAAAAGAGTATATCCGGTAACGTCTCATAACTCATCTCAAGGGACACGATATGTTATCCAAAAATAATAAATAAAATATTTGTCCTTGACTTGACTCACATACAATCTAAAAACTCCTTAGTACAATGAGAATAATGTATACCTTTGAATAAAAGAGGGTCTAAATTCCAGGATTCTGTATTACATTCTATGTCAAGATTGCACCAATGTCCAGGATTGATACGTCTCCTGATTTTACCAATCGGTTACGTTCGCGTTATTTGAATAAGTTTTCAACAAGAATTCTAGGACAAGACGGAGTTTAGTAAATGAAGGTATTCAAGTAGTTAATGTCGAGACAGACTTTCATAAGTTATACGTCAAAAGGTGTGCAATCTTCCCCATTGAATGGTGAGAACATTTTTTACTTCTCGATCAACAAGTAAATTATACGAAAGGTTGAAACTATAGAAAGACGAACTCGTTGACTTTCAAACCTAAGAGTAACATTAAGAAATACACTCCTCGTTCCTTTAAAATCTTAATTGAACTTTATAACTAATAATAACTTGAAAATTTTTAGAGTAACTCTACGACGATTTTTATCGTATTGAGGAGTCTGAAAACTAATAGAAATGTAGACGGAAACTCAGATACCCTATACAAAAAAATTCGAGACACTCAAATTCTATTCAGCGGTCAATAATTATACGAACGTTTTAGCTGTAGATACAATAGTGACGGTCTTAGTTCGTTCTGTCGTTAAATTTACATATTTTCTTTTTACTCAGAACCTGAAAGAAAAATGAAAGTTCGATCTATAAAATTATAAGAAACGTTTTTCTTAACCTAGAAACGGGTGAACGTTCTCACTTCTCCTTTTATTAATGGGAAGAAATATTATTCCAGTAATAAAATAATAGTCCTTAGTACTGTCTAGAATCTTCTTAATACTTGAACTATCAATAGATAGTTCTTCTCCTCTAATTGTAGTTAATACTACTGTTTTCATGAATAATAAACTCGTCCCGATTTGTTAAGAGGTTATAGATTCACCAATTATAATTAAAGTCCGTCGTCTCATGAAGCAAGACAAAAACGGTTATTATTAAACTTAAAACAGTTACTGTATTTATATAAGTTTTCCGGTGATAGAATTATTGATGTACTGGACACTCCTATAACATCTCCCGAAAATTAAAAAAATTAAATAAAAAAGAAAAGATAAAACATCTCCCAAAAAATCACTGACAAAACGTTTTAACTATAGTAAACGAGATCACGAAAAGTCACCTTCTTATTAGAAGGTACGTACGTGCGGGTCAGTACAAGTTGAGAAACTCTGGGGTACCTGACATCGGGTGGTCCGAGGAAACAGATACCTTAAAAGGTCCGTTCTTATGACCTTACCCAACGGTAAAGGTAGAAGTAACCTAGAAGGACTGGGTTCCTAGTTCGGACGTAGGGAACACAGAGTGCATGGTCGTCCGTCTATAAAGTGGCGACATGGTGGACCTTCGGTGGTCGTGTTAGAATGGCAAACAAATGAAACAAGGGGTTTCGTCATCAAAACGAGAAGAATTAGTCATATCTTATGATAGTTATAATCGTTATTACAATTATAAAGGGTTTGTTAATACACGGTCTGTAGAAAGTTACATAATAAATAAAAGTTCCACTAGATAACTCTATCTATAATTCTCTCTTTCTAATAATAGGAGTGTCTACTCCTTTAAATCTGTTGTCTCTCAAATTCAGTTAACGGGTTATAGTATATAGACCATTCGCCGTTTAAATGTTACGTTTGGTTCCAATCCCTTTTTCTCCTTATTCGTATTCACCATGGAGAGGTGAGAGAAGACGGATCAGATACGACATATAAACTCAGTTTAGTCTTGTGGTTTCCGGAGTAAAATCGTGATAATTAAAAAAATCCGTCTCTTACAAAGTTCTTGTGTTTTAACCTAAGTAGTATTAGGAACTAGTAGTACTTAAGATTAGCAATCAGATTCGTATCGAGTGAAAAACATCAATCGTACTAATAAAATTTGTAGGTTGTGGTTGGTGGGTACTCCTGGAACCATTTTTGGATGTATGTTTAAATTTTTATTTTTCATTTATCTTGACACTATTCTAGAATTCACAATAATTACCAAAGAGGGTGAGTAAATTTTTTATAAAAATCTAACCTATTTAACGAATCTCGTTTTACACGTAAAGATTAAGTATGCAAAAACTCGAACTATCCAAACCTTTATCCGAAACGAACGAACATGGGTATAAGGCGGTACAAGTTTAGAAACTCTGGGGCACCTGACATCGGACGTTCCGAGGGGACAGGTACCCTAAGACGTCTATTCTTATGACCTTACCTAACGGTAAAGGATGAGGTCCCCTAGAAGGACTGGGTCCCTAACTTTGAACGTAGAAAACAAAGAGTACGTGACCGTCCGCTTAAGGAATGGTGATGTGATAGACCCGTATATTCCCAATCAGACGTGGGAGTTCCGTGTCTTATAGATGTTTTGTTTTTCAAGAAGACACAAAAAGAGGGGTCATTTACGGTCGGGTCTGGTTTCTGTGCTAACTTGACTACAGAGAGTGTTGGCGAACGTACATACGTACGAGTCAACGAAGTCAGTATAGAGAAACACTGTGATACCTGACAGTGGGCGGGCTGGGGAGACAGGTACCCTAAGAAGTCCGTTCTTATGACTTCACCCAAGAGTACCAGAGGAAGTCTCCTAGAAGGGCTGGGTCCCTAAAATACAGAGAATACAGGAGACGTAACCGTTCGTCCAAGAAATGATGATCGCGGTTGACCCTTCGGGTAGCGTTGGTGAATCAAAACCAATATAGATTTCAAAATACTTCATGTATGAGACACGTAGATCAACGAAGAAGTCAGTGGAATTACGAAAATTATAAACGAGTATAACAAAACATATAGTTAACAGGGAAGGGAGTATAATGTCCCATTAGAGTAGTTAAGTCAACGAGTCAGCACAGGTTGAGAAACACTGGGGCACCTGACGTCTTGCGGTCCGAAGGGACAGGTAGTAGTTGAAGACCTCGAATGAGTTTGAGTATAAGTAACGCAGACACTACGGTAGGTTGGTACAGTAGGGGAAGAGGAGGGCGGAAGTTAGAAAGGGTCGTGTCCCAGAAAAGGTCACTAAACCAAGAAACGTAGTCCACCGGTTTCATGACCTCAAAGTCGAAATCGTAGTCAGGAAGGTTACTTGTGGGTCCTGACTAGAGGAAATCTTACCTGACCAACCTAGAGGAACGTCAGCTTCCCTGAGAGTTCTCAGAAGAGGTTGTGGTGTCAAGTTTTCGTAGTTAAGAAGCCGTGAGTCGAAAGAAATATCAGGTTGAAAGTGTAGGTATGTATTGAAGACCTTTTTGGTATCGAAACTGATCTACATGGAAACAACCATTTCATTACAGAGATGAAAAATTATACGACAGATCCAACCAGTCTTGAAAAGAAGGTTCCCGTTCACAGAAAATTAAAGTACCGACGTCAGTGGTAGACGTCACTAAAACCTCGGTTTTTTTATTTCAGAGTATCACAAAGGTAACAAAAGGGTAGACAAACGGTACTTCACTCCCTTGACCTATGGTACTAGAATCAAAAGACTTACAACTTAAAATTCGGTTGAAAAAATGAGAGGAGAGTGAAAGTAGTTCTCCGAGAAATCAATAAGTGAAAGACGGTATTCACACCACAGTAGACGTATAGACTCCAATAATTATAAAGATGGTCGTTAGAATATCTCATCAGATCAGAAGGTAATATACTTATGTGGTATAATCATACTTATACGTTGTAATATATAAGAGAATTTTTATCTGAAACTCAAAAAGAAAAATTGAAAATTGATAATAAATATTTCGTCTTTATTTATGAGAACAAATTCTAAAAACACCAGTTAAAAAAAAGAACTTATCCACGGATCTATACATTGACGATTGAGTATGTTATCTATTAAAAAATTTTTAAGTCATATTAACTGTGTATTGTAACATATCAAAATCCATAAGTCGTATTACTAAACTCATACATATAAACACTTTATTAATGGTATTATTCAATCAGTTGTAGGTAGTGGTGTGTATTGATGTTTTATAAAAAAGAACACTACTTTTTTTTAAAAAATTCCAAATGAGGGAATCGTCGAAAGTTTGTATCTTATTCATGACAATTGATATCAGTGGTACATTGATGTCTATGTCGATATCAGTGGTACATTGATGTATGTGGGGAGTCTGAGTAAATAGAATATTGACACTCAATAAAAAATAGTAGAAGTGGTTAAAACAGGTCGGGGGTCGGGGTTGAGTGATTACAATAGACATAGATACTCAATCAAAAACAAATACAGAATCGGAAATAAAAATTCTAAGGTGTACATTCACTTTGGTATTCTTAAGGGACCACCAGTTCGCCGACTCTGGGGTACGAAGGTCACGTCCCCCATGACCAAACAAGGGACCTCCGTCTTTCAAAGAGTACGGATCGACGTGTGGTGGTGAGGGGGTGGGGGGGGTTTTTTCATTCTGGTATGTCGTAAACGTCCTGAACAGAGAGAGACAGACTGTAAAGTAAATCATATTATGGGAGTTCCAGGTAGGTACAGCAAGGTTTACCATCGTGAATGTATAAAAAGACCGATTTATTATAAGGTAACATATCTAGTGCTGTAAAAGAAATAGGTAAGTAGACAGTTACCTGTTAGTCCAACAAAGAAATAGAATCAATGAATTTGTTTTATTTTATTTCATGACGTTACTCATACCCTCACGTTTAAATAAAAACTCTATTATTAAGACAAAGGAAACCTATTTATGGGTCTTCATCTTAACGACCTAGTATACCATTCAGACAAAAGTTAAAAAAATTTCCTTAGAGACATGATAAAAGGTAAGAGCGATTATCATGTGTTCCCAACGGAAAAGGGGTATAGGAACGGTTGTAAATCATAAAGAGGAGAAAAACTTTTATCACTAAGATGTCTATATTCCTCTATATCGTGACACCAAAACCGAACGTAAAGGGATTACTAATCACTACACACGAAAAAAGTACATGGCCAACCAGTAAACATACAGAAGAAACTCTTTTTATTGACAACACTAGGAGACGGGTAAAAATTAGTCTAAAAAGAAAAGATAACTCTATATACTCAAGAAGTGTAATTCAAAGGGTACGATTGGTGAAAATTAATATGTCAAGTCATCAGAATTGGCATAAGTATAACAACACTTTGTCTATAGGTCTTACAGAAGTAGAACTTTTCGACTTTGAGATATAGGAAATTAGTTATCGAAAGGAAAAGGGGAAGGGAGGTCGAAGGTCATTGGTGGTAAGATGAAAAAGAAAGACATTTGACTAATGAAATCTATGAAGAATACTAGTATGCCATAGACAGAAATTCGTTGACTAACTAAAATGAATCGTATTACAGGAGACCCAAGTAGGTACATCACTGTATACTATTCTAAGGAAGGGAATTTTCCCTTCGTCTCATTATAAGACAACGTACCTACATAATACAAAACAATTAGGTAAGTAGGTAGTTACCTATAACAATGATAGTGGAGAACCGGATAACACTTATCACGACGATTGTTCTAACCCATACACTTATAGGGAATTTCTAGGACTAAAGTCAAGAAAACCTATACGTGGGTCTTCACCTTAACGACCTAGTATACTGTAAATAAAAATTAAAAAAAGACCTTTAAAATCTGATAAAAGACATCACCAAATAGAGTAAAATGTTATGTTAGGGTGGTAGACACGTGTACAAGGTTAAATACGTGTAGGAGTCGTTGTGAACAGTAAAACCACACAAAAAAAAACACCTAAAACAAACAAAACATCATCATCAGTGGGCTACGACACTTTCACGACGTGAGTTATACGGTCGTTTAAACCTTTTGAGTCGTCACCGGTGTCCTGACCTTTTCCAGTCAAAAGTAAGGTTAAGGTTTCTTTCCGTTACGGTTTCTTACGAGTTTGATGGCGTTTAACGTGAGTAGAGTGTACGATCATTTCATTACGAGTTTTAAGAGGTTCGGTCCGAAGTCGTTATACACTTGGCACTTGAAGGACTACAAGTTCGACCAAAATCTTTTCCGTCTCCTTGGTCTCTAGTTTAACGGTTGTAGGTGACCTAGTAGCTTTTTCGTTCTCTCAAGGTCTTTTTGTAGATAAAGACGAAATAACTGATACGGTTTCGGAAACTGACACACCTAGTGTTCTTTGACACCTTTTAAGACTTTCTCTACCCTTATGGTCTGGTGGACTGGATGGAGAACTCTTTAGACATACGTCCAGTCCTTCGTCGTCGATCTTGACCCGTACCTTGTTGTCTGACCAAGGTTTATCCTTTTCCTCATGCAGTTCCGACATATAACAGTGGGACGAATAAATTGAATATACGTCTCATGTAGTACTCTTTACGACCTGACCTTCTTCGTGTTCGACCTTAGTTCTAACGGTCCTCTTTATAGTTATTGGAATCTATACGTCTACTGTTGTGGGAATACCGTCTTTCACTTCTCCTCGATTTTAGAAGAACTACTTTCACTTTCTCCTCTCACTTTTTCAACCGAATTTCAAGTTGTAAGTCTTTTACTTCTAGTACCGTAGACCAGGGTAGTGAAGTACTCTTTATCTACCCCTTTGTCACCTTTGTCACAGTCTGAAATAAAGGCCCCCGAGGTTTTAGTGACGTCTACCACTAACGTCGGTCCTTTAATTTTTTGCGAATGAGGAACCTTCTTTTCAATATTGGTTTGATCTATCGTATAAGTTTTCGTCTCTGTAATGAAATGGTTGATTCCAGGCAGATCAGTTCCGATACCAAAAGGACACCAGTACATAACTACACTCTCAACCCGACACTTCTTCCGACTCGTGGTTTCTTACCTACGAAAACTTGACACCACAACCTCTTCTGAGAACTCTCAGGGAACCTGACGTTCCTCTAGGTTGGTTAGGTAACACTTCCTCTAGTCGGGACCCTAAAGAAACCTTCCTTACTACGATTTCGACTTTGAAGTCATGAAACCGGTGGAGTACGCTTCTCAACTGAGTAACCTTTTCTGAGACTACGACCCTCCCTAACCCCCGTCCTCCATTTGCCCCACTGTCTCCTACTCTACCGACCTACCGTAGTGACTGAGCTACCTGCACTCAGACTCACTTGAGGCCCTCAACCACTACCTGTCCCTCCGGACCGCACGACAGTAAGTACCTCAACGTTTCTCAGCCTGTGCTGACTCGTTGACTTGACTTGACTTACCTACACTCCAATCTTCAAACAGTTAACATAACTAGAAAAGTTTCTTGGTCAAAAGAAAAAGTTAAAGTAACTAAAGACGGGAATAGAGATAATAAAAGTAGTAGAGGAAACAAAACCCTAGTAAAGTGAGAAGAAAAAATCCAAGAACACTATCATAGAAGGTAATGACTAAACTTTAAAAAGTAGAACGTATGATATTTGTAAATCAAGATATTTACACGGTAAGTTGTGATGAAATGGACACAGGGTCTTTGAGACTACACAACATAAAAGTAAAAGTAAGTCAAGTTACGTAAAAAGGGGGAAGTCTGAAAGGTAAACTGAGTACATAACGAATCTTCACACACCTCAACAAAACAAAGACAAACCTCTGAAAGAACAATAAAAAGATAATAGATAACTAAGGATGAAACTAAAGTGACGTAATCTCTTATATGAAACATACTTAAGTTAAGAAAATTTAATAACTCCAAACAAAATACCCTATAACAGATAGAACCATACCAATCTTAGAGAACTCTTCTTACACATCCATCAGAAATGAGAAGTCACCTTACGACATATCGTATTTAATGTAAAAGGAAAAAGACACACAACATGCTTACTGTAGTTAACTAAAGGTATATAACTTGGTTGAAACGTAACGACTCTATTTTGGGTAAACCGGTATTATCAAATTACACAAAAACATAACAACGTAAGTCAAACTATGAAACAAGATGTGAGGTACAGATACGAGTGCCACCTATAAACAGACGTTAAAAGAAACATATACCATAAGAATAGATCTAGACCGAAGTATCAATTCAACCAAAACACTTTATTAAACCCTTCATATAGGTGGGATGTTGATATACTTTCTCAAACATCTTATAGTCGTAATAAGAATTAATTTATAAAATATTTAAGAGGTATTCCTCGAAAGTACTTTCGTTACATCCTTAACAAAGTTGGAGTTTAAGTTAAATTATTTACCCATATCCCGAAAAAAAATCCCGAAGGGTACACCACGTCACCTTTTCTTAGGTGGACGGTTACATCCTCTGCGTTCTACACCCCAGTTAAGGACCCAGTCCTTCTAGGGCCCTCATCCTTTACCGTTCGGTGATGTCATAAGAACGGACTTCTTAGGGTACCTATCTCCTCCGACTACCCGTTGTCGGGTACCCCAGTCTTTCTTAACCTGTACTCATATGTACGTGATATCCTGAAAAATCTAAAAGATGGAGGAGATAGTTTCGTGTATGAGATATACTAAAAAAGGGTAAATAAAGTAATTTTGTATTAAACGTAAGTCACTTTAAATATTAAAATTCGTATGTTAAGACCACAAAACTGTTTCTGTATATCAATATATTCATGATGGTTTACTTTTATATCTCGTCTTTCGTAGGTGAATACTGGGTACCTGGTTTACACCAGGTACCTGACGAATACAAACCGGGAAAATAAAAGACTAGACTTGTTCTTTACAATAAAAGTAGACGATTCCTTAAAAAACTCCTAAATAATCTAAAGAGATCTTTATATCTCGAAAACCTGTGGTCGTCTTTCCTTTTTAATTCAAGACATACCAATAGATAAACAGTTCCAGAATGTCTCCTCTCTCTTCAAAACCCTTAATAGAAGTAGACAGTAAAGGTAAAGGGTCTCAGAATTTAGACCCAAAGAGTTTGTTTGTATTCGGGTCGTATAAAAACAAAATTTTTGTTTTGTTCACTTTTAGAACTTAATATGTCTTGGACACGGGTATCGGTCGTGCCTGGGAAAACCTTCGATGTTATACAAAACTGAGTGACAATGTCTTGTAGGACTTTGTCTTTTACAAATTAGGTCTTACATTACGGAAAATCTTTTTACGGGAAACCTCCGACGTTCAGGATGTACCGTGGTCACACTAACAGTAACAGTAACAGTTCTAGAAGACTGAATTATCCACCTCCACTGTACGTGTGTTACACGGAAAGGAGTCCTTACGGTAAATTATTGTGGGATTATGGACTTTAGACTACTACTGTTGCTACTCTTAGAAGAGGATAAGACGGTCTTGGGGGATGAAATCAGCCTTTCTTCCTCTATGAAGCTTTACTTACACTCTTATCACTTCAATTTCAGAACAAATTTTATAAAATTAGTAGTCTGACATACTATCTTTACTTACACAAGTGAGGTCTTTTCCATACCGTAATCGTGTTTTCTGACTTCTCTTTTCTTCACTTATGCGAACTGTCTTTTAACCGTTTCGGTATCGTCACAACACACACACCGTCCCCCACGCGCCACCACAACCGTCTCCGTTTTACGTTTTTATAGTGTGAATATAATTTCATTTGGGTCTCCAACTTTAATATAAGTGAAACTCAACGATAAAACAACAAAAGCCCCAGGAATGACGTTTTAGTACGATTTCCTAATGGTTCTCCGTCGTCTTCCTTCTAAACTTTAACTCCTCTGGCCTCTAGAACAAACCCTTGAATCCACAGGGATGGATACAATAAGCCTTTTCCGTTACCGTTGGGTGAGAACGGACCTCTTAGGGTACCTACCTTCTCGGACCACCCGATGTCAGGTACCTCAGCGATTCTCACTCTATACTGACTCGTTGTAGTGAAAGTGAAAAATAAAAGTACGTAACCTCTTCCTTTACCGTTGGGTGAGGTCATAAGGACGGACCTCTTAGGGTCCCTGCCGTCTCAGACCACCCGACGGCAGATACCCCGACGTGTCTCAACCTGTACTGACTTCGCTGTATCGTCGTCGTCGTCGTCGTCGTCGTCGATGTAATGAGTACAGAAAAGACCAAGAAGTTAGAGTGAAGGATTTTTACCCATAAATTCCTATTAACATAGAGTGTACCTAAAATTCTTCTTCGGTATTTTACTTTACACTAGTACAAATATGTCACTATTACATTGAAAAATTGAAAAATCCTCACGTTTATAATCATTGAACAAGTACACATACGTTAAGAGTTGAAATCTCTAATCGGAACAATCTAAGTCATGTGTCACTTAAGGTGTTGTTTCGTTTATTAAAATTAAAGGACAATTGTCTATTAAAAATGTATTAAATAAAATCAACAAATCATAATACTAAAAAGTGTTATTACTTAAACGAAATGTATTAAATAACTGATCTCAAGGTGGGAATTAGATGGTAAGTTGTATTAGAAGATGGGGAAAGTGAGATTGAGGATCTCAACCGAGATAGAATGTCCTAATGAAATTAAACAGAGTATTCTTACAACACCTTGTAACCCCATGTACACAGAGAAAGTTAAGACCAAAGGAGTCACACATACGGGTCGTCACCCTAACGACCCAGTATTCCATCAAGATAAACGTCAAAAAATTCCTTAGAGGTGTGACAAGAGGTATCACCGACATGATCAAACGTAAGGGTGGTTGTCACATCCTCCCAAGGGAAAAGAGGTGTGGGAGAGGTCGTAAATAACGAACGTCTAAAAACCTAGCGTCGGTTACAAGTAGCGTCGTGACAAATATTATCGGTCCTGTACCTTTGTTGGATTTACAGGTAGTCGTCTACTTACCTATTCTTTCGACACCATGTATATGTGTTACCTCATAATAAGTCGGCAATTTTTCTTAAGTAAACTTAGTCAAGACTACTCTACCTACTTTGACCTCGGTTAATATGTCTCACTTCATTCGGTCTTTCTTTTTGTGGTTATGTCATATGATTGTGTATATATACCTTAAATCCTTCTACCGTTACTGCTGGGACATACGTTCTGTCCTTTTTTCTGTGGCTACACATATTGCCTGAAAACCTGAGTCTCCCTCTCCCTCTCCCACCCTACTAAACCCTCTTACCCTTAAGATTGTACATATGACAGTACATTCTTAACTTAGCGGTCAGGTACAGACTGCATCCCACGTCGTACGAACCCCGACCACGTACCCCTACTGGGTCTCTCTACAACACCCCTCCCTCCACCCTCCCCCCAAGTACAAACCCTTGAGTACATTCTTAATTTCTAAAATTTTAAATTTTTTATTTTTTATTTTTTTTTCTTACAACACCTTCTTGATATATTGTCTTCCAAAATTTTAAGATTAAACTTCGAATTACTTTCTCTACCCTTATGGTCCGGTGGACTGGACGGAGAACTCATTGGATATACGTCCAGTCTTTTGTTGTAAATCTTGACCTGTACCTTGTTGTCTGACCAAGGTTTATCCTTTTCCTCATGCAGTTCCGACATATAACAGTGGGACGAATAAATTGAAGATACGTCTCATGTAGCACTCTTTGCGACCCGACTTTCTTCGTGTTCGACCTTGGTTCTAACGGCCCTCTTTAGAGTCATTGGAGTCTATACGTCTACTGTGGTGGGAATACCGTCTTTCACTTCTCCTTGAGTTTTCGGAGAACTACTTTCACTTTCTCCTCTCACTTTTTCAACCGAATTTCGAGTCGTAAGTCTTTTGATTCTAGTACCGTAGACCAGGGTAGTGGAGTACCCTTTATCTACCCCTTTGTCACCTTTGTCACAGTCTGAAATAAAAACCCCGGAGGTTTTAGTGACGTCTACCACTGACGTCGGTACTTTAAATTTCTGCGAATGAGGAACCATCCTTTCAATACTGGTTCGATCTATCGTATAAGTTTTCGTCTCTGTAATGAAACGGCTGATTCCAGGTAGATCAGTTCCGTTACCAAAAAGGTCACCAGTACATACCTACACTCTCAACCTGACACTTCTTCCGACTCGTGGTTTCTTAACTACGAAAACTTGACACCACAACCTCTTCTGAGAACTTTCAGGGAACCTGACGTTCCTCTAGGTTAGTCAGGTAAGACTTCCTCTAGTTGGGACCCTAAAGAAACCTTCCTTACTACGATTTCGACTTTGAGGTCATGAAACCGGTGGAGTACCCTTCTCAACTGAGTAACCTTTTCTGAAACTACGACCCTCCATAACCCCCGTCCTCCTCTTCCCCTGCTGTCTCCTACTCTACCGACCTACCGTAGTGACTGAACTACCTGTACTCAAACCCACTTAAGACCCTCAACCACTATCTGTCCCTCCCGACCGTACGACGTTAAGTACCCCAGCGTTTCTCAGCCTGTACTGACTCACTGACTTGACTTCATTTGACTTATTTCAAAATTTTAGTACTACAAGTATTAAAAAAAAGACCCGCAGTTCCATGTTTAATTATCATTGGGACTAGTGACCTTATTATAAAGAAAGAGTGTGTGTATGGGAAGAGACTAGAGGGATGTAGGTGGTTTCTGAAATGAAAGTTCAAAAAAAGGACAACTGAGACCGTTTTATTTGTACCTCGTTAAGTAATACACTTCAACGTCCTTTTTTTCAGAAACTAGAACAACATCGGTACGCAAGGCCCTTTGTTTGAGTGATTCTTCCTGTTACGTCTATCACCTCACGAAAAAAATTGTGGTAGTCCAGGTTCCGTCTCAGAGGAGAATCGGTTCCTGAGACTGGTCAAAAACACTTTTGGAACATATAGAATTCACATGTACGAGTTTGGGTGGAGGGGTTTAAGAGACTTTCATCAGACTTGTTTCCTTTTCTTTCTATGTTAGTTTCAATTGGACACTAAGCATACGGCATTCGGATCCATCAATTGTCACCTGTTAATAGTTATCCGGACACCAGTATGGGGTTATTCATATTATCTTAAATACTTAGATAAGTCAATGTGTCTATTAATCCCATAAGAAAATCCGTTACCTCTCAGATCCATACTCGGGACCCCGAGAAGGTAGGCCCCTAGACTAAAAGGTCAACCATAAAACAAAGGTATCTATGACCCGTACATCGAGTTTCAGGTGTCAGGTCGGGTTCTACCTCAGGACGAAAGTTCTGCCTCGGACAAGACAGTCAAAGGAGAAAGTTAGATTGTATAGTTTCTTTTCTTAGACCTTAGGGTCTTCAGTGGGCCGTCTTCCGACGTAATAGAACTGTTTGATATCGACACGAACCCACACAATCTATTTAAGTAAACCAAAAGTAAAAATGTTTTATCTCTTGGACTGGTCAAAAAGGTCCTAAAAGTTTACTCTCATTTAGAGTTGGGTATAACGAAGATGTGGCACGTCGATTAGAGACTACTGTGTCTCACTGTAGAATGGTTAGAGTTATTGTGGACCATTCACGGAGGACAACTATCATCACAACGCAAAATTACTTGTTTATTTACCGAATAGATGAGAAGAACCGTTCTTTGGGGTCGATAACTCCGCTTCGTAGTCGAGAGTGATACAATGAACCCGATTAACTGAGAAACCTACTTCAATTTAGTGTGAATAGGGGTCACCCTACATTCAAACGGTCATTAGTTATCGAGTTGTTCTAGGTGTACCGTCCATTAATTCACCTTTCATTAATTATGGGTAGTTTCCAAAATAATTGACAAACGGTAAGGAAGTGAGTTTTCAAGGTGACATGACATTTATTCTCTCCTTCTCCGTTCTTCTCTTCCCTCCCTCTTTTGATCGAAACAAAAGGTCCTTCAGTTTCTTAAGGATCAAAAGAAGGATCCAATTAAGGTAAAACTCCGACTCTTGAAGAGAGGTTCAATAGTAAAATAACCAAATAAGAGAAACAAGGTAAAAACGTTCCTACGTTTAATTTGGTCCTAGTGTTCATTTAGGTGATAACATCTTTTTACCAAAATAAGACTGTAATACTTCCTTTCCGTTTTTTTGTTTTACGGTGTCATAATCCATGGAAACACAACCTCTTTGTCTCATGGTTTTCTGATTTAAAACCCTCTCTTTAAGATGAATTTACTTTTCTCTTTAAACGAGAAAACCACTTACCTTATGAGATTTGTCGTATTTATTCAAAAACAATGATAGAATCTAAGAGATATAAAAAGTCAAATTTTGTGAAACTAAAAACAACTCTTATTTAAGACGGAGGATTTAGAGTTGATGTAGTTCTTCCCAAAATGTAACACCTAATAGGAAAAATTTTAGACAGAAAACACGGTTATGGAAAACCTTCTATGTAAGTGTCCTGAAAAAGAATAAAAAAAACGAAGAACAAGGAGAAGACTAGATTCTTTCCTTAACTCGGTCAAGGGTTTCTTCGGGACAGACATCCGTTCTGAAACTTATTCCATCCCGTGAACTTATTCCATCCTTTTACTATACCTCTACTACTTATTTGATTCTTCTGTGTCGTTTAATTAGGTGACCCCTCCGTCATGTAAATGAACTTTTTAAAAGTGAATGACTGGACCATTCCAAATCCTGAAATTTCGAACCTAGTAATAAAAAAGTCGGAGTAAATGAATACCAAATTTTTTACATCGTCGTATACAATTACTATCCCTAGACCTCTTCTCCAACGAGGGTCGAATCTAGAAGTAATAGTGTGGAGATATGGTATGTTCGTACGGAAATAACATTAATAACTATAGAGTTTTGTCAGAAAACTTTCATGATTTCCGTGTGTACAAGTCCTTCTGTTTCCGTTATGAATTGTTTCACAATGTGCGTATCAAATGGGATAATTAAAATACGAATACCTTGAAAATATCACGGTTTGAAATTTTTTTACAAAAAGGAAATTTATCTTACGTAAAATAATTACTTTTACTCATAAAATTAACATTCAGATCTCAGTATTAACCCTTTATTCGTACAGATAGGAACATTTTCATCCTCCTCTTCCCCTACTGTCTCCAACTCTTCCAACCTATCGTAGTGACTGAGCTACCTGTACTCAAACTCGTTCGAGACCCTCAACCACTATCTGTCCCTCCGGACCGTTTGACGCTCAGGTACCACAGCGTCTCAGTCTGTGTTGACTCGTTAACTTGACTTGACTAGGAACATTTCGACTAGATCTTTCTCTCGATCTAGATATCTACGAAACTCTTGATTAAAAATACATAATGAAATACGAGTCTTTTTTATAAATTGAATTAAATTACAATAAACACCCAGAGGGTCCATCGAGTCACCATTTTTTTTTTTTTCTTCTTTCTTTTAGACGGACGGTTACGTCCTCTCTCTCAGTCCTCTGAACCTAAACTAGGAAGCCAACCCTTCTAGGGGACCTCCTCCTTCACCGTTGGGTGAGGTCATAAGAACGGACTTTGTACAGAATTTGTCTCCTCGAACCACCCGATACCGGGTACCCCAGTGTCTCTCAACTGTGTTGACTCGTGTCGTGTCGTTGTCATAAACATAATTATAATGAGTACAAAAATGTCTATAAGTATGTATATAATGTAGACACATGATATATGTTCACTTATTATACTAGGATCCCGAAGGGTCCACCCCGATCATCATTTCTTGAGAGGACGGTTATGTCCTCTGTATTCTCGCCACCCAAAGTAAGGACCGAACTCTTCTAGGGGACCTTCTCCCGTACCGTTGGGTGAGATAAAAGAACTGATCTCTTAGCTTACCTGTTTCCTTGGACCGTTCGATGTCAAGTATGCCAGTGTCTCACCCTGTGCTGACTTCGTTGAATCGTGTATGCGTTACACTAGGATAGTTTTTACAAAATTCGTCGTTTATTTCAAAAGGGAAAAACGAACTAAAGAGAAGAACTTGAGGATTTCAAGTCAAGTCAAGTCAACGAGTCAGCACAGACTGAGACGTTAGGGTACCTGACGTTGGGCGGGACGAAAGGACAGATAGTGGTTGAGGGTCTCGGACGAGTTTGAGTACAGCCATTGCGGTAGCTTGAGGCTCTCATGAGTGAAAGTTAGAATAACATATATGAACACACATATATAGGTTAATGTATATATTTGTATGTATGTATATACGTATTTAAGTGTATTTGTATGGTGGTCATAACTTGAAATAGACTCAGGATACGAGGGTTCTACGTCGTCACCAACCCTTCACTGAAGATGAAAAACATAAACGTATCTCCTTCAGAGACTTATCCAGTTCAGTCTGCAACTGGTCAGTTCTAGGAGTATAACATGACCGAGAGAAAAACGAAAGTCGTTTAATAGGCTTAAAAGAAAGTCGTCGGACTTTAAGGTCGTTAAACTGTTTACTGATCCGTTACTGATTTTTTACTGATCCTTTGAATAGTGTCTCTTTCCTTTAAGTCGACGAACCTGTCCCAAAGTTCTTATCCGTTCTCCAACTTGAGTCTGTTCTCTTTACAATTTGCAGAAATTCTTTTCCTTTGTATTTGAATGAACGACTAAAGGTAATTATAACTTCTTTTATATAATCATCTTCCAATTCAGTCGTCAATCTTCCATTGTATAATTTTATTTTTTACTAAACCTAAGGCCTACTAACTAAGTCCATAGTATTAGTAGTGCTGTTGTAGTAAAGTCGATGACAAAAAGTGTACGAATAATGAGACGTAGATCTCAAGTAAGGAAATTATTTAAAAGTCCCCCAACGATAATGATTGGGGTGACAAGTCGATTTTTATGATTCCGAACCTCTCTGTTTCTTTAAAAGGACTCAAGTTTCTCGGTCATTCACCGTCTTGTACGTAAGTTTCAGTCCGGAAATTGGTAATCAGTTTCAGATTTTTCTTCGTTCAAGAATGTATAGTCAAGTCAAGTAAAGTCAAGTCAGCGAGTCAGCACAGGCTGAGAAACACTGGGGTACTTAGCGTCGTGCGGTCCGGAGGGACGGGTAGTGGTTGAGGGCCTCAAGTGAGTCTGAGTGTAGGTAACTCAGTCACTACGGTAGGTCGGTAGAGTAGGAGACAGTGGGGGAAGAGGAGGACGAGGGTTAGGGAGGGTCGTAGTCTCAGAAAAGGTTACTCAGTTGAGAAGTGTACTCCACCGGTTTCATGACCTCAAAGTCGAAATCGTAGTAAGGGAGGTTTCTTTAGGGTTCCGACTAGAGNCCCAAAATTTAACATTACCTACTTCGCAGTGTCTTAGACTAAACACGAAATCTCAAAAGAAGACTGATTTCCTCTTCTCTAAACACCTACGTCCCCCGGACTTCACAAGTACACCCTTTATCTTCCCAGTAGACCCCATACACACTTACGTCTTATAGTCTCTCCTTTGTGTGTACCTTCTCTGTGGCTCCTTCGTTTCCCAAATGACTGTGGACACGTACGTTTGACTCCCGGACCGTTCTGATCCCATCGACTACCCAACGTAGACCACTCTGACCGGACGACCTTCCCGACAATAGAGCCGAACCCGTAGATTTTGGTCCATTGAACCCACGTCACGTCCCGACCTCATTACTTAATGAAAACAAACCCAGCAGGACTCAAACTTTGTCGTGTAGGTCATCCAGGGAGTCACACAGAGGTAAATTCGACCTCTTCCTCTGATCCACAACTAGGCACTCTCACCTTCGGTACTACAGTAGTCTTTCTTATAGTCTCCACTGCTCTACTTCTGAGTCGGACCCTGACTCCTTGTAGGTCCCTCCACCCACCTCCACCTTCTCGAGTTCTTTCTCCGTCTCTTAACTTTAACTCGTCCTCTCAGTTTCTTATGTCGTCTCCTGCCTCCCAGGGCTTCAACACTTGTCACAAAGAATGTCTAAGGCACCATTCACTTGTTTTAGGTATAAGGGACAATCCTTGATTTGGAAAAACTATGGTGAGTATTCCACTATAAACAATACGGATTTTACACAGTGATTTCAAATCTTTAATTTCCTGAAATCTTTCTGGGACATAATCTAACGTAATAATAGGCAAAAATCAAGATGTACCAGGAAAAGGATAAAGGCTAACCGAGGAAATATCTTCCCGGACTTTGATACCGGTCCGGGGTAACACATTGACACTATCATATGTTTACAAAGGTAAGGTCAAACCGAAGACATCCGGGAGACACATGAATTCGACCTAAGGGTTCTCGTTCTCCCACTCCGAGTTCCAGTGTGGGTCACACCGTGCGCTCCTTTTTAATCTTAACTTCCCAGCAACTAGAGACGGACCATCACTCGTCGGGATGGAGGGCTTCTAATTTTCAGGTAGTATTAAAGGTGGAGTTTCCATTGGAAAAGGGTGGACGTCAGTTGTGGGAACCGTCTTAAGACTTAGAGGGGCGTCCCGTACGCACCCTCACGAAAGGTCGTTTATGAGTAGTCGTGGAAAGTAGAGGTCTCTACTTTCTAAAAGTCTGTGGTCATTAGGGACGGTTCAGGAAACCCCGACCATCCATCTTTTACGTTTCACTAAAACCTGTCTCCTTCTCTGAATACCCACAAAAAGGGTTTCGTTGAACGATCAACTAGGTGGATCTTGGTTTTATGATTAAACCGACAGACTTTCTTCCGGGTGACGTCCACGGTAGGACATAACTCCTTCGGTAGTTCTATGGTCCAGGATACGTCTAGAATAAGGAAGTACGGGACGGCCCTCGGTCACACTCCTTCGGGCGGGCACTGTTCCAGTACTCCTTCCTTCGACTGTATGCGTTCCGCACGAGTCTGAAGTCCCTGGGGAGACCTTTAAGGATTCGTACATGGGGTTGTTTTTAGACGGCCGAAAACACGAGACGAAAAGGTGAGAAGACTGTAAAAGACCTTTTTCAGTTAAGTCCCGAAATCAGAAGACGTAAACTTTCTCACAAAGTTAGGTTTTTGGGGAGGCTACCGAAAGATCGGACGGAGTCCTGAGACCTCACACTAACAAACTCCGGAGGACTGGCGTCCTCCGTGTCCTTCGAATTTTGTAGGATCCTTACATCCTCGAAGGCTCCTCAGTTTTAGAAATCTTATCCTGACTAATTNAGTCAGCGAGTCAGTACAGGCTGAGAAACACTGGGGTACTTAGCGTCGTGCGGTCCGGAGGGACGGGTAGTGGTTGAGGGCCTCAAGTGAGTCTGAGTGTAGGTAACTCAGTCACTACGGTAGGTCGGTAGAGTAGGAGACAGTGGGGGAAGAGGAGGACGAGGGTTAGGGAGGGTCGTAGTCTCAGAAAAGGTTACTCAGTTGAGAAGTGTACTCCACCGGTTTCATGACCTCAAAGTCGAAATCGTAGTAAGGGAGGTTTCTTTAGGGTTCCGACTAGAGGAGACCTAAAGATGTTAATTTATTAAAGTTCCTGAGGTTCATTTAAGTTACGGGTTGTAAGGTTATAGACTGAAGACTACCCATCTTTCCTTTTCTAGGATGACTACGACGGCGACGACGATTCAACGAAGTCAGCGCAGGCTGAGACGTTGGGGTTTCTACCGTCGGGTGGTCCGAGGGGGTAGGGACCCTAAGAGGTCCGTTCTTGTGACCTCACCCAACGGTAAAGGAAGAGGTTACGTCCTTTCACTTTTCACTTTCACTTCAGTGAGTCAGGACAGGCTGAGGATCGCTGGGGTACCTGATGTCGGATGGTCCGAGGAGGTAGGTACCCTAAAAGAACTAAATTGACACTCGTTAATGGTCATGTTTCTCTCATAAGTCGTCTCGATGACTATGACTTACGAGGTATCAAAATTTCTCCTCGCACCGAGGATTATGTGGACCGTGCCCACGGTAAGATATCAATGTGACGATCGTCCAGACATTATTCCTGAATTAAAAGGGAGGTTAGTTATATTTACGGATAGTTACATTTTATCGGTGTGTCGAAGGGAGTCCGACCTCTCATTTTTCGTTAGGGTCCGACTGTATCATATAGATATTATATAGATTCGTATAACGAAAAAAGTTATACGTAACGCCCATAATAAATTGTACGTAACTCCCACCGGTCGTACGTCCTTATTAATCTTGTTACCTGTGGAGTTTCCCTTGTGTATCTACGGGACGACATGACTATTACTTTCCACGATAGTCTCCGTCTAGTGTGGGTTAATTCTGTATTTTTCCTCTGTAATAATTACGAATTAAGACTGACACAGTTCTTAGAGACAAACGAAAAGAAATGACGACTATTGTTGTGACGGAACTGGAATGACGTCTTAATTACCATCCGTAAAGTAACACACTATAAGTCACATTGAATGACCTTTAAACATACACATATATAAATAGATACACGAACACTAAACACAGAAATATCACTGTATAGTGAATCGGAATTGAAAACAGTATTAAGAAAATTTTTACGTTTCGGAGTCTCGTCTTAGTCTTTTTTTTTTTTTGAGGTAAGTGTTGTAAGACTTGATAATTTCTGGTCGAATTAAATTTCAGCGTATTCGATATATCTGGGGGTTCGATTCTGAGGTAAACAAAAGAACACCAAAAAAAACATTTAAGAAATATGAAATATATAGATTTCGGATCTGTAATCTTCAAAACAGAACACACATTAGTAACATGGGGAGGAAACCTCCTTAACTACCATTAGAAATTCGTCATACCAATCTACTTGAAACGGAAAAATATTAAAAAACTTCATATCAACTCCATGTTATACTATATTCAGTGTCTATATATTTGTCACTAAGTGTTAAAATTTTCAATATGAGATAAATACCAATAATACCGAAGGGACAACCGAGTCTACCACTTTTTATAATCGATATATATATATATATATACCATATTATATAAGAACATCGAATAAAATATGTCTTATCCAACATGGAGAATTAGGGGAAGGAGATATAATGGGGAGAGGGAAGGGAGAGGGGTGATCATTAGTAAGTAAACAGAAGGTATGGACGATCAGACAAAGAAAAAAAACTTTATAAGTGTAAACAACATAAAAAAATCTAAAGTGTATATTCACAATAACATGTTATAAACGGAAAGAGAAAAAGTGGACCATATTATGGGAGGTTCAAGTAGGTGTGAACCTTTACCGTTTTAAAGTAAGAGAAAATACCGACTATTCATAAGGTAATATATATATATATATATAGTGCCGGCGAAATGAGTAAGTAGATAACTACCTGTAAATCCAACGAACACATAGAACCGTTAACCTTTATTACCACGATACTTGTGACCCCTCGTATATAGAAAAGTTGAAATCACGAAAACGAAGAAAACCTATATATAGGTCCTCACTTTGACGACCCAGTATACCATCAACAAAAAAATCAAAAAACTTCTCCGAGGTATGACAGAAGATGTTACCGCCGTGGTCAGGGGTGTTTGGTACATGTTCCTAAGAGAAAAGACGTGTAGGAGTGGTTGTAAATAATAAACATAAGAAAAACTACGATTGGTAAGACTGTCCACGTTCCACTATAGAGTAACATCAAAATTAAATGTAAAGGGACTACGAATCACTACAACTTGTGGAAAAGTACACGAACAACCGGTAGACGTAAAGGATAAACCCTTTTACAAATAAGTCAAGACGAGGAGTAAAAATTGAGCCCAACAAACGAACACAATACAACTCAACATACCCGACAAATATATAAAACCTATAATTGGGGATGTCAATATGTTAAACGTTTATGAAAGGAGGTAAGACACACACCAGAGAAACAAAACAACTACCAAAGGAAACGACACATTTCCCGAAAATTCAAATTAATTCAGGGTAAACAAATAAAAACGAAAGTAAAGGAAGCGAAATCCTCTGTCTGGGTTTTTTATGACGATGTTAAACAGTTTGTCCCAAGTCGGATACAAAAGGTGATCCTTAAAATACCAAAGACCGGACTGTATCTACTAGAAACAGAGGTAGAGGGGATTATCGATAAGACCCTAGGAGAGAAACACGGATATACATGTCAAGGACAACGTCCTGAGAATGACTCAGGATCAAAAGTGAATTTTTGAAGGACTTTCCTGTTAGAAATTAAAACTTGGTTAAAAACAATTATAATCCCTACAGATACATCGCTACGTTTTGGATATAAGAGACGTCACTGAACACAATAAAGTCAAAATGAAACACATACTGTCCCCAGTACTACTAGAAACCTCCGTTGTTTTGAGAATGACAAAGTTTAGACTTTATCCCTTAACCGACCACCATGTCACCAATCCCGAGGTTCGAAGGTGGTGGAGTACCTCGTGTCTAAGATAGGGACCACCCCTGTGGTTCTAGAATGTTCGGTGTACCGTACCGGTTTTGTTGGTGGTGGTGTTGGTTTTTTTTTTTTTTTTCTTTTTTGTCTAGAAGGTGATATCGACATAGTCCTGTGAAAGACACATTGTCGTCAGTGTAAGATATCCGTTGTCCTCGAACCATAAACATTGTACACAAACTTTCATATTTTCTATTTAAGTCAAGTTAAGTCGTTTATATATACCTCATAAATCATGTTCGGTTCGGATACAGTCGACCAAAGAGTTGTCGTTTTGTCAAGTATTTGACTAGGTTTTTGAGTATAGGTACTACTCAGTATGATGTCTCGTTAAGACTCATAGCTACGGTGTGCTCTCAGGTGTTCCTAGGAGGGTGTGTACAAGATCTTCTCTCTCTCTCCGTGTAATAAGAAGACTATTATTAAAGTGGAGAAGTTCGTAATGTGAAAAGTCTCGGTCGCATCTTCTTGTTTGTTTTAGATTAGTTCGAAATAATAGAGATGACTCAATAGAATGACAACTCATATTACTGTGAAATGACGTGAGATGGTTTTCCACGAAAAATTCACGGTAGTCGACTATGATTTTTCTCCTCCCAATACGTATGTACCAGTCATTTCCCTGAAAGTTCCGGACTTAGAAGATACTCCCGACTTGCTTCAATTCTTTAACTCACGGAAAACAAAACGGAGTAACAAGGAAGTTGGAGGATTTATTTTATAAGTAATTATCGTACTTTTTTTATGCTCGTATTTACCCTTGTTTCTCTGGTATAGTTTCTGAGTGATGTAGACAACCCGGTCACTGCATCGTACGTTCGACCCTAGAATGGTCATGGACCAAAGGAAATAGTGGGTTTTCTTCTCAAATCACGGGTAAGATTTATGAGTACTTTTATCCTTCAATAACAGTGGGACGAATCAATTGAATATACGTCTCATGTAGTACTCTTTGCGACCTGACCTTCTTTGTGTTCGACCTTAGTTCTGACGGCCCTCTTTATAGTTATTGGAGTCTATACGTCTACTGTGGTGTGAATACCGTCTTTCACTTCTCTTTGATTTTTCGGAGAACTACTTTCACTTTCTTCTCTCACTTTTTCAACCGAATTTCGAGTTGTAAGTCTTTTACTTCTAGTACCGTAGACCAGGGTAGTGAAGTACCCTTTATCTACACCTTTGTCACAGTCTGAAATAAAAAAACTCGAGGTTTTAGTGACGTCTACCATTAACGTCGGTACTTTAGTTTTCTGCGAATGAGGAACCTTCCTTTCAATACTGCTTGGATCTATCGTATAACTTTTCGTCTCTGTAATGAAACGGTTGTTACCAGGTGGATCAGTTTCGATACCAAAAAGGTCATCAGGATATACCTACAACCTGACACTTCTTTCGACTCGTACCTTCTCAACTACGAAAACTTGACACCACAACCTCTTCTGAGAACTCTCAGGGGACCTGACGTTCCTCTAGGTTGGTCAGGTAAGACTTCCTCTAGTTGGGACCCTAAAGAAACCTTCCTTACTACGATTTCGACTTTGAGGTCATGAAACCGGTGGAGTACGTTTCTCAACTGAGTAACCTTTTCTGAGACTACGACCCTCCCTAACCCCCGTCCTCCTCTTCCCCTGCTTTCTCCTACTCTACCGACCTACCGTAGTGACTGAGCTACCTACACTCAGACTCACTTGAGGCCCTCAACCACTACCTGTCCCTCCGGACCGCACGACGCTAAGTACCCCAGCGTTTCTCAGCCTGTGCTGACTTGACTTGACTTGAGTACCAACTCTAACAGGTTGAGCCACTGTCTAGTTAAACATTTAAGTATCTCCGTTACTCTAACAATGTCAAATTATATGAAAGGTAAAACTTGTGACTGGCACTATAAGAAAAGACCAGGATAACAAAGGTCCACCGCGATCACCATTTTTCGGGCGGACGCTTACGTCCTCTGTATCCTTTGAACCCAAATTAGGGGCCCAGTCCCTCGAGGGACCTCTTCCTTGACCGTTGGGTAAGGTTATAAGAACGGACCTCTTAGGGTAACTGTCTCCTCGGACCGCCCGATACCAGGCTCCCCAGTGTTTCTCAACCTGTGCTAATTTCGTTGAATCGTGCGTACGCCTCTTCCGTTACCGTGGGGTGAGGTCATGAGAACGGACCTTTTAGGATACCTACCTCCTCGGACCATCCGAGGTCAGGTACCCCAGCGATTCTCATCCTGTGCTGACTCGCTGAAGTGAAAGTGAAAAGTGAAAGTACGTAACCTCTTCCTTTACCGTTGGGTGGGGTCACAAGAACGGACCTCTTAGGGTCCCAGCCCCCTCGGACAACCCGACGGCAGATACCCTAGCGTCTCAGCCTGTGCTGACTGCGCTGTCGTCGTCGTCGTCGTCGTCGTGCGTACGTAATATGTATTATCAAAGGTGTTTTAATCAGAAAAAAAATACACGTCATAATACGTGTCCATACGGTTGACAAAAAAATTTCTTTAACACGAAGATCGGACCTTGAAGAAGATAGGATATACAAAAGGATTTAGTCATGTCTGTTTATGAACCATACATACGACCAGTTAATGACAAGTTAATGACGAACGTAAAGAACTCAGAGTCTTAGGAAAAGTCGTGTCGAGGAGAGGTCATAGTGTCAGTTAGTCTCAATGGACCCTTTAGTTTTTGTAAAAACGATAGGGACCGTATCTATTGATGTCTTTATTATAAAACCTCAAGTAGGAAATGTAAGTAGAGACGGACCGCGTGAATAACTGAACACCGACACAGTCATACTTTAGTACAAAAGAAATCAATACAAAAAAAGTGAAACTGGACTACAGAAAACAATGGTAAAATGCAAAATAAAATAAGACTGAAATTGGTCTCATACTTAGTTTCCATGGAGTCATAATTATTGACGGGTAACTAAAAGGGAGTGAGTAAAGTCCTTTACAGAAATGAGGACGGTAATGCTACGACACCCCAAGTGTTGTCCGGAGGGGTTCTATATGGTGAAACCGTACACCCAATAAAACTCGATTTCTGTCACCTCTGGACACTTGAGTTCTTTAATCGATAACGGAAAAGGAATTGATAGATCTTTTTAAATCTAGCCCCTAAAAAGGGTCTTTTTCTTTATAAAGGTCTCTCTTTAAAATAGATCCACCGAGGTAGATATACCGTCCCGTTTGTAGATCATGTAGACAAGAAAAGGAAGAACACGACACTTCTGGAAGCACAGGAATCTTCGGGGTCTGGGGATAAGGTCAGGAATCGAGTCCTACTGTATATTTGGAGTAAAATGGAAACAGATACCTGGAGAGTACACACACCCAAGAGACTGTGCGAGTACATACACTCTAAAGGTATGTGTACTTTAATATAAACTAAAAGAGGACACTTAGAAAGAGTACAGTTAAATTAAGAATCTAGTCGGTCTCCTGGGATCTTTCCATTTTATTAATTAGTAAAGTAAAAAGTAACGCTGAATCTCATACCCGGGACCACGGTTAGACAAACATAATACACCGGAATGAAACCAAAGGAATAGACTTTTGGACGATGTTAACGATGTTGAGGATGTTGACTCCTACTTTACTCAATTATGTATGTTTCGTGAATCTTGTCACGGATGGTGTGTCATGCACAGATCATGTACAATCACGATCGTCAGGAATATTATAGTCGGTGAGAAGAACTGGGTCCGATCCACTTAAATGAGAAAAAATAGACATGTAAGAGTTATATATTCTAGGCTAGAGAATAAATTAGTTGAAAACGAGTACCTTGGGTTCCAAGTGGTAATATATTCACCCCGTGTAATTATTGTTATTGACATCGTATTTAAAGTGACAGAGTAAGTGGACGAAGGCACCTCAGTATAGAGAAACTTTCACGATAACTTACTGTGAAGTCACAGGAGAATTATTAAAGAAAAGAAGATGTAAGGGAAAAAGTTTAGTCAAGTGCGTGTAGCTGAACGGTCTCTGGTGTGTGAAAGGAAAGCTTAAATACGTACTTAATTAAGTCTATAATATGTGTGCGGTATTTTGTTAAATCATCAATGACACGAGTTTTGACAATCGTATTGTTTCATCTCTTTGTCTTTGAAGAGATAAAGAAGAGGGAAAAAGAAATTAGAGTAGAGACGCAGATGGTTGGAGGTCCTGAAAGAGGGTTTGACGTTCCTCAACTGGGTGGTGTGTACAGAAAACAGAAATGTGAAGGTCAGTAGGAGTCACAGACTTTATGAACTTTTTATGTTCACATATTGGGACCTTGTGGGATCGACGTGTCAAGGAACTGCAATTGTTTTGAATACATGTAAGGAGGAAAGATGTAGATCTACACTAACATAGGTGGAGGACGTACAAAACCTAACTTAGGTGGATGTTCTGGAGTTTGGGTCTTTGGGAGAAAGGACTCGTCAACAGTCGGAAGGTGGGGAGAGTAAAACGAAATACTGTGTGATTGAACCCAATATTAACGAACATGAAAAATTAATAGAGGATATTATATAACGTCCAAAAAACTCTCCCTTTTTCTTTGTAACCAAAAGATAAATAGTCGTTACGGAACACGTATTCTTCCCCGTCAAATTACATACACCTTATTTAGTGAGACGACCTATTAATATATTTCTACATAGGGAGACGTAAGGAACTTACGACAGGACCCCGAGTAAACATACTAGACAAGGATTGTTTTGTAGGACGTGGATCAAAAGTATTTTATTTAGGTACGGTAAACTAGTGTCTGAATGTGAAATGGTCACCACACAAAACATCCTTTAACAAATTAGAGAATCTCGGAGTGAAGAGGAAATATATCTTCTGTCTTAGAAAGACCATAACAATACTTTACTATTATTACTTTTCGTGGATCCTGTGTCCTGGTTGACAAGAAGATTTATGAATAGACAGAAATCATACACTACCGGGAAGATTTTTTAAACTTATGTGACTTATGTAAAATTATGTGCTCTAATAAATAGGAGCGTATCACCCTTTCTCATTTGTAAAAAACTATTACGGATCAAAAATACTCTTATATTTCTTCGTCCATATACGACTATTTACGACCTCACTTATATTTAATCGTATTCGAAACCTTTCTCGGTAAACCGTTACTCTTTTTCCTTCTGTTCTATTTGTTCAGTTCTCTCTCCACTTCTTTTTAGTATCCACCTTTTCCTTCTCTCTCTAGTTTCTCCGACCCCTCACTCTCCTTTATTCTCCACAACCTGTCTATTTCTCTGACCTTTCTCTTTTTTCTCTTCTCGTTTTATCCGAACTACGGGATCTACTCGTTTTACGAAGACCCATCTCTGTGACTACTCGGGTCCTCATCGTTCGTGTCGTGGTCACGAGTCGTCAACGAGGAGGGAAGGGAAAGGAGAACACACGAAGACGAGACGAGAAAGTGGACGCCAGTGGAAGACCGTAACTAGGGTTTTTTCCCTCGTGCACGTCAGTACCAGATTACTTCGGAAGACAGGATCCGAAACAAGAGAGACCAGTGTAAATTATAAAAAGTATAAGAAAACTGTCAATGTACACTTTACATCCTAGTCATCCTTAAACTAGTGTCTGATGTACTTGTAGTCTTTCGTCTGTCTTTAATGTATATGATAAAAGAGAAGTAAGACGTATCGTTAAGACTGCACTAAAGACTATTCTTTATATATATATATATATGTATATATATATATACATATATATATATGTTGTGGTGTCAAGGACCGTCTCGAGGAACCTTAAAGGATTTACTACCCCCCCCTCCCAAACAAAACAATTATTCCATTGAAATCCTATGGTGGATTTCTATCACCGACCAACGGTCAGTTCGATTTGTACACTAATCTCCTGGTCTTGAAAATCAGAGTGAGGCCTGGAGGTCCCTCCCCTTTCCCCGATGTCTAACTTACTTGACGGTCACCGGGTTGTAAATTAGTTAATACAGATACATTGCTTCTCGGATATTTTTCTGACTCAAGTCTCTCGAAGGTCACCCATTTGTCCGACTCTAAATCCCTCTCACGACGACGACGACGACGATTCAGTGAAGTCAGCACAGACTGAAACATGATGGGGTCTCTACTGTCGGATGGTCCGAGGGGGTAGGGACCCTAAGAGGTCCGTTCTTACGACCTCACCCAACGGTAAATCCCTCTCATTATACTCCTTTAAGACATAGGAAAGGAGTATGGAGTGGAATAGGAAGAGAAGGTAGACCTACAACGATTTAATATAGGAAAATATTATTTGGATAGTAGAAATTCATTTTATCAGGAGACTCAAGACACTCGGTAAGATCACTTAATTGACTTGGGTTTCTCCTCCACTACCCTTGGAGACTACATATTGGTCATTTAGTCTCCGTGTCAATTGTTGATCTGAAGACTGACCGCATACTTCTCACATACACTTCCTCTCTTCTCTCGGAAAGTCCTGATTAAGGAATTGGACACCTTAGAGTACGACAGAGAGTCATCTCTCACAGACTTAAATGAATTTAAGAACCCCGAAACACGACCCCAGGTCCTTAACGAAAGGCCACCACATCCTTTAGGAGAAGAGGGGATTATTGACCTTAGTCATGGTCTTTGATGAATTACCCATTTATGACCTACCGGGTAAAGACACTGATGTATATACACATCAAAACCGAATACAACGGGGGTACAAGAGTTCAAAGGAAGAAAATCGACTTCCTTAGTCTTCAAAGTCAAACTTCAGACTCAAAGCGTCTTGAACCTCTCAAGACACTGAGAAATCAACCTCTGATTTCAGTCACTAAGGACATCTTCCACTTCTTCGTAGACCATCTGTTCCGAGTTGTTTCACCGAGACGAAAAATAACAAGGTACATGTTAAAGATGACCCCTTCTCAAACGTAAGAGATTTGGCAGTATAAGACTCACTAGCGGTCTGACACATGTCGACCAGTCTCCTGTGTAAGTATTAACAAGGATAGAGGAGAGTCGTCGGTTAATAGGTACCAGACTGAAATTGCATACAGGTTTGAAACGGGTCGAGTGGTGTCGAACATGTAGGATTACCCAAGTATAACTGATTTTTTTAATATCCGGAGAACCGTCTACGTAAATGGGGGTATTCCTATCTGGAGGTCGGGTAGATTTAAGTGAAAGGGTTGAAAGAAAAACGTAGAAGTGATTAATACGTCACCTCAAAAAGACGGGACCGACGAGGGGCGGAAGTATAGTTGGTAAAGACTTCGGTAGACTCCAGTTGGTAGTCGGGATGAACATTCTTACACCCTAAGAGAGTCTTCAATTGGTGACTCCTCAATTGAGTTACACTATCGTGGGGTAGGGGGTGGTGGGACTCACACACCTCAGTGTGCTTAAAGTACGTCTTTTCTTCAATGATGAGACGGGGAAGGACACTACGTAAAACAGGAGAGACTGATGTTTATGTGGAGAATATGAAAGTTCCAGAAGGGAAAGACCCTAATCGAATAAGGAGGATAAAGACGGACTTAGGAGACGAGAGATCTCTCTTTTTTTCTCACTTTCACAATCAGTGAGTCAGTACAGGGTGAGAAACGCTGGGGTACCTGACATCGGGCGGTCCGACGAGACAGGTACCCTAAGAGGTCCGTTATTACGACCTCACTTATCGGTAAGGAAAGAGGTTGTCTAGAGGGGAACCTGTGTTTAATTCACTACCACTACCGTATCATAGTAGAAGAATGGATCTTGGTGTGACTAAAAAAGTAGGTGGGTAGAGAAAGTGGTCCTTTCGTCTCGTTTTGAAAAGGAGGGTGGCGGGGTCAGGGAAATAATGGAGGTCCCTTGAATAGTGTACTTTTATCAACGAAATCGGTTGGACTAAATAATTTGAGAATCAATGAAGGTCCGAATACACTCACTTATACGGTTTTTACGGATTTAAGGTTATCATAGGGTAGTTGCTAATATCTAAGGGTAAGGAAGTTTCTAATACGAGAAACGTTCAACCACTTCCCACGTAGACTACCGTACGAAAGGGGTACTAAGGTATGTATAAGAAATTTTGGGTAATCTTAGAAAATACCTTCTTTGTCTGTTTTCTTTACACTCAACCACTCCTTCCGTTCCTGACCCCCTCAGACTCTCTCAAATCTATGTACATGTACCTATCTATCTATGTACATGTACCTATCTATCTATGTATATGACATATTTATGATATACCACACCACACATACATATGTACATATAAATATGTACATATTTATCTGTGTATACATACATATATTCCGGGGAAAACATGTACATATTTATTTGTGGTCTCTGAATACAGGACACACTTATAAAGATGAATACTAGGTAGTTTCCTTATTTCCATCTCGTGATTATATTCTTTCATATTCTTTCGTATACTTTCGTTCTCGAATGATATTGTCTTTTCATTTAGAGTTGGTACTGGGGCTTTCTAAATATTCTTTTTGTTCGTTCAATCAGTACAGAGATTGAAAGGTAACCGACATTTTTCCCGAAATCTGGGTGAAAACAACGAAGGGACTTTGTTCATATGTCTACGTGTAGTATGTGAAACAAGTGGAATTCGGTAAAAGACCCAAATAACAGAGAGGATCCTACTAGAGTAAAAATTATAACGTACACAAAAGTTTTTGATTCAAAAAAACAATTAAAATATTTTAATAAACAATTTATTTTAAACGATTCAAAATAACACTTTACATATTATTTGTGTTTATATATGTATATGTTTGTGTTAGATATACACACACATACACATGTATCTAGTTTTAAAAAAATTATAAAATCTTCTTACGTCGTTTATCTCGTACAATTGAATCGTTTCCGAATATATCGTTTTGGTTTTATCGAAAACGATTTACAAATAGTCATAATAGTTATTAGAGATCCACGAATTTTAACATGATACATTGTGTCGATTTCACTAAAGTGTAGTATACTTTTTCTTAAAAAAATTTTTGTACAAAAATCCTTAATTCACATATACTCTTCTACACTCTTACTTCCTTTTACTTTCTTTATTCCGGGTCAAGATCTTTGTCACTATAAATAGTTTAGGTCTTCATTTAAATAATATAAAATTTTATACGTTCATGTTCCTCTTAAGTACTTTGAGGTTGAGGTTAGGTTTACATAACCAGTTCGAGTAATTCAAATACCACCCTAGATCTTTCGTCACTCTCCCGAAGGGGATACCGGGTGGTCCTTTTCTTAGACGGACGTTACGTCATCTGTGTCCTCTACATCCAAGTTAGGGACCCAACCCTTCTAGGGAACCTCTTTCTTTAGCGTTGGGTGAGGTCACAAGAACAGACTTTTTAGCGTACCTGTCTCCTAGGACCACCCGATGTTAGGTTTCCCAGCGTTTCTCAGTCTGCACTGACTCACCCATTCGTGTGTTTCGTGTGTCTGTCTCCCTCAATCCATACGTACAGATGTAGTCACGAAACCTTTCATACTCAATTCCATGAGTGATTCGGTACTTTAGTTATTACATAAACTTTGGAAATTTTACCTTATCTTATCTTGGGACGTATAAGTAACCTTCCTAACTGAGACTTCGACTTCGAGGTTATGAAACCGGTGGACTACGTTTCTCGGTTGAGTAACCTTTTTTAGGACTACGATCTTTTCTACCGTTCTCCTCTTCTCCCGTCGTCTTCGACTCTACCAATCTAGCGTAGTGACTGAGTTACCCGTACTCAGACTCGTTTGAGGTCCTCTATCTCTTCCTATCCCTTAGGACCTTACGACGTCAGGTACCCCAGCGTTTCTCAGTCTGTACTGGCTCTCTGACTAGTTGTTGTTTGTTTTATCTTTTTTATCTTTGTACTTTATCTTTCTATTGTGGACACATAATAGGGTCCGTTCCCACGATAAAGTTCTATGACAAAGTCCCTCTGTCTATATGTCACGAAAACCAAATCAATAACAAAAATAACACTGATGGATAACATACAAAACTATCGAGGATGGAAAATATCTTAATCACTTTTTGTTAAACGTACTGTGGTTATTCCGCTACAAGATGAAACTTTCATAACATTTACCACTGGAAGGACAAGTTTACTGTTTCGTGAAGTGTTTATTTTGGGATGTCAACTTTATTAGTTGTACTTTACTACTACACACCTTTCTTTTCCTCACCTCTCGCCTCGTCACCCCTCACCAACTGTCACTATTTCTCGGTGAAGTTAGATAGTTTCTTGTTTTAAGTCGATAATCTAATCGATGACAGGCATTGATCACCAAAGAAGAGGTGAAGATGTAGGGTATGTGACACACGAAAAAAAAAAAAAAGGTTTACACACTCAAGAACCTGTTATGTCTAAAACTGTAAAGGGTATTATATCTTACCGAGTTTTTAGTAATGTTAGTTGTTAGTAATGTTAGTTGACCCACTTTACCGACCTTCTACGAATTTACGGAAATCACGGTCGAAGAGTGAGTGACTTCGTCTGGAGTCTGGTAGAGAGTGACAACTAATCCGGTGTCGAATTACGTAACATCGACCCTGAGACTAAACGATCCTTTTCCCCTCTTTCCCCTTTTCTCCTCTTTTCAACTTACAAAATTATACTTGACTTTCCAGAGGGAGGAAAGATATAAGACATTGAAGAATGGTGAGTATAAAAGTAAGACCAATGTAACTTTTCTATAAAGCCCCTAAGACGTAATCCCGTTCCAAGACACACGACGGACACACTGAAGAGTTAGAACTCTCTTGATTCAAACACTTCCAAAAGGAATTTACATGCACTAAATTTTTAAATAATACTTTTACTCGAGACACGAGTAGAGTTTCTAGGCCTGTCTGTAGAGGTGTACTACCTCTCTTAGAATCAGACATTCCGTCAAGTGGGTCCTAAGAGCGGGTCAGTGACTGTCTACAACTACATTTTACCTGTGTCAGGACGTAGAGAGACCTAAATCATTAGACATTTTGTTCAATCTTTGAACCGATTTGCAATAATCATAAAGGAAGATAAGATTTTGGGGAGATTAAAGAGGGACTGTGGTTCCCTATTTATGTTTTTAGGAGTGGTTTATTAGGTACACAAACAAATTCGTGGTTCGGTACTATTATGGTTGATTTATTTAATATGGATATCTTACGAGTAATAAACGTTGGAGAACAACCAATAATCAAGAATTTTTGATCTTGTTAAGATTCCTTTAATACACTTGATTTTCTCCCCTTTTCATTTTTTATTTTGGGTACATTCTAGGATGGTTCCTTTCCTAGTCATGTCTACATAGACATACCTCTTTATTATTATCATCTTTTAAGATAAGACAACAGGAGACTGACCTCTATTGGTTGTTACGTTATCAACTTGTCTCGGATGGGTGGTATTAAGGTGAACTTTCTTACGAACTCCTTCGAACATCTCTTTTTCACTAGGATTGTCTTCTTTTTCAATAAGTCCGAACTGGGTATTGTAGAGACATATTTATGGTTGTCCTCACTCCCACCCACCTGACTGAGTGTCGGATCCTGGACTCAAGACCGTATTGAGAATAAAATTGAACAAAAGATTGACTTCGACACCGCATCCCACTCCCTGATCCATCCTCCTCCTTCAAGCGTTAATAAAACAACCATCTAAATTCGGGGGTGTGAAGGACCACTCATGTTTACTGTACTTCACCAAGTCTCAACTTATGACAAGATAAAATTATCTTTATATAAATTGTTGGATATTGAGTATATATTTTCGGATCTTAAAATTTCTATGACGACAAATCCTACAGGTTCCTTTTATTCATTAATTAGACTTCTTTTGCCCGTTATTTATTATTAGGAACACCACACGTCTATATCGTTTGTAGAATTTCCACTGGGTACTTACTCGTTTCACACCCCTTTGAACTGAAAGATTAAAGGACAGACACGTATACAAACCTAAAGTACGTTCGAAAGTAAAGATGAAAAAAAAAAAAAAAAAACCTCCCGTGAACTCTTCTGTATAAAAATTTATTAGTTAAAATTTACGATTGTCGTCAGAGGGTAGAAGGATAAACAAATTTCCCCCTAAAGGAGGGAGAGTCTTGTTCCTTTCCATCCCGATTCGTGTCAAGTAGTTCTGGTCCTTAGAATCGTCGTTACCAGACAACATCCGTGACAACTTTGTCTAACCAATATTGTGGTACAGATTATTATAGTGCCTTTCGTTTTGATACTACCCACAGGTTGAACCGTCCGGAAGGAGGTCTTTCTGGTAAAGCAAAAACCGTTGTTTTTTTATTTCGAAGTAGTCTATATGTACTCTCTACTAAGTGTCGTAGATCAGAGGTCTGGAATGAAAGGAAGGAGGGTACCTCTGTTTTTTCGGTGTCGAGAATGGAGATTTTTGACGTAGTGTCTTTCTACAAAAATTTCGTGAGAAGGACCAGTGATTGACGATATCTGACCTCTTACCAGGACAAAGAAATTACCATTTCTTATTGTTACTATTATGTGCACAAAAGGATTGATACAGCCCTTTTTTTTTTAGTTCGGAAATTGGGAATCTCCTGAAACCACCCTTTTACATTTAAGAATTTATGTAGTAAAATATCACTAATTAATCAAACGATCCCAATACCCTTGATATTGTATGATTAAAAAAAAAAATAATAACTTTTTACCATTTAGAACTTTCCCTGTAAGACAACGAAGTCTTGATATCATATCTCGTGACTAAACCCCCAGTATAAATCGGAGGTCAATTAATTGACAAACCGAGATCCTTACTATAATTTGAAGACATTCCGAAGTCCAATGGATACGTTTTGTTTTACTATGCTTATACTTTAAATTTTCCATATACATTATAATTTTCTATATAACTCACGTATCCTTTCGTTGACCGTATAAATTTTAATTTCCGTAATAAAAACATAACTAAAAATATGAATGTTCAAAGTTCCAGTTGAACTATGACATCAATTTTAGACCTTTACAGTCTAAAAACACGTATCGATGTCAAAATAATTACAACAAGTAATTCAAAGATGAAAGATGTAAAGGGGGTGACGAAATGAGATAAAGTAAGAGACAACAGAAGAAACTTCTTGAACATCAACGAACGTAACAAAGGGACGTGTCACCTCCTATAACCGTTGGGTCAAAAAACAACATAAAGTAAAAATCTCTACACAAGAGTCGGGGAATTTACACCGTAACGTAGAGGAAAAACATAACAGTTTAAAAATTTTTTGAACTAAGTAAATCGACACGTGTCCGTACAACAATCTTGATCTGAGAGTGTTAGGTGAACCCTTTTGTTTATTTTAGAAGGTCGGGGACGACTACGTATTAGTTATTCCTGGACGGACAAACTCTAAAACGAAAAGAATATCGATGGAGACCTCGTATTTCCCTCTAATCTTGTGAATTCTTAAGACCCCCATAAGTATTTGAAACGACTCTCTAAAACCAAAGACTGAATTACCTGGGTGTCACTTATAAAAAATAACATAAAGTAGATGACCTTTATCTAATAGGTAGAGAAAGGGAATTCTGTAGGCCACAATCGTGGGCTAAACGAGGAGTTAATCGTCCAAGTTTAGGAATAGAGTGACGACTAAAACCGTCATGAAACCCCTCTTATATCTTTGTATCTGCAAAGGACTAGACTGTCAACCACTTTCCCTGACGTTTGAAAAATGATATAATAAAACAGAAAAAGTAAATCGTTTATCCATTGAGTCTATGATTGACATAATCAAAGGATCTCGGTGTTGATTCATGGTGTTTCATTCACCAAATTTGTTGTTGTTTCATGTCTTTCGAGATCCGTCTTAGACGAGGTCCGGAGAGAAAATTGAAGACTGTCAAGGGACAGAACACCGTCGTACTAAGGACAGAAGTCGGCTGAAAGAGAGGTAAACTCACAGACACACACACACACACACACACACACACACATGAGTCACCATAGGTTGAGAAACACTAGAGTACCTGTCACCGGGTGGTCCGAGGAGACAGGTACCCTAAAGAGTCCGTTCTTAAGAACTAACCCAACGGTAATGGAAGAGGTCCCCTAGAAGGGCTGGGTCCCTAGTTTGGGTGTAGAGAACGTAGAGAATGTAACCGTCCACCTAAGAAATGGTTGACGTAGTGGATCCTTCGGGAGGGATACAGGTCTAAAGGGGAAATTTATTCCTATTCTCAGGATAACGTAATTTCCGGAGGTGGGGATGGGACCATACTGGAGTAGAATTGACGTAGGTGTTCCGAGATATAGGTTTGTTTCAGTGTTCAGTTGGGTATTGTGTTGACTTGTGTATTTCAGTAAATACTTAATTAATGATATAAGATTCTGGATCAGATATTATTCTCGAACAAAAAGTCTAACTAGAGACCATCTACTTAAATGTCGTATCCCGAGGGTTCTTAAAGTGAGTTCTACAGCTCACTGTCTTTGTGGACCTTCTTGTGTCCCTACTATGAACAACTGACACTCGATTGAGACATTTCTCTTTACCGTGGATAGAAAGGTCCCGACACGGGGTCCAGGGATCGTTAGGGTCGTGTGTGTGTTCGTTTCGTACCTTCTAAGAGTGTATGTTGTACCTAAGTGTTGTACTATCGTGTAGACATGACATATTTTCAGATCTATCTGGTGAAGTACCTACATAAAGTGTGGATGTGACTCCACGTTTCAACACTTATACAGTCGAGGTTAAGTCTATTTAATTCGTTAACAATTTAGTAGACTAAGAATAAAGTATTTTCTCACTTGGACTGTATCTCCAGGTAGAAATGTAGATCGGTGAGATTTAAGAAACTTGAATGTCCCTACCCAGGAGTGGTAAGTGTAGCTGGATCCCTTAAATCACTTTCGTACTGCTATCTAAAGTCCACATGTAAATGGGTATCTTCGTCTCGAAATAAACCCTCTGTCAGTGAATTTATCAAGGAAATTTTCTGATACCAAATGACTTTGGATACAGATACGGATTGTTACGAATCGTGTGTCGACCACGGCTTGTTTCATAAACAACTTAATTATTTTTACTGAATAGTTCTTTAGTCATGAATAGGATGAGATTTAAAAAAGGTATTGGTAAGTAAGTAGTACCTGTTGTAAACTTGACCTCTGATTCTGTTTACCCTTATTTCCTCTCTTTTTCGACTTCTGTCTTGCCACTTCTTTTTACGTTTCTTTTCCTTTCTCTTTCCTGTAGTCTCTCTAATTTTCAAGTATTAAGGACAAGACCCACGATGTGGCGTGTCAGGAAAGTCTCCAGTAAGAATGATTTCATGTGATCATGAAAGTTTGTCTTGAACCTTAATCTTTACCGGAAACTTTTACATTGTAAGTAAATCGCATTCTATTTAATAAACAAAGTCACTTGACTTTCAACGAGTCATCACAGGCTGAGACGTTGGGGAACCTGATGTGTCAGGTACCTTAAGAGATCAAGTCTTATGACCTCACCTATCGGAAAAACAAGAGGTCCCCTAGAGGGGTTAGGTCCCTAACTTGAGTCCGGAGGGAGTAACGTCCGCTCAAGAAATGGTTGACTTGATAGTCCCTTCGGGTTAATAAGCAATTTTCTAAAAAAAAAAAATTACAAGTTCTCCGACTCAGTATAGTTCTTCAGAATTTAGGATACCCGAAGAAAACTAACGTAAACGTTCATGGAGTACTTTTACACGTTTAGTCGGGTAGAGTCGCGAAGGTCGAAGGACAACTAACACACTGTCTCAACGGTCCGTGTGTTGTGTAAACAAAATATCGGGGTGTACTACTTGAGTGTCACAAAATGGAGGTCCTGACTTTCAGGAATTAAACAAGAAACTTCTTGTTGGACAAAAGTAGTCCTCTGTACGATAGCAACTAGTTCGTTAAGATGTCTTTCACTTTAAGTTCTTTTTCCTAGACCTCTATACCCAATCACTCCTTCATAGACGGGTCACGGGCACTTTTGTATCGTCAAGAGTAAAAGGTACAACCTCTTCCTTTACCGTTAGGTGAGGTCCTGATAACGGACCTTTTAGGGTACCTGTCTCCTCGGACCATCCGATGTCAGGTACCCCAGCGCTTCTCAGCCTGTGTTGACTCACTGAAGTGGAAAATTTACTTCAAAGGTCTTATCCGGATGTAGGTCGTATTGTCGATAGAGGTCCCGTTTCTTTTTTTTTTTTACTTTGTTTTCGTTTCTTTTGTAACTAAACACTGAGACATGACTCACGAGACAAATTCTCTTCAGTATATTCACAGTTTCTCATATACCGTATAAACTTTATACTGAAACCATTTTACAATGACAGGAGAATTCTTAGTAAAAAAATTTAGGTCGAATTTATACAACATCTCACTCCTTTTGATATACATGTTATCTATGACAAAAAGACCAACCATAATCTTAAGAGAATCCCTTATGTTGTTACGTAAGATACACACACACACACACACACACACACACACATAAATAATAAATAGAGGAGGTACAGTCGGTGAGTAGGGGGTTGATGGGAGAAGTCTGTGACTCCTCCATCCCCACTTTACCGTCTGTGAAGACGAGGGGTCCACGTTAGAGGTGAGATCGGGTGTAATTGTACACGAGACAGTATAGACTGAGAAACGTCGGGGCACCTGTCTCCTCGGATCTCGTGATGTCCTATCAGGTACCCTAAAGGGTCCGTTCTTAAGAACACACCCAACGGTAAAGGAAGAGGTCCCCTAGAAGGGTTGGGTTCCGAACTTGAGTTCAGAGGACTTAGAGGACGTGACCGTCCGTCTAAGAGATCAGACTTGTGTAGACTTTTTTTAGTGACCCCAAAGTCCACTCCAAACCCCTCGACCCCACTTCTTTTTATTCTTTCTGAACATTTCATGAGTCTTATCCTTTCCTTGTCATTGAATCCCTGTCCCGTTCGTGTTTTAGTTCATCTTCCATTCCTAAATCTCTTTTCTCTTCCTATTCTTTTTCCGTTTTCGAATTTGGACTCCATCACTTTTTCGGACTCTTTGTGACTTTTTAGTTTAACAGATTATAGGTCGAAATTTTATAGACAACTCGTTCATAAAACAGTAATGGACACTTGTTGATCTTCTTAGGAGATGTGAGGACCTTGATGGTGGTACGTATCTCTTGACCGTAAATCTTCTCCGATCTTTGACCTCGTCTTTACAGATCACTTGATATGTGCCCCATTCAGTTCCCTGAGCCTGTCCAGATTTACGCTCTATTTTTAGACTCGAGTAGAATTCCACGACACCCCGGGGTTTACTTTAGGTAATTTCTTTAGAGGAGGTGAGACACACACACACACACACACACACACACACACACACACACACACATGTATGGACACAGATAAATAAATAATATATGTTTTTTAAAGTCCAATCTTGACCTGTACCTTGTCTGCCCAATGATTAGTCCTTTCCTCATACAGTTCTGATATATAACAGTGGACGGATAAATTGAAGATACGTCTCATGTAGTACTCTTTACGGTGTGACCTACTTCGTGTTCGACCTTAGTTCTAACGACCCTCTTTATAGTTACTGTGGTGGGAATACCGTCTTTCACTTCTTCTTGATTTGTTGGAGAACTACTTTCACTTTCTCCCCTCACTTTGTCAACCGAATTTTGAGTCGTAAGTCTTTTGATTCTAGTACCGTAGACCAGGGTAGTGAAGTACCGTTTATCTACCCCCTTGTTACCTTTGTCACTGTCTGAGATAAGACCCCCGAGGTTTTAGTGACGTCTACCACTGACGTCGGTACTTTAATTTTCTACGAACGAGGAACTTTCCTTTTGACACTGGTTGGATCTGTCGTATAATTTTTCGTCTCTGTAATGAAACGGTTGTTTCCAAACAGATCAGTTTCGATACCAAAAAGGTCAACAGTACATACCTACACTCTCAACCTGATATTTCTTTCGACTCGTTTTTTTTCTTTTTCTTTCGACTCGTAGTTTCTTAACTTCGAAAACTTGACACCACAACCTCTTCTGAGAACTCTCAGGGAACCTGACGTTCCTCTAGGTTGGTCAGGTAGGATTTCTAGTTGGGACCCTAAAGAAACCTTCCTTACTACGATTTCGACTTCGAGGTCATGAAACCGGTGGAGTACGCTTCTCAACTGAGTAACCTTTTCTGGGACTACGACCCTCCCTAACCCCTGTTCTCCTCTTCCCCTGCTGTCTCCTACTCTACCGACCTACCGTAGTGACTGAGCTACCTGCACTCAGACTCACTTGAGGCCTCAATCACTACCTGTCCCTCCGGACCGCACGACGTTAAGTACCCCAGCGTTTCTCAGTCTGTGCTTACTCGCTGACTTGACTTGGTTTGGTGATTTGTTATTTTATTTATTATTATTTTTGTTATTAAAAATAAACCTGTGGAGACTTGTAAGAGTTCGAGAAATAACATGTAATAGAAGAAAAAACAAATGTTGATGAGACGTTCTATTTGGAATGATTATGATGACTTTCCGTTATTCTCCTTCGAGACTCTCCGATTAACCCATAGAGTTTTCAGTGTGTCGTTTACACTCTCCAGTGAAGGATAAAGTTCCTTCCGAAAAAAAATGTTGTACGTAAAAAAAAAAGATTGACGAACTTCTCTTTATAGTCTATTGGACGTCATTGTAGTCAAAGTGGATTGGGTAGAACGGAGACTTTCACTTGGTTGAGACATGTTTACTGGGTGACAGTCTCTGAAACTTGACAGAAATATAAGTCAATTTTTACTTATGGGTCTTCATACCTCGGTAAGGGAGGAAGTTTCTTAGAAGGTTAGAAGGTCCGTAGCTTGGGTCCAGAGAACGTAACGTCCGTCTCGGTGGAAATGGTAGACTCGGTGGTCCCTTCGGGTTGAGAACCTCTCCCATCCGATTTTCCCTTCTCTCACTTCTTTTACAACTTCAACTTTTGTCTCGAAAATAGCACGACCCATTAACGAAAGGTATCCCAGAAAAAAAAAATTCGTCTTTAATATCTAGGTATTATACGATTACTTGTAAGTGTGAGTGTCGCACACGACATTTCTGAGGTTCACCTCTTCGTGCGTCGAAGGTAAGTGAAACTTGTCCGACGGTCTACTTTAGGATGGACCAAAGTTCGTTGGTGTCTAATGTACTATAGTCATCGAATGAAATTTTATGTGTGTGTGTGTGTATATGTGTGGTGGTGGCAGTGGTTGTGGTGATGGTGGTGTTATTTTATTATAATACTTAATGTTATTTTATCTCAGTCTCTCCTTTTCCTTAGAAATCTTCTTTAACACTTTACTGGGGGTTTAATTCGTAAAAATTTCCAATTTGTTTCGTCTTATATAATCCCTCAGACTACCTTTGGAGGACGAGTAGGATCAAATGACAGTTAATACTAACAATCTTTACGGTCTTGGACTCTCTGTATTGTAGTTATTTTTTACAACATCACTATAATTCGTGTCCTATTAAGAGAATTGTGAAAAAGATCTGGTTATATTGAAGAGTGGAGAGGTATACCGAGTCGACCTCATACCCACATAATATGTAAATGCACTTATCTCATGGGTTAGATCGGGGACGGTAGGTAGGGAAGTGTTATTGTGTCAACAGTCGTAAAGTCTAGACTCGTGTAACTTATATTTAGTAAATGAGTACAAGAGGGGTGTAGTAAAACGGTTGACTATCCCTTTTTGGGTCAGTCATTCACGACTATTAAAAGTAATAAGGAGACAGACACGACACCCTGTCGACGTACCATGTCTGTACTAAGACACACTACAACAGTGGAGGAAAAAAGAGGACAAAAGAGATGAATCCTGATTTTATCTAAATCGATAAACAGGATTAACGAAGAACTTCCACTTCAATAAGATGAGAACGGGAACGAAGGTTTCTTATGGTACGTACCGACCCTGTTATGAAGGAGTCAGGGTCTTTATATGTAGAATAGATCAAAGGGTCAAATTCTGTCAAGATTTTTTTTTTTCTGTCAAGATATAAATACATATGTACCTATATGTTCACTTATATGTCCACACCAAAATCCAACCCAAGGAGGTCTTGAAACTTTAGTCCTGACTCATTTTTATCAACCAAACCTTGAAATAGGGTCCTTTATAATCACTTCCTCCCGTCAGTATCCAATACAATTAAGAAGAAGGTGAAACGTTCTCCCGTCTGGACTGAGGTTGATTAATTTTTTTTTTTTTTTCGGTGACCAGTTTCTGTTTGTCTCACACCGTAAATCTTCAGTCGACAATCAGTTTCTGTTTGTCTTACATCGTAAATCTTCAGTCTTGACGTACGCAATGACCAATTACAGGATTCCTTATAGTGGTCCGTGGTCGTCGTAAGTGAAGTCCTGTCTATATTGGGTTTGTCCTATTGTTACCTCATGTGTACAGTTCCACGACAATCCTATTTTGCCTATGTACACATATTCGGTGATCCCAGACACGCACTATTCATAAGTTATCCGTACAATACGGATACTATTAAGCCTCTTCCGTTACCGTTGGGTGAGGTCATGAGAACGGACCTTTTAGGGTACCTACTTCCTCGGACCATCCGACGTCAGGTACCCCAGCGCTTCTCAGTCCGTGACTCGCTGAAGTGAAAGTGAAAAGTGAAAGCCCGTGCTGACTCGTTGAAGTGAAAGTGAAAAGTGAAATTACGTAACTTCTTCCTTTACCGTTGGGTGAGGTCACAAGAACGGACCTCTTAGGGTCCCTGTCTCCTCGGACCACCCGACGGCAGATACCCCAGTGTGTCTCGGCCTGGGTTGACTTCGCTGAATTGTCGTCGGACACTATTAATACTAATACTACTATCTAATAAAATAATTAAACAACAAAGAAGTAAAAGTAAAGGAATCAATAGTAAGTAGAGAAGGAAAAGGCATAACGAACGGACAATGTTTTCAATAAAATAACTGAATATTAATATCATTTAATAATTTTACATCTTTTATCTCTCTATGTTAACCTTTATGTCTTTCCTCGTTACTCACCCTGACTTTTGTGTATAGTGTTACTGGATGTGTAAACAGTACCGTCTATATAATATGTAGTTGTATATCTATAAAGAGATTTCGACAAATTTTCCGTTCTAATCGTTCTACCGTTCGGTCTTGATCGAAGAACAATTTAGACTCGTTTCTACGGTTCTTTCCTAACTCTTAGAGAAGACTTCAGTTCTCCGGACCCACAAAGTTCTAGGTTTCTGTCGTGTTCCTTTTTTTAGTCGGTGTAAAAGGGATTTTTAACGCAGGACAATAGTCTCTATGTCTTGTGTAGTCGTATACTATACAAACCGGAAATATGTCTTTACATCACACACCTAACCATCATAAAAATACCGTGACTCTGGTCTTAATTATGAGGTGTCAAGGTAAATAACTCATCGATCGAGGTTCGTTAACTGTTCCATAAATACCAAGATTGTTATGTCATTAGTAATTTTTGTTGTGTCTAAATTCATTTTTTATTATAAAGACAAATAAAGAATTCATTTAGAATATTACCTTAGACGAAAGACAACTTGTGACGTACGATTGTGATGGACGTTTAAGATTGAGAACGAAAGGAAGTTGATTCTTATTAGAAACCGAAAGAGTGGACACAAAGAATGGACACTACCGTTCACTCATCACGGCCCCTTAGTTTCAAGGGGTTCTCGTAAAGGATCGGTAGATCACTATTCTTAACTACATATTTATGTAGTCCTTCCCCACCTTGACTCCACAAACAAGATCAGACAGAGGCACTCAAGGGAATGCCGTAATTCAAAGTCAATTGATGTCATCTTAAGACGTACTAGTGCGTGGTGAAATAACCGTCGAAAAGGAAGACAAATTAAAAGAATGAGGGGAAGGTCGTAAAGGACCTTAGTGGTGGATTAGTTATTGGAAACATGAGCTTGGGAACAAGGTCCCAGAACAAGACTTCCTTTAGTTTAATTCTCCTTAATTACTAAGTAGTCGGAACACGTGAACGATCGTTAAGAAAGGAACATTTTAAAGAGTGAAGAAAGGAAAAGGAAAATAGAATCTACGATTACGTTTCACAATACATATACTGTCCGTGTCAATTAGTAATATAAGAGTGTCACGGATTGGTGTGATGATAAGTGAGTTGACGTTATGTAGTTCGTGGGTATAAAATATATGACACGAGTCACGACCTTTATAGTTATATTTATTTATATTTATCTTGTATGTTAAGGACGGAAGTTTTAAAATATCAGGGGTCTCTTCTTTATACTTAACTACTGATGATTATAATTCATTTACGAAGTTTTGAGAGTTATTTATCAAGGACTCATGAACTTCTTTCTGTCTGTAGGAAGAGTGGGGGTATTAAAAGAAAGAAAGAAAAATAAAAACAACAGAAGAGGAAACAGTGAAGAATCTCGTAACAGTCTTTTCTCTTTTTTGTCATTTATGTCCAGTATTTAGTGAGCAATACTTTTGGGGAGAAACAACAAAGACGTCACTTACATCCCAGATAAACTGGGTAAACAAATCTTATTACGTAACACTCGGGTTCTAATATTTAGAGTGGAACCCGTCTGTATGTCTTTTCTCTCGTACTTTCGTAATTGTGGTTAGGTAGTGATGACGATTTCTTTATCAAATTTTAATGGTGAGCACCACTCTAATCATTTCCTCCAACTAAGTATTTTTTTCAGTGAAAGGGGGAAAGTGTTGAATAGAACAATTATCATTTCCAGGAAACCCTTTCAGTAGCAGTGACTAGTCCCTAGTCCTTTCACGATGGCTCCGGTATTTGTAATTCAACTAGTCAGGACACGGTCTAATGGGTACTAAGAAGTTCACCCTAATTTAATTTATCGATCGATCTATCTATCTATCTATTTGTAATTCTATATATCACTTCCTACGTTATTAATTAACATAATTAATAGGAATTAATGAACGGGTGGTAGATGTTGTTTCTATTTTACTGAAAATTTATTGATCCTCAATAAAAGTTAAATCGATATAAAAGTGGTTTCCAGATCCAAAAGGACCATCTAGACGACCGTTTCTTGACGGAAGTTACCTCCTCTGGGTCCAAACTAGGGACCCAACCCCTCTATAGGACTTCGTCCTTTACCGTTGGATGAGATCATAAGAACGGACCTCTTAAGAAATTTGTCTCCTCGGACCGTCCGATGTCAGGTACCCCAGTGTTTCTAAACCTGTACTGACTCGTTGTGAAAGTAGTTTCCAGATCTCTCCAGAACAATCCCCTCATCTTTCTTTTATATATATGATAACGTATGTTATAGTATTCCGTTCAATACTTCAATGGTACTAGAGTTGATCACCAGTGTTATACTTCTGTAGTTTATAGTCCTCAACCATTTTCTGTTGTTTCACCAATGGTGTTACTCCCGAACTTTCCTCTAGTATAAAGGGGACTTGTTAAATTATGAGATAACCAGACTATATCAGATGTTAAACACAGGAACCTTAATTCGTGACTTCCTTTCCTTTGAACTTTGATTTAGTTTCGTAAGGAGCTTACTTAACAACTATTCCTCTATAACACAGATATACCAATACCTACGATACAACGATACCGACGGTACAGATTTGTTCTATGTTCCTTTTGTCCTTCGAAAAGTACCGGGATGGTAGAGGAAGTCAAAGCCTGTCGTTCTTCTAAGTGAAGAGACGTAGACATGTATGAAAATATATCTGTGTCTGGGTGTGTGTGTCTGTTCTAGTAAAATTTGGGGATATGGTTCAGTGTGTATCATGGATACAGGGACTGTTAAAAGTTTCGGTCAGTGACCAATTTATGGTCCTTAATTGATCACCTCTACTTTACACATAATGTAGTATAAGTTGTTAATACGTAGTGAAGGTTCTTGTTTCCCTGTCTTTATTAAATCTTTTTATGGGAAAAAAGACATTAATAAACATCACTAGAAAATCTTTTATCATCATTTCATTGACGAGGAAAGTGGAAAAACTATCTTAGTTATAGTGCTTGAGTGATTGTGATGTGTAGAATGTAAAACATCGTAGAAGACCATCATGAAGATTTTCCTTTCCTCGAAGTCCAAATACACAAACATATTAAACCCCCTAAAATTCACCCACACGACTTCGTCCCTCTTATTTATTATGTAAATCGTTTTGAGGGGATAAAATTGGATTGATTTTCCCTTGCAGGACTTAATTACTGATACAACTTCAGTCACCATAGAGAAAGGGAGGACTCATACAAGTCACGGAGTGTGATCCGATTATTTTACAACGGATCTTCGTCAGTAATCTCTTTGATGAAATGACTTATTCTTACATTTATTCTCATTCAGTGTTAAACATCACATAGCTAACAAAATTCCCTGATACGACTTCATGACAAATGTAGTTACTTAACTTCTACTGGGATTGTTTGATCAAATATACTAGTTTAGTTCGGTACCTGAGAATATTGATCTCTTGATTATCAGGTTTTCAACAATCTGCAAATGTGTCGTTCGGGTTATTTTTATACAATAAAGTTTTATTTGTGATGTGTAGATGTCAGAACGATGAGGTAGGAAAAATGAATATGACCTGTTTCTTTTCGTCGTAACCGTTAAACGGTATATGTCTATGTGTGTATGGAAGAAACAACCGTAAATCGTGTCTTCCTCATTTTTGGCGTATGTAAAAAAGGAGAACGATAGATCCCGGATTTTCTTATAGTATTGCCCACTTTTCATGTTGTAGGTCTTTTTTTAATTATATGATTATTGGTTATTTACCGGGGAGACCTTTGTTTTGTTTCGTTTCATTACTTTTATTATAAAAATAGAGGATCCCTTATTATTAAATTTTATGTAAAAATTTTCTACATTTTTAGTACTATAGTCTCTGGTTTCTTTGTTTATTTTTTGACAACGTTACTATCAATGCCCGTTTATAACTACTTCTCTACATAATCTTCTGTCAAATTTCTCGTAGAAATTTTTGTGTTATTATGACTGGTTTGATCCTCGGGTCTGTCGTCCATTTACGGTTCTTTATTCCCAGACTATAAACGGGAAAGGGGCTGTAAACATAAGTTCTCATTACACTAAAAAATTTACACCCTCTGTCGTCACAAATATCAGTTTTGTTCTGTTTTGTTACGTAAAATCTACACATTACTTCTCAAAAGGAACTGTCCGTGTCTCTCGTTTGTGACAAGGACCTGACTAAGCCCTATTGAATGGTGGTGAAGATATTTCTTTCTATTATAAGTTTCAGTATGTTTTTATATACCAAGAAACAAAGTCAAACTCGGTTAGAGACAGTCAATAGTTATTTCTTTTATACTTAATAAAAATAGTAATTTTTTATTCACTTTAAAAGAGGTAACTAAGAACAGACGAAAGTCACTTTAAAGTCTCCTAAAATACGTCGGAGGTTTATTTGAGTTTCGACGTTCTCAAACACTTTACTAAAAGAGTCAGAGTATCTATGAATCTTTGGGCCAAAGTCGAGTTTATTCGACAGGACTAACATAGAGAATTTCTTGAATCGTCTCACCTACAAAGAAACCAAGTCTCTATCTTGTTATCGACTGTCTGTTATGTTCAGGGACAAAAGTAAAAAAGAGTAGTTACAGTGTCTTAGTAGTTGTTAATTGATAGGACCGTTTTTGGCGTAATGTCATTAGTCGGCGGGTTGTTCTACCCAGAAAATGATTTTACCTCTCTTAGACTTCTCTCATGTAAAACTCACATCAATCAGGAACCGGAGAGACGATCCTACCATTTCCTCTCAGTCCGAAGTAATTACAGTTACGACTATTTTAACGACCTCTGTCCCCCTGAAGTCAACACCTCTTCACCTGATTCAGATGGTTAAGAAAATTTTGGTTGTAGATTGTTTCGAAAGACTTTTATAATGTATACCGTACATAGTTGGATACTGTACACTGGTCATTGTTGTCTATACTTAAATTGTACCCTTTAATCTATACTTTCCGTATGTTTGAGTAATTATTGTACATAATAAGTTGAGATCTCTGTTACGTGTTCATTAATTCGTGCTGTGTCAGTCTCCCAGTCTCCTGTCAAAACTGGTGGTCACTACAGTCCCCACGTGACGTCCTTAAATGTCATTCCCCACTACCTGTACATGGAAAACTCAACAACCCCTACAGACCCCCCTCGAAAAGGATCTCTAAACTATTACTTTCCTCGGCAGAACGTATAACAGTTCTAATGTATCCTTACTCTTCCGACCATCGTCCCTTCTTTGTCTCGAAATAATGAGAACTCTCTATATAAACGTAATCTTTCTCTTCAGTTGTCACTTATTTATTAGAACAAATCTCTCATTATTACAACAGTCTATGGTTTTGGTCAGTAATAGACACCTGTTACAGGTCGTGACCCATTGTATCTCCCATACTGTCTTCATTACCAATATTAGGAAGGTAGTTCTTTGAACATAATCTTAACTCTATGAGTGTTTGATTTCCTCTGATTCTCACGTACGCATTCACGCACGATTCAGAGGAGTCAGTACAGGTCGAGAAAACGCTGGGGTACTTGACACCGGGCGGTCCGAGGAGACAGGAACCCTAAGAGGTCCGTTCTTATGACCTCACCCAGCAGTACGGGAGGAGGTCCCATAGAAGGGTTGGGTTCCGAACTTGGAAACAGAGAATACAGAGGACGTAACGGTCCGTCCAAGAAATGGTCATCACGGTGGATCCTTCGGGTTTTCTTACGTATCGTCATATGTATTTTATATCGATGGTTTTTTTACATGACCTCTTTTCATAGTAATGACAAGTCTTTTCTTCAAATCGTAACTATTCTCAGTTCCGAGAATCTCCTTAATGTCATTTTCACCCGGTTAACTTAAGGAAAAAGATTAAGATAAAAAATTTAAAAATAAAAAATTCACAACAGAATCAAAGATGATATGTCGGTTTACCTAGTCCGTGTGCACATGAATATAGGGAAGGGAAGACCTGGAGGGTAAGTCCAGTGGCGTCACGTGATTCGTCTCAAGGGACACGAGACGCCACACAAGAGTAATCAATATATAAAATATGTGTCACAGTCGTCACATATACACAGCTAGGATTAGAGGGTCAAGGAGGGTGGATGGGGGACAAAAGGAGAACCATAGGAATGTAAACAAAAGATACACACATACTTAAAATTTCACTCTTTCCCCACTGCGTGTACGTTCTACACTTCATTTTCGTCCACATCCATCCTTACTAAAGAAAGTCCCCCTAAAACTCATTTATCTAACCTGACTTCGTGACCCAAGATCTGACACCTGAAGAACTAGCAGTATGACTCCTACTGTAATACAAGTACGGGTTATCTTGAAAGACACTATTCTCTTTACGAAATATGACAACGACAGATTACAACATCCGAATACACCGATACCTCGTGAAATTTACACCGATCACATTGATTCTTTACGTTAGAATTAAAATAAATTAAAATTGATTAATTTTAAATTTAAATTCACCGGTGTACTCTAATCACCACAGTCACAATTCGTCGTGGCGAGATCTCTCATNACATCCGAATACACCGATACCTCGTGAAATTTACACCGATCACATTGATTCTTTACCTTAGAATTAAAATAAATTAAAATTGATTAATTTTAAATTTAAATTCACCGGTGTACTCTAATCACCACAGTCACAATTCGTCGTGGCGAGATCTCTCATCCCTTAGTGACATCCAAAATTCGTCCCTTTCTGTTCTACTTTTTATGTAGAATCCGTCTAATTAAATCGTCGTCACAAATCCTTTCGTCCTTTTACTCATCAAGAAAACTCTAACATGATTTAAATATTTAACTAGACCCTCTTAAGTGTAAAAATTTTACGTAAGACTAGTACTTGTACTACATGAGAATGTAAACAAATCAAAAATTTAAAGATTTACAGAAAGTTGTCTAAAATCACTATATGAGAAAGTAAATAAACCAAAAATTTAAAGATTTACAGAGAGTTGTCTAAAATCTTTGAATGTCGTTGTATCAAGTATTATTGTTTTTACACTTTTACTGGTTTTACAAGTATATATTAGAAGCTCATTTTATTTCGCATTAACAGATAACGATCTTTTACTTTCTCGATATCGATATACGTTGAACACTCATTATAACCTATTTACTTTCGTGTTTTACTATATATATCATAATGAGGTAAGTTTTTCCTGTTTTATTGTTCGTTTGTTTTAAAATAATAAATATATGTATTATTTTAGTATTTCTTTTTGTTTATTCACTAAATGATATTTTCAGTCTTATTATCAAAAAATTTGAACCTTCCCTACGACAACGTTGTGTCCTTTAAAGATCCCAATAAAATTTAACCAAAATAAAGAGTTAATTCCATCAAACACATTATCTGGTCAATATGAGATATATAATACCGAGTCTACCATTTCTGAGACGGACGTTACATCCTCTGGGTCCAAGTCAAGGACCCAGTCCTTCTAGGGGACCTTTTCCCTTACCGATGGGTGAGGTCATAAGAACGGACCTCTTAAGGTACCTGTCTCCGTGGACCGTCCAATGTCGGGAACCCCAACGTTTCTCAGCCTGTACTGACTCATTGTAAAAGTGAAAAAAGTTTTTGTATTATCAGTATGTTTATTTTGATAATAAACGTTGTTTTCGTTTACAACGAGTTTACTAAACGACAATGACAGACATTTTAAAGATTCGATATATTTGAGTAGTCAAAAGAAATTATGTTAATGAATGTTTCCGTAGTTTCCGATATCTTTGGAACAAATACGTAATTCTTATTGTTCCAAATTTTTAAAACGATGAATAACTAATATTAAACAGGGTGAACTGTCAGAAAGTAATAGGACAAAGTGTTAACACATTAAAGTATAATTACTTAGACGAGGATAACTCAACTTAGTTTTGAAGGTTATAACCATTCTAAGACTTTAAACTATTCGACCGATTCCGTTTTCATTTCTATAAGAGTCTCATGGACCGATAATTAAATTTCTTTGGAGTAAAGAGGGTAAGTTTTGTTTTATTTTCGTTTTTTGTTTTTTGATTCGGAAGTTTTGTTCATATGTGTAATTTTTTATTTTTCACTACTAAACATACACAGGTCTCAAGGGATGTAAAACATTTAGAGATTTCTTATAATAGGTACACTTTGATTGCAACCGTATGCGGTGGACCTACAAAAGTCTTTATCATTTCGTTTATTTTCTCTCTACTTCTAAAAATTCCCAATATCTTAAACTTATGTTATTAAAGTTCCTGTATATCTCCTAAATCTTCTCTTTAGAACGGACGTGATCTACTTTTAAAGGAGACAAACAATAAATCAGTGAGGGACCAAGGAAATTATCGAAAAGTCACTTTTTTAATTCTCTTCTCGTCTCCTAACAAACCCCTCACTGGTCCTGCTCCCCTCTCCTCTCGACACCGGAGAACTCTTTCCCCTTTCCTAAGACTTCTCCACCCTTCACTCAATAATCTAGGTGGATACCTTTCTTATATTTTTGTAAGACTTAGGGTCTCCGAGTTCGTTTCCTTTGGAACCCCTCAAAAAGACCTGGACTTTTTCCTTATTCGCGACTCTTCGTTTCCGCCTTACATTAAAGGACTGCACCTCTTTTTGACGTTATTCTCGGGTGTTTTGTCAGTTAGGACTTACGACTCTTTGTCCATGTGGTCTCCTGAACAGAAACGAAATAAGTTACTCTAAGACTTACACTCAAGTACCAGTTGTTTTCATAGAAAGAGGAGTCGGTCTTTATCGTGTGTCGATTGTATGAATTGAGGAAAGACAAATATATCGATATTTACCCAATGTGTAGAACATATCAAAATCTTTGTTTGTTTGTTTGTTTGTTTTGGGAATGGAAATAAAGTTTTCTACAAAAGTGTTCTTAGGTATAACAAAGGACTATTTGAGGGGATGATGGTAATTCCTTTTTTTCAACATGCACATTTCTGAAGGACCATATTTTAAACTCATACATTTTTCTCTCACCACATCTAACCGGGAAAAACTTTCGAAGACACACCAAAAAAACACACACACGGAAGTAATTACCTAAATCTTAGTAACTTAACGTTTTTCTTCCGTCTTTCCACTACAAAACTGTTTTACTCGAGTCAACAAACCTTCGCCGGGAACTCCGTCATCGAGACTTGACCCCCGGAACACCTAAAGAGGTATTACGTCTATTTTGAAGTACTATATAAATTTAGGAAAAGGCGTTTGTAAAAGGACTAAACAACGGTTCGACAGTGACTTAAATCATTAGGTCTGTCTAATGGTATCCCCAAGATAAAAATCCCAGGAAGACAATGACGCCGTCAACGTCGACTAGCCTAATGTCGATATAGGATGGGCACATTTTACGTGACTACGAAGTTCTCTTTGGACGTAGGTGAGGGCATTAATGTTACAGTCTGAGTAAGGATCTATAAAGAGGGATTCAACTAAAACATCGACGTAACACCGGTTAGGTAATAATTGAGTGATCTACCACACAAAAGAAAATCTAAACAAGACACGGAAAGTTATGATCGAATGATAACACACAAAATCACCACCCCCCCACCCCCCACCCTACACCCACTACCTTTTACGTACCACACCCAGAGTCTCCTGTATTTTAAAGAGATTAAAACTTCCGTCTTTTTACACATTGGGTCGGAAATGAGAGAGGATATTTACTGTTATAGAGGTAGATCACCACTTTTACTTGAATTGGTATCATAATAGAAGCGACAGTCTACTTCTTTCTCCGTTTAAACGGAGTCTCGTATTTAATAGAAAATGGAAATCTTACGTTTCCCTAAGGGACCACCGACTATATTATTTCTTAGACGGACATTACGTCCTCTGTGTCTAAAGTGGGGACACAACCCTTCTAGGGGACCTCTTCCCTTACCGTTGGGTGAGGTCATAAGAACGGACCTTTTGAGGTACCTGTCTTCTCTGACCACCCAATGTCAGGTGCCCCAACGTTTCTCAGTCTGTGTTGACTTGCTGATTGTGAAAGTGAAATCTTATATTTTAAAAAGAATTCTTATGTATCAGTGACTCGGTTTGATCTGAAGAAGGACGTCAGAAACGTTCCCTTTTTATTGAGGTAAATGAAGTCCCCTTCAAACCGGAGGTCTTTACTGAAAAGTTATCGGTCCATATGTTCAACAGTTATTAGAAAAACCACTAAAAAATGTTCCGAAACCCTCCCTCCGTTTCACATTTCTTTATGATTATCATTCAACTAAATTATAGTGTACCTAAGAACATGAACCAGATTATTCAATAGGTTGTTTATAGAGTAGAGGGATATTTTGAGTATAATTAAAGTATCATATATCTGAGGTCACCTAATCATATATAATTTGTATGAAACCTCTTCCGTTACCGTTGGGTGAGGTCGTGAGAACGGACCTTTTAAGATACCTACCTCCTCGGACCACCCGACGTCAGGTGCCCCATCGATTCTCATCCTGTGCTGACTCGCTGAAGTGAAAGTGAAAAGTGAGAGTACGTAACCTCTTCCTTTACCGTTGGGTGAGGTCACAAGAACGGACCTTTTAGGGTCCCTGTCCCCTCGGATCACCCGACGGCAGATACCCCAGTGTGTCAGTCTGTGATGACTTCACTGAATCGTCGTCGTCGTCGTCGTCGTCGTATGTATAGATTCGTTCATTTAATGTAATAAAAGAACTTTCATATCTACGGTTTCTTACAATCTAAAAGGGTAAGACATTCAATAACGTTGGAATATCTCATTTCATTTTAAAAAAATTTTTAATAAATTTTTTATTCTTATAGCCGTTGTGATAAACACTCTCGTTTGTAGACCTTAGAGATTGACAGGTAGTTCTTCTCTAGACAAATGTTTTTAGTGTGTATCTTATTCATTTGACAACTGGTGGTACATATTCTATCTTTCTTAACTTGACTAACTATATTTTACTATTTATTTCTAAAAAGATCTATACGACTATCCACTTTTTTCGTTTAAGGTCTTACATTTATAATAACATTCTATTATAGTAAATTTATTTATGGGTAGGAAGTTATTTTTACAATATAATTTTTTTTTTTTTGTTCAATAACATTATATTTCAATTATTAAATTCCGACAGAAAATTTTTACAAGAACTAATAACGACAAACATAAACGTTTGAGTCCTAACAAAAATTAATTAGAAGGTTGAAGATAATTCAACATGTCGAAATCATTGTTTAAACAAATGTATTCATATCCATCAGTAGTCTCTTGGTTCTCTCACTTCTGTCGGTGACTCGAACGTCATCTAAAGGTGGTCCACCGTCGTGCAAACACCTGTGTAAGGTCTAGGACCAGGAACCTGGGTTTAAGGGTTAAAACCACACGGTACGCATCGTAAAACTCGAAGAGAGCACCGAGTGTTAGACGGAAGTTACGTCCTCTGGACCCAAGTTAGGGACCCAGTATTTCTACCAAACCTCTTCCCTTACCGTTGGGTGAGGTCATAAGAACGGACCTCTTAAGGTACCTGTCTCCTTGGACCATTCGATGTCAGGTACCCCAGTGTTTTTCAGTGTACTGACTCGCTGATTGTGAACGTGAAAGTATCCTTAAACCAGAGAGATTTTCCTGACGAATCCCGTTGAGTCACGTCTTCAGTCTACAAAGTTCAGTCTTACGGTTCACTAAACATATTTTAACTCCTATAAGGAAAGGACTTCGATATTACAGTCTTATGTATCTCTCTCTAGTCTCTCTCTCTCAATACTTTTATTTATGTTTATGTACTCGTGTATGCGTAGATAAAAGGTCAAGATACACGACTCGTCGGTATTCTTGTTGATGTAAGGTTGACGTTTGGATCACTGGTCTAAACCAAGGATTTTAGTAAGAGGAATTTTTCTTCACTCTTTGTCTCTTTATTCACTAAAGTCCTGAGTAACTCCCTTCACGTTCTACTCGGAGTTTTTATAAAAATCGGTCTTTTATACCTTCAAGAGTCTATTACTACCTCTAGACAGTTTTATTGTTTCTCAGGTCTGGTTTCTCCGAGGACACCAGGTTGAAGTCTGTTATACTTGTAGTTTCATTCACTATTATAATTGTCTAATATTCTTTAGTCACAATACTAACAGTTACTTGACTCTTTGAGAGGTTTTCGTTTCTTTTGATTTCTCTGTCCTGTTGACCTATGTTGTACACTTAACCTAACCTGGAACTTGGTCTATAACAGACAACCTTTCTGTAATAACCTTGTTGACTTTTTGTATTTCACCCGGACTTCTAATCTATTCTCATGACATATTACAAGTAAAGAACTAAAACTAATAATACGATACCAAAACACCCCTTTTATAAGGACAAAAGTGCTTCAAGTGTGACTCTATAAATCACCATTTCCGATTTTCAACGAAAGTTTACTTAGTCTTTTTGCACACAGACACAACACACATCTTTTTCTCTTATCTTTACTCATTTTACGATGTTACGCTCCCAGACTCATTTTCAATATACTTGTAATAAACGTAATAAGAATGTTGAAAGATGTTCAGACTGAAAAAAAAAAATTATTTTAAATCTTTAAATCACAGATCTTTTCATTATGATTGTGTCAAGGACCGTGTATATTAGAAGTGTTTATAGTTCGAATTTTAAGTACTAAAGGTGTCTTGGAACATTTAATTAGTGTACCATACCCGAAGGGACCACCGAGTCGTCCATTTCTTAGACGGACGTTACGTCCTCTGGATCCAAGCTAAGGACCCAACCCTTCTAGGGGACCTCTTCCCTATCCGATGGGTAAGGTCATAAGAACCCGAAGGGTCCACCGAGTCGTCCATTTCTTAGACGGACGTTATGCTCCAAGTTAGGGACTCAAGTCTTCTAGGGGACCTCTTTCCTTTCCGATGGGTGAAGACATAAGACTGGAGTTCTTAAGGTACCTGACATATCAGGAACCCCAGTGATTCTCCACCTGTGTTGACTCGCGGAAAGTGAAGAGAGAAGAAGTAGTATTTGATTCCCCGAAGGGATCACTGAATCTGTCATTCCTTAGACGGACGTTATACCCTCTGGACTCAAACTAGGGACTCAACCCTTCTAGGGGACCTCTGTCCTTACTGTTGGGTGAGGTCATAAGAACAGATCTGTTAAGACACCTGTCTTCTCGGACCACTCGATGGCAGGTACCACAACGTTTCTCAGTCTGTACTGACTTACGGATTGTGAAGGAAAAAAGTACTACTTGATTTCATTATACGGGGACGGTAAGTTGTAAATTATTAAGTGTCCCACTTTTTATTTTATGGACACACAATACAAATTCAGTCTCCTATATGAAAATTTTACTACATTGTTTGTCAAATTTTTCGATTTTACTATTCTAAAAAGAAAGGAAGGAAGAATACTCGAGGGACTTTATTATCATTTATATGTGTTCTTATTTAATGTCTCCAATTTTTTTTTCTACAGTAGTTCGTTGGTGTATTTACAACGTAAAGACATTATATCCTTTATAACTATATACCTATATAAGCTTATCTCTTTTTTTTTTTTGGAGACTTCTTTTTCGGATTTTTTCTACTCTTGTTAAAGAAAGATTACTTAGTGTTTATCAGTTCGAGTTATAATATTTTTTACCTCTTACATGCCCCCGTCTTCAACAGTCTCATGAATCATAGTTATTTTTCAACTCATATCTTACCGACTCGAGACATTCTAGTATGATATTTGAGGGTTCGTTACCGTGTCTTCCTCCTCCCTTAGAACACCCTTGTGAGATGGGGTCGAGAGAGAACAAACGTTTACTCCCTCCTGTAGTCAGTATCACATCTTCCGGCTCTATAACGCCTTAACAACGGTCAATCGGAGAACCGGTTGGCACCTCGGTATATGGAGACCTGAAAAATAATACTCGTCTTTCATTTAAGAATTAACAAATTCGGTATTAAGTAGTCCGAAAGAAGATAGACCTCGCTTTTTGTAAGACTATAACTAGGTTGTAAATTTACACTTTTACGTTAGTAATCTTTCTGAGTGTTATTATTATATACGATAATTGTTTTTAGACATCCTCATCCACCCCGACCCCTCTAGTTCGTTCTTTCTGTGGAAGGAGAAAACGTCCTCTATTCTTAATAACTCACCTCTGTATAATTTTATATTCGAAAGCTTGCCCAAATAAATATCCCTCTTCACGTAAGAGTCTGTTATCTTGTTTATTCTTTTCTGCACTAAGTTTACGGTAGTAATGTTTAATTTCGTTGGTTTTAATACTCTACTCAACTCTCTTCTACTTTCTTCTATAGTATACTAGTAGTAAAAGAAATAAAACATTTCAACCAAATAAATACAAACCGACACGACCCAGAAACAACGACGAGTCCGAGAGGAGATCAACGCGGTACCTCCCCGACGAGAGATCAACGCCATGACCCCGAAGAGTAGCGTCACCGAAGAGAACAGCTTCTCGTGTTCGAGATCCCGTCGTCCGGAGTCATCGACACCTAACCTACGCACCCGAATCAACGAGGCACCGTACACCTTAGAAGGGTTGGGCCTCTAGCTTGGACACACGGGGCGTAATCGTCCGTCTAAGAAATGCTGGTCTGGTGGTCTCTTCAAGAATAAAAGAATTTAATTATTGCACTTATAAATAACATGTTTAAAATTTTGTATTGATATCTGTTACTAAATTCCATAAAGGGTACACAGACAACACGTCACAAAAAAAAGAGTTTTTACCTGAATTCTTTCGGTTTTATAAAAAGGAAAAAAGGGAGACGTGTTAACTCTTTCTTAGTTTATAAGTGTCACATTTCTTTGTTTACAGGAATCAGAAACTCTTATCTAAAATTTCTAAGAACTTTTCCTCATTAACTTACTAATAGACTAAAGTATGTAACAGTTACCCACGAACAAAAAGGAGAATGTAAAGGTAAAAGTCAGGAGAGAAAAGTAAAGAAGAGTAACACAATCCATGTGTGGGAGGTTGACTACGATTACCGGAATTTGTAGACTTTTAGAAGGAAATCTCACACTGGACTGAAATCCGTTAGAGGTTATTTAGGCTCTCAGGTAACCGTGTCGTGGTTCTTCGTTCTCATAAATTTTCGTTCTAGTAAGTAGGTTCTTCTCCCTACGAAAGACGGTCTCAAGATAAAAGTCTAATGACTCAAGATTTACCTCGGTAAGTAAGATTAACTGTCAACTGTTACAATTATCGGCCGTTTCACGAAGACACTCGTTTGTAAGGACAAAGGGAAACAGACGAAGGTGGGGTCACTATCGGTAACCGTCGTTAGTCACGGGCGCGATACAGATACATGGTCGGGTCTACTAAGAACACTCTCCGACGACACGGAGTAGGGACGAGAGTGTCTGGAGTGAGTGAAGTAGTCCTGTTTTCAAATGAAAGTCTGACTTTCGCCTCTGTACCACTCGAAAGGAAGGGGTCCCCTGTAGGTCTACAAGTTGTCCAGTGGTCTATAAGTTCCGATCTCGAGAACCCTTAGTTAAGAATGTGTAATATAGACTTCACGTAGTTTTATACCTAATTCCTATTTTTGCATTACGATATATTTTAGTAATGACGAAGGTAATATGTGTATCGAAAGGGAGTAACAACTATTAAAAACAAAAATAAAAGAAACTTTTTACTAAAAGGTATAAAAAGTACGGATGTCGAATACGTAGGAACCAATTCAACATTTAGGATACTTCTTTATCTTGAACGAAAAATTTAAAAAAAAAATAAAAAAAATTAAAAAATTAAAAAAATTAAGAAAATTAAAAAAATTAAAAAAATTAAGAAAATTAAAAAAATTAAATTAATTTCTAAAATTTTAGAAATTAAGAATGTACGCAAGGGTTTGTACTTGGGGGGAAGGTAGAGGGAGGGGTATTGTAGAGAGACCCAGTAGGGGCACGTGGTCGGGGTTCGTACGACATAGGACGCAGTCTGTATCTGACCGCTAAACTAAGAATGTACTATCATATGTACAATCATGTCGTGAAACATGTATGTAAATCCTCCTGTAAGTGTCTCAAATAGTGATCTACCGTCATTTCTAGTTTTTGACTTACTTTGGTTTTTTGAAGGTTCCTCCTTAAAACTTTATTTTAAAATTAAACTTATTAACTTTGGTTATATTTTTAAAATACTAGTTTATGTTCCTGATTATGTATAGACTTTTTGTACGACCGACAGTAAACGTGACTTTTTCACCTAATAAGACCCCTTTTGTTACCTTTATAACTTTAGTTTAACAATTTTTTTGTGTTGATTATTACTATACGGACAAACATACTATTAATGCGTATGTTTGTTGAGGGCCCTCTGTTTGAATGTTCGTAAAATGTAATACACTCTTAGAACGGATTTTATAATTTCATGTTAAGACACGGAAGACAGTTTTTTTTACGTAAGGGGTTGTTAATCTCTTTAAAGAAGTAAATCATAAAATTGTAAGAAGTAAGATCATATTATAAAAGAAGTAAAAAGTTCTTGTTAACCTATTACGTTTTTGTATTTTGTCATAATCTTACTACGTGTTCTTAAGAGTAACGTAAATTACTGTGAAACGACAACAACAAATCGGTAAGTCAGGACAGATTGAGAAAACGTTGGTACCTGAAATGGGACGGTCGGAGGAGTCATGTATCCTAAAGGGTCCGTTCTTATGAACTCACTAAACGGTAAAGGAAGAGGTCCCCTAGAAGGACTAGGTCCCTATCTTTGACGTAATTTTTTAAAATTATTAAGGTGTCAAAGATTAAAAAAAATGGTCACAAAATAAATCTTTTTCATATCACAAACATGTCCCGACCTTCTTCGTGTTCGACCTTAGTTCTAACGGTTCTCTTTATAGTTATTGGAGTCTATACGTCTACTGTTGTGGGAATACCGTCTTTCACTTCTCCTTGATTTTTCGGAGATCTACTTTCACTTTCTCCTCTCACTTGTTCAACCGAATTTCGAGTTGTAAGTCTTTTGCTTCTAGTACCGTAGGTCAGGGTAGTGAAGTACCCTTTATCTACCCCTTTGTCACAGTCTGAAATAAAAACCCCCGAGGTTTTAGTGACGTCTACCACTGACGTTGGTACTTTAGTTTTCTGCGAATGAGGAACCTTCCTTTCAATACTGGTTGGATCTATCGTATAACTTTTCGTCTCTGTAATGAAACGGTTGTTTCCAGGTAGATCAGTTCCGATACCAAAAAGGTCACCAGCACACACCTACACTCTCAACCTGACACTTCTCCCGACTCGTGGTTTCTTAACGACGAAAACTTGACACCACAACCTCTTCTGAGCACTCTCAGGGAGTCTGACGTTCCTCTAGGTTGGTCAGGTAAGACTTCCTCTAGCCAGGACCCACAAGAAACCTTCATTACTACGATTTCGACTTTGAGGTCATGAAACCGGTGGAGTACGTTTCTCAACTGAGTAACCTTTTCTGAGACTACGACCCTCCCTAACTCCCGTCCTCCGTTTCCCCCGTTGTCTCCTACTCTACCGACCTACCGTAGTGACTGAGCTACCTGCACTCAGACTCACTTGAGGCCCTCAACCACTACCTGTCCCTCCGGACCGCACGACGTCAAGTACCCCAGCGTTTCTCAGTCTGTGTTGACTTGCTGACTCGACTTAACTTGACTATCACAACCAATCAGTCAGTACAGGTTAAGAAGAGTTCATGTACCTGACATTGGGTGGTCCGAGTAGACAGGCACCTTAAGAGGTCCGTTCTTATGACCTCACCCAACGATAAGGGAAGAGGTCCCCTAGAAGGATGGGATCCGTTCCTTAGGTCTACAGGACGAAACATCCGTCTAAGAAATGGTAGACTCGGTGGACCCTGGATAGACCCTCGTATAAATAGTAAAACAATTAAACGAGTTACACTTCCCAATACTATTTTGTAAAAACAACATATCTGAAACGGGAGATTTGTAGTGGTAAAACAGGAAACTAGTCTCTAGTTTCCCTTGGAATTGTGGATGTACCTGTCTAAATGGAGGTTCTTTCTAGTGTTTTCATCCTACCAAATCACTTAACGAGTCACTTAGTCTTCCAGAAGGAGAGTCGAGACAAAACCACAGTGAAAAGCGATTTGTCAGGAACGTTACTTAATGGGCAATGAATTGACCTCTTTCTGAACGTTTCTCAACTCGTACTGACTCACTCGTGTTCGTACTCGAATTCGAATACACCGCGGTCCACCGTCCCCGAATATGACCTGGTCTGGGATAAAAAGAAAACAAAATAGAAAATTCTATTTTTTTTCAGAACTGAGAAAACTCACTTCCATCCTTTCTTGGTCATTTCCCCTTCTAAATTTTGTGTTCATCAATTATTAGTCGGGGTACTTCACATTTATGAATGGATAAACTACGTAAATATAAACAAAAGACACGTTAGGTAAGTTTGTGTCTCTTCGTTCTCCTTTGTTACTAACAAAGGTGAAATTTTTTTTTTTGATTGTTTACTAAAATGACGTCCAAGAAAATCATCCTTCAGTTGAAACACTAAAATATATTTTCACCTTGAAAAACCAAACTGAAAAATTTTAATAAAATCTTTTTCTGTTTTTTTTAGTTTTGTCTTTGATTATAAATGAACGTTGAAAATTCTCTCTTATAATCCTTTTGATAATATGTACTGATCCAGTATTTAAGGTATACCCATCAAACCTACATCTCATTACATGTTTGGAGAATATAACAGAAATCAATTAACCTAGAAAGAGGGTACGAGGGTTTGTGACCTTCTTTTTTATTAAGACTCGGGATAGAACAAATTTTAGGTTATTACAGTGACGAAGATTCCTTGTTTACTTTACCGGCCATAGAGTGTCGGGTTCAATTGGAGATCACAGTTCAAAAAGGGGACTCATCTGCTTTTTACACTTGGTCGTTCGTCTTACCGGTCCCCTGTGACTCGGTGTCTGGAGTCAGAAAGGCAGCTGTCACTGAGTGAAGTGGGACCATGTGAGGTTTTAAGAATCTCTCATCGGTTCCCTTCTTCTTTACCCTCTCTTTGATTGTTTGACTCGACAAAAAAAGATCTGTCTATCTCCGCCTAGATTTTTATCTAATAATTTGGTCTGATTTTAAGTGTGGTCTACCGTGATTTTCGAGTAAAACAAAAGGAAGAATTTGACTCATACTTCAAAAACTTCTTATTATCTAATATAAATCTGTTATTTTTTCTCGAAGTAAGTTCCAGCCGAAGTACTTATGTGTTGGACATGTGTACCCCGGGGTGAGTCTTCAGTGGTGATAAACCAAGTTACCACACGAGATATACAAAACTTGAAGATTATTAAAAACCTGTTCCTACGAGTGTAAAACGGTACATGGGTACGACCCGATATAAAAGAGATATAAATCTTTCTGATTTCACCTGAAGACTTACACCTCTTAAATTGTCTTTTTCATGTGTACGATCTATTTACTCCTGTTTGTATAAATTTCATATTTTCAACTTTGTGAACTTTACTTATCAACCAAACGTACGACTGTTGTGTAAAGGTCACCAGTGCTAGAAGTTCTTTTATTGTGTTATTAACAAAGGTCGATCTTCGCTCTCTGAACTTCAAATAAAGGTAATCTGATCGGTTTTGTTTTGTCTGAAGAAAAATCTACCCACCAAACCACCTACTGAGTTGAACCCTGATTCGGACTTAAAGATACCTAAGGACACCACCCCACTTTTTTTCATCTTTTTTTTTTTTTTTTTTTTTGGTCTTTGTTTTTTTGGGTGTATGTGTCACTTTAAGAACTACATATCTATATAAGTTCGATAAAAGAAAAGGAAAAGAAAGAGAGTATGACAAAAGCGTAAGATAAGGATGAGGAAAAAACGTTCATGAAAAGGATGAAAATGGAACCTGAGTAAAAATCAAGGTACCTGAAGGGTCAGTCGACCTATAAAGTTTATCGTTCTAGTTATCTATGTCTATTGGTCTCTTGTAACAAATCTCGGATTAAGTCTTTGGGGTTTGTTTTTTTATTGACCATCAATTAATGAAAAAAAAAATAAGAATCCATTTTTAGGGTTTCAAAAATTTTTCTATAACTATTCGTAATTTGGAAAATAGTGTACTCTTGGTCTTCCTACTACATGATCTTGTCACGTCATAAAAAAAAACAAACAAAAAGACTTTCGGGGTAAGTTCAAGATTGAATAGTTATTCTTCAGAGAAATGAAGACAACCCGAAGGTACTAACAAGTGGTTATTTCTAAGGTGGACAATTACGTCCTTTACGTCCAAATTAGAGACCCAGTCCTTATAGGGGACCTCTTCTTTCACCGTTGGGTGAGGTCTTTTAAGGTACCTGTTCTCCTCGGACCGTCCGATGTCAGGTACCCGGTGTTTCTCAGGTGTGTGTAAGTGTCTTTTGGTCTCAGTTATTTATTCGAAAAGTGACGAACTTTCCGATTGTGATGACTTAAATTATTAGAGGTCACTCTACTCTCATATTTCTTCTATTAGGTACTGAATCAAATGATGTACGTTCTCGAGAGTAAAGTAAGGAGAAACGTCGTCGATTTTTACTAGACTACAAAGACTATAATAACTTGTAAAGTATTACATAAAAATATAATTTCCTTCGAAAGAAACCGTTTTTACATACCGTTCAAGGAGTAGTATGTCTTCGATGACACAAAATTAAAAATGACTCAAGAAATACACCCGAGTTACCACTAATAGAGTAAATAATTATCAAAAGTAGTGTTGGTAGTCACAGTAAAATGTCTACTGGTTTGACACCGTGTCTCTTCCGTCCTTTGTCCGTTCGGAGTGTCAGTCACTCACCATCCCGACCTAAACTTAGTACTTTGGACTGATTAAGAGTCAATACTAATACTTCTACGACTAACAGACACTTAGTCAGAAGTCTCGGTCTTTTCGTTTGTTACCATTATTAACATTCTGTTACGTAACAAATATGTAGTACCGATTTCTTTTCTAAACCTTCCACCCAGCGAAACCGATAACTCAGTTATAGGGCCCAAAGATGGTGACTTTGATCTCTTTCCTAGTAAAGGTGTACTGACGTGGAATCCATAGGTCTTTACTTTTTCTGAAAAGAAAAGGACGTAAAGACCGAGTCGGACTTTGTCCATGTGTTTGAGGTCTTGTTCCTAAAGAAATGTCTCGAAAGTTAAAAAAATTCGGTAAAATGAAAACTCGACTTTTGACCAAACGATGACGACGACGATTCAGTGAAGTCAGTACAGGTTGAGACACTTTGATACCTTGCATCAGATGGTCCGAGGAGACTGGTACCCTAAGAGATCCGTTCTTACGACCTTACCCAACAGTACGAGAGGAGGTCCCCTAGAAGGGCTGGGTCCCTAACTTGGGTACAGTGAATACAGAGGACGAACCTTCCGTCCAAGAAACAGTAATCGTGGTTGACCCTTCGGGGTTTTGATCAAATTAGGATCAAATTAGTGATATTCTAGATATAGTAGGTATCGTTTTCTTTACCTACTTTATATTTGTGGTAAGTTAGCATAACTGACAAAGCGGATAGTAATGGTTAATAGAATCTTAAACTTTCGTAACAACAACCCAAAAAAAAGGTGAAAGAGAATCTACCAAATTTCATATATCAAATATGAGGAGGTGTGTTCTTAGATGTTCGTCAGACACACACACGTATAAAATTGTTTTAGTGACATTCAAATGTTTTTGAGCACATTAGTTCGTTCCTTCCTATTTACTTTTAAAAAAAAGTCGTTTACGTTTTGTGATCGATGGACGAAACACACAAACAAGTAAATAAGGGATTATTCTTCCCCTTTTTGAAAGAATAATTGTAACATGAATTAAAGTATAGAACAGTCCCTTGGACTCAACTGTCAAAAAATAAGAAAAAGTACACTTAAAATTGTTACTTATGTAAAAAGATCATAAACTATAAATATAGAGCTAATAAAAAGGAAATTTGAACCCGTAATTTTCTTTTAAACGGTAGTTTTTTCTTTTCTTTTGGTGGAAAAACCGGAACAAATAATCTTAGTGGTTTTCTTATTTATTTTAGTGACTTAGTGACTTAGAGATTCGTTGTTTCCTGTAAAAATAAAAATGGATAATTATTTTTATTGTAGAAACAGTTTTCTGTATCACAGAAGACTTCGTCCCAGAGTAAGTCAGAGTAAAGAAAGAATTAAAAGGACACCCCAGCCTTCTGGATACAAGTTTAAATACAAGTTTAAAGTAAGTGGTAAGTGTATGACACCCTGGAACCCGTTCAGTACACTAGAGTCCTTGAAATCTAAGGAGTGCACATTTTTCGTGTACTGTGAAGGGATGGTCTGAACAAACTTCTGATGTAAATATATATATATATACATATTGTCGAATCTGATCAAGAATTCTTATTCTTTAAGAGTCATTTAAATCAGTAAGTTATTAAGTTATCCTACTTCAAAATGACTAGGAAGTGTATGAGAAGTAAAGTATCGAAAAGGGTTAAGACAATGAGAGAATAAAATGATTTCATAAAGTATATACAGACATATATTACTAATAATACAATATAATAGTTGAAAACGTACTGAAAGACCTAAGTTTTCAACTAATGGTGAAAACATGAATTATATGAAAAAAAAAATCCTTTTAAAATTCAAACGTCGTTTTAACATATCTAAAGAGAAAATCAGAGAGAGATACAGAATGTTACAAGGGATAATAATTGTAGAACCTAATCGTCCATGTTAAATTTTAACTAATTGGTTATAACTATGTAATATTAATAGATTTGATATGAACCCAAAGTGAGAAACAAAATAGTAGACAGGGACCTTAAGATTTTCATTCTTAAGACCTCACCCATCGGTAAGAGAAGAGGTCCCCTAGAAGACCTGGGTCCCTAGTTTGGTTCCAAAGGACGTGACGTCCGTCTAATAAATGGTAGACTTAGTGGTCCCTTAGGGTATATTGAGATAGTCAAATCAAGTCAAGTCAGTGAGTCAGCACAGACTGAGAAACGTTGGGGTACTTGGTGTCGTGTGGTCCGGAGGGACAGGTAGTGGTTGAGGGCCTCAAATGTGTTTGAGTACAGGTAACTCAGTCACTACGGTAGATTGGTAGAGTAGTAGACAGTAGCGAAAGAGGAGGACGGAAGTTAGAAAGGGTCGTAGTCTCAGAAAAGTTTACTCAACCGAGAAGTGTAGTTCACCGGTTTTATAACCTCAAAGTTGAAGTTGTAGTCAGAAAGGTTACTTGTGGGTCCTGACTAAAGGAAATCTTACCTGACCAACGTAGAGGAACGTCAGGTTCCCTGAGAGTTCTCAGAAGAGATCGTGGGGTCAAGTTTTCGTATGTAAGAAGTTACGAGTCGAAAGAAATATCAGGTCGAGAGTGTAGGTATGTACTGACGACCTTTTTGGAATCGGAACTGATCTACCCCGAAACGACTGTTTCATTATAGAGACGGAAAATTATACGACAGATCCAGTATTGAAAGAAACGTTCCTCATTCACAGAAAATTAAAGTGCCGACGTTAGTGGTAGACGTCACTAAAACCTCGGGTTTTTTATCAGTCGGTGACAAAGGTGACAAAGGGGTAGATAAAGAGTACTTCACTACCCTGGCCTACGGTAATAGAAGCAAAAGACTTACAACTCGAAATTCGGTTGAACAAGTGAGAGGAGAAAGTGAAAGTAGTTCTCCGAAAAATCAAGGAGAAGTGAAAGACGGTATTCCCACAACAGTAGACGTATAGACTCCAAGAACTATAAAGAGGGTCTTCAGAACTAAGGTCGACACGAAGAAGGTCGGGTCGCAAAGAGTACTACATGAGACGTACCTTCAATTTATACGTCCCACTGTTATATGTTGGAACTGTATGAGGAAAAGGATAAACCTTGGTCAGACAACAAGGTACAGGTCAAAATTGACAACGAAGGACTGAACGTATGTCCAAAGAGTTCTCCGTCCAGTCCACCAGACCATAAGGGTAGAGAAAGTCTTAAAAGGTGTGAAATTACACTAGGTGTGTCAGTTTCCGAAACCGTATCAGTTATTTCGTCTTTATCTACAAAAAGACCTTGAGAGAAAAAACTACTAGGTCATCTACATCCGTTAAACTAGAGACCAAGGAGACGGGAAAGATTTTGGTCGAACTCGTAGACCTTTAAGTGCCAAGTACATAATGACTTCGGACCGAACCTCTTTAAACTCGTAATAAAATGATCACACACTATACTCACGTTAACACACCATCAATCTCGTAAGAAACTGTAACGGAAAGAAACCCTAACCTTACTTTTGACTGGAAAAGGTATTGAGATAACCGAAACTGTTTACGTATCATGTATATAAGTGGTAATACTATAACATGAATCATAAAATTAATTGGATTTTTATAGGAAACGAAGTGGATAAATAGAGAGGGAAGAAGAAGGAATGGAAACCATGGTCCCAGGTCGGGGTCAACCTAGGTCCCATAGGGTTCGTACTTACCACTCCGTTCTCTCTACATATCTATATCTCTCTCTATTCCTTTCTTAAACGTCAATTCTCTTGTCTCCTCTCTTTTCTCCGACTATAAGGAACCAAATGTGTCTTTCGGTTATTTCGGAGTCTGTTCTCTGAAAGAGACAAGTACCTCCGGCGTCCACGGGAGAGCCAGAGAACTTCCTCACTTCTGCGTCTCGGGGAAGGGTCAGTCCAGAATCTTCGGGTCCGTTTTTTCACTTACGTCTCTCGGAGACACGAGGTTCCCTAGTCGGACTTTTCCTCTCATTCTCTCTCTCTCTCTTTCTTAACTTTCTTTCTTGCTGTGCCCCCTTGGTCCGAAAGCGCCTTGACCAGGAACAGGCAGAGAAATAAAAAGTCCCTTCGAAAATATGAAATTGAACATGTATCTCTATTTACATTCTTCGTCTCAGTGCGTCCCAGTCGACGAGACTGGGATTAAATTTCTGTCTCACAAGAAACGTATAGAAACAAGAATGTTCCCAGAATGCAAACAAATGTTATAGAAGACCAGACTTCTGGCTAATTGTAAAATACCGGGTTAGAAAGAAAGATAACTATTTCCAATCAGTTAGTCTTTTGAATAAAAGGGAATTCTAGACGAATCAGAATTCTATCACTATTTCAATGAAAGAATGTATCGTTCCTATGTTGCTAAATATTGTTTCTTTCTCCTCATGTTACTAAATATTGTTTCTCTTTTAAGTAATTGAGTTTTCAAATAATAACGATTGTAGTTTTGATGGTATAAAGAAAAAGATGTAGGGTTAATGTAACTAATTGTATGAGGGTCCACGGATTCCCATACCTCCGGGCCGCCGTTAGTAATTGAGTCGTTACTTTGGGAAGTGGTTGTACTAAAAATAAAAATCTTTTTGGGATACGATTCGGAAAGTTTTATGAGGTTTGAGAGACACGACAAATACCAACTCTCCAACGTTTGTTAGTACACACATCATCGTTCTCACACCTATTTGGACAGTGTGTTCAATCTGACGGTCGTAAACTCGACTCTGTGAGGAAAATATACGTCCTCTGATAATTGACCTCGATATTCAATTAAAAGGTCTCTTTCCACCAACCCCTATCGGGGACAATTACAGTCTTCTCACATCATATTGTCTGTCTAAAACCAAAGCCCCTATCCACGAGTTCGTCTAGGTCCCTTGGGGAACTCAGGACTAGGTGGAACGGGTAGTCCGGAGAAGGTGTACTGGAAACAGTACCCACCCTGGAGGGCACGACCGAGGACCGTGAAACCGTTGGTGAATAGAAACATGACAGAGATATCAAAACGGAAAAGGTATTACAGTATATCAACTTTAGTATGTTGGTTAAAAATCTAACTGAAGAGAGTGAGGCGTTACATCTTCTAATTATGTACAGAAAAGGGGTTACAGAACTATCGAGTAAAGAAAGATACCGAGTCATTATAAGGTAACACACTTATATGATCAAATATGTAATTAGAAAACTTTCTGTAGAACCAACGTAGGTTCAAAACTTTTCATATTTATTTCGACGATTTTAGTAAACATACGTCCAAAAACACACCTGTATTAAAAAGTTGACTAAACCCATTTCTGGATTATCACACTAACGATTTAACATACGCTGACAGAAATTGAACATTCTTCGATAGTTTGACAGAAGGTTTTACCGACATGATAAAAATAAAGAATACTTGTTACTTATGCTGAAAAGACAATGAGGTGAACCTTACCCAAAACCGGTAAGTTTATTTACATATCACCACAAAGTAAGTGAAATTAAAAGGTAAGTGATGACTGTGTACTATATCTCGTAGAAAAGTATACGAATAAACGGTAGACACATAGAAAAGACCACTTTATAGATAAGTCTAGAAAACAAGGAAAAATTAAATCCACGTACGTACGATTTAACGAAGTCAGTACAGGTTGAGAAACACTTGGATACCTGACATCCAACGGTCCGAGGAAACAGATCCCCTAAAAGGTCAGTTCTTATGACTTCACCCGACGGTACGGGAGGAGGTCACTTCAAAGAGCTGTATCCCTACCTTGGACACAGGGAATACAGAAGTACAGAGGACGTAACCGTCCACCCAAGAAATGGTGATCACGGTGGACCCTTCGGGAAAAATTAAATCCGATAACAAAAGAAATATATACGAAACATATGGTCACAAATAGTCTACAAAACGTTTCCAAAAGAGGTCCAGATACTGAACAAAAGAATAAGAGAATTGTCATAGAAAATGTCTCGTCTTCAAAAAGTAAAATTACTTCAGATTAGTTACAAAAAGAAAGTACCTAGTATCTCTCAATATATAAAAATAGAAGACTTTACAAAGAAACATAGAGATGAATGAATGAAGTATGAGAGGATAAGTTAACACATAGGTGAATCGGATCTTAGACCTTAAATCAGTCCTCGAAGAGTTCATCAAAAACTATTTTATACATCCAATCATACCATATAACCTATATAGGTTAACCTCTCGTTAACCTATAAGTATGCGTTTGTTTTCTTAAAACTGGTTCAGAGTAGAACACAATATGTTTTTAATCAAGTTTTACTTAGTGTTTGACTTTATCTGTTACTTTTTGATATTTTGAGTCTCCTCTTTTACAGGTCCTGGATTCCAATCCAATTCTCAGACATCTACACTGTGGTTTTTGTTTTTGTAATTTTCCTTTTTGACTTGGAGTAATTTTAAACTTTACAAGGGAGACTCTTTCGGAAATAGATAATTTTACTAATTTTCGATGTCTGACTTTCTTTTATAAACGTTTGGTGTATAAACTGTTTCCTGATTATAGATCTTATAAAATTTTCAAGAGTTTTAAGTTGTTATTTTTTTATCTGTTACAGTTTTATGTTTTATCACTGTTACAGTTCACGACTACTCCAACACCTTTTGATCGAATGAATATGTAAATAACGTCCTTTCATTTTACCATGTGGTAGGACCTTTTGTTAAACTATCAAAGAGTCTTTAGATATGTACGTTGATGGTAAAAAAAAAACTCACTCTTTAAAAATAACGACTACGGTAAAGTAGAAATATGACCAAGTACTTTATATCGTCTTACAAGCTCACAAGGTTACGACTACGTTATTTAGGGTGATAATATGTCTCTATGGTAGAGTTATTAGACATTGGTCTACCATTTTCCCAATCAACAAGTCAACACAAGGTGACCTCGGACGGTCAGGGGAACTAGGTACTTTAAGAGGTCCGTTCTTCTGACCTTACCCATCGGTAAGGGAAGAGGTCCCCTTGAAAGGTTGGGTCCCTGACTCGGGTCCAGAGAACGTAACGTCTGTCGGAAATGGTAGACTAGATGTTATGTATGTTGTGTTTCATTTTCACAATCAACGAGTTTTAAAGTACCTGTCTCCTCGGACCCTCCGATGTCAGGTACCCCAGTGATTCACAGTCTGTGTTGACTCGTGTGTGTTTCTACCATTTTACATTTTTCAAGTAAAAGATTGAGACACTTGTAAAATAAATTATACGTTTCAGATAAAGTTGTTCACTAGTATTATATTTTAAGTCTAAGGACAGGGTACTATAGTTTAATTCGTTGACGTGATGTGTGTTTTCTTTTAGTCTTATCTTCTTAGTTACTGTGTAGTTGACAGGACATTTTAGTAAAATAAAAGACGTTCCATTTGTAAAAAGAATCCGTAATAATGGTCTTGTTGGAGAAACATCCCAAAATATCAAACCTTATTGATACATAAAAAATTTTTTAACATAAATAAAACATCTCAACATTATGTTTTTTACTAAATATCCGATATAAAAAGTCCTTCTTCAATGATCTGATATAAGGATAACTTCTTTGAAAGGATAAATTTAGATACTATACCTTACTTTTCTACTAATTTTTCAGAAGACTAGTTTTTCGAACTCTAGTAGTTTCCTTACAAATCAAAGGAAGTGTCTCTCGGTGGTCCTAAAAAAGTATTAGAGGAAACCAAAGTAGGACAACTATTTTTATTTCATATGAATTACGATGGACTCTGGTGTTAGTTATCTTTCATAAAAATTTAACATCTTATTAATAACATAATCCGAATTGTATGTAGTCTCATATAGTTAAAAAAACCTAGAACCTATTCTTATAGTGAATAAATTAATTATTTTAAATATATCGTCTATTGACCATAAAAATTAACGAATATACTCGTCGTCATCGAAAGTTTTAAGTCTACGTTTGAAGAGAACTAATAAGATATCATTTCGGTAATAAAAGGTTCTTACTTTATATTGTGTCTTATTTATATCGTTTTATATTGAAGTATAGTGGAAACTGAACGAGTTGGTCTCACTTCCAATATTCAGGTACTATCAGAGTGAAAAGCAATCTAAAAACAATAGGTTATGTTTACGGTTTAACTTAAACTTGTCAGTAGATAGAAATTCAAGTTTTGAGGAACTGAACAGAAATAAAAAGTGAAAGATTGAACTTGTACGTAAGAAATAAAAAACGTAAACTGTTTCAATTCCTTTTTAAATCTTATTTTTCAAAGATTAGGAGACTAGTTATAAGTGACGTTGTATTTAGTAATATATAGAGATGGTTTCGTAAAACTAACGATTTACATACATACCATTTGACAAGGTACTGATGACTTTTTAGACTTCAGAAAGACATATCATAGTGATCATCTAAAATGGTCGGGTTCAAGTTAAATGAAATTTAATACATAGAAAAGATTTCAAAAATAAAAAACCAGTATGACACGTCGTTCAAGTCGTTGGTTTCTAGTTTGAGTACAGGGAACGTCAATTTCGTGTCTCGGAATTGGTGATCTGGTGTTCTTTTCAGAGACGTATAACTATATTGTTTAATTAGAATATATATATTAAATACCTATGTCATTTAGTCGGGAAGAAAAACTTCTTCAACGTTTTTTTAATAGTAAACACCCCCATTGTAATACTCTTAATGTTGTATGGTCCTACCGAACTGTCTCTCTCTACGGTATGTTGAAGACTATCGTACGAAACTACAGTAAGTACAGCTAAAGTCTCGCCCTTTGGTATTAGGACTAGTCACAGAATACTGCTCAAGGTTGTGGGACAACTTTTGTTTACTACTAGTCACAGGGAATATAAGGTTCGGATGAGAATTCCGTCCTACACCCAAACTTACACTTCGATAAAACGATTGGATATATCAAAAATACCTCTTTGATAAAGGTGTAATTTTATGCGTGTTTGTGTGTGTGAAGTTTGTTCACCATTATTTTACTGTGCTTGAGTTGACACTGTTCTCTTAATATATCTTTCGAAAATTTTGGAGGATTAACTAGAAGGTGATAGGTCAGAAAGGAGACAGATTCGATAAATTCTTGACGTTTCATTTGAAAGATTCAGCATTTGACTAGTAAACTAAGTAGACGAATTTTGGAAAATCTCTGGAAGACATCTAAAATCCTACTTTTAGTTAGTAAAATGGACCCGAATGTTACGGGACGGATTAAGATGTCGAAGAAGGTGGCACATGGTAGTGAGAGAGATATAATAGGACTTTCCCTATACAGCACAAGAGGAGGTCCTAGTCTGAACGAAATAAGGAAGTAAGAAATGTGACGACGAGAGTAGACCGATTAAGGACAAGTTTATCGTACAACATTAAATCGACTGTGGATGTGACGAAAGGTTTCAGACCCTGTGTCCAGGGAGAAGAGTAAATGTTATGATCCACAAGAGTAATGGGTAGATTATTGGAGTGATCCATTGTCGTTCGTACCCCAGTCCTTGACATGACGGTTGATGGGTCACCTTGTACGGATAGTGTAGTTTCCCTGAGAAAAGAAAATTAACTTACCAATCTAGCGAAAGAGGATTCTGAAGAAATAAAACCTCAACGTTTCCTTTTTTTGTCTGTTGAAGTATTGAAAAGTGTTCATATATCCATGGTAGGATATATTATTTTATGTTCGATCTGTTATTTCCTGAATTTCACTATAGAGTTTATGCAGAATTATTTTGGAATGTGAAACTACTCGAATGTTACTGTAAAATTTTAGAATCTTACTGTATAATTCGTTACGGTACCTTCCGTTTTATTATTTTTTCTATTTACTTTAAATCTTCTCTAACATTTCGAATGTTAGAATCGTCGAACGATTTTAGTATGTAAGTCAAGTCAAGTCAAGTCAGCGGGTCAGCACAGGCTGAGAGACTCTGGGGTACTTAGCGTCGTGCGGTCCGGAGGGACAGGTAGTGGTTGAGGGCCTCAAGTGAGTCTGAGTGCAGGTAACTCAGTCACTACGGTAGGTCGATAGAGTAGGAGACAGCAGGGGAAGAGGAGGACGGGGGTTAGGGAGGGTCGTAGTCTCAGAAAAGGTTACTCGGTTGAGAAGCGTACTCCACCGGTTTCTTGACCTCAAAGTCGAATGCTCCTTCATATAGCGGGAAGGAGACGACTGAGTCTAAAATACGTTTAGTACTCATTAGATGTTTAACGAAAGTTCGAGTGGAATGATAGAATGGATATGTTCTTATATTGTTCAGATTGTCTTAAAATTCTTCACATAATGGAGAACGTTACCTGTCTTTTTATTAAAAATTACTTTTCTATAATTTTTTATTTACATTAAAAATTTGTTATACCCTAAAAGACAAGAGAGGTATGTGTCATTAAAAAAGGGGTTTCGTTTAGTATACAATGGAAGTATCGGACTACCTCGAAGAGTCGTTTCTTGTAACCGAACGAACATCGTGTGAAGTGACATTCTCTCCGTACAAAATCAACTGTAGAAATGGTGTTTTCTTCTTTCCATGTATACTTTCTTTATCCTTTATGTTTCCAAAAGTTCTTTCTAAGACAAGAGGTAGGGACAAGGAGTGGTAGGTGGGGGTCATTCCCTATAGACCGAATTTTTTTCGATAAAAGATCTGTCACTAAAACTTATGAGACAGGAGACTGTTATAGTAAATAGAGGATAATAGGATTCAGGTGGCTATCGTCGAATTTATCAAGTACGATAGGACTCATATGAGAAGTACCTTTGTTCCTTTGGTCATCTATACAATTTCCGGTACAACCGTCCGTTCTTTATGAAAAAAAGAACAACATTATTCTTTTTTTTTTAGGTTCACCCTGTCCTTTCAGTATTTTATATTCCGTTTACGGTTTATTTTATGATTGTCTACACAGTTAGTCAAAATTCGTCTAAGAGATGGAAGAATGAGGTTCACACTAGATACCTGGTTTTCTTGACCTCAGTTGACTCTTAAACAATCTTTACGTCTGAAGGTCAAAGGTGGGTCTGGATGACTTAATCTTATACGTAAAATCGTTCTAGGGGTTTCCTAAGTACACGTGTAATTACAAACTCTTCGTGACGAAATATTACATCCAAAGGTTTCAAGTTGACCAGTAGACTTATTTTCCCTTTTGAAATTTTAAGAGAAGAAGACTTCCAGATTTAGGAACGGGTTCTAATGAGTCGTTCACTGTCTGGTCCTACACCTGGAAGTAAATAGATTAAGGTTTAGGGTACGAGAATTACTGGTAAAACTGAAAGAAAACACGGTACGGGTCGGACCATATAACGTACCATGTTCAACTACGAGTTATAATAGGTGGACGAGTACAAAAATTAGTTCCTTTATTATGGACATTAATGATTGTACTGATAACGTAGTGAAATCGATTTATAAATAACAGTAATAGAATGTACGATGGAGATAAACGTTGTATTTAATGTAGACTCAAAAACAGAACAATAATATAAAATATTTAATAACCTGTTGTAACTGTTATGTTAAAGTTCAATCTTTTAAGAAGGGAGAAGTCCTGATGTATGGTTATTGACACTCCGTAAAGAGCTACAGTGGAAAGTTGAGGTCCAGGTCTTGAAACAAGTACAGTACGAATGATATGAACCTTATAAAGACTTTATGACTTATAATTTAAATTTAATCTCTACATGTTTTGTAGGACAATAAAAATCGTTTGATCGTTTTAGTCCGTACCGGTGCTTCAGTTTCGTAAGGAATACACATACGATTCAGTGAGGTCAGCACAGACTGAAAAACACTGGGGTACCTGACAGTGGACGGTCCGAGTAAACCGGTACCCTAAGAGGTCCGTTTATAACCTTACCCAACGGTACGGGAGGAGGTACCCTAGACAGGTTGGGTCCTTGACTTGGGTGTAAAGAATACATAGGACGTAATCGTCCGTCCAAGAAATGGTGATCGCGGTGGTCCCTTCGGGTTTCGTGAGGAATCCTACTGACTTGAAGTTTTTTGTGTTACATTTAGATTGATAAGTAGACTCGTATAAAACCTATGTAGTAGAAGAGACTCTCTACATTAAGTGTACCGATAAAAACCCGAAGACACATAAAACCCTTTTAAAAACGTTTACGACTGTAAATAATCTTCACTGTAAACTAACTGTCGGTATTGAGATGTAGTCTCGGTTCACGGTGTCGTTTACCTAGAAAGGAATATATTTCTAGACACAACATCTAAGGAGAATAAAATTAGAGTCTCACAATTGTCTTACGACAATAATTTATTATTTGAACTTCATTAGTAGTACTAGACGGGAAACAGAAATGAAGGTCTTGTGAGTCCCCATTTAGAACACCGTTCTTGAGAGAAAATCGAAAACAAAGACCTCATAGATCTATAAGAAAAGAAGCGAATCGGAGTCGACAAAAGAAGAAGTAACATTAAAGTACACAAGACAAAATGCACATATATAACAGTCTGGATAAGGTTTATAAAACTCCCCTTTTTTATCATTTTTATTTGATTACGAGATGTACGGTTTCAGTATTTTACACAAAGTTTATGATAGTGCACCACAGACATGCTTCGACCTGTTTACGTGTTCTTCGTTATTCTCTAGTCCTTAAGACGTAGGTGAACCAAAGTCTCACAGTGACTAATTCTAAAGAAAGAACGAAAGAGAACTTTCACAATCAGTGAGTCAGCACAGGTCGAGAAACACTGGGATACCTGAGGAGACACGGTCCGAGGAGACTGGTGTCCTAAGAAGTCCGTTCTTATGACCTCACATAAACGGTAAGTAAGGGAAGAGACCCCCTAGAAGGACTGGGTCCCTAACTTGGATTCAGAGGACGTCATGTCCGTCTAAGAAATGGTAGACTCGATGGTCCCTTCGGGAAAGGAAAGAGAACGAACAGGAGTAATTTTTTATTTTTATTTTTTACTGAAGACGTTTGTCAGGGTCCCTTGTAAACAAAAGAAGAATGGAGACGCTTCTACCCCTATCGAGGACCACCATTCTTACCATCACTTGTGTAAGTGTAGACAGGGAAAAGAAGAAAGAGGACGAAGTATATTCCGGACAATTTTTTGTGTTTTCATTTGTGAACTGGGAGACTCCTGAACTATAGACGTATTCTTACAGTCTAAAGAAGTTTCTAAAACCTCCGTCGACGAAACACAGGTTGTGTTAGTTTCGTCCACTGTTACGATTCTAATGTTCAAGGAATCTCTACCTTTGAAACAAAACAGTTCATAGAAGGTATTATAGAGAGTTCAATGGAACGTTTGTGATCTCTGACTTAGATACGTACGTTTTATTTACAAATAACTCAATTGAACGAAATTCTAATATAAGACATAGTTCTTTTGAAGTTCCCTGTTAGAGATTTGAAAATTAAAATGAGAAATAACAAATTTCATTAAAAGTCGTTTACCATGATTATTTAGTTATTAAGTTGGTAATGGATCTACAACTTAAAACTACACTCTTAAAGACTTAAGTTTAAGACTGAAACGTCGAATTAGCAAGAATCCATAATGATGACTCTATAGAATCATTAGAATACATCAAAGTGTAATAATTTGATTTCTGAAAGGAGAAAACATTTACCTTTTCTATTGGAGATGGAATAACAGTCGTTGGACGAGACAATGGAAACTTTACAATTAATGGTGGGAGGAGGACCCAGTGTGATTAGGTACATTACCGGTATTTATATGTAGATTCTCGGGACTTTCAGAAAAAAAAAATAAAATTAAAAACGGACGTGACCCAGAAACGTCGACGTGCACCCAAAGGAGATCAACATCTCTCGTCCCCGATAAGAGATCAACATAACACGTCACCAAGGAGAACAACGTCTCGTGGCCGAGACCCGTGTGCCCGAATCAACGGGGTTCCATACACCCTAGAAGGACCTGTTCTCTAACTTGACCACAGGAGACGTAACGTTCCGCCTAAGGATTGGTGACCTAAGGATTGGTGACCTGATGGTCCCTTCGAGGGACTATCAGAATTTTACCTTTCGTTTAAGTCTTCATAGTGTTCGTTTATTATCATTAAAGAATGATACCCGTCAATGAGTTTATGAATGAAAACAAGAAACTATACTAACGTGTTAAAGATAATTTTGCTATTTTGAAGGTTACCCGTATTTTTCAATAAACCCTGAAAGACTCGTTTGTTGACTATATCTACGTAAATAAATTGTTTTCAGTTATTTACGTCCTATTACGTAACTATGTCACTTCTCTCACCTCATCAGTTCATTCAAAGATAAAAATGATTGAGTGACATTACTTAAACAACTCTTATGATTGACATGGTACTCATTTCGTATACATTTATGATCTACGGTAAAAAAATGGTTTTTAAGGTTCAGGGTTTTGCTGTGTCAAAAAGATTACAACGGTTACCTGACTACATAATTTTTTGTTCGTTGGAGTGACTTTGTTATATATTATTATATGAACTTTCATATATTTACGATATTGAAAATATTAAAATTATAGTAATGGTATTATAAAAATGTTATAATTGAATGTGAAGATTTGGTTACAAGTAACAAATTTCTTAACAATCTACACAAATAAGAAAAGTGAAAATGAAAGAATATGGTCCATTTTATTTTTAAGTCTCAAAAGAGTTATTGTCTAGTTTAAAAATGACAAGAAAGAGTTAGGAGAGGTCAAAGTACTTGTCACGTTGGACAACTTTTGTATTTCTGGTGTAAAGGAGAGAACCTAACGAACTTAGGACCGACCACCCGTAGGAAGTCCCTTACCTGTAATCTACGGTAATAGGAAAACCTCTTAGAGTATAGACGAAAGTGTACCTCCGGGAGTTCACCATGGAGTGGAGTCCAGCCTGGATTGACTTCATCGTTTCATCTAAGATTCTCATAAATATTCGTGAACGAATGGGACCGTAGACTTAGTCGGTTCAGCAGTAAATGTCGTTCGAGGAGTCTAGCCAGTGGGACCTTTTATTGGGTAAGAGTACATTCATCGAAAGATCGTATATTAGTGTACCGAATAAATAAGAGAATTTTAGTCTACTCATTATAAGAAACGTCTTTTTCCTCACTTAACGAGTAAAGATCTCTCTCTACTTTAGATTCTAAAATGAAAAATAGTTTCTTCTCTATAAAGGTCTAGACAAAAGTAATATGGAATCGTTCTCTTTCGTTTCGGAAGAGTATCAGAGGTCTACACAGACTCCGCTACAGAAATCGGTCTAGAGAGAAGTCAAGACTCTTTATCCTTTTTATATAAAACATCATTTGATGACTATTACCACTACTATTATTATAGATTGTAGAGATATAACCAAGTGTTGAACGTTAGGGTTTACAAGTTATTGAATACCTTGTGTAAAGTTTATCAAAATAAAAAATTATTTCGTTTTAACCTCGTTCATTTTAAAAACTAGTAGTTTAAATAAAGGATATTCCGTTAATTTTGTTAAATCTATTATGACACTTACTTTGAGATGTCGGGATTTCGAAAACGATTGTTCTTATTTAACGTGTCCATATGTAATAATCTATTGATAAAGACTTTATTTAGTATGGCCTTAAATTCGTTACCCCACTTATGTTCTCGATAAATTTTCCTGTTTGGTTTCACGAACGTACTTGTATCTGATAAATAAATGAAACTTTACTATTTACAGAATATACCTTATGTTAAATCAATACATACGTATACACATACATGTGTGGAGATGTCATTTATACCTAAATTTTACAAAGAAACAATTTATAAGAATGAATTGTAATTTTTTAATACAACAATAATAAAAAGTCGTTTTTAAATTGACTTAAATATCAACTGATCTTCCGTCTTGTAAAATTATTTGTCAGTAACTTGACATGGAACCCTTATTAAATACCGATAAACGGAAACATTTGATATAAAATATTTTAATTTTTTTAATCAATATTACAGGGAGAACTACTGATAGTGACTATTTACCTGGATTCTATTTATGACTCTTACTCTATTCTTAACGTCTTGTACTCCAATTTTGAAGGAATAAGACTAAGGAAATAATCTAAAGGTACTTTTATTATGTGCTCCTGATAACATAAGAGACACGAACCAAAATTTTAGTGCATCTTACTAGGAGATGCCACGACGTATAACCCAACTTTTTTATTTTGTTTGTTTGTTTTTTTGTCCCCCGAATCCTTTGATCTTTTTCTTTTATCACTACTGAGTCGTGACGGGTCCTGGGTAAACGTCTATGAGAGAAATGTCACAATTCGTATGGTAACTTTACTTTACAAAGTGACTTATCTATTTTACTCGGTACCGATCAGAAAGTAGGGGTACTTAGATTGACCTACAATTGTCACTCATTCAGTAAATACAAGTATTACCATTTCAATCGAACGTAGTCTCTTAATATTCGTGGTTCGACAAATAGAAAAGTTCCTGTTTACAAACCTCCCAAAAACAAACAAACAAAAACAACAATAATAGAAAAGTTTTACTTTCTGTTACCCTGTAAAAATACTTTATTTAGAGTATTTTTATCCTTTACAAAAATCTTTTAATAAATTTAAGTCTCGAAACTTAACTCTTAAAGTAACGTTATGATACACCGGTAAACAGGGTCTGTATGTTAAAAAAAATTCACGTTTCAACTACTCCTGACTCTGTTAGCACAGGGAATAAACATGGGGTGATTGAGATTACACAGAACATTGGTATACACGAACACTATCTGGACACTGTCTGTTACTTTCTTTATAAAATTATACATGAAAAGGGTATTAATTGTAGGTGTGAGTTAAAAAGTTTTTCATATAGTCTTAAGGAAAAGTTGATTCTGTGAACCTGACAATGTGTAATTTTGAATGGAAGAGATATCTGAGACAATTAAAGACACTAAAGAGACAATCAAGAACTACGGTCTTAAAGTAAGTCTCACAGAAGTAGTCAGGGTTCCGGGACTTAACTTTTTCTACTTTTTTTTTTTTTTTACATCTTTTTAGAAGTAAGTTTTCATAGTTGATCAATAATACAAGGTTTTAAACAGACTGAGACTGTAAATTATTTAAAGAGTGTTGTAAGTTATTTATAGGTGTTATAAATAATTAACGTTATTTCATACATAATATAACGAATTTTTTGTTTTACCCAAATTACGGTTATAAAACCGTTTATTTATGTTTCACTCTAGATAATTTATACCATTGTAGTACTTCTATCACCTTTATTGTATCAACAATTGTGGTCGTAGATAAAAAAGAAAATGAATAAGTACGTGAATAAGTAAAATAATGGTGACTAACCACCGGGACACGACCAACAACTCTTATGAGATCGTCCGTATTCACCAAACTTGTATGAAACTCCTTTCCACGAAACAAATTTAGTCCACCAAATGGAAGTACCGTCGTGCCTCGAGAAGCCGTAGTTTGACCCGACCTCAAAAGTTATCTCGGTTTTGTTGAAGGAGTTCCACTGGCTCCTCCCGAAAGAAGTCTTGAAGTAGGTCCCCGATATTGTTCTTCTATATATTGGAAAATCATTTATTACGTAATCCATTATCTCATTTCGTCACAATGGACTACAAATCGATTAGAATGACTCAGGATTTGGGTTGGACAAAAGTATCGAGGAAGGGAAATGTATCTTTTCCCATGGGTTATAAATTATAGAATTAGAAAAACGAAGATCTCACTAATCTTACTTTAAATGACTTAAGTAACTATTGAGGAATTTCCTATCGTAAGAGTTAGAAAATATCTCTCTTATTTACTGTTTCGAGTTTTCTATCCCCGACACATAATTATCTTTATCATTATTCTTATGAAATTTTTATTACATAATTATTAAAAAGGTTGGTAACTCTAGACGTGAAAAGTTTATTCGTGACATTAGTCTGTAATACATCAAAAGATTGATGTGAGGAATTTTTTTAATGGATATAAAACATATTTTATCTTTGGAATGAAAATTTCATCTTAATGTGTATATTTGAAATGTAAGTCTGTGATTTGTCGAGTCAAATTTTAAATTGTCTTCAGTATAAAGTTAGTCTTGTATAAAGAATGACGGTTGTCTTTAGAACTACAGACAATACAAGTTCAATTTCCGAATAGAGGTTATATCTTGTGGTGTACACGTTTCTTAGTTTTGTTACGTATTTTGGTCGTTTACGCTATCTTGACTAATGTAACGTTGGTTCTTTTGTTTATGTCATTAGGGTCTGAATCAACATTACCTTTTGTCACCGATCTCTGACTTTCTTGATCCGTTGACATAAAGTTTTAGACACGCGCGTATGAGTCAACATAAGCTGAGACGTCAAGTGGTCCGAGGAGACAGGTACGTTAAAAGGTCTGTTGTTATGACCTCACCGAATGGTAAAGGATGAGGTCCCCTAGAAGGAATGGGTCCCTAGTTTGGACACAGAGAACACAGAGGACGTGACCATCCGTTTCTAAGAAATGATGGTGATGGACTCTTCGGGTAGTTTGCGATATAAATTTGTATTTATACTGACTTTAATTAATAGATTTAATTGATGACGTTGGCTGGAAAGGAAAGAGGACGTCTATCCGACGAAACTAGACGACTGCGACACGTAACAAAGAGAATCAGTCTTAAAGTTACTACCAACGAAGTAGGTGTGGACCTTTATTTCCCGTAGATCTGAAATTTTTAGTTAAAAGAAATAGTAGTCATTGCCTGTATTTTACTAAGTGATAGTTCTACGAAGTTTACTTCAAGAATTGTTTTGTTTCTTCATATTTAATATTGTCCGACCCTGTACCTACACTGAGATATAGTCTACCTTCGTGAACCCTACCTACTGTCAGGGAAGTGAACCTACTCTTTCACTTTTACCGAGTAAACACAGGATGAGAAACACTGGGGTACCTGACATTGGACGCTCCGAAGAGACAGGTACCCTAAGAGATCCGTTCTTATGATCTCACCCAACGGTAAGGGAAGAGGTCCTCTAGAAGGGTTGGGTCCCTGACTTGGACCTAGAAGACGTGACGTCCGTCTAAGAAATGGTAGACTCTGTGGTTTCCTTCTTCTTTAAGAGGGGTCGGGAGTCACAACGTCACAAACAAGGATCAAGTGTGGAATTCACACTCGTCTCCACGACTGAAGTCGTAAGACAATCTTTACTCGAAACATTCCTATTGACAACATCGTCATCAGATGACTAAATTAGTTTTAGAGGATTCACGACTCTTTCCTTCACATAGAAGTAACTATTTCTAGAGAATAGAAGTTTTACTTCGTCTGAGAAAGGTAACGTGTACAAACACAAAATCGTCGGTAAGACTTTACAGATCCTCCCCTGACAAACCCCTTCTGTCTCAATGGAAATTGACACTAACGAAATACGTTCCGGAGTTGTAGACTCCTACCTAACTTCCATCCTATCCCCGAGTGACGACTGGGTCCTGGTGGAAACCTAGGAAAGTGTCAAAAGACACTTACTCTTTATTTAATGACAGGTAAGTGAATGTAAACGAAGATAAAATTACGATGATAAATTTACTCAATAAAATAACAGAGAACTGAATGTTACATAAGGACAAGAAGTAAAAGTTATTTGGTCCGGACAAACTCCTTAAGTCTATGGTAACGGTAAAAACTTCCTAGACTTTTCTTTTGTCCAGCTACAAAAATGTTTGGTGTTTGAGTGGTGTATATGTATGGTGAGGCGAGGGAATGTATACATTCTGTATCTCGTCGGGACGAAAATGAAAGGTCCTAATGAGAATCCTCTTAGTATGTTACGATCTACATCACAAAAAACCAAACAAACAAAAGTTTACATCCACACACACACACACAAACCGGTACGACGTACGGTTTTCTACACCCTATAATCAAGGGGTTGGTCCCTAGCTTGGACGTGGATGACGTCACTTTCGTCCTCAGGATTGGTTATCTGACGGACCCTTCAGGGATCTAAACTTAAATAAAATTTCTCTGAGATGATGGGAACGTGTCTTTGGGTTTCGGAGTCTTTACATCGAGAAAGAGTCATATAAGTCCGGATGGGAATCCCGAGTCTACTGCAGATATTCATTTGTCTATTCGACATTTCTCGTTTCGACCACGAAGTAAAGTGGTACATGACATATGGTTCGGGGTTCCCGCATTTTTGTAACTTTGTAGGAAACGGAGTTTCTTGAATTTCGGTCGTACACGAAAAGGATTCTTTTACCTTTTCAAATTCTTGTTAAAAATCTCCTTCAAGACCCACTAGACTCTGAGAAAACCCCCTTCCAAACTCTAATTTAACCGATTTTTTAATTTCTCTTGTTTTGTCTCTTCGAACAGTATAAACCCTTCAACTATTCTCAAATAATCGAGTTCTTCGGGTTTAAATTTTCAAGTTTACACAAAGGTTTCAAAACCTATTTGTAATTACCCAAAAAATTTTTCTTTCAATATAAAGTCTTTCTACTGAGTAGGACATAGTATCTCTTACGGATCCTCTACCCGTTCTACCTTCTAATCTCTGGTGAATCATTCGACATCCTCTTAGGTACATCCAATTACTCCTGAACTTGTTTCGATAACCCATCTCTTTTCTTGTAATATGACCGTAAATATTCGATTCTATTAGATACCGTTAGATGTCCTCACTTGAGTTCTGAGTTTTGAGATGGATTTTTTTTTTTTTTCTATAAGAACACTCTAAAGAGGAACTTTATTAAGTTAAAAGAAAAGGTAAGGAACCATATTTTAATAAAGTCGTGGACCTTATTAGTGATGTGAGTGTAAAGAAGATAAACTCGACAGACTTAAGAGTAGGATGTACACAACAAAAAGAAAAAAATGGGTTATGTTTTATTAGAACCTTTTCTTAATAAAATATGGTCGACGAAACGAGATTTTTCCTAAGAAATCTCACTTTGACGTGGTACGTACAGGAGGAAACCTTTTAACATACAATTTCTTTTAACGAACTGAATGATAGTAGCAAGTCGTTATAAAAATAAATTATTCGATACACATACAAATTTTGAACTTCATGTAAATTTTTTAATTACGTAAATGACGTAATAGACGTTTTCTTCGGGAGTTCCTAGGAAAAACAGATCCTAAAAAAAAAAATCCTCGGATGCGAGGTCAAGATACGACTAGCTAGAGAGGTGTGGGAAAATAAAGAGACCTCTGACGATAATACTCATGTAGACTTTCTCTAAGCTTCCTACTAGAATCGTCAAAATTTAAGAGGAACACTTCAATTTACTGAGTACTCCTCATTTTGGGTATCGGACTAAGAAATGGCCATACAAGTCCGTTTCATCAAGTTAGGGGTAGACGACTTTTCACCGTCTTTAAGATTCATTACTCTAATTTATGTACTCCCTTTATTATAGGTTTCGTCTTTGATAGAGATGAATTAATAGTACCCTTAACAAGTTTAATGACAAGACAGTAGACACTCCTCTTGGTTATATAACACGTGAATAAATTAGAGTAGGGGGGTTGTTGACTAGTTAAATTTCAATAAAGGACTCCATTTCAGTACCACATGTTAAAACGTGTTCCAAAATCAAGGATAATGTGGTATTAGACGACGTTGACAACAACCGTGTACCTCAAAGTAAAAGGAGAACGAATTAACCGTATATGTTTTGTAGAACGTTAAAGACCGTTCTGACGTCCATAAATTTTATAGGTAAAAAATAGAGTAGGTACGGGAAATCTTTCATCTTAAGAATCTTACTCACTATGTTAGCCAGTGAATCACCTCATTAAAAGGGAGGCATTATCTTTGTCTACAAGGTTATAAAGGTGAAAAAAGTTAATCTTCACTTTTTGAAGTTTTCGCTAGTTTCTCCTCTAATTCTTATAACAGTTTATATTAAAAATTTTACTCGGAGTGTTGAAGTTTTATTTAAAATACCTTTGAAATGACATGTAGTGTTAAAAAAGTGAATTTTTTCGAATATAGTAGGTAATTAAAGAATTTTCTTATTTGAACTCTTTCTGATCTTTTATAAAGAAATAATATAATCTGTTTTATTGTTTTTATTTTCCCAATTTAATAAATAAAGTGTGTACAGGTGTCTCTTGTGTCGAAACACTGTATAGAAGACACAAGGATCTAAAACCAACTTTTTCACTAGACCTTATACCAGACCTTTTCTCTTCGTCGGACTTATCTCGGAAGAAGTCCTTTTCTCAATCTCCTTTTACCTTAGAGTTAAGTCGGTTTATTCTAGGTGTTCGAGAGTCGTTTTGAATTTCTATGTTTCTAACACTGTTCTACAATTTTTTTTTTTTTTTTTTTTGAGGGATGTCCTTCATCTAAACTAGTATATGACGATCAATTCACGAGTTTACGTTGACGTACAAAATTGTCTTGGAACTTATAAACGTTGTGTGGAATGTTTATGGTGTTTGTCGTTTTTATAAAACGAGTTTAACATAACGATTTGGTAAGACAGAAAAGTTATGGATTGGAGACGTACTTTTGGTTATACAACATGATCTATTTTGGGTGAATTATTAAATTTTCATTCTAGAGAATTGATAGTTGTTTATTACGTACGTTTGTGTAAAATATTTGAAGTTGTACCATATATTTACAAACAGTGTATAAAAAATGATAAGTCTCTTACTAGGTCAGATCTTTAATCTTAAAAATTTTTTATTTTTTAATTATTAGGGTACTCAAGTGTTCTCCGAAAAAAGGTAGAAAGAAAAATCAACGTTGTAAATCTTATACATGATCCATAAATTCTCGGACAAAAGACTTATAAGGAACCGAGTTATATATAAATTAGACCGATGGTTACTCGAAACTTTGGTTCAAGTAGAGTCAGGAATCGTAGTAGATTAAACTTCTACTTTAACTTGTAGATATTTATCTGACTGAATGTACCTTTAATTATTTTAAGGTCACAACAAGATTAATTATTAGACACTTCTACGTGACGGATAGTTAGAGTAAATAGATACTTTTTGACATATTGAAAGATCTTTAATCATAAAAATACAGTATTCTCTCGAGAGAAGGAGAGTGAGTCGTTCTTTAATTTTCTTTCATTTATACGTAATTTACTACGAACGATTTACATTCTCTTTCCATAAGATCTTTACCATGTAATCGTTAATATGGTTGACACGTCAAACTCTTTTGATTCTGTAACATACTTTCAATTAAAGGACTAAAAAAAGAAAAATTTGACGTGACACCAACTTCATAAATCTCTGTCTCCCTGTGGTATAGACGTCACCAGAGAATTTACTATGTCATTTTTATTGATATATCTCACCCATCTTCTTCTTTTTCCTTCTATTACTATTTCGTTTACACCATTTTATAATTGTGAACCCCTTAAACCCATTTTTCACATACATTAAAACACGTTATAAGAACGTTGAAAAGACTTCCAAACTTTAATAATGTTCTGACGAAAATTATTGAAATTTTTGGTGTAAAAGATAGAGACAGTCGAAGTACTTTGGGATGAAGGTCTTAAAAACTGTCTCCTTTGACTCAAAACACTAGATAGTACGGAAGGACTACCATTCATTCTTTCTAGTCTCAAGACGTTTCTGTCGTCGTTTTTATCTAGAAACGTCTCCTGTAGTAATAGGGGTAAAAGATGGACCCCCTTTTTACATTAAAAAAGACAGTTAAAAGATCTATGATCATCGTTCGTAGTTCCGTATGTATTTAGGTACGAAAGACTAAGGTTTTCTCACATATACGAAAATTACTAGTTACTATAAAAACTATCGCATATCAATTCTTAGTTTAAGTAAGTGTCATTCGGATACCTCTGGCACCGTCCAAAATGAGGTCGGACTCCCTCAAATAAAAAGTCACGAAACCGGACACATCAAAAAAAGGAGCTAATATCTAAAGTGTTCAGAAAGGGTGTGGATGAGTACACTCTTTTCCGTTAATCTGATATGTTTCCGTACTGAATACTTCTTTGTGAAATACTTTCCATCAAAGTACTTACAAAACGAAGGTCTGGAGACTCATCCCACAAGACAAACGGACCGTACGATAAAGTAGGAGGTATAGGTTAAGAGAAACGGATTTACTACGAAGAATCTCTCCTAAAGCGGATCTGGAGTAGTGTAGGAGGTCTGCCCGGAAGGAATCAAGTTGTGACCCCATTCGCTGGTTGGTAGACACGAGAGGGTTTCGTAGGACGGAAGTGGGGAGGTGAACGGGGATAACAAGACGTAATAGTGAAAGATAAATAAATGAGTCGATATAAAAATCACCGTAAGGTACCCCCGTTACTATTAGATGGTACGGACCGTCTTACGGACCATGAATCATACGACCTTTTGTAGTGACTTACTTGTTTATCACATAGTCACGATTAATAAATCCTTTTTATAGATATGGTTGAATTGATTACAAAAGATAGGTGTTGATATCCTACATTTTTATTCTTAACTCCTCAAAACTGGGTATAGAACTGAGAGAAATCGACCGGTATACTGGACTTCTTTTGTAAATTGAAAACCTCACTTCTCCCGAGAGGTTAATATTTTTATTCTCAACCTTACGTGTCATCGACTCTAAGTAATGTCGAGACTTTGCGATCAGTATTTAAAGTGGAGTTCATGGTCCTCCACCTTTTTTAATCGTATCGCTTTCTTTTCACCTCACTACAATCAGCGAGTCATCACAGACTCAGAAACGTTGGGGTGCTTGACATCGGGTGGTCCTAGGAGGCAGGTTCCTTAAGATACCTTAAATCTTTCTACCATTACTACTGGGACATACGCTCTGTCGTTTTCTCTGTGTCTACACATCTCGCCTGAAAACCTGAGACTCCCTCTCCCACCCTACTAAACCCTCTTACCGTAACTTTGTACATATGATAGTACATTCTTTGCTTAGCGGTCAGATACAAACTACGTCCTATGTCCTACGAACCCCGACCACGTACCCCTACTAGGTCTCTCTACTATACCCCACCCTCCACCCCCCCCCCAAGTACAAACCCCAAGTACATGTGGGTACCACCTAAGTACAGTTACATACCGTTTTGGTTATGTCATAACATTTCATTTTATTTCATTTTTATTTTTAATTTATTTATTTATATATATATATGTTTAATTTTTTTTTTTTTTTCAGGAACCGACTTTGGGAGACCCCTCAACCTGTACGAACCCGTGATCAACAGAGTCTAAGGAACATACCGCGGAATGTTATTTGTGACTTGAAAGTAAGTGGTGTCCTTTTTTTTTTTCTTATGACATCACCTATCGGTAAGGGAAAAGGTCCCCTAGAAGGACTAGGACCCTTACTTGGACCTAGAGGACGAAACATCCTCCTGAGAAATCCCAGACTCGACGGTCCATTCGGGTATCACTTCCTTCCATAATGTATTTAACACAGACAAGAATAGAAAGAGTATTTTTAGAGAGGGTAAAATTTCTTTCTCCTTTATTAAATGAGTTTTCTATCGAAAACCAAATAGTGACTTTTTATTATTCAGGCGACCAAAGTTTATACAGTAGTGAATTACCCACATCTCTTCTAATTCGTCGTCGACTCGTTCGATTGTAGTTATCTTTGGTCAGAAACGTCTAGAAAACTAACTTTTTCATAAATTATTGGTACTTTGAGATCGACCAAAGAATTATTATAATAATAATTGATAAGACAGTTGTAGACAGTTTACTACCGACAGACGGTCTACACCAACTCGGACCCCGATCCCACCATTGGGTCGAAGACCTCTTCTCCGATTCTTAAAACTTTAATACTTTGACCGTAAAATGGTGTAAACTCCACAAGCCGTTACACGGATGTTTTTATGTAAGGACACCCGTCTCCTCTTATAACGAAAAAGTTTCAGGTTTGTATTAAAATCTGTGTTTGATCCGTTCTTTTCATGTATCAAAAACTAATTGATCGTGATTTTTAATCTATAGTCTAGTAAATTGAATTGTGACTCTTACTCGATTCTTTTTTAAAACTTCCCTGTAAACATTATTTGTTCTCGGTCTATATGTCAATCCTAAGTTTTTAGGGAGTGAAAACGTACATATAGGTGGTGGTCATTTTAGAGATGAAATCTATACGAAAAACGAAAGGATTCCTCAAAATATCGGTAATCGAGTAAGCTGTTAGTTCTACAATGATTCACCTTATTAAAAATCTCCCGAGATTACTGTAAGGGTTCCCTATTGAATAGACTGTGGTGGGTCCTTTACAAAGGAAAGGGGAATACAAAAGTTTAGACGTGAACTTTTCGGTCAGATACTGTGTCTCCGAGGTCCCCTTTCTTACGCCGGTGTGGGAGAGATTTACTTCATTCACCTAGGAGAATAAATAAATATGACGTACTCACTTGTATTGTAATTAAATTCTACAATTAATGTTTCCTATATTAAAGGTGATACTCTAGACTTAGAAAAAAAAAAAATCTTTTTTTATTTAATAAATTCAGGGACTTTGGGTGGAGACCCAAGAAGTCCGGACCGAGGGGTGTTTGTGGGTGGTAGGTAGTACTAAAGATGTATTTCAAGTATGTCTAGAACCTTTGAGTATTGAACACCCTTGTTTGTGTAAGTAGAGAAGAAAAGGTACCATTGAGTGGTTGTCATGTCTTTCGGTCATAATTCGTTTCAAAAGAACAAAAATTTTAACATAAAGAATTGATTCATTTTTATTTTGACGTTAAACACTAGGGGTTTTATATTTAAGGGTTACATTAGAATGTCTTTACAAACAGTTTCTATATTCACGTCGATCGGTATTTAAGGTGTCATCATTGTAATTTGTGACTGCCATTTTCAATAGTTTTGTCGGTTTTGAATTTCCTTTTGGTTCTGAATGGAAAAACAAAAAAAAGTGGAGGCATGTTTCTTGATTTCTCTCTAAGAGGAGACTTGCCAAACACCACCTTCACCTTGGAACTCGAAGACTAAAATATCTTAAAGTTCCCTCCGGTGTGGATCGTTGGTCTTCAATCATTGACCGACAGAAAACAAACTTTATGTCCCGAGTCGGAACGGGTTTTCACTTTGTTCGGAACGTTTTGATAAGTGATTCGGTTGAGTCTCGACTGTCGTTTTTCCTTTTCTTTGCCTTCATGTCTAAAAAAAAGGGGGGTGAAATCAAACGTGACGAAAAAAGTCCCCTCGTCTTATATTCTCCACAAGTTCATACGTCGTGATAGACGGAGTTAGGACTATGGTTACTGACTGTATGAAAAAAATCAATCTGCTTAACACCTTACTTTTTAGTATTTGAAATTTTGTTTTATTTTGAGAGTGACCAATTCAGAATTGAAGTGGTGATCAATAATACAATAAACCCCCTGTATAAATTAAAGGGACTTAAACAAAGTTGAAAACACTTTATTCCTATTATAAAAGATCCGACGGTTGAATGATCTTAAGAACACTCTTAATTCTTTCTTATATATATAGACGTTTTAAATCACAATTTTTTAAGACCCATAAAAAGGAAAAACAATAAAATAAGAAATAAAAAATTTAACCTCAATATTGACGAAATGTTATAACATAATCAAAGACGATATGTTATTACACTTAGTCGAACCTATCAAAAGATAAAGATAAAGTGGTCGTAAAAAGGACGGAAGTTTTGTTTTATACAAGATACGAACGTATGTGGAACAACTATACATATTCTTTACCTTTTCTGTACTTCAAGGTTTAACAGAGTTTTAGAGTTTCAATTAAGATCTTTATATTGGTAATACTGTAAGATTCTTTTATAACTGTAATCTCCTTCCGAATTATGTAATTAAGAAAATTATCTGATTCAATATATATTTGAAAGTACGTTTATCTAGGAATCATAAGATGTCTTAAACTTGTTATTTGATCTTGATGTTTTACTTTCCTAATCACCTCATCGTCGACAAAGTCTTGCTTGTCCATAGTGTTCTTTAAAGGGTGAACTGAGTTCCTTTCCTTTAAACAAAGCATTAGAACTACTACTAAGTAAAAATAAGAAGTACTTCGGAATTTTTCAATATATACTACAAAGGTAATTTGATACGTGTTCATACTGGAGAGAGTATCATAATGTCAAGTCAAATACGACGTAGAATCATCAAGAAAAAGGAGAATCTATAGAGTCCAATAATACATACATATATAGTGCAAACCTTTTTAGTCACTTCTATCAAAGAATACTAACAGTTAAAAATTTTGTCTAAGATTTAAGAGTCACGATTACAATTACTTCAGTTGTATAGGACTTCTCCCCACTAGTAGATTTATAAATTCTTATATATATATATATATATATATATATATATATATATCAGTGGATGGTATTGTTCATACAAAACTTGATAAATTAATCCACGGTTGATTAATTAACTAACCGTAATAGTGTTTAACTATAATAACGTAGAACCTGTCTACATCTGGTCGAAAAAGTATGGTGTAAAGAAAAACAGTCCACTTTTTCCTTTTCTATGAATGTGTTTTAATAGTATAAACATAAAAATAAGGACTAAAACTGTTACCTTTGTAACCTTGTACGTGTCACTGTGAGGAGACTTTACTTCTTTTTTCAAGTACATCGAAAATCTTCTGATGGATTTTCTTTGTATACCTGGGTAAAACAGGACAAAAACACCAATGACCATCGTAATTACACCTCCTTAACCCAACAGACAAACCTAAACATTATGTAACCGTTTACATACTATGGTTGTTATCTACATTATGGACACCGTCTTAATTCCTGTTGTTCAATCTTTTTGTAAAAAAAGGTTTTAATTTAACGACGACATTGAGATTTCCGTTACTTTGAGGGTTTGTATTTTTCTTTCAGTGATTGGTATTTCTTTATAAAGACACTCATTAGATAATCCTTGAGACAGGGGGGTTATTACGACAGTTCACCCTAGACCTTTATTTTACATAGTACACAATGGTAATCGTCGATTCCCTATTATTGACCAATTTACGAAGTACATACATTTTCGGTGTATGATGTTCAGACCTCCTTACTCAGTGGTCAGAACGACAAAGATCTTCTACTGAGTAATCAAGGTAAATAAAATGTGTCTCTCTTGTCTTTTACTTCTTTTCCTCCCCCTTCCCTCTCTCAATTTCATTGATAATACAAAATATAAAAGTGTCATATGAATAGAGATGAGGATATCATGTCTGGACTATCACTTTTCCTTTGTTTTGTTCCTATGTTTTATACGTCAGAGAGTGTATATAGTATGAAATTGTCTCATTTTCATAAACCTGTTTTAGACCGTTTTGTAGACTAAATTCATTCCCCAAAGGAGGTGGGCAAACAAAATCCAAGAGAGATTTTCATTACGAGTTTTAAGAGGTTCGGTCCGAAGTCGTTATTCACTTGGTACTTGAAGGTCTACAAGTTCGACCAAAATCTTTTCCGTCTTCTTGGTTTCTAGTTTAACGGTTGTAGAAGACCTAGTACCTTTTTCGTTCTCTCAAGGTCTTTTTATAGATAAAGACGAAATAACTGATACGGTTTCGCAAACTGACACACCTAGTGTTCTTTGACACCTTTTAAGACTTTCTCTACCCTTATGGTCTGGTGGACTGGATGGAGAACTCTTTGGATATACGTCCAGTCCTTCGGTGTCAATCTTGACCTGTACCTTGTTGTCTGACCAAGGTTTATCCTTTACCTCGTACAGTTCCGACATATAACAGTGGGACGAATAAATTGAAGATACGTCTCATGTAGTACTCTTTGCGACCCGACCTTCTTCGTGTTCGACCTTAGTTCTAACGGCCCTCTTTATAGTTAGTGGATTCTATACGTCTACGGTGGTGGGAATACCATCTTTCACTTCTCCTTGATTTTTCAGAGAACTACTTTCACTTTCTCCCCTTACTTGTTCAACCGAATTTTGAGTTGTAAGTCTTTTGCTTCTAGTACCGTAGACCAGGGTAGTGAAGTACCCTTTATCTACCCCTTTGTCATCTTTGTTACAGTCTGAAATAAAACCCCGAGATTTTAGTGGTGTCTACCACTAACGTCGGTACTTTAATTCTACGAATGAGGAACCTTCCTTTCAATATTGGTTGGATCTATTGTAACTTTTCGTCTCTGTAATGAAACGATTGTTTCCAGACAGATCAGTTCTGATACTAAAAAGGTCACCAGTACACACCTACACTCTCAACCTGATCCTTCTTTCGACTCGTGACTTCTTAACTACGAAAACTTGACACCACAACCTCTTCTGAGAACTCTCAGGGAACCTGACGTTCCTCTAGGTTGGTCAGGATCCACAAGAAACTTTCCTGACTACGATTTCGACTTTGAGGTTATGAAAGTGGTGGAGTACACCTCTCAACTGAATAACCTTTTCTGAGACTAAGATCCTCCGTAACCCCCGTCCTCCTCTTCCCCTGTTGTCTTCTACTCTACCGACCTACCGTAGTGACTGAGCTACCTGTACTCACACACACAACCACTCAACCACTACTTGTCCCTCCGGACCGTACGACGTTAAGTACCCCAGTGTTTCTCAACCTGTGCTGACTCGTTGACTTGACTTGACTTGACTTCGTAATGAAAAGTACACCTCTTTCTCCATATAAGTCTTAGTAGTTTTTGTCGTCAAGAGACTTTAGAGTTTTAAAGGGGTGTCGAAAGAGTGTGGGTAATAGGTGTCAGTTACTTTTATGACGGAATCAAACATAAAGATTACAGACGTATCCAATTTCTTAAAACTCTTTATCACAAGATTTACCAAAAGGGAAATAGAGACCTTTACAGTCTATGAGTTTATTAATAGTGTGTGTTGATTTAATAACTAACAATAATAATGAGTCCAAAAGGGTTGTAGTACACTTTATCTCTTAAAAAAAAAAAATTAAAATAGGAGAACGGGTAAGTTACTTCATCAGTTTACTTCTATGACTTCCGGTTACCTCACTTAGAAGTAACCTCACATAGTAGTGTGACTTCGTTTTTATCTGTTTTCGTATATACACATTGTTCAACCTCCTTCCTTGAAGTAGAAGAATTGAACCGTAGGGTCCTTGGTCCCTCGTGTCGACCTCCACTCGTCGTTCGTTCGGTCACTTCAAAGTAGATATAAATGTCGGTGAGGAGTAACAAACGAAATGTCACTGTCACCACTAGTCTAGTTTGCCACCGTAATATTTACATTGTCGTGAATTTAGTAGGACTTTGGTAGGCGGGACGTGGAGGAGAGGTGCCTTTTTAACAAAAGGTTCTTTGGTCAGGGACCACGATTCTTCCAACTCTTGGAGACAAGAATTGTGTAGTTATATCCTTCCACCAATTAACTCTTACACTTCCTTATTGTGAATCTATGTAATAGAACGAAGGAACTATACCTAAATTGTCCCTTCTTACTTTCAATAGTGGGATAGACGGTTTCTTAATTGGTACTGATCTTAAGGGTCCCTAAACCTTAGATGAATAGGATTACCTGAAACTTTCCTTTTATCAAAGGATTCAAAGAGTAATCCCAGTTCGGTTTCATTCTGTTATAAAACAAACAAAACTTCCACCTCTGTGTAGATCTCGTTACAAAGTTGAGGATTTAGTTTTAGTAAACACTTAAGACTTCAGTTAAACAATACGTGACTAGTTGTGATTTTTCTTTCTTTCCTCATCTTATCTTACTTTACCTTGTTACACCTTTCATAGTCATACAAAGTGAATAATATTCCATTCATAATAAAACACTTTTAAATCGAACATTACGATACACACACGTACAAACATACTTACCACATTTTTACATTATCCAACCACCTTTGTTTTAATTCCAAAGTGTGGTACTAAAATTTAGTAATATTGATTCGAGTTGTCTAGATATAATTAGTTTTATCTTTAGTGATATCAGTTGTGTAAAAGCGGTTGCTCTTTATTCAAACGAATAAGGACATCGTATTGTTAGACACGAAACCTAAACTGATTGAGAACCTTTCGTAAAAGACGTAGGATGACCAACACCTTTACAAAACGGACTTTTTTTCAACAGTTCTACGAATTTCTTCACCATCAACCACTCTCCAGTACATTTATACCGTCTACTCCGTTTTGAAACATCGGGTCAAGTAAGTTGAAAACTTCTTGACCAACACGTAACACAACAGTCCGTAACAGTACTTCTTCTTAACCTGGGAAAGACAACTGGTGACGGTCGAAGTCCATAACGGCAAAAGTCATGTAGAGTCACTAAACGACCTCTTCCGCTATCGTGGGGTGAGGTCATCAGAACGGACCTTTTAGGATACCTACCTTCTCGGACCATCCGACGTCAGGTACCCCAGCGTTTCTCAGTCTGTATTGACTCGCTGAAGTGAAAGTGAAAAGTGAAAGTACGTAATCTCTTCGTTTACCGTTGGGTGAGGTCACTGTCCCCTCGGACCACCCGACGGCAGATACCCCAGTATGTTCCAACCCGTTCTGACTTCACTGAATCGTCGTCGTCGTCACTAAACGACTCGTATGAATAGTCTACATTACCAAAACGACCCTAAGTCTTTCGACCTCACTTAGTCTAACTGTCGTCTGGTGGTTTCTCACCGAGACTGGTAAAAACCACGTTTAAAACGAAACCCTTCCCGAAACCTCGAAGAAGAGTCAGGTCGGTAACTCGACCAACGACGACCAACAGTATATGTTAGGTGAAAAGTAACGTGCAGTGTCAGACTAGTTCTTTACCAAAGAACAATAACGCATTCTTATTCTCTTCTGTAGGCCAGGGTAGTGAAGTACCATTTATCTACCCCTTTGTTATCTTTGTCACTGTCTGAGAAAATACCCCGAGGTTTTAGTGACGTCTACAACTGACATCGGTACTTTAATTTTCTACGAACGATGAACCTTCCTTTCAATACTGGTTGGATCTGTCGTATAAATTCTCGTCTCTGTAATGAAACGGTTGTTTCTAGGTAGATCAGTTCCGATACCAAAAAGGTCATCAGTACATACCTACACTCTCAACCTGAGATTTCTTTCGTCTCACGGCTTCTTAACTACGAAAAAAATTTTTTAATTAAATAAAATTAACCTCCGATTAAATAAATGTTATAACATAACCAAAAAACTTGACACCACAACCTCTTCTGAGAACTCTCAGGGAACCTGACGTTCCTCTATGTTGGTCAGGTAGGATTTCTTTTAGTCAGGACTTATAAGTAACCTTCCTGACTACAACTTCGACTTTGGTTATGAAACCGGTGGACTACGCTATCTTAACTGAGTAAACTTTTCTGGGACTACGACCCTTTCTGACTTTCGTTCTCCTCTTCTCCTGCTGTCTCCTACTCTACCAACCTACCGTAGTAGTTGAGCAACCTGTACTCAAACCCATTCAAGACCGTCAACCACTACTTGTCCCTCCGGACCACACACGACGTCAGGTACCCCAGTGTTTCTCAGTCTGTACTGACTTGTCGACTTGACTTGACTTCTCTTCTGTTGAGAAGTTTACTCAAAAAAAAAACTAAACGTCAGTTGAGAACTCTTTGAGTGAATAACTCGAAAAAGTAGAAAGGTAAAACGATGTTCACGGTTTACTACCATCTTACCAGTTCCAACTCAGGAAGTCGTTGAAAAGAGAACTCAGAAGACGTAACTGTCCACCCAAGAAATCGTTACGTCCTCTGAATTCTCTCATGCAATAAGGAAACATTTTTGTAAAGTGATAAATAAATAGATAAAAAGAGATCAGCGTATAACCTTACAAAGATTAAAGACCGATAATGTTTGGCACGACGTTGTTTGTAGGAATATGTGTGGAAGACCAAGAAAACGATCCAGTACCACAAACGTACGTAAGATGAAATCAGTTATGACGGTGAATTAAAAGGTTTCAACATGGTTCAATGTGAACGCTTGTCGTCATTTACTCTTTAGGTCAGAAAGGAATAGGAACAGTTATAAACGATAAGAGAAAAAGTAAAATTGTTAAGACCACGACACTCACCATAATGGAACCCAAAAATTAAATCGAAAGAAGTCACCGATTACTTCAAATTGTGGGAAAATATATATACAACTAATAACCTATATAAGAAAGAATCTAAGGTCAAGAGCAAAAACCAGGTAAAAAAGATTTCCCAGCAGACGGATAAAGAATGACTAAACATTCTTTAAGTTTAAGAAATATGTTACAAGTGTTTGTCCGTTCCAAATAGATAAAATTAGAAAACTTTTTATGAAATTTAACTTTATTTAAATGTATGTGTGTGTGTGTGTGTGTGTGTGTGTGAATGTGTATGGTGTACGTGTTTCATCAACCAGATTGGATTTCTCCACCAACGTTAAGAGTCAGGACCTTCCTTGTGTTCTCGAAACCCAAAAGATCTAGTATATCACACGAACTTAAGAGAGTCTACGAAGATACGATTGTACCAGTGTCTTCCCCGACTGAGATACCCTGTACCTTCTTCAGTCGTGGTTAACGGTACCAGAGTCCCGGAATGACTTCCACGGGTAATAACTTTACCAGTAGTCGTTTACTCTAGTAACTTTAATTCTCGTTACACCACGGGAAAGAGTAAAGTGATCCAAAAGGTTTTGGAACATAAGGCCACACTACGTTCCTGTTCTCTCTCTCACGACTTGTGCATGAGTCCAATTTAAATGACGATCAGAGTCCCATACTTAAAACTCCATTTTCACTTAGGTTAAATATTGAAATTCTTTATAAAATAGAGAGGACACAAGTTTAACATTAAGGTTATCGACAGTTTGTTTTTCTCCACTATTGTGTGAACACGATTCTAGAACGTAGAGACGAAGAGATACAAAAGGAAACACCCACTATTTAGTATCTATTTTGTCTTTAAGTTTAAGTCACCTCCGAATTATAGATAATAATACACTGAATCCTTTTCAGTCACTTATTAAGCGACTCAGTCAAGAATGTGAGGATGATTGTCCTAGAACGATCCTAATCTTTTAAAAAGTGTTCAGAAAAAATAGGGACTTATACCACAGTGGTAAGGAGAGATACAATAAGATTTTTCCTCTCTCTTATTTTATCAGTGTAACCGATGACATTGATTAAAATAAAGCTATTTAATAGTTCTTTAAACATCCCTCTTTTTAATTCCACACACAATTCCAGTTCTCAAGTTTTAGACGAAAGGTCCAAGTTCCTCTCGTTTCGTAGATAAATTTATAACACTTTAAAGTCTAAAGGATTACGATCGAATTAATGGTATGTAAAACATGTGTTTAAGAAAATATTGGAAATCATTAAACACGATAGTATTACTAAAGAAGAAATACAGTTGGTTGAACGTCGTTTTGAAACACTACTATTTTTATGTATATATACATTTGATTAAAGTATAATCAAACTCATTATTTATGAATAAGTTTTGAGGTTAACCGTCCTTGTGAACAATTAACGACCATTTCTTATGTTCTACCCTGATGGGAAACCTTCCATCGGACTGTCAAAGAATTTTTGAATTTGTATCAGAATCCTATGTCAGGTCACTAACATGCGGATCTATGAATGAGATTACTCAATTCTTTTAATAAAATAGTGTTTTTAGACGTGTGTTCACTAATATCGTTGAAATAAGTATTAACGGTTTTTAACCATCGTTGGTTCTATAGGAAATTAGCCACTCACCTACTTGATAATATGTAGGTATGTCCCGAAGAGTCCAGTACGATGACCATTTCTTAGGTGGAAGGTTACGTCCTCTGTGTCGTCTACGTCCAGGCTAGGGACCCAACCCTTCCAGGGGACTTTACCCTTTACCGTGGGGTGAGGTCATAAGAACGGACCTTATAAGGTACCCGTCTCCTGGGACCGTCCGATATCAAGTATCTGGTGTCAAGTACCCCGGAGTTTCTCAGTCTGTACTGACTCTTTGACTCGTATGTGTGTGTGTGTGTGTGTGTGTGGGTATTACCTTAAAATAAGTTATTATTTTTCTTTATACAATAGTTTGATCCTTTACAGTATCTTCTTAGAATTGACACATAACGATTCACTTTATTCCGTCATACTTTTCCAACATATGATATACTATAATTGATATACTGTAAGACCTTTTTCGCTGGAGGTCTCTGACATTTTTATAGTTACCAACGGTACTCAGACCCTCTTCCCATTCTCTTACTCTTCCACCTCATGTCCCCTAAAAATCCTGTCCCTGTAAAAAGATATGATAGTATTACAATATATATACCATAAAATATAAACCGTTTTAGGTATCTTGACATGTTGTATTTCTCACTTAGGATTACATTTAAGAATATGATTGGTTATTATTATATAGTTATCTCCAAGTGGTCAATATTGTTTACATGGTGTGGTTATGTTATATAATTATTATCTCCTTTGATTCCTTCTCCCGGAAATACCCTTGAGGGAGATAAAAGATAAGTCAAAAAGTCGTTGGGAATTTGACGAGATTTTTGATTTAAATAATCAATTTTTCTGGGGTCAACTGATATATTGTTATCTAAGTGTAGAAAATTAATTTATTGTTACGATAAAAGTTTAAGATAGACTTAAGTTACCTAATTTATCTATTAAATTTTGTTAAGAAATTTATCCTTGTTAATCTTTTGAACTAGGGGTAAAATATAGTATAATTTTTATAAAGTCTATCTTGATTCTAAATTTACTTTCATTTCTATATTTACCCCGAAGGGACTACAGAGTCGCCATTTCTTATATGAACGTCACGTCCTCTATATCCTCTCCATCAAGTTAGGGACCCAGTCCTTATAGGGGACCTCCTCTTTTACCGTTGAGTGAAGTCATAAGAACGGACCTCTTTGGGTACCCGTCTCCTCAGACCGTCCGATGTCAGATACCCTAGCGTCTCAATCTGTGTTGACTCACTGACTCGTGCATACGTACGAGTATTTATTGTATGTATTAGAGACCCGATCCTTTGTGAATAAGTACGTACCTTTAGAACTTACTAATTGTCTCTCTGTCTCTAAAATTATGTGTGTTTATTTTCATCTACACCTTTTTATGTTTATTTTAGTAATCTAAGAGTATTTTCAAGTTTAGAATAAAAGTATATAATTCTTTTCCGACTATACATATGATATCGCCCTCGGAAATATTTGACAACTCCTTTTTTTAAGCTCGTCCCCTGAAGGGACCACCAAGTCACCGATTCTGAGTCTCGAGGGTTACGTCTCCCCGGACCCAAGTTAGGGACCAGTCCTTTGATCTAGGGTGTACGATACTGATTCTGGACCGTGTCAGTTTATTTATTTATATATAAAAAAATTTAAGTTCGTTGGATTTGTCGTTATCTTTACTCCACCTTTACACTTATAAGTCTCTTCGTTTAAGTTTACCGGTTTGGCACCTAAACACACTCTTTAAAGAGGAACAGGTTTTCCATAAGGATGAAAGAGGACGAATGAGGAGAGACAACTGGACTAGATCTAATACATCGTCTTAACCCTCATCTACAAGGATACCGACAACCTCTCCGTCACCCACCCAGGGTTACGGAGAGGGTACTTTTACTCCCCACGGAACAGTAGGGGCATCCTGACATCGATTTCTAGTGGTTGTTCGAGGAACCACGTGGGGGTTCTTTCACGTCCAGGACTTGATGATCTTCAACTTTTTCTTTAAATAAAGTGGTTGTCTCTCATTTGTTGTTTAAAACAAACGTGGTAAAGTCTATTCCTTCGTCACCTGTAATCTTATTCGAAAACTGACTAGCAACAGAGGTCCATGGGATTTATAACTAATAATACTTCTTAAATTTTCGATAAAACAGATTTCATATACCAATAGACTAACAGACTGAAACTGTTCCAGGATTTCGTTGAAATGAAAGGATAACGTTTTGTATACAATGACATCAAAGTCCCATTTCTCAAAACGTTGTTGTATGGTATAAAAAAGTTGTACGTTTTCTTACCGTACCCTAAATTCTGACTAAAATTATTGACTTACTAAGTTTTACAGAAAGTTACAGTATTAACATGTTTTTACAACTATACTGAGAACACATCGATCGATCATATATTTTTAATAAGAAAATTAAAAATCTATAAAATATCAAAAACATGTAGGTATAATACCTTCCAGTACTTTGGACAGTATCTTATTCATAGTTTTATGTTCTGGTTTTTCTCCTCTTTTCAACGTGTGAAAAATATTGGTTCTAGTAGAAATTCGAGTTTCGGTTTGTACGTTTAAGATTGTAAAAGGGATTTAGACGATGTATTGGTCCTCAGAAAACCTCTCTGATTTTTATTCGTTTCACACTTTTCCTTTGTTAAGATTTAAGGTACACACAATCGGTCCAAGTCTTCTTGGGGTTCTTTAAATTTAAGTCGATTACCCAAATGTCACTCGTTAGGTCTCTTAATTTCTAGGAAGTCGAAGTTGTTGTCAAGAAGAAAGATAAACTTTGATATAGGACAACGGACCAATTCCAAAACGTAAAATTCTCCGTCACCGACCACGAACGTTATACGTGGAAAGTCAAATTAAAGGTAGACCCACTTGTTCTTCAGTCGACGGACTTCGACTCCGTATAAATGACACCTGTGTCCATTTAAACGAATTTGATAGGATTCACATTTCTCTTATTTCCGAATCAACTCATTTCTCTCTCATGTTTTTTGAGTGACCCTAATCTTTACTACCCAATCCGTTTAGAAGAAACATCGTAAACTATAAACGTTATACCTTTACTTTACGTCTAGTCTTCTTGACGGAGAGCCTGAAGAATTTTACGTCACAGAGGATTTGAAGGAAATTTGCTTTTGTAGATTCAATGCAAAGATACATCAAACTCATATGATTCAAATTATAGTGATACTCTATAAAAAATTTTTGAGATATCTACCCGAAACCACTTTTGATCATGACATAACTTCTCTTGATAGCATAGTACTTACAGTGATGGTATGTCCTCTGAAAAACTCTTTTTCATTCCGTCTTAGATAAAACGCTTGTTTGGCCAAAACGTCTTCCTCAGTAGTTTCAAGTCTTACAGATTGACGCCAAACTACTTAGTACCGAAATTTTAAACGAGGTCCCACCCCTTCTCCCCCTCCCTCTAAACGTCCCTTAACGAGCCAGGACAGTCTTGAAATCATTCCTTTTCTGTTATGGTACGAAAAAGAACTTTATGGTCATAAAAAGAAAGTATCCGTCAGACTCAAATTACACTGTGAACGACCTTTGACTTTGTATTTGAGAATTTTTATTTGTGTCTTCTTCGAAAAAAAAAAAGGTTCAATGAGTAAAGTGAAATTCACTTTTACCGTCTTTTCAGTGAGGGAAGGGAGGGAGCGTTGGGGCCGGGGCACCCTCCCGTGATCCTTCACGAATTTTATGAACACAGAATTTCTACGACGTCACGAATTATTAAATGCATTTCAAGAAAGTCGATAACTTTGTATGGTAAGAAATAAAGACGACCAGAGTACTTCTGAGTCTTTTCTGAGATTCTGACTAAAGATCACGTTCCGTAAGAGACGGAAACTCTAAGAGAGACACCTTTAAGATAAGTATAAAAATCTGTCTCGAGTTTTCGATTAGGAGACGTCGTATTGAAGTTTAGAGATGTCTTTCCTCACGACGAAGAGTCCTTTCGTTTGTCGTGTAAACAACCTAGAACTTATGTCTTAGTAAAATTAACTTACAAATCATATGGATAAAAATTTTTATTAAAATAAATAAATGCCTAAAACCGACACGTCCCAGAAGTAACGAAGGACCCGAAAAGAGATAACACCGGTCCCCTCTAATGAGATCAAAGTCAGGTGCCCGGAGAGAACAACACCTCGGACCGAAATCTCGTGTCCGAGTCATCAACCCCACGAGTCTGAATCAACGAAACACCGTACACCCTAGGAGGATCTGGTCCCTAACTTGGGTAAAGAGGACGTAACAGTCCGTCTAAGAAATGGAGACTCGGTGGTCCCCTCGGGGATGACATGGATAAAAACATGACAAAGAGAGTGGATGATCTAGTTCAAAGAAGCCCTACGTAAGAATAAGTCGGAGTTTAAGAGGTGTCCCAAAAGGTGTGACATCCCTGTGTGTGTGACTTTTAGTTTGTAAATAAGTTAATGAATCGTCTTACTAAGTCGGGATATCAGTGTTACACACTCGGAAGGTTGTCTACAATCGTTAGAGAACATAATCCAGGAGAAGGTTCTGGACCCCGAACCACTTTGTGTTCGTTTTTAGATGGTAGGAATATCTTGATTGTAAAATTACTGTGATCAACATAATACAGTTCTCTTGGATGAGGTTTTTCCTTTGAATGTGAAAGATAGAGATACCTTAAAAATTTATCAGATGCGTAATTATCACCTCCGAAACTTTGACGTGAAAACGGAATACTCCATTGACGTCCGTTGTCTAGTACATACCTTCCAACAGACTATCAAATCTAACAAGAGAATATTTGTATCGGTTATAGAAACTAAAAAAAAATTTTTTTCGATCTCATTCAACTATTGTATTCCGTCACTTTTGCGAAACTTTCGTAGATTTACGTTAAGAGACGGGAGACACCTGTGTGACACTTCTTTAGTGTAGATGGGGAGGTATCATACCTAGTCTTTCCCAATACTCTTTTCTCTTGAAGCTTTTTCCGTCCTAGTCGTGACACAGGTTCTCACTTTCAGTTTAAGTTCTCCTTCACGAACAGGGTGTAACCGGTTATCTTCGTCTTCGTGTGTCTCCTCCTAATCTTCTGTTTAGTTGATTTCGATTAACATCAGCGAGAGTTGTCATCTCTTCGTTTTCCGGTCTGAGAAGTTTCAGAAACATTTCCCGGTCTAGTCCTACCTACCATAATTCCTTAATAATTATGAATGACTCGAGAACGTCCATTCTCACGACAGTGGAGTCAGTACAGGCTGAGAAACGTTGGGGTATCTGACATCGGGTGGTCCGAGGAGACAGGTACCCTAAAGGGTCCGTTCTTATGACCTCACCCAACGGTAAACGAAGAGGTCTCCTAGAAGGACTGGGTGCCTAGTTTGGGTGTAGAGAACACAGAGGACATAACGTTCGTCCAAGAAATGGTGATCGTGGTGGACCCTTCGAGAGGTCCATTTTCATTCCTCCGAAATGATTCCTTCTCCCCTCTCCCGATCTAAGTTCTGTGTCTCCCTTCTAGAACTATTCCATTCGTGATACCTTTGGAGTCGTTGAACCGTCCCCTTTTATCGTAATCTTCATTTCTTTCGAAAAGTTGACCAAACAACAGAAAATTATACAGTTAATTGTAGAGAAAGTATATTTATCATAGACACCATAACAACTAAACACGACAATGTATATTCAGGGAACCTATTTAGTCCAAACGATCACGTTTGTGATTTGAGGTTGGTCGAGTCAGTCTTACCCCTTTTACCTTCTCTTGTCATAATCCCAAGAGAACATTGAGTTCTTGTCTAGATCGGGAGTCTGAGAATCTTGATCTTTAAACGCACACCAAACTTCAAAGAAAGAAAAAGAGAATAGAGACGTAATTAGTCTGGTCGAAAAGAGGATTACCACCCTTTGAACTGTCTGTTGTAAGAACAAGAAGTCTGAAGAGTAGTGAACAGATAGTTTCTTCGTAACGAAGACAGAGACACAACCCCTTTTTTATGACCTTCCCAACGATAACCGTGTAAAACCTAGTCAGTGAATAAAGACTTCGGTAGATGTCACCAGTCTCTCAATTAAATGACACTGACTTTCTGGATGGATCTCGGTCAACCAACTAAAATAGGTTTTCTTCCATCCCAATTAGAATCGTAGTCATTCTTACAAGAGTCTGTTTCGTTATTTACAGATGTCGTAAGAAAGTCCCTCCTTTAGGTGACAAAAGGAGTCACAGAGGTGAAAATAACAGACCTTTCCAAATTTTATGAATTGAAAATCGGACTTTACATAACGGAAATAAAGGGAGGAACGATATCGACCTATTTGTAGAAGATATCAGATATATCACTAAATACCTATTATCCTTGAAAATTTACATTCATTTTAAAAACATGTAAAAACATGTTTTTTTATTTTAGGATGAAAGTCATATTTGTTATAATTTCAATCTAAACAAATTAAGAAATTCGTAAACTATAAAGATGTTTATGCAATATTCAAACATTGGTCACGGTGTTTGTTTATTCCGGATAAAAGAAAAATGTTCACAGTATTTTGGAGTAAAGTAAATAAGAAATAACATCACTTGATAACACTTCCACTCCTTTTATATCCGGTATAGTTACAGGTTGACGGCTGTACTGGAAAAACAACATGAAAATAAAAACGATGAGACCAGTGTTCGGAAATATACCATGTAGGGACGTCTCAGGGTAATACATTAAGAGAGTAAAATTAGTACCTACTGACGGTATATGAAAGAGGACATACACACGAGTGAGTGACTCAGTACAAATGGAGAAACGTTGGGGTACCTGACATACATCGGGTGGTCCGAGGAGACAGGTACCCTAAAAAAGTCCGTTCTTATGACCTCGCCCAAAGGTAAAGGAAGAGGTCCCTTGGAACGGCTGGGTACTTAACTTGGGTTCAGAGAATGAACCCTCCGTCTAAGAAATAGTGACTCGGTGATTAGACCCAATATTATAAATTTAGAGAAAATTTTCTTCTCGTTTTAGATTTCGTTTTCGTAAACAAAACAAAGTTCTTTATTTCTAAAAAAAGGAAAATTTTTTTTCGTCAGTAAAATGTTTCTAACGATGGAACGAAAAGAAAAATATACATAAGAATAAAATAAAATATATATAATATGTATACTATATTTTTACTATATTATAATAAAATAAATAATAACTCTCGTAATTGGTTGTAGACAGTCAAAGTCAGAACAAAAAGAGGATTACCACCTAGAAAAGTAAAATAAAAAAACTACGGGCTTCAATTACTTGGTGAAAGTATATGTAAGTATCTAATATTAACATGATAGTATTTCCTTTTACTCCTAAAGTCCATCTTGAGACACCTTCTTTTATATATACAAACATATATAATATATATAAGACAGTCACGACTCTTATATACAGATACACATATATATGTATATATACACTTCATTTTATTATCTTGTTAAAGATAAAAATTAACTGGTCAAATTCGTTGACGGTACAAGTAATTCTCGGATAACAACGGGGCCAAGACATGGACAGAAGCCTATTTTAGAATAAAACGTCAGAGTCCTTCCCTGAGAAAGGAAGTCATAGAAAAGACCCCCTTTTCCGTCTTGTGCAAAATATTTCACTTTTACATTCTTAAAGTAGAGAACCAAATGACAGAGTCAAGTCAAGTCAAATCAGCGAGTCAGTACAGGCTGAGAGACGCTTGGGTACTTAGCGTCGTGTGGTCGGGAGGGACAGGTAGTGGTTGAGGGCCTCAAGTGAGTCTGAGTGCAGGTAGTTCAGTCACTACGGTAGGTCGGTAGAGTAGGACCCAGCAGGGGAAGAGGAGGACGGGGGTTAGGGAGGGTCGTAGTCTCAGAAAAGGTTACTCAGTTGAGANGGCTGAGAGACGCTTGGGTACTTAGCGTCGTGTGGTCCGGAGGGACAGGTAGTGGTTGAGGGCCTCAAGTGAGTCTGAGTGCAGGTAGTTCAGTCACTACGGTAGGTCGGTAGAGTAGGACCCAGCAGGGGAAGAGGAGGACGGGGGTTAGGGAGGGTCGTAGTCTCAGAAAAGGTTACTCAGTTGAGAAGCGTACTCCAAATTGCAGATTTTTCTGGATTTTTTCACTTCTATTACGTTACCAATTTATAATAAAAACGAACAAAATAAAATAAAAAGGGAAGAGTAGATGTCAGTTGTTGATTTTGGGACTTCCGACGGAGAAGGAGAGGGTAAGACAGGAGTCGAAGTGTACATAGGAACCGGTTTGGTCTGGTCAAAGAGATGGTAAAAGGTTTATTAGGGGTAAGGACGAGTACGTGTTAACGAGCAAGACAAAGGTCATTTCTGTAAGGGGAAAAAGGGGTATTCAGAAACGTAAGAAATTTCACGTCGACGTTGGATATGATATATAAGGAATTGAAAGATCAAGTAAGGAAACTCATTTGTTAGTATGAGAACAAATATGAACATGAATTGTTAAGGAATCAGAATCTTTGAAGAAATCTCTTGGCCGTTTAAAAAGTTTCGAAGAAATCAAAATTGGAATTTTTCTAGGTCAATCTTTAATAAAAAGACAACTATTTTCACTCCACTCCGAGTGTCCTAAGTCTAAAAAAAAAAGAAGATTTTCTTTTCACTTAACACTGTTATAAACTTGAAACAAATCCTGATGTTTACTGTAGGGACGGATGATGTTTGTCGTATCAAGTGTCATGCACAAGGTTGACAATAAGTGTACAAGGGTAAGTCTTAATCTTCCTTTTTACTCTTTTTAGTTTGATACTGAATTCTCCTTCTACCGTGACTTAAGAAAAAATTTATTAAACCATATATGTTAATGAACACACCAAAAAACACATTGACACACAAACTATATATAGGGAGGATTTTCTGACATTCAAGGGACTAAATAAAGAATAATCAAGGTGAGGGGTCGTGTCACGGACCTGATGTTGTCTGTGATTTATTCAAGAACAATTTCCTTATTACTTACTATTCTATAGAGATATAATCTTACTCGAGTGAACAGACTCCTTAAGAAATTATCATTCCATAGTTTGTCTTGTTAGACCAACTGAAAGGTACTAACCTTTCGACAATGATAAGAAAACTCGTGTCTCCTTTAGATGATCGGTACGAACTTGTCTTACTTCCACTTGGTTATGACTCACAATTTATTATGTTGTGTCCACGACACTGACTCATTGTCTATACCTGTCAAAAATAGAGACTCCAGTTAAGATCAAAGTCAAAGACAAAAGATTGTAAGAAAAAAGAGGAAAGTAAAATTTTACTTTAAAAAAATGACAATTACTGTACTACTATCATTACTTCTTACCGAAAGAAGGAATTATTGGGTAACATCTGGGTAACAATTGATTGTTTTAAACCTCACTTGTCTTACCCTAAATTTTCCTATAGATTCATTCCTTTTTTTTATAATAAAGACATATTAAAAACTTTTGTCTTGACCTTACATTTCCTCCCACCTCTCCTTGTAAGATTCCCACTTCGAGTACCTCTCTTAATTCCTACTTTCTTCGTGACAATTATGAGGGGACTGAAATTCAAGGACTCATTTATTTAGCAAAGGTATCACGGTCACATCTCAACAGACTTCGACTTATTCATTCCTCCCTTAAGTCAGGTAGTGCTATTTGGACTTAATTCTGAGCAAGGAAATTATGAGACCGATAACGACTATATTTCATGTAGAGACTGGTTAGTTGTCCTAACTAAATGGGTACTAAGACTTGAAACTTTGCATTTTGAAGTATTCCGAAACAGGGATCCACTCGTCCACCGTCTCATTACCACGGTAACACAAATAAATACCGACTCATTGGCTTAGGAAGACCTCTTCCGTTACCGTTGGGTGAGGTCATGAGAACGGATCTTTTAGGGTACCTGCCTCCTCGGACCATCCGATGTCAGGTGTCCCAGCGATTCTCAACCCGTGCTGACTCGCTGAAGTGAAAGTGAAAAGTGAAAGTACGTAACCTCTTCCTTTACCGGTGGGTGAGGTCATAAGAACGGACCTCTTAGGGTCCCTGTCTCCTCGGATCACCCGACGTCAGATACTCCAGTGTGTCTCAGCCTGTGCTGACTTCGCTGAATCGTCGTCGTCGTCGACTTAGGACCACCAAATTCTGACTCTGAGTTGTCTTTGGTTAGATATCCTGTGTGAGTCCGTGATGACTATAAGGACTCTATTCGGACTTAAAAGGCAAACGGAGTTTACCTTTGGTTCCTCTCACCTCTCCGTAAAGCGTCGGGGTCATCTTTGCGAAATGTAGGGATAGTGTTACGAAATAGTAAATTCAAACTGTTGAGACTTACCCAAGGTACGACGACATTGTGTTTACACATTCACATACACGTACACACTCGTAGACACAGACACACACAAATTGTGAATGAGTTACAGACCCAAGGATCCATCGTCATTGAAGTTAAAAGAGTCATAAAAACTGTTATTGTTACCTGTAACAATAATAGGTTTACCTGTTGCAGGTAAACCTTACCTGTAAGGTTTCGTAAAGGAAACCTTCTTCAAATTTACGTAACCTTATCACCTGAGACGATATCCTACACCGAGTCTCCCTTGACATCAATAGTACAATATAAGTAGAATGGGAGTAAGAACGTATCTATGAAGTAAAAGTGGTTCTGATTATTCCGGTTACAACTAAGTCTTTCCATGTAAATGAAGACCAGTAATAAGTCAAATTTAATAAGTAAAATGGATCTTTTATGTAATCTTACCATGAATGATTTTGGTCTTTGTATTTATTAAGTGATATAAATATTCTGTCAAGTCTATTCCACGAATTTTGGTGAAAAAACCAAACTCACCTTATAAAATTTATGAATATCGATCTGTATATATAATACAACGAATAGAGACTTATACATAAAATTTCAACAGAAGTACGGTTCTTAGTACAATGACAAGTTTACTTCATATACTAACTCGTAGATTTTGGAATAAAAGACTGACACGGACTAAGAACTGTTTTGGTAGTGAACCCGTCCCAATAATTTTTCACGGATCTCGAAAGAGGGCCTCTTCCGTTACCGTTGGGTGAGGTCATGAGAACGGACCGTTTAGGGTACCCGTCTCCTCGGACCATCCGACGTCAGGTGCCCCAGCGATCCTCAGCCTGTGCTGACTCGCTGAAGTGAAAGTGAAAAGTGAAAGTACGTAACCTCCTCCTTTACCGTTGGGTGAGGTCACAAGAACGGACCTCTTAGGGTCCCTGCCCCCTCGAACCACCCGACGGTAGAGACCCCAGCGTGTCTCAGTCTGTGCCGACTTCGTTGAATCGTCGTCGTCGTCTCGAAACAAGAGTTAACACATTGATATTTCAGAAAATTCACTCTCTCCACCTTCACTTTAGGGTAGACGATGTAGGTAGTTCCCACTTTAAAAGATAACCAAAATGTAAAGTCCCGAACGTTTTGAAAAAAGTGTATATAAATAAAGTAGGTGTATTAATATAACACTCTTTCTAACCCATCCATCATAACGTGTATAAAGTTTTGACTTTACGTGACTTCAACTCTAAAACAATTTCACTTATTAATTGTTTATCTCCTCAGTCCTGAACTTAGATCTGAATATCACGTCTGGTGTTACGGGTTAAACTGAATCGATAAACCTCCGTATTTTAATAGATGTTAAGATTTAATTTCTGACTGTTTTTAAATCTTTCTTAAAAACTAACTGGTATTTTATTTTTGTATTCTGACCTTATACTCCCGATATCACTGATGTTTGGATGTATATGTGGATGGTACATTATGACTATCTGGGTGTCCGTAGGTGAAACAAAGGGAAGATATCCTCCCACCCCTCGGAGTTTTCCTGTGAGTACAAAGATTGATGATATAGTAATAAGTTAAAGGACGTACTAAGAACTTTTTGGTCGAGAAGACCTCAATCGTGAGTACCATACAAGTATGAGAAGTTTCAAAAGAAAAAAGGAAAAACTTTGAAAACAAGAAGAGTCATTAAAAAGTATGAACTGTAGACTCTGTTTCGACTCACTACTTTATTACTCCACCAAACTAAGTAAGAAACAGAAATGTTACTTTTTTTTACGTCACGTTTCCGTGGTACGTACGGATCAAAAACAGGTGACTTTTAGAAAAGAGACGTAACTAACGAGAACTTGAAGTGACAAAAAGAACTAAAGGAAACTGAAACTTAGGAACTTAATGTAGAATGGAAAGTTAAAAATCCAACCTTAGAAGAAAGTAATATAGAACCTAGGACACAGTACTTTAGTAACTTTAGTAAACTAAGGTTAAAAGAATCTCGAGGAATCTTTTATTTGTATATTCGACTGACAGGTTTGTTAAAAGAAACTAAAAAAATTAAAGTTTATTCAATATTAGGGGGTGTTTTGACAGTTCTTATTCAAAATAACTAATGTTGTTTACATTATGTTTTACAGCAATAAGGTAAAAGTTTTATTTGGTTAATCTTTTGATGTTTTTGTATTATATTTAGTTTTCGCATCTATAGTACTAAATGAAACTAAAGTGTCTATAACCTCTTATTAGGTTAATTTATTTGAAGTTTTATGAGACGGTAAGACATACACGTTATATAAATTTATTGACTACTAAAAAATTAACCTTAAATACAAAATAAGTCGAAAGATCATTAAATCTTTTAAAGAAAAACCCCCAATAAAGAAAAGTAAAAAAAGAAAAATTAAATAAAAAAATAACTTCCTATTAACGAAATGTCTTAAAACAACAAAAGACAGTTTGGAGTTGTACTCAGTCGGTATCCATATGTATATAGAGGAGGGAAAACTTGGAGGGAGGGTAGAGGGAAGGGTCGGGTGGGGAGATCCAACTATGACTCGGGAAAAAACTCAAAGGACTCGGTATGTCGTTTAAGGACAACCGATAGATAAAATGTATACCGTTACAACCGAAAGTACAATGACAAAAATTATGTAGAGTGAGAGAGGAGGGGAGAGGGGTACAGGTATTCAGATAAGAGATACAGACAAAGAGGTGACAACGGAACATTTATTTAAGAAGTCATGGTAAGAAGATCTAAGGTATATATACACAATCTTATACGATAAATAGAAAGCCAAAGACTGAATGAAGTGTGACATATTATCCAAGATCCAAGTAGGTGGAGTAGTCTTGACTGAATTTACACAAGGAAGGAAACCGACTCATTATAAGACAACACATATACATGGTGTTGAAGAAATAGGTAAGTAGACAACTACCTGTAGATCCAAGGAAGGTACAAGATCGATAACATTTATCACGAAGTCACTTGTTATCCTATGTACACAGAAAAAGTTAAAACCAAAGAAGTCCCATATACGGATCCTCACACTAACGACCCAGTATACCATTAAAATAAGGATCAAAAAATTCCTTAGAGGTATGGTAGAAGGTGTCACCGACATAGTTAAACGTAAGGATGGTTATCACGTTCTAACAAGGGAAAAGAGGTGTGGGAGAGGTCGTAAATAACAAACATCTGAAAAACTACTACCGGTAAGACTGGTCACACTTTACTATAGAGTAACATCAAAACTAAAAGTAAAGATATTATTACTCGATACAACTCGTATAAAAGTACACTAATAATCGAGAGATATACAGAAGAAACCTTTTTACAGACAAATCCAGAAAAAGGGTGAAAAACTATCCCAACAAACAAAAAGACCGTAACTCAACAAACTCGCCGAACATATAAAACCTTTAATTAGTAAGTAGTCAACAAAGAAGACGATAATAAAAGAGGGTAAGACTCACAACAGAAAAGTGGAACGAATATCAAAGGAAACGACACGTTTTCGAAAATTCAAATTAGTCCAAGATGAACGAATGAAAAGTAAGATAAAGGTAATGACATCCTCCACCCAGTATCTCCTAGAACGTAATTAAATCCAGTAGCTCACAAGACGGATACTAAAGGAGATTCTCAAAATATCAAAGACCAGAAGGTAAATCCAGAAATGAGGTAAAAATCAAATAGAAACACATACCACAATCCTTCACAAGATTAAAGTAAGAAAATGTACATCGACAGGTCAAAGGGGTCGTGGTAAATAACTTCTCCGACGGAAACGGAGAAGTTTTTATTCCATGAGTATCCACGTACTCATGGATAAATAAAGACCCGGAAGATAGAACAAGGCAACCAGATATAAAGACGAAAACACGGTCATGGTATGACAGAAATACTGACATCGAAACATTATATTAGACTTCAGTCCTTCCAACTAAGGAGGTCAAGGTAAGAAGAAAGAGTTCTGACGAAACCGATAAGCCCTAGAAAACACAAAGGTATACTTAACACTTTAAAAACCAAGATCAAGACACTTTTTACGGAAACCATTAAACTATCCCTAACGTAACTTAGACATCTAACGAAAGCCATCATATCGGTAAAAGTGTTATGACTAAGAAGGATGGACCCTTGTACCTTATAGAGAGGTAGATAAATACAGTAGAAACTAAAAAAAGGAAGTACAGAATATTAAAATACACATGTCAAGAAAGTAAAAGAACCCATTCAAATAAGGATCTATAAATTAATAAAAACAACGTTACCACTCTAACTAAGAAATTAAAGAGAAAGACTAAAAAGTAACAATAATATTTCTTTACGTTCACTAAAGACACATAACCAAACATAGGACGTTGAAACGATTTAAGTGACTAATCGAAATCATTAAAAGACTATGATAGAAATTAGAAATGTCACATGTCATAGTACAGTAGACGTTTGTCACTCTCGAAATGAAGAAGAAAAGACTAGACCTAAAAGTATAGTCTGTTTTATCTAGAATTTTATTTCTTATAATGTTCTCTATTCCTTCCTGTGATGTATTACTAGTTCCTAGTTAGGTTCTCCTTCTGTATCGTTAACATTTATAGGTTGTGTCCCTGTGGAGTTATGTATTCTGTTTGTGATCACATGTATTTTCCTCTTTAACTTTCATTCTGTTATCATCATTCTCTGAAATTGTGGGGTGAGTGTGATTACCTGTCTAGTAGTTTTATCTTTTAGTTATTCCTTTGTACAGAATTTACTATGTAATCTACTCTACCTAGAAAAACTATAGAAATCCTGTAAGGTAGGTTTACGTCTCCTTATGTGGAAGAAGTCCTATTTGGTGTAGAACCCAGTGTTTAGTTTGGAGTCGTTTACATTCTTTTAACTTTAGTATAGTTCGTAGAAGAGACTGGTGTTACGATACTCTGATCTATAGTTAATATTCTCTTTTTTTTTGATATTCTTTGTGTTTGTGTACCTCTAATTTGTAGTGCAAAGATTTATTAGTTGTGTAAAGATTTATTAGTTGACTTCTTTAGTTTTCCCTTTAGTTTTTTCCAGATCTTTGTTTACTGTTACTTCTGTACCGTTAAGTTTTGGGTGCCCTACGTCATTTTCGTCAAGATTCTCCCTTTAAATATCGTTATGTTAGGATGGAGTTCTTTGTTTCTTCTGTAGTTTATCTGTTGGATTGAAATATGGATTTTGTCGGCCTTTTTCTTCTTGTTTTTCTTTTAATCATCTTCTTTCCTTTAGTGTTTCTAGACTCATCTTTATTCACTTTTTCTTTACTTTGTTAGTTATCATTTCTAATTATTTTGATTCTCGACCAAGAAACTCTTCTATTTGTTTTAACTGTTTGGAAATCGGTCTAAGTAGTTCTTTTTTTCTCTCTTCCTAGTTTAGTTGTTTTAATCTTTACTTTTTCCTCTCCAATGTTGTCTGTTACGTCTTTATGTTTCCTAAGACTCTGACAATACTTGTTGATATACCGTTATTTTACCTATCGGACCTTTTTTACCTGTCTAAGAATCTTTTCAAGTTAGAAGGTTCTGACTTAGTCCTTTTTTATCTTTAATACTTGTTGAGTTAGTGTTCGTGACTTTAACTTCGACACTAGTTTTTAGAGGGTTTTTTGTTTTCGGGTCCTGGTCTACCGAAGGGTCTTCTTAAGATAGTTTGTAATTGTCTTCTCGATTACGGAAGATTTTGAGAAGGTTTTCTAACGTCTCCTTCCTTGTGAAGGTTTGAGTAAGATACCCGGTGGTAGTGAGACTATGGTTTTGAATTGTTCTGTTGTACTTTTTTCTTTTGATGTCCGGTTATAGTGACTACTTGTACCTACGTTTTTAGGAGTTGTTTTAAAATCGTTTGTCTTAAGTTACTGTATAGTTTTTCGAGTATGTTGTACTAACTCAACCCAAATAAAGTCCTTACGTTCCTGAGAAGTTATATACGTTTAGTTAGTTACACCATGTGGTACAATTTTTCAATTTACTTTTTTAGTATACCATTAGAGTTATCTACGTCTTTTTCGGAAACTGTTTTAAGTCGTGGGTAAATACTAATTTTGAGAAGTTTTTTACCCGTATCTTCCTTGGATAGAATTGTATCATTTCCGACATATATTATTCGGATGTCGTTTGTAATAAGAGTTACCACTATTTGACTTTCGTATGGGGGATTCTAGTCCCTGTTCTGTTCCCACAGGTGAAAATGGTGATAATGAGTTGTATCAAAACCTTCAGGATCGATATCGTTAGTCTCATCTTTCGAAATACTACATTTCATAAAACGAAGGTAACTACTACACTGACTAACCCCTTTTATAATTTTTAACGTTGAATTTCTGAAAGGACTAACAACTTCTCGTTTTTTATTTACTAAACTAAAAGTAGTAAGAGTTTCTTGGCTAGAATCTAAAAAAATTTCATAGTAGTTCTACTACTGAATGAGAGTGGTTTTTTTTTTTTTTTTTTTTTCGGCGGGAATGTGAAAGATGTCTAAACTCGAATTTTATGTCGTTACTAAAAATTCTTCGTGGCAAATCCTTTGGGACACAAAGAAGAATATCTTTATTTAAACACTTTCTTTTTACTAGATGGTACTTAAATAGAGAAAGTTCACTCTCCTCTAAGTCTTTGAAAACTACCCAGTAGTCATTTACAAAAGGACGATTTTGACACTACTAACTGATTATAAAGTCGTGTTAAAACTCATCTCCTCGTTGCGTTAATTCTGTACAAGATCCTTTATAAGAGACGATGAAGTGTACTATGAACCAATTACGATCCTACTGTATGAAGAAAGACTCTTATACTGTTCTGTATACTCCTTTGTCCCTCATAGCTGACTTTCCATGGAGAACTTTCATAAACCTAATACCTGTCAATGGAGTAGACAGTCCCTGTGTCTTTCGATGAAACTACTCGTTCTCCGTCTTGTATAGGACTCATGTTTACCCCTCCGAACGATGTTGACCAAGTAGTCCCATCCCGGTGTTCTCAGTTAGTTCCTTTTATGATGTAGTATGTATTTTACGTTTGTAGTTCGGTTAACAACCGGTCTCAGGACTATCTCAGGAATTATTCTAATGATTCTTTATTTATGGAACCGAGTGGAATCTCATATGTTACACTTAGTATTTATGAGTAAGTCAAGTCAGCGAGTCAGTACAGGCTGAGAAACACTGGGGTACTTAGTGTCGTGTGGTCCGGAGGGACAGGTAATGGTTGAGCGTCTCAAGTGAGTCTGAGTGCAGGTAGCTCAACCACTACGGTAGGTCGGTAGAGTAGGACCCAGCAGGGGAAGAGGAGGACGGGAGTTAGGGAGGTTCGTAGTCCCAGAAAAGGTTACTCAGTTGGGAAGCGTACTCCACCGGTTTCATGACCTCGAAGTCGAAATCGTAGTAAGGAAGGTTTCTTTAGGGTCCCGACTAGAGGAAGTCTTACCTGACCAACCTAGAGGAACGTCAGGTTTCCTGAGAGTTCTCAGAAGAAGTTGTGGTGTCAAGTTTTCGTAGTTAAGAAGTCGTGAGTCGGAAGAAGTGTCAGGTTGAGAGTGTAGGTATGTATTGGTGACNGAGTCTGAGTGCAGGTAGCTCAACCACTACGGTAGGTCGGTAGAGTAGGACCCAGCAGGGGAAGAGGAGGACGGGGGTTAGGGAGGTTCGTAGTCCCAGAAAAGGTTACTCAGTTGGGAAGCGTACTCCACCGGTTTCATGACCTCGAAGTCGAAATCGTAGTAAGGAAGGTTTCTTTAGGGTCCCGACTAGAGGAAGTCTTACCTGACCAACCTAGAGGAACGTCAGGTTTCCTGAGAGTTCTCAGAAGAAGTTGTGGTGTCAAGTTTTCGTAGTTAAGAAGTCGTGAGTCGGAAGAAGTGTCAGGTTGAGAGTGTAGGTATGTATTGGTGACCTTTTTGGTAGAGGAACTCATCTGTCTGGAAACAACCGTTTCATTACAGAGTCGAAAACTTATATTATAGATCCAACCAGTATTGAAAAGAAGGTTCCTCATTCACAGAAAATTAAAGTACCGACGTTTGTGGTAGACGTCACTAAAATCTCGGGCGGTTTTTATTTTTCAGACTGTGACAAAGGTGACAAAAGGGTAGATAAACGGTACTTCACTACCCTTGTTTACGGTACTAGAAGTAAAAGACTTACAACTCGAAAGTCGGTTGAACAAGTGAGAGGAGAAAGTGAAAGTAGTTCTCCGAAAAATCAAGGAGAAGTGAAAGACGGTATTCCCACCACCGTAGACGTATAGACTCTAATAACTATAAAGAGGGCCGTTAGAACTAAGGTCGAACACGAAGAAGGTCGGGTCGCAAAGAGTACTACATGAGACGTATCTTCAATTTATGCGTCCCACTGTTATATGTCGGAACTGCATGAGGAAAAGGATAAACCTTGGTCAGACAGCAATGTATAGGCCAAGATTGACAACGAAGGACTGGACGTGTACCCAAAGAGTTCTCCGTCGAGTCCACCAGACCATACAGGTAGAGAAAGTCTTAAAAGGTGTCAAAGAACACTAGGTGTGTCAGTTTCCGAAACCGTATCAGTTATTTAGTCCTCATCTACAAAAAGACCTTGAGAGAACGAAAAAGTTACTAGGTCGTCTACAACCGTTAAGTTATAGACCAAGAAGACGGAAAAGATTTTGGTCGAACTTGTAGACCTTCAAGTACCGAGTACATAACGACTTCACCAATCGATGAAACCTAACTGTGAGACACCCAGTAAATAATAACGACCTCAAGGTTCATATCTCCGATAAGATAAAAAATCACAAAAGAAATACCCTGACCTACACGTCTTTTGAAATGTGTAGGTCATTTATTGAAGTGGACTTGAGATCACACTACTTTGTAACTCAATACTTCCACAAAATTAATTTGATAAAATAAGTTCGATATTAAATTTTGCAATCTAATTTTGATCTTTACCATTCTCTTTGTTTTAATTAAAAAATGTTTTTATTTATATTAATTCAAAATCTCTTAATCAGTAATGTTTCATTTAGATGTCCAATGTCTCATTTCGTCATCGTAATCCACTTCTAAATTTCGATCTATGAAACTTAGTATGGGTGAATAAAAAGTATATTCTGTAAAAGATACAGAATATACATCTTGTACTTGTAAAAGATCTCTTTCTGAGAAAAGGTAGGTTTTAGTCGAAAGTATAAAAAAGACGGAAGGGTAAAACGAAATCGGGTAGAATTCATTATTTCCATTTTCTATTATAAATAACGAGTGTAAGTGTGACATCTCGTAATATGTTTTTAAAACGTGGCACATAATGGTCTCTATTAAGAATGTTGGTAGACGTTTGGTCTATGGTCATAAAAGGAAGGGAATGTTCTCCGGAATGTAACCAATTTATTGAACGGGTGTCAGACATACACTTTCTTGTACTTGAATTTGACCCCAGTTAATAAAAGATTTGTGGTAAGAGACTTTTCGACACGGTATTCGTTAGGTTTACGTTCGGAGAAGGAATATCTTGAAAGTAAAATTATATCAAATCACAATTCACATAAAGTTTGTAATACTCTTTTACTTAATTCGGTCTCCTCATTTTGAAATAAAATATGTGTATGAAAAAACAACTACAAACAAATAAAACAAAAATGGTACGGAAAAAGGAAAAATTTTTAAAAAAATTGAAAGGTAAATTTAACCACATATCAACTAAAAAAAAAAATGGTAAGTATATCTTCAAAACCCCCATGACTTAAATACAGTAAAGAGAGTATAAATTTTCTCTCTACCACAGTTACAGTAAATGAAAAACATAGGTACCTATACTACACTTCTACTACATAAATCTTATTATTCTACTTTTCTCAAGTAGAAATATTCTTAATTGTCGTCTCTAAGACCTTAGATTAATGACGTCTTGTTTAAACTTAATGATAAATGATTGATATATTTTAAATGGTTCAAAGAATTAGAAAGACACGGAGTTAAAGTGTAGACTTTTTATATGTATTGTCGATCATAAGGTATATCGACGATGAACTAATATACTCTTTTTAGACACATCTTTCAAATCGTGTTATAGAATATCTATCTGTAAAGAGTCTTTTTTAAATAAAAGAAACAGTGTTGTTTACTTGTTTTCTGATCTGGTATTTTTATTCTTCTACCGGAGATCTGGTGTAATTTCTTCTACTAAAAGGTTATATTTTCACTGAAAACTTTATTCTGTTCAAATCCAAAAGAAAACCTTTACCAAAAAATGGTCAAACGTAAAAAAAGGCTTATTTTTCCTTCAATAAAATCTCTTACTTAAGTAAAAATCATGACGAAACTACAAGAGACTTGAAGAAAGACACAAAACTCTGTGTACTAAGTTAAAAGGATTCTTAAATAAGGAATTCCTTTTAGCTAATCTTCTCTAGAATTCTTCGACTTTCTTTTGTTCACTTAATAAATACTGACGTAAAAAGGACTAACACAAACACTCGACGGTAAGTCTTGTTCGTTTTACAAATAGTAAAATAATAGTCTTCTGACATACAGTATTTTTTCCTTATTCCCTTCAAAATATTTACTAGATTCCTTTTTGAGACTTCTTTTTCTTCGTCGTCCAATCTTTACAACGGTCACTACGATATCTTCGTCTTTATAATGACTATGATCTTTGGTTCCTCCTCTCTTTCTGTTGTTCCCAAAGACTTCGACATTACAAATTATGATCTTTGAGTTCCTCTATGTTTCGAGTCGCCGACTTTCACTATTCGGACAGTGTCGTACAGAAAGAAACCTCAGACATCGACAGATCCGTGAAGGAAACGACCAACGATATCTTTATTAATATCATGTTCTGCAACTCTTAAGTTTCGTCTACCTACAGTTTCATCTTTGCGACAGTAGAAACACACAAATGAGATTATAGGAATCCCACTTTTTCTATTTTAATTTCTGTTTTTCGTGGTATAAAACTTAACTTTTAATTCTTTATATCCAAAGTATCAAATTGCTTCATAAAGTAAAGTCGTGTTTCGTCAATTCGCTCCCGATAAGTCACTTCGGAAATTTCACTAGTCGTTTACGATTGTTTTTTTCTTTGATTCCCAAGAACAGTTCACCCTCTTACAAACTAAATTTAGTTCTTTGACTCCTATTCAAATAGAAACTTTCCTAATATAGTAGGACATTCACTAGAGAAAAATCCAAACATCAATATACGGTCCTATAGTAATGGAACTTTTTTTATAAGTTTTTTCGGTTTCGATCAAAAAAAAGCGATAGTGGTATAATTGAAACTAAGAAAGAAAGTAAAATTAAAGAGGACAATCTAATTAGTATATATTTCCTCTATAATATTCTATATTTATATACACATTTATATACATGTAAACACACACATACATATATCCATCTATCTATAATAAAGATAGGACAAGATAGAAAAGTAGAAAGAAAATTGGTCATGATCTTTAGAACTAAAGATTTTGTCTAAAAATTTTAAAGAACTATAAGTTATCTCGTTAGGGTCGCAGAAGAAGTTCAAAGAGACCCGGTTCTGTAAAACTATTAAAATTCGTGAATCAGTGTAAAGGGTAAAACCGTACTATTAAATACCTTCCTATGATACTATCGTTAGTACCGAAAAACTAGTAATACTTCATCATCTACTGTCTTAAATCATTTTCGGGATTCAAGATTCTGTGTATGACCAACATGTCACCGATAAGTAAAGAAAACTGAGTAGACTACAACCCCCTTTTTTGTGGACTTAAATTAGATGGATATATGGATTCAATTAGTAAGGTATCAACTATGAGGATAAATTCAAATAGAAGTCATAGAGTTGATTAAGACGGTCAATTCTTTGCTTTTATTTACATACCCACATCTTTATAAACGTAAGAATATCGGTCACTATTTGTCGAGGTTAAGATCAAGTTTCACTTTGTTTATTTTACGATTTACCTTTTATGATTCTCAACCTGTACTGACTCGTTGACTTGTTTGTTTAAAACAATTTGTACACACATACACATACGAATGAGTTCAGACTGAGAAACGCTGGGGTACCTGACATCGGACGGTCCGACGAGACAGGTATCTTAAAAGGTCCGTTCTTATGACTTTACACAACGGTAAAGGATGAGGTCCCCTAGAAGGAATGGGTACCAGTTTGAGTGTAGAGAACTCAGAGAAGGTGTCCGTCTACCTAAGAAATGGTAACATGGTGGACCTTTCGGGATTAATTCTAACACAATTTGTAGTCAAGTCAAGTCAAGTCAGCAAATCGAGACAGGCTGAGAAACACTTACTTACTTAGCGTCGTACGGTCCGAAGGGACAGGTAGTGGTTGGGGAGCTCAAATGTGTTTGAGCATAGGTAGCTCAAGCACTACGGTGGGTCGGTAGAGTAGGAGACAGCAGGGGAAGAGGAGGACGGGGGTTAGGGAGGGTCGTAGTCCCAGAAAAGGTTACTCACTTGAGAAGCGTACTTTACCGGTTTCATGGTCTCAAAGTCGAAGTCGTAGTCAAGAAGGATACTTGTGCGTCCTGACTAGAGGAAATCCTACCTGACCAACCTAGAGGAACGTCAGGTTCCCTGAGAGTTCTCAGAAGAGGTTGTGGTGTCAAGTTTTCGTAGTTAAGAAGCCACGAGTCGAAAGAAGTGTCAGGTTGAGAGTGTGGGTATGTACTGGTGACCTTTTTGGTATCGGAATTGATCTGTCTGGAAACAACCCTTTCTTTACAGAGACGAAAAGTTATACGATAGATCCAACCAGTATTGAAAGGAAGGTTCCTCACAGAAAATTAAAGTACAGACATTAGTAGTAGACGTCACTAAAACCTCGGGGAGTTTTATTTGACTGAGACAAAGGTGACAAAGGGGTAGATAAAGGGTACTTCACTACCCTGGTCTACTGTACTAGAAACAAAAGACTTACAACTCGAAATTCGGTTGAAAAAGTGAGAGGAGAAAGTGAAAGTAGTTCTCCGAAAAATCGAAGAGAAGTGAAAGATGGTATTCCCACCACAGTAGACGCATAGACTCCACTAACTATAAAGAGGGTCGTTAGAACTAAGGTCGAACACGAAGAAGGTCGGGTCGCAAAGAGTACTACATGAGACGTATATTCAATTTATTCGTCCCACTGTTATATGTCGGAACTGCATAAGGAAAAGGATAAACCNGAGAAGTGAAAGATGGTATTCCCACCACAATAGACGTATAGACTCCACTAACTATAAAGAGGGTCGTTAGAACTAAGGTCGAACACGAAGAAGGTCGGGTCGCAAAGAGTACTACATGAGACGTATATTCAATTTATTCGTCCCACTGTTATATGTCGGAACTGCATAAGGAAAAGGATAAACCTTGGTCAGACAACAAGGTACAGGTCAACATTGACAACGAAGGACTGGACGTATATCCAAAGAGTTCTCCGTCCAGTCCACCAGACCATACGGGTAGAGAAAGTCTTAAAAGGTGTCAAAGAACACTAGGTGTGTCAGTTTCCGAAACCGTATCAGTTATATCGTCTTTCTCTACAAAAAGACCTTGAGAGAACGAACAAGGTACTAGGCCGTCTACAACCGTTAAACTAGAGACCAAGGAGACGGAAAAGATTTTGGTCGAACTTGTAGTACTAAGTGCATAACGACTTCGGACCGAACCTCTTAAAACTCGTAATAAAATGATCGCATACTAGTACTTTTTCGTTCTCTCAAGGTCTTTTTGTTGATAAAGACGAAATAACTGATACGGTTTCGGAAACTGACATACCTAGTGTTCTTTGACACCTTTTAAGACTTTCTCTACCCTTCCCTTATGGTCTGGTAGACTGGACGGAGAACTCCTTAGACATACGTCCAGTCCTTCGTCGTCAATCTTGACCTGTACCTTGTTGTCTGACCAAGGTTTATCCTTTTCCTTATGCAGTTCCGACATATAACAGTGGGACGAATAAATCGAATATACGTCTCATGTAGTACTCTTTGCGACCTGACCTTCTTCGTGTTCGACCTTAGTTCTAACGACCCTCTTTATAGTCATTGGAGTCTATGTGTCTACGGTGGTGGGAATACCGTCTTTCACTTCTCCTTGATTTTTCAGAGAACTACTTTCAATTTTACCTCTCACTTTTTCAACCGAATTTCGAGTTGTAAGTCTTGTGCTTCTAGTACCGTAGACCAGGGTAGTGAAGTACCCTTTATCTACCCCTTTGTCACCTTTGTCACAGTCTGAAATAAAAACCCCGAGGTTTTAGTGACGTCTACCACTAACGTCGGTACTTTAATTTTCTGCGAATGAGGAACCTTCTTTTCAATACTGGTTGGATCTATAATATAAGTTTTCGTCTCTGTAATGAAACGCCTGATTTTAGGCAGATCAGTTCCGATACCAAAAAGGACACCAGTACATACCTATACTCTCAACCTGACACTTCTTCCGACTCGTGGTTTCTTAACTACGAAAACTTGACACCACAACCTCTTCTGAGAACTCTCAGGGGACCTGACGTTCCTCTAGGTTGGTCAGGTAAGACTTCCTCTAGTCGGGACCCTAAAGAAACCTTCCTTACTACGACTTCGACTTTGAGGACATGAAACCGGTGGAGTATACTTCTCAACTGAATAACCTTTTCTGAGACTACGACCCTCCCTAACCCCCGTCCTCCTCTTCCCCTGCTGTCTCCTAGTCTACAGACCTATCGTAGTGACTGAGTTACCTGTACTCAGACTCACTTGAGGTCCTCAACCCTACCTGTCCCTCCGGACCGTACGACACTAAGTACCCTAGTGTTTCTCAACCTGTGCTGACTCGTTGACTTGACTTGACTTGACTCCGCTCACGTTAACACGACATCAAACTCGTAAGAAAACGTAACTGAAAGAAACCCTAACCTTACTTTTGACTGGAAAAGGTCAGGACACCGGTGTCCACTCAAAAGGTTTAAACGACCGTATAACTAACGTCGTGAAAGTGTCGTAGTAGAAATTCCTAAACTTTATCGAGTTGACCTTAAGGTAGTGGAGGCGATCGAAACAAGCATCACTACGAAAGGTTCCGGGTGCACTGAAGCGTTTGTATCTCGTAACATTCTTCAAGACCACAAATTCTTACTAGGACAAACGTTCCCAGATTCATAACCCAACTTTTTAACTAAAAAGGAATATATATTTTTAAAGGGGTTGGTCAGTTCTGACTTATATCATTTTCAATTTACTTGTTATATCGACATAACAATATCTCCTCCCTCAGTGATGGTGTTCTACCTCCAGTAACCTTTTCCGAAATAATTTCGTAATTTTCTCCCATCGTGAGTGTGTTTCTTCAACGTCTTCTCATTACCATTCTTAGTGATCGGACATATTTCTTTGATCTTTACACGTATCACCCGATCGATTAAAGTTTAATATCACTTAATATACGTTTTATACATTTTACTATACTGTCTTTGGAGACGGTATTCGGTTATTGGGTCTCCTCCTTCACCGTAAGGTACTTCTCACTACTTTAGTCCGAAGACGAGTAGGTTTAAATTATTAAAAATAAATACATATAGTTCGGTACGAGAACAGTCGACAGGTAGATCAAAAGGAAATCGCTATAGAACCCTATAATCAGTAGTGGTATCACTACTGAGTCATCAACTAATGTCGGAAAAGTGGAGATGAGGAGTCCTTAGGATAGTAAGGATGACTGACCCTCGGGTCAAGAGATTATTAATAACAGACAGGAGTTAGGACCACGTCATTGGTGACTCGAAGGACTGTACGGTCATGGAGGTAGTCATCGTACAAGGAGTATTCGAATCACTACTCTCACAAGAGACCGGGAAGGTTTCTTGAATCGGTAGACCACCCATGAGTTATAGGTGACCAATAACACATTGGTCACCGAGACAATGTGTTATCTCGGTGATATCGTACGAATGAAGAGACTCGGATAACTAGGGAAGGGGTTTCGAGACGGTTCCCTCAAGACAGTAAACGTGAATTAAATTATACTTGGAAAACAGGGGTGTTCGGAGGTCATTGGTAGGTAGGGTTGTCACAAAATCTTGGTAAAGATCCACGAGAACGGTCCCTCAAAAGTCAGTACCCTCTGAAGAGGGATTACCTGTTAAGAGGAAATACCTCGAATAGAAAGTAGTAGGGATTGGGGGTTTGTTCAGGTCACGATAGTTCTAGTTGAAGAACCTTATGAGAGAGAGTGGAGTGGAGACTAAATAAAACGATGTTAATTAGTACAGGACTCCAAAGAAACCATTTATTGAGGAAAAACGGAGATCGTTCTTTCAGGAAGGAGTCAACCGGGTACAACTCTGAACAATATCTCGAGCTTCTGTTCCCCTCCTTTACCCCAGTCTAGGCCTTCTCTCGTTGACAATAGGAGGTTCCGTAGGTAGAGTCAGCTCCAAAACCATACCAGAAGTCCGTTCTCTTTCGACGACAAGAAGTCCTTTTGTTTCATCTGATATACGAACACCAGGTCCCCAAGTCTCCTTAGGCCCCTGGGAATAAGACTCGTGCAGATATATATAAAGAGGTAAGTTACAGAATCCCTGAGAGAAGGGATAGTCCCAAAAATAAAATCGTATTTCTGAACGGTTTCGCCACCTAAGGCAAAAGTAATCGAGATTATGAAAATGTTATTTTTTCACGCAGACTTTATTATCTTTTAAATATATAACGGAGACGAGGGTCAAGAACCGTGTCTCGAAATCTCGGAACATTAAGGATTCACTATCTTCATGATCCTCATAGAAATCAAGATTATAAACTGGAAACACGACTGTACTCGAGGATTTAGGGAACCTTAAACAGGGACCCACTATCGTCACAGAACACAAGATTACTCCACTGAGAACCACCCGAGAACCTACTCCTAACCAGTGGTCTTTCTCGTTTGGTACTAATCTCCGAACCTTAAGAAAATCGGGGTGATGGGTAAGAGACCTCCGAAGGAACCCCATCAGGTCAGTCGTTTCTTAGACGGACGTTACGTCCTCTGACCTAAGTTAGGAACCCAGTCCTTCTATGGGACCCCTTCCTTTACCGTTGAGTGAGGTCACAAGAATGGACCTCTTAGGGTCCCTGTCTCCTCGGACCATCTAATGTCAGGTACCCCAGTGTTTCTGAGACTTCGCTGACTCGTTGATTCGTACGTGGGTAAGAGACCTCTCCCTTCTTCCCGACCTTTATCTCAATTACTAACTAGAATGGATATACTACTTCGGAGATATTTCTAGGGTTATAATACTCCAAACCTCTCGAAGGGTCGACCACTTGTACCCCTCAACGACCCTCTCACTGGACTATATGGGTCTCTTCCGTTCCTTCGAGACGTGGGAAGGTCACATGAAAAGGGTATGTGTAAAGGTAGATCTACAAATAACATAGGAAATAGTATCAGAAACAATATATTAGTAGTTTGTATTTATTCAAAAAGGGACTCAAGACAATCAACAAAAAACTCGTTTACTAGTTTAGGTTCTCCCTCCTCTGGTACCCTTGAAGTCTAAATATCGGGTCAACTTACTGTCAACACCCGTAGGACTCGTTGATGATTCACATCAACAGTAGAATCCACCCCTCTTCAGAACACCCTGACTTGTGAATTGAACATCCTAGACCACGAGAAAGGTCCATTTGTCACAGTATTGACTCTATTTAACATCGTGTATGTCGACCACAGTCTCTCTTGACGAACCACACCCTCTTTTTTGGGTGTGTGGACTACAACGTTCACAACATTGACAACATGTGTTGTTTTCTGGTTTTTTCACACCCCTTTTTTTTTCTCTCTGTGTCTCCTTCTCACTCGAAAAAAAGGGAGAGCATATTACGGAGTAGGTTAAAGGTAAAGTTAGACGGAAGATCGATGTCTTTGACTCCTAAAGAAATTTACGAGGGTTTGTCTGAAAGATTGAACAAAAAGTGTCATGGGTCGAACCATTAACTAATTAGACTTGGACAGTCAAAAGAAGAAGTTTGTTGTCTTCGTGAATCGTTGTTGCTTGTGTCAGGAATAGTAATGACTCGGGAGGAATAGAACCTTTACGAATCTTGATACGCAGTCACTCAGAGCATAGTAGATAAGGGTAGGTCTGAGGTGTTACCACCTTTAATATCGTTAATATTACGGTCTCACTCGTCCTCCAAAATTTGTACAAAATAGAGGTTGTTACCCTAGAGATAATGATAGATCGACCGTTTACTAGATTAAGGTTTTAGCGTAGGATTCTCATACGATGGACCCTGGTGAAGACTTTAATGAATAAAGGTCATCCCAAAGTCGTAATCAAAGGATCCCAATGGTATTGTTTCAGAGTGTTTTAAACACCGTATTTCGTTCTCTTTAAACAACAGTTAAAGGTCTCCGATCTATAGATTTTTAGTTTCAAAACCCCCCCAATGACAGAAGATCCGTGAGAACCTTCTTAGACAAGGTACGGGAAGACCGAAGACCACTAATTAATCTTTATAAACCGTAAGAAACCACATACCTACGTAATGAGGTTGGAGAAGTAGATAGAAGTGTACAACAAGAGAGGAAAATAAAGACACCAGTGTACTGTAAGGGGGACACATAGAGACAGAGAAACACGAGTTCAAAGGGAGAAGATTCCTGTGGTCAGTATAACTGAATTTTAGTTATAACGAGTCATACTGAAACAGAATTGAACTCGTGCATATGTTTCTGGGATAAAGTCCAGTGTAAATACGTAATCCTAAAGTTGTATAGAAAACCCCTCTGTGTCAATTTGGGAATTGTCAGGGTTCCTGTTTATTTCCGTTTAGGACACTACTCTTAAACACACATTCACTAAATAATCCTATATAATGGTTCTTTTACATCATTTTCTCTTACATAATAGTTCGTCGTGGGTTGATTCTCATTGAAAACGAGTAAGATCAGTACCTCAGGACCCCTACCATATCCAGTGTTGAGTTCACAGTCGTCTCTGTTTCTACTAAGAGTGGAGACATGGGTAGTCAGTGACCAAGTTTCGATATCGACCTCCTTGTATTTAAGGGTCCATAGACATAAGGACGAACATTGTCCTTTTCACAATACTACCGAACTTTTATCGACAATACCTTACTACATACGGGGGTTCTGAACATATAACTTCAGAATTAAGGTTCACTACGTCTTACATTGACATAAACTTCTATCCCGGAAATTCCTCCATTAATTCAATTTTACTCCAGTACACCTATCTGGGATTAGGTTATACTGGTTACAGGAATATTTTTCTCTAATCAACGTCTACTGTGTGTCTGTCTCCCTGTTGCTGGTACACTCCTGTGAGACCTTTCTGTATCATTCACAAGATGACTTTCGACTTTGTGTATGAAACAGTCACAGTCGAGACTTTTTAATGGGTCGAAACAAAAACATGTTACCTCTGTCTTTGTTCATATGTATACCTGGAATCCTCTAAGGAAATCTACGTAGAACTATAAAGATGTATACCACTATTTTACTCACCCAATTAGGTCATTGTCCTCATCCTACTCCCGTTCCATGGTTGTCTCGTACCTACGAAGTTCCAACTTCTTTACCTAGTGAGGGGTCTCACTGATGGGATCTGGTGGATGTTAAAATTGGTTCCTACCCTTTTAGAACTTATCAACATCTCCTCATTCTTCTCGGGAATCAACTACCAACGATAACTTTTGAGACGAAGTAAGCGATATAGAATATAAGACAAAAATATAAACGTGTGTGCTCCCTGAATAGAGTGTCAGGATTTTTTATGTTAAGTATCGGTTCAAACTCCTTAACAATATACATCAACCCCTTTATATACTTTGTTAGTGTGTTTATCGTCTTGGAGAAACGAAAAGATTTCCTGTTAAAGATTCTGAGGGTAATAACGGGTAATTCAATTTGGACAAAAATATACGAAAATACAAAAGAATAGATTAGTCATATTATAGAGTAACTTTCCTGTAAGATGATATATTACGTTATAATTTCGACTTGAATGAAATCAGTAATGATTAGTATTAACATAACAAACGTATTAAAAATAGAAATCAACCTCAATATCAAAATATATAAGTAAAGGATGTATTTATTAAAAGACACCTAGACATTGAGTTAATCATAAAGTTTATGAAAACAATTATGTGTGAATCTTTTTATAGTGTTATTACTATTAAATTGAAAATTTGGAAATTTTTATCTTACATTTCTACGTCCATAATAAAATCTTTTTTTCGTTTTACTACCGATACTATAATAGTAAAAAAAGGTTAATCCTTATAAAACACATTTATATATGTTTTCAGTCCAATGATATTAGAACTAACACTGTTCGTATTGTTAATAACACTTTAGTAAATCAACTTAAAAATTGTTTATTTCATTTTTGAAATGTACACTGAGATATTCACTATATTCTTTTAATATCCAATAGACGTCCCTACTTAGGTAAGTCTCCATAACAAATATCAGTATCTTACCTTTTATAAGGGTTTTGTTAAGTTGGATACCATCTTATCAGAAGTTGTTAAAAGAGTCTTTTATTTGTAGATTATTTGTAGATTTGTTTTATTTGTAGATTTATTTAGAACTTAATATAAGGTATCCTTATTAATAAAACTACAATCAAAGTGTTTACAATATAAGTGTGGGTCACAATTAATTGAAAGTTTAGACAATTAATTTTGTCGTCTTAGAGTACAACATTATATTTATTTTTCTGTTAAAAGAAGAGTCCCTCGGTTCGATTCAGTCATAAGTCTCTGATCTTTGTCTTATATCTGTTTTTGTAATTGGAAGGTTGAGTCCGTTGGAGATTAATACGTATGTACTTTTATATCTAAATTGTTTTAATAACTTTAACTTATCGAGGTACGAATGTCAAGTAATCGAGAACTACTTTTTGTCTTGTTTTTAACACATTAAGAACATATTGATCAATCCTCGACTACCACCTTTGTAAAACACTTTTGTGTTTAGTCAAGTGTAAGATTATAATAGAGTTAATTTGGATGAGAATGAGTACAGATATGGTAGGAGGAACAAAAGAGATTGAACGTCTTGAAAAAGGAATAAATAGTAGGGAACCGGTCATTGATTCTTCTCGAAGAACCTCCTATGGACGAAAGAGTAGAGTTGGTTATAGTTAGTTCAGTCCGTTATAAAATCCATAACTTCTATATCCCCACTTGTCTTCAGGTGTATGGACAGAAGAAGTTCTAAAATAAAAGTGAGTTCACTATCTGTATTTATTTAATTTGCATTGATTTATTAATAGAAGAGGTGGAAACCGACGTTTCTTATATTAGTTAGACTAAAGTCACAACTGGTAGACCACTACAGGTACACACCTCAAAAGAGAACACAACAACCTTCTCCCACAAACGATACTGGTCACGCAAGAGAACCGTTTTGAGACAATCGGAAGCGGGACGAAGTAAGGTATAAGGTTCCGGTTTAAACGGACAATGAGGTACACAAGGAACTGAAGGATGAAAACATAAGGTCAGGGGATATTACTTTTCCTATAGAAAAAACCCACAATCAAGATTTTCCAGAACATCCAGAAGTATCTTGTCAAGTTTAAGTGAAGAAGTCACAATGACCAACCCCGTATCCGAACCTAGTGGTACTATGACTTACCAAACGGAACCTTTGTCTGTCTCAAGTAAGACAGTAAAAACTCTAGCGTAGGTTCATGACGTAAAGTCTGAGAAAACAACTGGTACTACCGATGAGGTAAAGAAGATTCCCTAAGGACGGGTGTCATCATCTATATTACCGGTAGACTCAATTTAAGTGGGTAAGGTCAGGTAAAATCAAACAACTAAGGATCTTACAGTTGCAAGTGAGAACGGTAGAGGATAAACTGGTGAAGGTTAAACGGAACTAAGTACCTGGATTGTAAGGTCCAAGGATACGTTATAACTAGAAATGTCGTACCCTGGAACGAAGATAGTGGTCAGTGTAAGTGTTGACCCATAATAAAAACGAAACCGAGGTAGGGAAGTAAGAAAGACTTCATTAAAGAGATGACTAGAGGTCATCGTATAACCCGTGAAACCCAAGGTTTTAGTGACGTCTACAACTAACGTCGGTACTTTAATTTTCTGCGGATAAGGAACCTTCCTTTTAATACTGGTTGAATGTATCGTATAATTTTTCGTCTCTGTATTGAAACGGTTGTTTCCAGGTAGATCAGTTCCGATACCAAAAAGGTGACCAGTACATGCCTACACTCTCAACCTGACACTTCTTCCGACTCGTGACTTCTTAACTACGAAAACTTGACACCACAACCTCTTCTGAGAACTCTCAGGGAACCTGACGTTCCTCTAGGTTGGTCAGGTAAGATTTTCTCTAGTCAGGACCCACAAGTAACCTTCCTGACTACGCCTTCGACTTTGAGGTCATGAAACCGGTGGAGTACGTTTCTCAACTGAGTAACCTTTTCTGGGACTCCGACCCCCCGCCCCCCCTTAACCTCCGTCCTCATCTTCCCCTGCTGTCTCCTACTCTACCGACCTACCGTAGTGCCTGAGCTACCTGTACTCAAACCCATTTGAGACCCTCAATGACTACCTGTTCCTCCGGACCGCACGACGTTAAGTACCCCAGCGTTTCTCAACCTGTGTTGACTCGTTGACTTGACTTGACATGACTTTATTACTAGAATTTAGGACTTAGAATGATAGAATGAAACGTTGGAATTTATTCAATAAATTGGATAATTTGGAGTTTGTAAAAAATTGGATATTTTTACCCCTACTATTATAATAGTCACCGACACACATATGTCTGTGTATGTACCCCCGAAGGGTCCACCGTGACCATCAGATGGACGTTATGTCCTTCTCGACTCAAACTACGAACCCAACTCTTTTAGTGGACCTCTTCCTTTACCGTTGGTTGAGGTCATAAAAACGGACCCTTTAGGGTACCTGTCTTCCCGAACCGTCAGATATTAGACACCTCAGTGTTTTCAACATGTACTGAATCGTTGATTTGTTGTTGTATGTGTGTGTGTGTATATTCGTATGTATTTTTTCTTATATATCTATGTATATATAAGTAGAAGGAATTATATTTTAATCGAAAGTAATTGTCTCTTAATATTTAGGGTTAGTCTGACTCGTTTCTAAGAATACATCTGTCTTTAGTTCGAGTATATTTAACGGAAACAACTGTGCTACCTTATCTCTCTTTTTATATTTAATACCTACTAGGTCACTCGTTTCTTGGAACAATAAGTTAAAGAACACAACCCCGTAACTTAGGTCTTTTCATTCTTCCAATTTGTAGTTTATAAAATGATATTCTGACGAATGGATTGGTCTCTTCATGACTAAATTAAGTACTATACTAAAGACCTATTTTTTTCTCTAGTGGGACGGGGGTTTATTAAAGGTTATAGGATGGTCATCTTTCGGTCACAACAACAACAAGTCAGTGATCCAGTACAAACTGGGAAACACTGGGGGGACTTACTGTAGTACGGTCCAAAGGGACAGGTAGTGATTGAGGGTCTCAAACAAGTTTCAGTATAGGTAACTCAACCACTACGGTAGGTTGGTAGAGTAAAAGACAGCAGGGGAAGAGGAGAACGGAAGTTAGAAAGGGTCGTAGTCCCAGAAAAGGTTACTTAACCGAAAAGTACAGTCCACCGTTTTCAAAACCTCGAAGTCGAAGTCGGAGTCAGAGAGGTTACTTATAAGTCTTAACTAAAGGAAATCCTGACTGACTAGACTAGTGCAACGACAGGTTCCCTGAGTGTTCTCAGAAGAGGTTGTGGTGTCAAGTTTTCGTAGTTAAGAAGTCACGAGTCGGAAGGAATACTAAGTTGAGTGTGTAAGCATGTACTGAGGACCTTTTGGACACCGAAACGGAAACAACCGTTTCACTACAGAGAGAGAGAAAAAATTATGGGACAGGCACAAACAGTATCGAAAAGAATGATCCTCGTTCACAGAAAACTAAAACACCGACGTCAGTGGTAGGTGTCACTAAAACCTCGGGTTCTTTTTAAGACGGTGACTTTTTTTAGACGGTGACAAAGGTGAAAAAGGGGTAGTTAAATGGTACTTCACTAATCAATACTAACCAACGGTACTTCTTTCGGTTATCCTCGTTAAAAGAATCAGGAGAATTAATAAAAATCGAGTCATATCCAAAGTTCTCTATACGTGAATGATAATTATTTATTTATTATTAATTTAACGAACAATCTAACGTCTTGTACTTCTCTGTTCCCATTTTACCGTGACTTCCACCTCCGGTTTACCACGTCTCCTACATGACGGACGTACCTCGAAAAATTTATCTACTAGAACAAAATCATAGACCGTCGTTGGATTAAAAAAAACTATCTTACACAGTATTAAATGGGTTATATTCATCCTCGTCTCAGTCTCCCATATAGGGTTAGATATGTATTAAACTCCCTCATGTTTTCGTTCGTTCTCAGATAAACTCCACCCCTTACCGGTCCGGTCCTTTATCCTCTCCCTGAGCTCGTCACGTACAACGGAGTGGGTACGTTTACGTCTCTCGTGACGACTCAGTTAGTCCACATTCGTCAGTACTCCATGAGACCCTTTTAGGTCTTTTTGGTCCCTTCGTCAATGTCATTCAGGAAATGTATACTTGGAAGTTCAAAGTTCGAAAGTTTCTATACTTGTACACAAGTGTACAGGTTAGTACTTTCAATTAAGTGTACAGACCGTATGTACCAACACACACACGTAGGAGGTGTTCCCTAACACGAAGATACGTGAAATGACATGTCATGTCGTATCTTATGTCATCATGTCATAGAAATAAAGTTCGATCTAGACTTTCTCCTACTGAAGTAACTTGAGAAAAGACACGTTGTGTTCCTTGAATTATGACTTCTGGAACCTTAACCTCCGGGTCTCTTTCCTGTTTCTCTGTCTCTTTCTTCACTAACTTCTTGGTTTCTGAAAGTACTACACCTTTTACTGTTCCCCTAAAAGAAATAAAGTCCTCCGTGACAATCAAAAAACTCCATGTCCTGGGTTTTCACCTTTCCTCGTCCTTCCAACGTCGTTGGTAAGTCTTACGTCAGGGCACGATGACACAGTAGATACTGTTCTTTTTTATTCGATGTAAGACCTAGTGAAAAAAGTTCTCCCATCTATCTTAACTTAGGTCGTTCTTCGACCTCACTTTAACGTCGAACGGGAGACAGAGGATTGTGACTGTTACGAAGTCAAGACGGTACAGGGTGGAGGAGAGGAAGGAGGTCGGTCATTGAGAATAGACAAGTGTGCTACGGTTGGGGACATACGGTCGACAACATGATATGATGACATGTAAAGTTCATGACATGACATTCTAATTTTTACAAATAAAAACACAAAAAAATTACTTGATAAACACACTTTTCATCATAGTTGGATAATGTCATGTCATGATATATCGACTAACACAATCAACCCATGGATCCGGTTGAAACAACCTGAATTGTTGACGAGAGTCTTGTCTTGAGCAAGGATACATCCCCTGAATGATAAACAATTTAGTCCTTCTCTCCCAGAGATTCCGTCCGACTTTCCCTTTGCTAGGTACAGTTTCGTCTTCTTTATAATCACCAACGTCTCATCGTTTCCTTACATACTTATCATGGGTGTACTGGAACACAATCTGTAACAAGGTAGGGTGAGCATAAGATCAAATAAGGTATGTATTTACAGAAATCGTCCGGAAGACCTTAAAAACATTAATGCTGTGTAATAAGTACTCCGGGTCTATAAAGTCTTAAGTAACTGGATTCTGAGTCCCTTTTATTAATTCACCACTAAAGAAAAATAAGGATTTAGTACTACCGTTCTCAGTAGGGTGAACTAACCATCTTTCGTTACTGGTACTTGCACATTAAAGTGGGTTCCACAGAGTTTACAAAGAATCAGTTAAAAATCGGTGGTAGTCGTATGTCCCAGACACCAGTGACGACACGACTTATCCCACAGGTACTCGAGTATTCTTAGTCGACACGTGTAAATAACGTTTAGGTACAAATCACGTAAATACAACTCTCGAAATTTAACCGATACCACCCTTTGTGATTTTGAGGAGGGACCTTTTTTTTTGTGTTTTGTTTTTTAGAGGAGGTACCTCTCGACCAACAGTTTATAATGGATGTGTGGTAATTCAAACGGGACCAGAAGGAAAGGTGGTGGTGAGTAAGCACCAAACTAAGGTCACGAATACTTCGGAAAACCTTTTCGGAGTGATAACGGTAAGGGTACCAAAGAGGTAGATAAAACAATTGAAACACCACAGAGTTTTACTTAAGTTGTTTGTCACATCCTCTATCTACCATAATGTTGGGAAGAGACTAAACAAAATAAGGAGTTCTTGGAGGACGGTTGATGGTTTTACACACCAAGAGGAAGGGACTACCGTACACACACACACACACACACACACACACACACACATACACACACACACGTGTGTACACGTATACCCTCCGATACCCTTTTCTCTCTTCTTTACAACAGACTATTGTCCTCCCCGTCTACCTCAGTTTTCATTCGTTCGGTAAATTTAAATAATAAATTTCAATACGTAAGCAACACGAGACAGATGTAGAGAAAACGGGGTAAAGGGCCTAATTGAGAAGTGAGGAAAAGTAAGACGGGAAACAAGACCCTTTAATTGTGTATCCCCGATCGAGTTGCCAAGAGAAAGGACGATTGGGCAACTCAAACCGGTTTCCTTCTGGAGTCGTTCTCTAGACTTCTAACTTACTAGAAGAGAGATCGACGAGAACGACCCAAGAGTATTGACAAGAAACGACACAGGGAGACAAGGTCCGAGTCTTTTTCGAGGGACGACAACGATCACAGTCCTATGTTGTGGTAGTGAATAGCGAAAGGATTTTAGAGTAGGACATGGAATTTTTTTTAGGAAAGATAATTTTAGAGTAGTCAACAGGACAAACTCATCCGATAAGGAATAAAATGACCCTAGAACCGACTATACGGTAATTTTGATTCAGTATCAGATACTTTAAATTATAAGAAGAGTGATTTTCGTAAAGATCAACCATTATAATTATTTAGTATTTGAGTACAACAAAGTTGATACCTTTTTGTTTTTTGGATTCTTATCAAGACGGTTTTCATCGACAAATATAGTAGAATTAATAACGTGTAGATGGAGTGGATATTAAAATACTTTAGAACGGTCTCAAATCATTAAAAAAAGACTTATTAATGTGACCTGTATTTGTCTTTTTCGGTATTAGTTTCTCTTTTTATTCCTATTACTCCCTTATAACTCCTATGGTCGAGAGTTTTATATACATTTTTATAAAGATTACGTATAACCATATTCTTTTTATGTTATTAAAATAGTCATACAATTTATATGTCCTACTTAATATCGTTTATCTAAGGTAAAGTACTTGTGAGAAAGACCCAAGTCAATAATACCACTGATAGACCACTATATTAAACCAAATTTCGTCTCACCACAATCTTTTAGCTGAGCACACAATCGGTCTAGAACTCAAAGTGTAACAAAACAACTTCTCAAAGACCTTCTTATAAAGGGATGAGTAAATAAGAGTATTTTGGTAGTCCTTAATTAGTCCTTTGTAAAGTTCGAGAGATTGGAAGATGCGAAGTCCGGTAGGACTCAGTCAGTAGATCGATTTTACAACGAGGTTATGATTGTGTTAGAGTTCTCTTTCTCCCGTGAGAGTGAAACTGGACGTTGATTCTCTTTCCAGCACCCTGCACTGACTATGAAACACTTTGGCACCCTTCCTTTATAATCCAGTAAAATAATATTGGGTCACTGACGTATCAAACACGTTTGACATAAGTTGACTTGTTCCCAAAACAATTGTAAAGGAGAGGGATATAAAAGATAATTGAATGGATCACCGATATTTTAACACTAGAACATTAAGTTGTAAATTTAAATCAAAATGGTGTAATCACTATTTTTACCACTTATTTGGGTTTATTCTTTCTTTTCTAAAATTTTTACATATATGACATATATTTTACTGTTATACATATGTACCTCTCTTTTTTCCGGATTTAATAATGGAATAAGTGCGGTTGACCGTTTCCAACTTGTATTACTAAACCTGTATAATTCTGGAGTTCTGGACAAATAACTTAAATTACGTTTATAAACTTTATTTCAATTTTAACGTAACAGAAAAATGCTCTCTTCAAGGTTTGAATTCGTAAACAAAACAAAAAATTGTCTATTACTTTTCAATTAGACGAATGTCTTGGAACCGTTGTGGTTTTTTTTTTTTTTTTTGGTTGTTGGGTTACTGAGAAAATTTTCTAATGGATTTTTCCGGACAGTCGTCTTGGTACTGTGCGCATCTACACCACGGACTACGAGGGACCGACTCCTAAGAAAGACTGCTTTATGTTCGACACTGATTTCCATAATTCTCACTACTTTTTATACCTCTCCCATTCTTAACGAATCACGACACTTTGATTAGGTTTTACATGTACTTAAGATTATAAAGTACGAGTAATATTTTCTCCAGAGACTACAGAATTGTGTGGATGTTTTGGTAACTAAGTCTATATAAGAAAATGGAAGTGTTCTTAGAGGTGAGTACTCGAGAGTTGAGTCATCACTTCACTTCAGTGAGTCAACGCGGGCTGAGAAACACTGGGGTACCTATCATCGGACGTGGTTCGAGGAGATAGGCATCCTAAAAGTTCCGTTCTCATGACCTCACCCAACGGTAAAGGAAGAGGTCCCTTAGAAAGGTTGGGTCCCTAACTTGGGTCCAGAGAATGTAATATCTGTCTGCGAAATGGCAGACTCGGTGGTCCCTTCAGAGTTGAGTTATTTTCGTAATTAAGATTTCTTTCATTTGTTAAATGTAATTAGTCCATATTTGAAAGGGTTCAACAGTATATATTAATCGTACTTGTCAAAACTTCTCCGATCAATACGACAACAAAGAAATCTCTACTTAACTCCAACTATCCAATTTTATAAAAGAACTAAGAGAAGTCGTTTGTTCTGTTGTGTGAACAAAAACAAACAAACAAAAAAAGCCCCACCCCCCCCAACCTAAAACAGAAAACAATAAAAACCACCATCTCCTGTCAAGTACATATCTAGGTTGTAGTCTCTCGTAACTTGGTTCTTCACAATCCCGTTTCAACTCTGATCCCATGTAAACTCTAGAGTCATGTCCCGGTTCCAACATCGTTATCAAAGACTGTTTTGACTCCTCACTAAACTTCTATCTTAACAACCTTAAACATCGTTTTAACCTGATCGTTTCGTTCTGTCTTCTGTAAAAGTTAGGTTAACGTAATAAGTCCTTCCCTATCCGATGTAACATCATCCTTTTACTGGGAACTTTAGAGTGGTCGAGTCATATATTTTCACATATAGAACAAATGGTTTTCAGTCAATCTCAAACCATCGAGATATGTCGTCCCGGAAAGGGTCATCATGGTGTCTATGGATCCGAGAAACATAGAAGGTCCCGGTGGCAGTCTTTAAGAATAAAAGGTCCCATCGATGTAACTCCCTTTTCTCTCGACTCTTAATAGTCCTGAAGAGCGACGACTCTGAATTGTAACCATACACAAGATTCGGAATCTTAGATTCCGTGTCTGGTATCTTGAGTAGTTTATTGAGTACACGAAAGGAGGTAGAAGGTCAGAGATACATTAATCTAGTCCTGTTATTCTAATGAAAACCGGTTATCCGACTCACCGTTACTACACAGTAGAGACCTTACTCTGTAAATTTCTCTGTAATTTCACACTAAAGTAGTTCGAAAAAGAGGGGGACAGTATGCTGACGTCAAGGTTTACTATCTAGATGTTCTAACATTTCTTTTTTTTTTTTTTCTTCTTCTTGGACAAAGGATTCAGTGACAAATCTTCCCTCGACGAGATCTCTCGATGACCTGGGTGTATACAGAAACACACCCGTTCTCGTCTCATTTCAACATGGACGATCCGGAATTCTAAACCTTAAATAAAAGTCTTTTATTGGTTCGGATAGAAATGACTATGTCGTCACTTCTACTCACGAAGTCTTGATTCGGGAGGTCACCCCTTTCAATATCACGCGAACGAACCAAAGGATCTTAGGATGATGACAACTTTCTACTTGCAACAACAACAACAAGTCAGAAATACAGTACCGTCTGAGACGTTGGGATACCTAACGTCGTTCGAAGGGAGAAGAAGTGACAGAGGGACTCAAACGAATTTAAGTGTAGGTAACTAAATCACTACGGTATGTGGGAAGAGTAGGGGAGTAGAGGGAAGAAGAGAACGGGAGTCAGAAAGGGTCGTAGTCTCCGAAAAGGTTACTCAACCAAGAAATGTAGTCCACCGGTTACACAACCTCGAAGTCGAAGTCGTAGTCAGGAAGGTTACTTATGAGTTCCAACTAAAGGAAAATCTAACTGACCAAACTAGAGGAACGTCAGATTCTCTGAGAGTTCTAAGAAGATGTTATGGTGTTAAACTTTTGTAGTTAAGAAGTCGCGGGTCGGAAGAAATACCAGGTTGAGAGTGTAGGTGTGTACTGATGATGATGTCGAATCATAATCTGTACTTTACTAACCTGGTCTACGATACTAGAAACAAAAACTTACGACTCAAAGTTCGGTCGAAAAAAGTGAGGAGAAAGTGGGAGTAGCTCTACGAGAAAACAAGGATAAGTGAAAGACAATAATGTCACAATAGTAGACGTGTAGACTCTAATAACTATATAGAGAACTGGTAGAACTAAGGTCGAACACTAAGTAGGTTGGGTCGTAAAACGTATTACATGAGACGTATATTCAATTTATTTGTCCCACTGTTATATATCCAACTGTATGAGAAAAGGGTTAAAACTTGGTCAAGTAACAAGGAACAGTCAAAGATTGACAACGAAGAACTGGACGTATGTCCAAAGAGTCGTCCGTCCATCCACCAGACCATAAGAGTAAAGAAATTCTTAAAAGGTGTCAAACGACACGAGGTGTGTCAGTTTCCGAAATCATATCAGTTACTTCGTCTTCTACAAAAAGACCTTAAGAGAAAGAAAGAGATACTAGGTTGCCTACAACCGTTAAACTAGAGACTAAGGAGACGGAAAAGATTTGGGTCGAAAATAGAGACCTTCAAGACCTAAGTGTACGACGACTTCGGATCGAACTTCCTAAAACTCGTAGTGGAACGATCGTATACTTTACTCGTGTTAACATACTATCAAACTTGTAAGAAACCGTAATGGGAAGAAACCTTAACCTTACTTTTGACTGGAAAGGGTCAGAACACCGGTGACGACTCAAAAGGTTCAAACGACAATATAGCTCATGTCATGAAATTATCGTAATAGAAAATCCTAAAATTTATTGAGTCGACCTTATGGTAGTGGAGGTGAACGAAACAAATATTATTACGAAGGATTCCATACGGACTGAAGTGTGAGGTGTACAGACCGAGATTCACTCACTAGTGTGGGAGTACCAATAGACGTAGTAATTCTGTAAAAAACATATCAAGACACGTAAGAACGGTGGAGAAGAATTATTGAAGACGAAGACAATCCAGACCCCGAAGGGACCATTGAGTCAACCATTTCTTAGGTGGACGTCACATCCTCTGAGACCTAACTAAGGACCCAGTCTTTCTAGGAGACCTCTTCTCTATCCGATGGGTGACGTCATAAGAACCCGAAGGGACAACGAGTCTGTCAGTTGTTAGAAGTACGTTACACCCTCTGGACCTAAGCTAGGTACCCAACCCTTCTAGGGGACCTCTTCCTTGTCGGTGGGTGAGGTCACAATACCGGACCCCTTAAGGTACTTATCTCCTAGGGCCTTCCGATTTCGGGTATCTCAGTGTCAGTCTGCCCTGACTCGGTGAAAGTGAAAGACAATCCAGAAACGGCAAAGAAAGGAAATAACACGGGTAGAGATGTACTTTACAATGGGGTCATAGAGGTTATAAGAACTTCTCTGGAGATCAGAAAGGGTAAGATAACAAAGGAAGATAAAGAAACGTAACAAGTGAATTCTGCCAAAAGAATAGAGAGCAACGACAAAAGACCTTGAGACGTAAGTCAACCCATATAGAAAGGGTAAGAGGAAACGGAAAACGAAGAGAACAAAAGAGTCGATAGACATTCCGAAAGAGTCTTTTGGTGAAACGAAAGTACTTAAAGAAAAAGAACCCCTACCAAAACCCGTGACGGAGGATACCTGACAATGGTCGGAGACAGGTATCATGAAGTCCTGAGGTAGATGGTCTAGATTAGGTAACTTAGATAAACGTGGAGGTGACATATTAGTATTACCTAAAATAAATCCAGTATGGATTTACAAGATCAATTATCGTAATATACTTGTTCCCATTCCGATACGTCGTTCTTTAGACAGACACGTCAAATCTTCGTCACTATGTAAAATTTATATCGTCGATCAAAAAGGTTTTTTCTAAAATATGATGGGGTTGTTATAAAGAAGTGAGAAAAAAAGTCGTATATTTTGTTAGACTATTTTCAACAAAAATTCACTACGTACATAGGTCAAGAAAATAATTTTATTTAGAAGAGTTAAATGGAAAAGAGTATAGTTTTTATTAAAGTTCATATAAATTAACCCGTACTGTTAAGTACCCCAGCGTTTCTCAACCTGTGCTGACTCGTTGACTTGACTTGACTTGACTATATCTAATGTCTTTGACATCTGAGTATCAAAGTGAAGGACGTATTTTCTATGATAATTATAAAATTTACACAACCGAAATCAAAAAAATATTATATAAACCTTCTTCTTTCCCGGACTGAGAGAGTTTTAACCTTTGTTAAGTATAATCTATTAGGATCCTTTTGTTCGGTTTTTTGCTAAAAATGATTGAGATGTCTAAAATTAAATTTATATTTAACATGTATCAAACTTTAATGAATTACCCTCTGTCTGTAGAAACGGAGACCTTCTCGGTTTAAAATACTGACCCTTTACATGTCAGTTTCTTTGCTACTTTCATACAGAATTTAAAACGAAATTCAAAGTTTAGGAAACCAAAGTGAGTTCTATATACTTCAGTCCAAATACTGATTGTTTCGGTGAAGAAGGGAGAGTACGTTACTTAGTCTCCGTTGCCCCAATCGATCCCGAATTGTACCTAATTTTCGTTCTCTTGACGATTTGACAGTTTACAAGAGAAAAGTTCTGTTATTGTCTTTTGTTTTACAGGTTCGTGATGAATTTTAAATGTCTTGATAATGTCTGGATCCTTAACAAAATAGTGAGTCTTGTTGTATTTTCTCTACAGAATTTCTATAGAAAATATCTTTTTTACCTTTTAGTCGGAATAATACTTCAGTAATATTATTCTTTTAGAAAGAGGAAAACAAATATAAAGAGATTTTTAACTAAAATATATGTAATAAGAAAATTTGTAGAATGGGAAACAATACCATTTCTTTTTTTTAACGTTCACTTATAAATCTTAGAGAACATAAAGAGTGTATGGTCCTCTTAAAAAGGGAACAGGGGTATTAGACACCGAACCAACACGTCGGACCTTATCACTCACTTCCTGCTCTTATTCTTGTCATATGACATTAGGTAGACTAACTAAAAGTAACGACTTTTAGTTACTTTTAAATAAATGTCATTCTTTTTATTTTTTCTCATTTGTCGTTCCTGTCCTCTACGTTCTCCGATCCAAATTTCTTCTACAATCTTTAACTTCCTCTCCCTGAACACAACATCGGGTCACCAATCCTGAAACGAAGGTTACGTCCCCCACTTCCAAGTTAGGGACCAACCCTTCGATTCTAGGATGTACGGAGTCTCGGTTTTTGGTTTCGTCTTTTATCTTCGTCATAACATTGTGTAAGTTATTTATGAGATTTTTAATAAAATTTCATCTTTAATTCTTTTTTTTTCTTTTCTTTAACTCCCTCTTCTAACCCTAATTCAACGGTAAGACACTACTCACACAGAAACCTCATTGACTTTCTCTCTACTTTTACAACCCAATACACAATACTTACCTTCGGAAGGGAAGGTCTCCTAAGTCATTTTTAATTTCTCGGGGACAGAGTTAATCTCTACTATAAAGAGTTATTTTACGACTTTACCCGGTTTCTCATTGTTCGAAGTATTCAACAGAACTGAAAATTGTTCTATAAAATTAATAGAGTTTTTTTTTTTTTTTTCAAGTGGCCTGTAGTAAAACAATATGGTTCGGTTGTCCTTTTGTTGTTTATTACTAACTAGTCACACCAATTAGTGACTTACTTTTAAGAGTTTTATTGTCTGACCTGAGTCCTGAAGATAAAGTCGTTCCTTACGAAGATGAATCTTCATTGTCTTTTGTCAGATTATCTTCAAATTGTTACCTCCCTGTAAAAAGAATATAGTGTTCTGTAGACTTTCATTCCGACACAACCGTAAACAAGTCGTCAAGTTATTACCGTCTGGATTGTAGAGACAATTGAAGAAAAGGAGAGTATTGACTTTACACAGACGGTGAAATGTCATCGTTTAAGAACTCTACTCTTTCTTTGACCAAATTAGGAAGATCGAGTACTTCCTCTTGCCGAACCCTTCATCCCACCGGAGTTCTTCCTCCGAATCCCTTCTGACGTCTTTCGGAAAACACATCAAGTTATAATAGACGAAGTAAACTAAAGATCCCTACAGGGTGTCTTTCGTTACAAAAACCAAAAATACCGAAAGGACACTGATAGGAGTGATAAGTCTATAAAGGATCGGACCACTTATCGTCCAACTTTGGTCTCAGTCCCTTATTCCAACATAGATCCGGGACTCCGTATTTAATAAGGAAGGTAGGTTGAAGAAGGACTTCATCTGTATAAAAGTGTTTCGTCCCAATTGTATTCGTTAAATCGTATATAAAAATAGTCTTTTTAGTCCGCAAAATTAAGACTTTTACTCGACAGAAAACCCATCGTTATCTCCCCTTTCAATATGGTACTTCCCGAAATAATCACTAAACTTCATTGACCGTATAAAATATTAGAATTTTAGAGGTCATTGTATTTCCTTTACTACAAGATATCCTTTTTCTAACTCAAATCACACCAAGGACTGAGTTTTGAAAATATAAAGGTGGACCTACTACCTCTAAACTTTTGAGTTCCCGATAGGTGGTCTTGTTTCAGTTGTATCGGATACGGTGGATGAATGTACACGGAAGTTCGTACAATTTTCTTACGTTATCTCATATCGAACGTCGTAGGAACTAAAACACGTCGTGGTGGAAAGACATACAAAACAAACCGACTGACCTCACCGAGACCAGTCAGGGACAAATTACTTGTACTTGTAGAAACTAGACTCTGCAATGTTGGGACCCTTTATTACTCCTTCATAAGTAACCCTCATAAAACAACAACGACGACAAGGAATGACACCCTAGTTAAGGGTGTAGAGAGTAAATCGTAACCATACTCTAATCTGGAACTAGTGAAGATCTATGGAAGGGTACTCACGAAAAGTAGACTCAAATCAACAGCGAACTTCAACTTCTCGACCCTCACGGGACCTACCTATCTAAAACGTAGTTGTTTTTCGACTCAAAAAAAGTCTACCGAGTTTCTTTCTTTTCTTACGTTGACACCTTTTTTCATAAAACAACGTGTTATACGTTTGTAAACATGACTGAACATCTTGTTCAACCTATTTTGTGTGTGGGCTGATTCTACCTATTGTATGTTTATCGGATAAGAAGGATGACTAAGATCGTGGTATATCTTACACAAAGTTAAAGGAAAAACAATGTCTAACATTTTTCCTTTTTTTTTTTTTTTGTCTAAAACCAAGATACATCTATCTTAACTTTCCACTGTTGTTAACTATATTAGATTTTCACCATTCTTATTTAAACCACATCGTCAACCATACGTCAATCTCCGAGTTTCTCATTTACAACTCATAGACTCGACGAGTCTTAAAATGTTTAAAGACTTATAAATTCAGTTTAATCTATTATCGTTGTCCACGTACGTATACACGATTCAGCGAAGTCAACACAGACTGAGCTACGTTGGGATACCTGGCATCGGGTGGTCCGAGGAGACAGGTACCCTAAGAGGTCTTATGACCTCATCCAACGGTACGGGAGGAGGTCCCCTAGAAGGGGTGGGTCTCTAGTTTGGGTGTAGAGAAGACAGAGGACGTTACCGTGCGTCCAAGAAATGGTGATAACGGTGAGTTTTTCACTTTCACTTCAGCAAGTCAGCACAGGCTGAGAAGCGTTGGGGTACCTGACATCGGATGGTCCGAGGAGACAGGTACCTAAAAAGGCCCGTTCTCATGACCTTACCCAACGGTAAAGGAAGAGGTTCCCTAGAAGGGCTGGGACCCTAACTTGGGTCCAGAGGGTGTAACGTCCGTCTACGAAATGGTAGACTCGGTGGATCCTTGGGGGTTTGTCCATGTATATATATGTGTGTGTGTGTGTGTGTGTGTGTGTGTGTGTATATATATATATCATGTCCCGGTTCAAGATCCACGAGAAGAGTGTACTTGAGTAATTATGAACAATTTGAATATTTCATCCACGACAAAAATAAGGGTAAACAATCCACTTCTTTGTCTCCGAAATTCGTTGGACGGGTTCCAGTGTGTCGATCATCCATAATCTTGACCCCTAAACTTGAGTTCAATCGAAGAGTCCACTGTGATCACCATTTCTTGGGCGAACGGTTACGTCCTCTGTGTCCTCTACTCCAAACTAGGGGTCCAGTCTGACTAGCGGACCTCCTCCTGTACCGTTGAGTGAGGTCATAAGAACGAACCTCTTAGGACACCTGTTTCCTCGAGCTGTCCGATGTCACGTATCCCAGTGTTTCTCTACCTGTGTTGACTTCGCTTAATCGTGGGCGTGTGTCGACAGAGACTCAAGACATGAGAATTTGTCACGTGATATGACAGAGACATCCTGAAATCCCTAATAGATTAGATTTAGTTTGGAGGGTCCTCTAGAGTTCGTAATAACTGTGTTAAACAATCTAATCCAGAAGCGAGAAAGTTAGGTCTGAGTGTAAAGACAGGTGATGCAGTTTCCTTTCTGATTGTTAGGTTAGTTTCCTTTACCCACCACCACCATCACAAATTTCCAATCTACAAAACATCAAAATTTATTTATTATGTTAATTATACATTGATAAGAAATTTTTCAGTAAGTTAGACAAACCGTATCTCAGTCCAATTCGTTCTCAACAACTTGTTTTAGTTTTATGATAATTAAACCTCTAATGTACAATTTTAATCACATTCTAGAGTGGATATTATTTGTTTTAGTTTCAAATCCTTAACGGTTCCTATAAATTTCTATTAGTATAGGAATTTATTTGTTTGTTAATATAGTTATGTGTGTGTTTTTAATTACTTATTACTGAGGTACATTTGTCTCGAATACGAAGACAATGTACAAAGAAAAAAAGTATTACATAAATAAGAAACCCACACGACCTAGAAGGAACGACGTACCTGAAAGGGTCAACACATACTCGTCCTTTCACCTTATCACTTTCACTTTCGACGAGTCAGCACAGGCTAGAAACAGGTACCTTAAGAAGTCCGGTCTTATGACCTACCCCATCGGATAGGAAAGATGTCTTCTAGAAGGGTTGGGTCCTTAATTTGGTCCCAGAGGACGTGACGTCTGCCTAAGAAATGGTTGACTCGATAGTCCCTTCGGGACATGTTCGTCCCGAACACAGTTGGGAAATAAACAGACGTGCTCGAAGAGTAACCGCACCGAAGAGAATAACGACTCGCACCCGAGATCCCGTACGAACGAAGTCATCAACGTCGTGCACCCGAGTCATTAACGTCGAGGATCCGAGATCTCGTGTCCGAGTTATCAACCCCGGGTACCCAAATCGACGAGGTAACGCACACTCTAGGAGGACCTGGTCCCTATCTTGGATACAGAGGACGTAACCGTCCACCTAAGAAATGGCGACTCGGTGGTCCCTTCGGGGATGTACAAAGAATAATATTACATAAAACACACGTTAAAGGTTCTTAATTTACTTTAATGAGTTATTGAGTGGAAGGGAAAACTATTGTTCCACAGTTGTTTATTCTGGGTTGTCGAAAACTTATTGTATGTGACGACCAATAGAACTAATTTTTTTTCAAATCTAAATTCTGTAGAAAGGAATATAGGGGTTTACGTTAATATTCCGTACTATTAACATAGTCTGTAACATCATTTATTTCTTATTTATAGTAATTGTTTCGGTGTCACCCCTATACACCTGTCTAAGGTAAATAGGAGATCAGTCGAAGAATTACTAAGTTGGAGAATCAGAGACACCAAAAGGACGGAAAGACCTGTCCACTGTTCCGGTGACTGACGGATTCAAAGGGTCTTGTAAGACGACATACGGTCCGGGTCGATCGTGTCTCGTCTTACCGTCTGAGAAGTATTGTATTTTCATTGTCTAAGAAAGTTACGGTAATCGTGAAGCCCGAAGGGAACATCAAGTCAACCATTTCTTAGACGAACGTCATGTCCTCTGGGCCCAAGCTAGGGACCTAACCCTTCTAGGGGACCTCTTCCTTTACCGTTTGGGTGAGGTCATAGGAACGGACCTTTTAGAGTACCTGTGTCCTTAGACTACCCGACGTCAGGTACCCCAGTGTTTCTCAGTCCGTGCCGACTCGTTGATTGTCAATGAATGTCTTCTCGTGGAAATTGTGTACTATTTTAACTCGTTCTACAAAAAGAGTTCACATCCGGTACTCTTACTCCTTCTCCTTTGAATAGAGACTTCTCTCTCATTAGACTATATGATCTGTACATGGTCGCCGACCCGTTTATCGTCTAATCTCCTCATTAAATCTTCTCTTTCAATGTACCTTAATCTCAGTTTTTGATCCCAAGTTTACAGTTTAATTGGTGAAAAATCACGAAACTCGGACTTCTTCAGAGGGTAGAAGAGATTCGTCACTAAGGAAGTGGTCATTTTAAACTAATTATTTTGGTTAACACTTCGATTAAAAACTCTTGATTTATTCTTATACAGACTATTCTCAAATTATATCCCGAATATACATCATCTACTATTTTTAAAACTCTATTTAGGTTTGTAGTACAATTTAAAAATTTTCACCGAATATACAGTATACCTGAAAATAACAGGAAAAATTAAAAAGGTAAAAAAAGGACTTATAGACGTTTACTGTTTCCTACACGTGGTTTACGTTACATTTCTGTTTATTAGTTCGTTTACCCAAAATACTCTTTTCTACTTTTCCATTTCCTATGTGTGGAACAGAAAGACGCACTTAACGTACGCTAGAGTCAACATAGGTTGAGATACGCTTGGATCCCTGACATCGTCGGGTCCTAGGAGACAGGTACCCTAAGAGGTCAGTTTTTATAACCTCACCCAACGGTAAAGAAGGAGGTTCCCTAGAAGGACTGAGTCCCTAGCTTGAACTTAGAGAATACAGAGGACGAAACCACCCACCCAAGAAATGGAGATCGTGGTGGACCTTTCTGGATACGATACCATGTATTCATGATTTCGGATGGTAACTGGATTAAATAATAGAACAATTTTTAATATGTGGTAGTGCATGGCTCGTTATTTTTAGATGTCAAGAATAAAACTCCTTTATTACATATGTCCTGGACTACATGTCCAGGAGTGTTTTTTAGTTGAACGTAAACATGGAAGGACGAAGTCGCCATCCACTATCGCGGGGGATGACTGGTCATCACATCTCCTTTTGCACGTGTAGACCAGTGTGGAGATTTTCGATGATTCTTGAATTGGAAAACCCAGATATCCACCCTTCTGTAGATCTATCTATTTGTGTATTTACGTTCATGTGTGTGCTTTGGTGATAGACGTACATACGTGTACGATCTTCCAAGTGTGAAAGTGAGGACGGGGTGTACCTATCCGAACTGTTTACGACTCATATACCTCTTGGACAACTACGTTGACTTGTTATAGGAGAAGATATATATCGTCCTCATGTTAGATCCACTTGATTACATCCAGAAATTATTATCGATCCATTTAGAGGTACGGTCCGTGGTTCTGTCAGAAATAAATAAATATTCAATAAATACAAATTACGAATTTCAAAATTTACACGTTAGACGGTAATATCTTCATGATCTCCAGTTATGTTACGTAATCTTGATACATGTTACGTGTCCAATCATGGTCTTGGGAAGATGGGATATCTCAAAATGTTTTGATAGTTACTGTAGTCTGTGATTCGTGAATTCTGTGGTAAAAAAAAGGAAGATGATATAATCCTTGTAGTTACCTGTCTAGTAAAGTTGAACGTCGCAAGTGGGTAAAGATCATACTTTAATTCATTAAAAGATGAATATATTATTTCAAATGGATGTGGTAAAAGAACTAAAACTAAGTAACGTCGTTTGTGTGATATATAGTCGACGATTCAGTGAAGTCAGCACAGACTGAGACACGCTGGGGTATCTGCCATCGGGTGGTCCGAGGCGGCAGGGACCCTAAGAGGTCCGTTCTTGTGACCTCACCCAACGGTAAAGGAAGAGGTTACGTACTTTCACTTTTCACTTTCACTTCGGTGAGTCAGCACAGGCTGGGAGTCGCTGGGGTACCTGACGTCGGAAAGTCCGAGGAGACAGGTATCCTAAAAGGTCCGTTCTCATGACTTCACCCCACGGTAACGGAAGAGGTTATGTAGTCGTCTAGGTCTGTTATAAAATTAAAGTAGTAACACTCCGTGAGTCCTTAGTCATTACGGACGTAATTCAAATTGATGACAAAGTATCACAAAATAATCAAAGACACAGTTTGAGAAATTAAGTAACTTAACAAATCAACTACAAGTTATCTATAGATGAGACCGGGTCCGTCATTAAGATTCATGGTCGATACGTCGTTACTTAGTTGGTTCGTTTTAGAGAAGGAAGAACCTCTAATGTAAGATCACTCCTCTATACTTACAAGGGTAATTCAGTGTGGGTCTGAGACTTATAAAGTCTATTCATTTTCACTCAAAAGTAGTAAGGAAATTACTTCAAACCTTTACACTCAAAAATAAGAGAATACTAACGGACCTGTGATATCGTCTGGACAAAAATCATTCGTACACCGAGACAAAATCAAAGAACAACTATAAAAATTTACCCAGATTTTTACGATTATCCATGGAATACTGATAGTCTACAACACTTTATTCTTACACTTTAATCACCACGAGTACTACATATTGAATCACCCTCTACACACACACACACATTCTCTTGAATAACGATAAAGAAATTCTGGAACTAGAAAAAGGTCAGAGGGTTTTATATTAGGTAGAGATAGTGATTTAAATGGTAAGAGGAGTAAACGTCCCTCAATATCTCTTTGAGATTTATTTCGTACGAAACTTTTTAGGAGTATTCGAAATTTTCTCGTCCTTTCTAGTAGTTTTGTTTTTATGGACATATCTCTGGGTTCACCCCAAGTACAAATTCCAATGGAAGACAATTTTGAGACAAAAATTCGATAAGTCTAATTTAAAAACTTGGGTTTTCTATGGGAAAGGTTCTCACCACACACTCGTACAAAGATTCAGATCTAAACTGGTTCCTTCCGTCGACGAAATGGTAAATCGAGGTCCAACATAACTAATGGCGACCCGACTTTTCACTGCGATGGGTACGGGTTCACGTCCCCTCTGTACACTAGGTCTCAGAGTCGATGAGAAGTACAATGATTATGGTCGTGTTATTCTTTACCCACCGGAATTAGTAATGACAGAGAGGAATATTAACCCCAAACAACTCCAAAATGGGATATTTTACACAGGTTCGTCATTCCTCGTCTCTAACGTAAATCGATTATGTGAAAATACTCCTAAGAGAGAGTACAGAGATATTTATACTGGTACTCTCCTTTTATTTTTATGGTTTCTCTTATAAACTTGGTCCAATACTGGTTCATCATGTCTTCTTGTCTGTGACCATTCCAGGTCACTTCCATTAACCTTACATTTGAAAAGGAACCCGATGGGTCCACCGTGTTACCATTTCTTAAGCGGACGGTCAAGTCCTGAACGATCTCTACGCCCAACCTAGGGACCCAGTCCTTCTAGGGGACCTCTTTTTTTACCGTTGGACTTCTTTCTTTCTTTAACGGACTTTTTTTTTCTTTCTTTGACGGACCTCTTAGGGTACCTGTCTCCTCGGACTGGACGATGTCAGGTATCGTAGTGTTTCTCAGTCTGTACTGACTTCACTGAGTGTGTGTGTCCTTTTTTTACCATAGATCTTCCTATCAGGACTACATGGATAAACGTCCCGTTATCACCTCTCCGTCCGTATCTCTTCTCTGAACACATGGACCCCCGTCCTCAGCCCTTATCCTCCCTCTCCCACCCTACTTACCTCTCTCATCGTACCTTTATGTATGTGACTGTACACATTTTATCTATCGGTCGTCCTTAAACGACACACTTAGTCCCCTAAGTTTGGTCCCGAGACACTGTTGGATCTCCCACCCTACCCCATCCTCCACCTTCCCTCCGAGTTCTCCCTCACTTTTACATATGGATACTGACTAGGTACAACTACATACCTTCGAGCAAAAATTACAATTTATAGGAAGGACGATAATAGGTATGTAAAGAAAAGAGCAAGGGAGACGACAATCATAAGAACCAATCATCTTCCCTTTACTAAGTTTTGATAAACGTCGACGGAAGAAACGAACGAACGAATCACCGAAGTCAGCACAGGCTGAGACACTGGGTACCTGGTACCGGACGATCCGAGGAGACAGGTCCCCATAAGAGGTCCGTTCTTATAACCTCACCCAACGGTAAACCAAGAGGTCGATGGAAGAAATTCATTCCATTTTAAGTTGTCTATTTACGTTCAAGAAAGAGTCGGAAGTTCTCCGAATCAGGATTTCTTATTACGAACTGTATTAACGGAACGTCAATGAGGTGAAAAAAAAAGAATAAACGTCTTTTGATGACGTCAGTACATAAATTAGTATACAAACGTAAACATTTTCAGACTTTACCAGAACATCTGTTAAACATCTTAAGACATAGAAAAGTTCACAGTCACAACTATCAACCAGAAGACCTCCTCCTTTGTCTCTCGAAAGTATCGGGGTCGTTGAGTCCAACCTTCGAAGAAGTGTGAGATTCTGAATCTTGAGTGCTTCTCTTTGTCTCCCTTCTAATCTTCAAACTTGGAACCCTACAATCGAACTGATGAAGGAACATAAGAGTGAACCCAGTCATGTTCTTCAATAAGAGGAATTAACATTAGAAAATTCTTTTACAATAACCTCATATCAAAGAAATGTTACAACACAACCAATGATATGTCGTTCCTCTTAGTCGGTGTATATATGTATATATGGGAGAAGGAACTTAAATAAAGGGTGAATCTAGTGGTGTCTTATGACTTATCTCAAGAGATACGATATGTCGTCTAAGTATACTCAATAGATACCAAAAAGGTCATCAGTATATACCTACACTCTCAACTTGACACTTCTTTCGACTCGCGACTTCTTAACTACGAAAACTTGACACCACAACCTCTTCTGAGAACTCTCGGGGAACCTGACGTTCCTCTAGGTTGGTCAGGTAGAATTTCCCTTAATCAGGATTTATAAGTAACCTTCCTGACTACGATTTCGACTTTGAGGTTATGAAACCGGTGGAGTACCCTTCTCAACTGAGTAACCTCTTCTGAGACTACGACCCTCCCTAATCCCCGTTCTCCTCTTCCCCTGTTGTCTCCTACTCTACCGACCTACCGTAATGGCTGAGCTACCTGCGCTCAGACTCACTTGAGACCCTCAACCACTACTTGTCCCTCCGGACCACACGACGTCAAGTACACCAGAGTTTCTCAGCCTGTGCTGACTCGTTGACTTGACTTGACTATATCATAGTTATCACATCAGAATTAAATTTTACGAAGAACATTTAATGTTTTAATTATCACATGAACTTTTTTTACGATACAATAAAAAGAGAACTCAATGAAAAGTTTGAAGTTAAAACCCCTCACTTCTGATATAAGTAAATGACATAAGTAATATAGTAATATATAAGTATATAACAGTATATATTCACTTATATAAGTGATATAAGTATAAGTAATATAGAAATTGTTTATTGGTGTTTAATTCACTGAATTTTTGTGTGTTTAAATAATAGAATAAGGCGTCCAGTGTTCCGGTTGTGTCAAGAGTGACCCGGTTTTAGTTCTACACTCGTTGCTGCTCCCCTTTTAAGTAAAGGACGAAAAACGTCGAAGATTTCGACGGACATAAGAAACCAAACACGAAAAAGGAGGTTGAAACTTTGGTCGTTGTATCATAGACTGTCATGTAGACAACAGTGTGGAGACGGAGACTGAGAGGAGAAGATTCTTATGAAGGTGAAAATTATTGGAAACACTACTGTAATCTCGGTGGGTCCATCAGGTCCTTTTAGAGGAATTAAATTCGTCGACTAATCGTTGGAATTAAAATGACGTTGAAGTCAAGGGGAAACAGTACATTGGATCAAGTGTCCAAACTCCGTAATTCTGTAGGGCACCCTCCTATAAAAAGTCTACGGTGATAAAACGGATGACGTCTCTGTTATCCACTCTTCATGAATTCGTTTAAACTATTATATTTCAGTCAACTATTTAGGTGAATTGTTTTGAACTTAATTTCGAAAGTTGGAGTGAAGGTCTAATACCCTACTAAATTATCGAGTAAAATTTATCGTACGTCTGTACTAAAATGATTATAAGGGATCCTTAAGTGAATTTTTAAAAACTGTGGTATTAACTAAAAATACCTTTTAGATGACAAGACGGAAAAAGGGAAATCGAAGAAGGTTACATATATCCGAGACTACTTCTTTTTACTATCCAAATACCTTCCTTTCTTGTAAAGGAAGTTGTTCGTTTGTTTCCTTTTCTTTCTACCCTCTCTCTTTTCCATCCAACCTTTCACATGAAATATTAGGTCAAACTCGGACCATCTCGGAGTCAATGTTCGAAAATGACATAGTAGGTAACGAGACAGTACCCAGTTTCAAAATAAACGTTAAAAACACTTATTATTTGGGAGTAAAAAAAGTCAGTGTTAAATACTCCGTCTCACGATCTAAGGTCCTAATATTTTACCGTATTCCTGTATATTAAAGTCACGCCATTCCCTTCACACCATTCCGTCCATAAACACCTAATAATCCCCTCGTTATTCTTTGACATAGATTGTGTAGGACCTCTTTTTATCGTTTCTGTCTAAGTCCTTATTGAAGACTCGTCTATTTACGGACTCGACTCATGATTTCGTATTCTTGCATACCCATCTTCACCTTGTGTGCTAGACACGAGTGCCTTGTGGTACTTCCCCTCACACTTCTTCGGGGACCACATTGGCCCTCACGGTTCGGAGAGGAACAGTGACACCAGTCGAAGAGAGGTGAGAAGTTCTATGTGGAGTTTGGGTAGGCGAGACCCTATAGTAGAGATTGGTCGAAATGTATTAGTTTGGAGTAATGGTGTCGTGGGATCAATGAAGAAATCACCATAAATAATGTTAGAAATTAATACAATTAAGTGTATAAGTCGTAAAGCGAAGAAAAAAGGGGAGTGGTGTTAGATTTGAGATGGTCTATGAGAGGGTAGTCGCGTAAAAAGATTTCAAAAAGTAATTACTTTATCGACGTCACTAAAATTACTATGAAAGACCCTTCTAAGTTGGAAGAAGAAGGAACATAAAGTCGACGGGTACTTGACGTTCCTTAGTCTCGTCTTGACCCTTTTCGGGTCTTTTTACACTTTGAACATGTACCAGTAGGGTTACGTCGTCACAGGGGTACCTTCTACTAAAGAACCCTAAGCCTGTTCTCTCTTATCTGTTCAAACCTTTACAGTAGGAAAGAGTACTGAATTTCATTGGTTTTATTAAAAATTGTCTTAATTGAAAACCGGAAATTCATTCACAGAAAGACTATAAACTTAAACATTACGTCTTGTCACATAATTTTTTTAACGAACTGTAGTGTAACGAACTGAGACATTCGTTATGTAAACTTCCGTAAATAAAGTACCGATAGGTTTATATATATACGACAAAAGAAAATGTCTAGAAAAAAAAAAGAGAGAGAGTTTCCTGAAAACTTTTTAGTGAAGTGTTACAATACAACTCTCCATCCAAGGCCGACAATCCATTTCGTGTAATAGACCTATTCACTGATTTAAGTATGACATGGTGTCGAACTCTTAGAAGTTTTGATATAGAAACTTTCACTTTAGATAAGAAAGACTAAAAACATCTTTTATCAGTCTACACATAGAAAATTAAATCTCAAGATGGTTTAGTGACCAATATAATTATTGATTGTGTGTGTGTATGTGTGTGTGTGTGTGTGTGTGTGTGAGTGTGTGTACAAAAGAATCCGACCTTTATTCCTCAATCAACGGATTCTGATCTCAAAAATAAAAGGTAAGAAAGGTCGTAGACCATCGAATCTTACTCTGTGTGTCCTCCATGTACTTTGTGTGAACTACTTCTGAGTCGGTACTACAAGGTCACCCAAGTGTCAGGTCGTAGATTTAAATAAAAAGTCCATTTTGTTTTACGAAGGATTTGGATTGAAATGTACTCTCTGTAAAAGAAAAGTGAGAAAATAAATCTTTTTTTAAACTATTTTAAATATACATTCTTCGTATATAGAATTTGTCTGGAAGAAAACTAATTTTCCCTTTGTTATGGGGAAAATAGAATTATGCTACTGAACAGACGTAATCTAGATTCTTTCTTTTTTTTGTTGCGTGTTAATACAAATAAAGGTCAACCTTACCTGTTTTAGTCTTACTACCTCGGTAGGTTCGGTTTTTGTCATTAGAAGAATTAGTTCTAATAGGAAATTCTGACGTCCTTCTGACCCTCCTGTAGAGTAAACGAAAGAGAAGAAGGGCGTCGGAGGGTGGTACTAACCATAATATTGACTAGAAGCTAATGATTACAATAATAACTAAAAGTCACCACTTTGAATTAGTAATCAATAGAAAGTTTAACGGTAATCAAAGAAACGATATAAATTAAAAATTTTAAGAAAAGTCATATTACTTATAAATAAAATGAGAATGATAGTGTCGGAAAAGTCTAAATGAAGAAACTGTATGAGAGTAGACATTCATCGTAGGATCAATATTGGAATTGACAATACTTACAAAAGATAGAACATTGACATGTATTAATAAAGACAATGTTCTATATTGTACTTGAAATTTTCTCCATTTTCAAAGTACTTTCATTAGAGTAATAATAAATTATCACAAGGGTATTTGTATATATCATAAGGATTTTATAATTAAACAAAAAATTTTGAAATAGTATGGACTATTTAGTTGTACCTAAGGTATTCTTTATAAAGTTCTACTGGACTTTCAATTACTCAATGATTCGATCCAAGTTTCGAGTTCTTTGGGTACTTTACAATACTCTTTGTGAATTCAAAACTCAAACGTTCAGAACCTTTTCTTAATTAAAATACTGTTTTTTATTTTATCGTGCGTCAATATTTGTACTCAAAAGCAAATTGAATAAAAATAGTGGAGTTTAGTGATAAGAGTAAGGTGTGAAGAAATTTCGTGACTACAAACTATCGTAGTCTCGTTTAATTTGTTCTACTACCGACCGACTTCAGTAACTTGTTTACTAAAAATAATTATTTTATAGTCGACAGTAATATGTAATACTAACTCTCCTTTATATTTTTATACTGAGGGTGACCAACATTGTAATTAACGAATTTTAGAACAGTGACATTTTTAAAATATGTGACATCCTAAAAATCAAATATGTTGATTTTAAATACCACTATGTGGTGATTGTAAATCTGGTAATAAATTTTATTAATGCACAAGAAACACCTTCTTACTGAAATAGAGATCTTCTGTTCTGAGTTGGTATTTATACCACATATAAAAAAAAAGTACTAAGAACGTCTATCGGTTCCAAGTCCCTTATTTATTTCACCTTTTCACAGAATCTTTATACTAACTTTTATGTTTTAAAAAGTTCTGTAAAAATTCTGAATTTTGTGATGTGAACTAACGTATAGGTAAGTAAGGTGTGAATAGATAATTCAATTATAACCGATAGGAGAACCCTATGAAATCAATTATTTTACAAGAAAAAATATAAATGGGAAAGATAAACAATGGACAAATCTCATGTCCATCTTTGAAAGACACTTTGTATAAATGTTTATCAGAAATTTTCAGACCATAACACAAAATATTTCAATAAGAATGTCGACAAAAAGAGGGGAGTTTACTCGTGGGTCAATGAACTTTTCTAAATTGATGTTGTCGTTGCTGGGGGAGCTAAAAATATCAAAATTCGGTAAAGGGTGTTTAAAGCCCTTGTGATTTTTTATAAAAGTTTTACGTGCAGAGTTTTAAATTTCATATACAATAAAGTATGTCCTAAGAAACTAAAAATATTCATTAAAATAACGACAAAAAAATGTTGTACAACCGTATCATGACAAACGATTATTAAATAAACTTTCCTACGGAGTATTGTACCATTTTCCACTGTACCACTGTAAAATTGTATCTGAAAAGGAACACAAAAAATGGAGTAATTCTCCAAAAAACACAGACATCATGTCAACTAATATTGTAACCTTATTAGTATCCAAACTAAAGACACACCCAACGTACCATATTCAGGGAGTAACCGGAAATTAACTTCGGTGATTAATAGAAAGTTTACGATTTCCGTTCTACAACCTAACTATAGAATTTGGAACTTTCGGATGATTTTTGTCTACGACCTCAATACTACCGGTGATACTTCAAATATATGTAAATATTTCATAGGATAGTAATTATACTTACAGAATTATTTACAAAATTACAGTGTTACCACAAAGTTCAAAATACGGACAAAACAAAACAAAAGAGAACAGTTATTTCAACCTATCCAATTACGGTCGAATTACTATTTCAAACAAGAGTCTCAATTATAAATATTGATTCATGGATTCATGTCCTCATCAATTCAGATCTCGGACTTTTTAAATTTACCAACTTCGAATCTCTTATAGGTACCTGTTTTACTGTAAATTCCCTTTTTAGAGTTGTCATCCCGTATAGAAATTTATTTTGTTGACTTAGTAAAAATTTCGTATGATACAGATATACGTAAAAGTTTTTAATAGGTGATAACGTATTGTCTCTTTAATCCTTTAAAATCGTGTATTATGTTTGAAAGTGTCGGAACTTTTTTCTTTGTATTTTAACCTCTTTTCTAAAAGTGATAAATGTTTTACACTTGTTATAAAACGAATTTTTTCAACACTATTATTTATGACACGATGCTGTCACGTATTGATATAGTTTTGTTTTATGTCATCAAAGGAGTTCAATATACCCCACTCAATGTTTTTATATACCATAAAGAATTGTGTCTCTCTACGTTTTTGGTCCCAAAACGTACTCTTTTTGTGTCAGGGTCGAGTGATCAAACTTAAATTCCTCCCCCGCGTCTTATTTATACGGAAGTCTTTTTAATGTCTTAGTATCTTAGACTCAGTATTACTTGAAGTTTACCGTAGATTAGGTAACTTGAAGAAATAAGGACTTAGGAAGATTATTGAAGGGTCGGATGACCGGTAAATTTGATAGACGTACAGAGAATACTACCTCCTTTTATCCACTTATCACGATTCCTCTTTCAAGTTGCAGAGACAAATTTTTTTTCACTAGATAAAAATAGTCCAGGTACAATATTTGACACTATAGACTCAACGTATCGTTTCTTAGGTGATGGACAAGTGTGTCTGTGTTTGTATGTGTGTGTGTGTGTTACAAGGACTCTACAAACTTGTGTCCATTTCTCTATTAACGAATACCCGTTGCTTGTAGACTAGGGCATTTTGTAAAACCTTCCTCTATGATCTCCTAGAACTTTCCATGAAACTCCGGAACACTTAAATACTCTATATAAGAACCTGAAATAAAAATATAGTTAGTAAGTAATTATTTTAGTGACGAAAGTCACACCTCGGTATCGAAAATTGGTTAGAATAGAATAAACTCTAAACCTATTTCTTCTGTTAGAGTACTTTATGGTCTTTCGTTGTGTTCCTTTCCTTTTGATCAAACTCAGGAGTCAATATCAGGAGACGGAAAATTATACGTAATGGTTTAAAGGATGTTTTATAGAATTATATAAATAAAAATAAGATACACTTATAAATGAAAGAGTTACAACCCTAGAAGAAAAAATAGTCAGACCGCTAAATCCCGAAGGGACCACCACGTCACCACTCCTTAGGTGAACCGTTACGTCCTCTTTAACCAAACTAGGGACCAGACCCTTCTAGGGTGTAGGACTTCTCTTTGATTCGGGTACACCGTGCTGATCGGAACACACGAGCACGGGCCCTCGACGTTGGCGACCTGACCGAGTGAAATCCCAGCCAAGAGACGTTGTCCACTTCGGTGACGTTACTCTTCAGGCGTGTACCGTTGACCTCTCACCGGAGCGAACGACATTGATCTCTTTTCGGGTGTGTCGTTACTTTCGGGGCACGTTGGTTTTGTTTTATTTTAAAATTTTTATAAATAAATGGTATAAATAATACGATGTTTTTTAGGACGTATTTTACATTGTATTAGTATGTTTATTGTGGAGTAGTATAAGTGTCAAGATAGGTGTCGGTTCCTCTCCTCTAATGTGTCTAAAAATTTTAGAAAAAAAAAAATCTAAATTTTTTTAAATAATAATAATAATAATAAAAATGAAATGTTATAACATAACCAAAACGGTGTGTAGTTGTACTTAGACGGTGTCCACATGTGCACAAGGGTTAGGGCTTGGGGGGAGAGTAGGGAGACCCAGTAGGGTCACGTGGTCGGGGTTCGTAGGACGTGGGCGTAGCTTGGATCTGACCGTTAAACAAAGAATATACTATAATATGTACAAAGTTACGGTAATAGGGTTTAGTAGGGTGGGAACGGGAGAGGGTGTCTCAGGTTTTCTGACAAGATATGTAGACACAGAGAAAACGACAGAACGTATGTCCTAATAGTAATGGTAGAAAGATTTAAGGTATTTATACACAATCATATGACATAACCACAAAAGGAAAAATCGAATGAAGTGAGACATATTAGCCAAGGTCAAAGTAGGTGAAGTAATCTTAACTAAGTTTACATAAGAAAAATTACCGGCTCATTATGAGGTAACACATATGTATGGTGTCGAAAGAATAGGTAAGTAGACGACTACCTGTAGATCCAACGAAGGTACAGGACCGATAATATTTGTCACGACACTACTTGTAACCCCATGTACACAGCGAAAGTCAAGACCAAAGGAGCCACACATACGGGTCGTCACGCTAACGACCCAGTATTCCGTCAAGATAAAGGTCAAAAATTTCCTTAGAGGTGTGACAAGAGGTATCACCGACATAGAAAAATTTTTCCTCTCTCTCTTTTCAAAGACGTGACGTTACTCCTGGGTCTCGGTGTGTGTGTGTTTTTTTAGACTGGGATAGAATTGTAGAGATTTCTGTACTTTTCATAATAAAGGATTCTTTGTTACCCTGGGGGGGTAAACATTTGGATAAAATGAATTGTGTTATACGAAAGACAACAATGAGTCTGACGTAATTAAGATCATAGTTTTACATGACAATCTTAAGAGTTACAGAAACACTGAAAGATTTGACATTAACTAGTGAAACACTTTTTGGAAAAGTCTTTAAAATCTTACTGATTTTTGAGCACACTTAGGAGTTTTGGATTTCTTTTATTGTAACCTAACACAACTTTCCCGTTTGCGAAGTTTAATAAATGATGTCTATTGAGTGGTAGTGTCTGTGTACTCTAATTATTAATGACTGTACGTTACATGTGGAAGTTTTAGGTATGACACACAATATACAGAGGAATATGTGACCAAGTATACCAGAGTATCTTTTATTAAAAAGGATTTAAAAGTTTAATAAATTTCTTATTTTAACTGAAAGTCATTTTAAAATAGGTAAGTGTTTATATATATATAACTTACAAAATGATATTGGTCTGTGATAAAAGTAATCAGTCGAAATAACACCATATTAAAGCGACTTTACTTTAAGTGATTTTACTTGGTTATTCACAATATCAAGTTACTCAAAATTGTTTATGTATGTGAATACATTAGATATGGTACTAATACTATACTATATCTATGAATTAGTGAGAATTTAAAAGGAATAGGTGTAAAGGAGTAGTACGACAAAGCTACAAAATTTTAACTTAACTACATGTTCCATATAATTAAAGGATCACGAAATATTGTTCAATGGTGTTCGAGTTAACTAATTTTGATGCATGATATTATAGAGTCAAAGATACTCAGTACTCAACTCCATGTTAAATCGAATCAGTAGATAGAGTGAACGAGGACAGTAAAATCTTATCTCCGTTCGTCTTACTGTCGGTCATAATTACGACTTAATAATGATTTGTTATTGTAAAGTAAAGTCGAGATTAGATATCAAGTCAAGTCAAGTCAGTGAGTCAGCACAGGCTGAGAAACGCTGGGGTACTTAGCGTCGTGCGGTCCGGAGGGACAGGTAGTGGTTGAGGGTCTCAAGTGAGTCTAAGTGCAGGTAGCTCGGTCATTACGGTAGGTCGGTAGAGTAGGAGTCAGCAGGGGAAGAGGACGGGGGTTAGGGAGGGTCGTAGTCTCAGAAAAGGTCACTCAGTTGAGAAGGGTACTCCACCGGTTTCATGACCTCAAAGTCGAAGTCGTAGTAAGGAAGGTTTCTTTAGGGTCCCGACTAGAGGAAGTCTTACCTGACCAACCCAGAGGAACGTCAGGTTCTCAGAAGAGGTTGTGGTGTCAAGTTTTCGTAGTTAAGAAGCCGCGAGTCGGGAGAAGTGTCAGGTTGAGAGTGTAGGTATGGACTGGTGTCCTTTTTGGTATCGGAACTGATATACCTGGAATCAACCGTTTCATTACAGAAACGAAAACTTTTCCAACCGTCTTATTATCATTCCTATAATCCCGACTTCCTGTGAAATCTGTAACCTATCGGATGGGAAGAGAGTTCCTTTGATTCGAAGTCACGAGTCAAAAATAAATCTTTCAATTGTTATTTTGACTCTCATTTTAGTTCTAAGACCTGTGAGACAGGTCAATTATATTATTATAAATGTTTCCCTAATCATCTCACCGACCGAGTATTGGTACCATTATTACGAAACAAAGACGAAATGGTATGTGTTATCTATAAGACGATATATAAGTCTGTCTTTTATCACTAATTTACAAGAGTTATCGACTGATTTCTTTTTGTAATCTTAAAGTTCCTACTCTTATTAGTAATAAGTAAACGTTTATTAAATTACAAAAGGTTTATCAATTAGTTTTCCGTAAACGATTCAAGAATGGTACATATTGAGGGAGTACGTGAGATTCCACTACTCTACTGACTTTTAGACTTAATGATGAAGGCTTTCTACTATTATTATCTTTTGTAACAAACGTGTAAATGACGTACTTTACCAAGACACGGTTTCTCAAACACACGTATATATAGTGAGTCAAGAGTCTCATAACGATGTTCAATACATGATAATCGTAACGAAAAAAAAGGTTCACTCTTCTATCTGTAAACCCCGTAAACACGATGGAGTGTCGATTAATCATCTTTTCAACTCTAAGTTTCTGTAAATACACATCTTTACAATTTGTAATTGTAATTATAAATGATATGTATTGTTACGGAAAGACTTAAATTAATCGGAACTCAGTGGTAAAAAAAAAAAAATTTAAAATTTTAGAAATTAAGAATGTACGCAAGGGTTTGTACTTGGGGGGAGGGTGGAGGGAGGGGTATTGTAGAGAGACCCAGTAGGGGTACGTGGTCGAGGTTCGTACGACATAGGACGTAGTCTGTATCTGACCGCTAAGTTAAGAATGTACTATCATATGTACAATCTTACAGTAAGAGGGTTTAGTAGGGTGGGAGAGGGAGAGAGAGACTCAGGTTTTCAGGTAATATGTGTAGACACAGAGAAAGGGACAGAACGTATGTCCCAGCAGTAACGGTAGAAGGATTTAAGGTATATATACACAATCATATGACATAACCACAAAAAGAAAGACCGAATGAAGTGAGACATATTAGCCGAGGTCAAAGTAGGTAGAGTAGTCTTGACTAAGTTTACTTAAGAAAAATTGCCGACTCATTATGAGGTAACACATATACATGGTGTCGAAAGAATAGGTAAGTAGACGACTACCTGTAGATTCAACAAAGGTACAGAATCGATAATATTTGTCACGACGCTACTTGTAACCCCATGGTCGGAACTCAGTGGTAAAATTCTACTTCTGGACCGTACCCGGAGAAGAAAGGAGTAGAAGTTGGACACGTATTTAACATTTTTATGAACAAACTCTGTTAACGTATACTCTTGATATGACTCTTTCTCGTTTAACGTGAGTAGAGTGTGTGATCATTCCATTACGAGTTTTAAGAGGTTCGGTCCGAAGTTGTCATGTACTTGACACTTAAAGGTCTACAAATTCCACCAAAATCTTTTCCGTGTCCTTGGTCTCTAGTTTAGCGGATGTAAGCAACCTAATAGTTTTTTAATTCTCTCAAAGTCTTTTTGTAGATGAAGACGAAATAACTGATACGGTTTCGGAAAATGACGTACCTAGTATTATTTGACACCTGTTAAGAATTCCTCTACCCTTATGGTCTGGTGAACTGGACGGAGAACTCTTTAGACATACGTCCAGTCCTTCGTTGTCAATCTTGACCTGTACCTTGTTATCTGACCAAGGTTTATCCTTTTCCTCATGCAGTTCCGACATATAACAGTGGGACGAATAAATTTAAAACACGTCTCATGTAGTACTCTTTGCGATCCGATCTACTTCGTGTTCTACCTTAGTTCTAGCGGTCTTGTTATAGTTATTGGAGTCTATACGTCTAGTGTGGTTAGAATACCGTCTTTCACTTTTTCTTGATTTCTCGGAGAACTACTTTCACTTTCTCTTCTCACTTTTGTAACGAATTTCAAGTTGTGAGTCTTTTGCTTCTAGTACCGTAGACCAGGGTAGTGAAGTCCCCTTTATCTACCCTTTTGTCACCTTTGTCACCGTCTGAATTAAAAAACCCCGAGGTTTTAGTGACGTCTACCACTGACGTCGGTACTTTAATTTTCTACGGACGTGGAACTCTCTTTTCGATAATGGTTGGATCTGTCGTATAATTTTTCGTTTCTGTGATGAAACGGTTGTTTCCAGACAGATCAGTTCCGATACCAAAAGGGTCCTCAGTACATATCTACACTCTAGACCTGATGTTTCTTTCGACTCGCGGTTTCTTAACTACGAAAACTTGACACCACAACCTCTTCTGAGAACTCTCAGGGAACCTGACGTTCCTCTAGGTTGGTCAGGTAGAATTTCCTTTGGTCAGGACTTATAAGTAACCTTCCTGACTACAACTTCGACTTTGAGGTTATGAAACGTGTGGACTACGTTTCTTGACTGAGTCACCTTTTCTGGGACTACGACCCTTTCTGACTCCCGTCCTCCTCTTCCCCTGCTGTCTCCTACTCTACCAACCTACCGTAGTGGCTGAGTTCCCTGTACTCATACTTGACTACTGCCTGTCCCTCCGGACCGTACGACGTCAGGTGTCCCAACGTTTCTCAGCCTGTGGTGACTCGCTGACTTGACTTGACTTATCCATCTTCCTTTATTTATTGTGACTTATCTCTTGTCGTCCTCGATTCTTCTACGTCCTTCCTATTTTTTTCTCGTTCTTTTATTCACTTTCAAACCCTTTTCTTAGACTAAAACAAAACAAAACATTAAAGTCAAGTCAAGTCAGCGAGTCAGCACAGGCTGAGACGCTGGGGTACTTAGCGTCGTGCGGTCCGGAGGGACAGGTAGTGGTTGAGGGTCTCAAGTGAGTCTGAGTGCAGGTAGCTCAGTCACTACGGTAGGTCGGTAGAGTAGGAGACAACAGGGGAAGAGGAGGACGGGGGTCAGGGAGGGTCGTAGTCTCAGAAAAGGTTACTCAGTTGAGAAGCGCACTCCACCGGTTTCATGACCTCAAAGTCGAAGTCGTAGTAAGAAAGGTTTCTTTAGGGTCCCGACTAGAGGAAGTCTTACCTGACCAACCTATAGGAACGTCAGGTTCCCTGAGGGTTCTCAGAAGAGGTTGTGGTGTCAAGTTTTCGTAGTTCAGAAGCCGCGAGTCGAAAGAAGTGTCAGGTTGAGAGTGTAGGTATGTACTGGTGACCTTTTTGGTATCGAAACCCCGTGATGTTTGAATACGGGTCATCCACCACGATCTCATGTGGATAAGGTTGTCGGTTTTTTCGACCGGCCCAGGGAAAAGAGGGTGTGTGTCTTTGTTTTGTTTTGCCTTTTTGGGTGTTAGTTAGTCTGTGACCCTTAACTCTACACTAATAATCAATCACTTCGGTCGAAATTTAATACAAAATTCGGTATATTACTTTTTGTCTAACATTACACCACGACAACACTCCTTCACGACCTTACGACTGTTGTATGCAGTGTTAGGAAATAAATCCTTGAAAGGAGATGTCAAAAGAAAGTCAAAAGTGTCTACAAAACGCACCGGTGAAGTATTCAGTCTCAGTCACCTTGAAATCTCTAAGGGTCAAGGTGTGTCATTTACGTTACATTTTCCTGTAAATGTCAACGAGTGAAGGGACTGGACAAAGAGTGTTACTTTATTTCTCTTGTTATTTTACAGGTATATTAAACTAAAATCAATTCTTGTGTGATTGTACAATTTTTTTTTTTTATCAAGAGTTAGTTAACGGTGTCAATATATAAGAGTCCTTTGATTGCTGGACTGTCTCGATTGTCGATAAAGTAAGGAGTGGGTCCAGTCGGAGGATGTTTCTGTACAAGTAACTCGGGACTACGAGGTTCTATCTGAAAGGTCATACAACTGTTTGCCAGTGAGTAGTAAAAGTTATGCTGTTAGTCAAGTGAAGTCATCGAGTCAGCACAGGCTGAGAAACGTTGGGGTACCTGACGTCGTGCGGTTCGGAGGGGCAGGTAGTGGTCGAGGACCTCAAATGTGTTGAGTACAAGTAACTCAGTGACTATGGTAGGTTGGTAGAGTAGAAGAAAACAGGGGAAGAGGAGGGTAGAAGTTAGAAAGGGTCGTTGTACCAGAAAAGTTTACTCGGTCAAGAAGTGTAATCTACCCGTTTCATAACCTCAAAGTCGAAGTGGTAATCAGGGAGGTTCTTGTGGGTCCTGACTAGAGGGAATCCTACCTGACCAACCTAGAGGAACGTCGGGTTCCCTGAGAGTTCTCAGAAGAGGTTGTGGTGTCAAGTTTTCGTAGTTAAGAAACCGTGAGTTGAAAGAAATGTCAGGTTGAGAGTGTAGGAATGTACTGGTGACCTTTTTGGTATCGGAACTGATCTACCTGGAAACAGTCCTTTCATTACAGAGACGAAAAATTATACGAAGATCCAACCAATATTGAAACGAGGGTTGCTCGTTCGTAGAAAATTAAAGTACCGACGTCAGTGGTAGACGTCACTAAAACCTCGGGGGGTTTTAACTCAGACGGTGACAAAGGTGACAAAGGGGTAGATAAAGGGTACTTCACTACCCTGGTCTACGGTACTTGAATCAAAAGACTTACAACTCGAAATTCGATCGAAAAAGTGGAGAAAGTGAAAGTAGTTCTCCGAGAAATCAAGAAAAAGTGAAAGACGCTATTACAACCACAGTAGACGTATAGACTCCAATAACTATAAAAAGACCGCTAGAACTAAGGAAGAACACGAAATAGGTCGGGTCGCAAAGAGTACTACATGAGACGTATATTCAATTTATTTGTCCGACCGTTATATGTCGGAGCTGCATGAAAAAGATAAACCTTGGTCAGATAACAAGGTGCAAGTTAAGATTGACAACGAAGAACTGGACGTATGTCTAAAGAGTTCTCCGTCCAGTCCACCAGACCGTACGGGTAGAGAAAGTCTTAAAAGACGTAAAACATTACTAGGTGTGTCAGTTTCCGAAACCGTATAAGTTATTTCGTCTTTATCTACAAAAAGACCTCGAGAGAACGAAAAAGGTACTAGGTCTCCTACAACCGTTAAACTAGAGACCAAGGAGACGGAAAAGATTTTAGTCAAACTTGTAGACCTTCAAGTACCAAGTGTATAACGATTTCGGACCGAACCTCTTAAAACTCGTAATGAAATGATCGTACACTCTACTCACGTTAAAGAAACCGTAACGGAAAGAAACCCTAACCTTACTTTTGACTGTAAAGGTCAGGACACCGGTGACGACTCAAAAGGTTTAAACGACCGTATAACTTACGTCGTGAAAGTGTCGTAGTATAAAGTCCTAAACTTTATCGAGGTGACCTTAAGGTAGTGGAGGTAATCGAAACAAGCATCACTACGAAGGATTCCGGGTAAACTGAAGTGGAAAGTCCTACAGACCGAGAACCACTCACTAGTGTGGTAGGACTAATAGACCCAGTTCTTCTAGAAAAAACATGTCAAGACACATAAGAACGGTGGAGAAGAATTATGCCGAAGACAATCCAGGTATGGTAAAGACAGAAAATAACTCAGGTAGAAACGTACTTTATAAGGGAACCATAGAGATTAAAAGAACTTCTACAGAGACTACGGCGGCGACGACGACGATTCATCGAAGTCAGCACAGGTTGAGGCACGCTGGCGTATCTACCGTCGGGAGGTCCGAGGAGGTAGGGACTCTAAGAGGTCCGTTCTTATGACCTCACCCGACTGTAAAGGAAGAGATCTTCTCTAGAGATCAGAAAGGGTAAGATAACAAAGAAAGGGTAAGAAAAAAAAAAAAAAGACAAAGAAATGTCACTAGTGACTCTTTCCGAAAGAATAGAGAGGAACGATAAGAAACATTGAGAAGTAAGTTTACCCAAATAGAAAGGAACAGTCAAATTAATACTTACTTATAAACTGTTCGGTAAATATTTTTTATTTGTATTAGAGGTAACCAGAGAAAGATTTGAGAACGCACGATTTAACGAAGTCAGGACAGACTAAGAAACACTAGACTAACTGACATTAGGTGGTCCGAGGACACAGGTATCCTAAGAGGTCCGTTCTCATTACCTCACCCAACGGTACGGGAGGAGGTCCCCTTAGAAGGGTTAGGTCTCTAGCTTGGGGGGAGAGGACGTAACGTCCGTCTCCTAAGAAATGGTTGACTTGGTGGATGGACTCTTCGGGATGATTTCAGTTGTAAGTAGACAATAAGGACCGTTTTAGAAAAGTGAAGTCAGAGTGGACGGGTACCCGTCAATTCTCTAATAACGTGAAGAAACTATAGGACCTCCCATATCGATCACATTTACCTCAATCCATCGAACGTTCACTTATGTTACGCAAACGTATGCGTCTTACTGTGTTGAAAATTTATTTACCCACCACTGTAAACATTGAATTCAAAGGAAGGAGGAAGACCAAAGTTTAAACTCCTTATTTCTTTTACTACTAACATTAGTCTAATATTCCTGATCCACTGACTACCTCCAAATCCCGTAAGGAAACCAGGGGGTTCTTGACTCACCGTACTGATCACTGTCAGGAAAGGAAGAAAATGTCCGTGAAGTCCAATACTCCCCTCCCTGAGGGTGTTACCCACTCCGTGATATTCACTATTCACTATTCACTGACTCTACAATTAAACACGAAACAAGAACGTGAAATGGGGTGAGAGTAGGTGAGACTCTTCCACCAGTTAGGGAAGTCAGTCAGGGAAGTACGAGAGAATAGAGTATCCTCCAAAAAGACATACTGTGTTTCTTATTAACAGAAGGGTTATGTTTCTCTAATATGGGTCCTTTACTTTCCCTCTTTCTCCTCCTTTTCTCCTCCCCCTTTCCCTCCACTGGAGGACTTCAACTCCTACGTTTCCCCCTCGACCTTCAAGGGTCCATCTCGGACGGCGACCGAAGGATTGTCGTAGGGTCCTCCGATCTTTTCAAAAACCAACCCACCCTTAACTACCGAAGTACCATACAAATTCTCTGACTTCAAGTCCGTTTTAAACGACCCGAAGGTCTATCTTGTCTCTTTGGGTTCTGAGAGTCTAAAGTCATTGGACAAACTCGATTCTGATCCGTAGATCTCCATTGGTTTACCCATGTTTCTGGTTTCCTGAAGGGGGAAACTTTGTGTACGAAGTACAAAGTAGTCTACCTACACTTACTCTCTCGTGGATTCTTCTAAGTTTAACTTAATAGTACTCCAACCTCGGGTCTCTTTCAAAATTCAAATAAGAATTTTATTTGCGAGGAAGACTCTAAAACCTGATTCTACTGTAAATATTAAATCAAGTTTAAATACAAGAGTAAGACTCTAAAAAAAAAGGGATCCTTAATAGTAAAATTGATTGACAGGTAGAGTCGGTTCCTTATTTATCACAACCAAAGTTTCTTTTATTTTTTACATTCCTCTCTTCTCCTTTAATATACTCTTGTTAAGAAAAACAAAATAAAATTACAAAAACGAACCTATTGATAAAATCAACCTCCTAGTTTACTATTTTATTTTTGAGGTCATTTATAATAAAGTATTGTTTAGTCAAAAACACTTTACCCCTAGTCTTCCTACCTTAGACATCTAAAATTAGTGGAATAATGGACATACACACATGACGTTGTTTTCTTAGAACAAACCCAAAAGTATCGCACTTAGTTCTCTGTGGGAATACCGATTCAATAGGTGACTTTATCTCTTCAATAGGAACCGTTGTAAGATGTAATCCCATTGTTCATCCACTCTCAGTAGTTTGATCTGTTCCCGTATGGAACCCAGTGTGATAACAAGTAAATCAAGTAAGGTAAGAGAAACTTAGACGGACGAAAGTCAAGAAGTCTGTTTGTTCCACACACGATCGAACACCAATCTTAAGAGTCCCCCATCAAAAAGGAGAAAGTAGGATGGAGGTAATTTCGATTCTGGTTTCGTCCGTTCATGAAAGTGGTAGAGGCGAAATTACCACTCACACACACGCACGAGTCAGCACAGACTGAGAACCCTTGGGGTACCCACATCGGACGGTCCGGGGGGACAGGTACTTTAACCGTCGAAAAAGGGAACTCTAAAACGGAAAACTTCTTGGGGTCGTAATGCGTTCCCAGGAATGACCATAGGGGAATGAGTCGTAACGAGGGTTCGAAGCAAAGGACAAGGTTCCCGTGTAGATTATGCCTGTGTGGGACGTAGAAGCAGTGAAATATTCTTTCGGAAGACGAATGGGTGGTTCGAAAATTTTTTATTAACAATATATCGTAACCCCCAAAAATTACACAAAATGGTTTTATCCAAAAAGACCTATCTTTCAGTCGATGAAATTGGGGTAAAAAGTAATTTATGTTAACTCAGTTTAAAAAACGGACGTAGTAATGTGGTTTGATTAAAATTTTGTATCAGAAGTCTTTTTCCATTTTTAGTATTAAAAGTATGTCTATTTTTTTACTTATGTGCAATTTCCTAAATAAAATAAGAACACTATCTTGGTCTGATTACAGTATTAGTCAAGTCTCCTTTTAGTTTTGTCGGGTTTAAATAAGCTCACTTCCTTACAACTGTACTTAACGTTTACCTCTGTTTTGACAACAAAAAGGTAAGTTCAATGATGGTTTGACCTATCTTTTACAATTAATTTATGATGGTCTGTTCAGTCTTAAATGGATTGTTAATGGAAGTAAATGTTTCTCAACGTTTTACCGAGTTTCTGTTACTTGACCCGATCTTAGACCATTGGGTCTTCCCAAAGATAATTCTGTCTTTCAAAAATAGATGTGATTAGAACAGTTCCAGTAATTATTGGAAATGTGACTTTTTAGACTATAGTAAAGAGTCGTTAATAGAACGAGATCGATGATTGTCGAAAACTGTATTGATTGTTGAAGGAGGAAAAACTTTTTTTTTTACAAAAACGACAGGGGAAACGACCAAGGACAACTAACAAAAGCATTCGAGAAGAGGTACCTATGTGTAACGGGTCCACTAAATTAGGTCAAGACCCCCAAATTTACGGTCGATACACGAATGTTAAGGATTATAATTTAGAAGTTAAAATTAAAGAAGACCCTTGAGGACTGTACATAAAATTTTTAAGTATAAATGACAGTGTAACGGTAGAATTTTGACACAATAGGTTTTAAGATGAAGCTAAAGAAAGCTAGTCAGAAAAAAATTGTGGTGTGTGTATATGTGGGGTGACCAGGAGAACGTCAAGATCAATGAGTTCGGTTTACATATCTCAGTAGGATCTACAGAAGGCAAACAGAGTCCTCTGAGTAAGAGGTAGGAAGGTGAGAGATTAAATACCGTTACTTTTGTCTGAATACCCTTCATTTACTTCTAACGGGAAACAAAACGTTAACCGAAGTCACTCACCCCTCGGAAACGACTTCGAACCTCACCCCCTCCGCTCCCTTCAGTTTCATGACTAAGGAAGTAGTTGTAGGAGTGCCCCGTCAAAACTCGACCCACGAGAGGAATTCTAACGAGATAATTTTAAGGTGAATTACGTTCAAAAATATAAGTAAGAGGTCCCACAACGTGATACGGAACCAAGGAGATATGGAATGAACGTAGAAAAATTTATTAAGGAAACAATTGTGTAACGACCAATAGTATGAAATTATACGGTATAGAAAACACTATCTTGTGACTACGTTCGGGAGACAAAGTGTAGGTCGTTTAAGAGGAGAAGTCAAAGGTTTGACATAGCAAAATGGTGCAGAGTGTTTGTGAAGGGACAGGTTCGTGGTAGTAGAAAGAGAAGGCACAATGACGTTATCATCACCAAAACGGGGGTCTCTGGTGACGGAAGACTTTCGGGTCTTCTCGTACGATATCTTTCACATATTGATAGAAAACTTTATGTTTTAAATAAAAAAGATGTGACTAGAACAGTTTCAGTAATTGCTGGAGGTATGACTTCTTAAAGTACAGTAAAGAATCATTGGTAGTACGTCCATATATTATATTATCGAATATCAACGGGAAGATGTCAGATAAGAGTTTGTGTTTTTGTCGTTGGAAGACTTTGACAACATCGGTACACAAGGTCCTTTGTCTGAGTGAGTCTTCCTGTTACGTCTATCGCCTCACGTCAAATAATGTGGCCACCCGGGTTCCGTCTCAGAGGAGAATCGGTTCCTGGGGTTGGTCAAAAACACTTTTGGGATATATGGGATTCACATACACGGGTTTGGGTGAAGGGGTTTAAGGGACCTTGATCAGACTTGTTTCCTTTTCTTTCTGTGTTAGTTTCAATTGGACATTAAGTATACGGAATTCGGATCCATCAATTGTCACCTGTTAATAGTTATCCGGACACCAGTATGGGGTTATTCGTATTATCTTACATACTAAGATAAGCCAATGTGTCTATTAATCCCATAAGAAAATCCGCTGTCTCTCGGGACCTCGAGAAGGAAGGGCCCCGGACCAAAAGGACAACCATACAGTAAAGGTATCTATAACCTGTATATCGAGTTTCAGGTGTCAGGTCGGGTTCTACCTCAGGACGAAAGTTCTATGTCGGACAAGACAAAGGAGGAAGTTTTGTTTATGCAGAGAGTACTAGGTCGGAGAGTGTGGACAAAAGACAGAGAGGACCTAGGAGTAAGAAGAGGTTGAGAAAAAAAGACGATGAAATTTTTATACAAATCGTATGAGAAACAGATCGTAGGAGAACAGAGTCTCAGAGAAGTGAACAGGCTTTACACGAGAGGAATTTATAGATGTATTTCGGGTGGAGTGACAGTATACTTTCCCGTGGGAATCGGGAGAGGTGGTCGTAAGAGATAGGAATGAAGTGTAATTAAGTATCATGAATTGCGGTGAACTGTAGTAAATATACAAAGAATATCTAAATAAACGAGACAGAATAAACCTTAGATTCAGGGTACTCTCGTTCTATAAACAGATAAAAGACCACCACAAAGACAAGACAGATCTTTTCGTAGACCTAATATCAGTGTCGGTTAATTTGTATACACCTTACTTTACTTTCTTACTTATACACTCAATAGTTTACTATGTCTTTAACACAAAACTTTGGGACTCACTATTTACCGGTCAGGTTTAAGATGAACTCGAAGTTGACAAAAAGTTGTCCTTAGTTTTCTAAAAGGATTTATCTTAGAGTTGGTACTAGCTTATAAACTTTCGATAACTAACCAGAGTCTCACTGAAAGTTTGACTTTGTGTTTTAGTCTCAACTCCTTACCCAACATTCCTTCGGTCATTACTTCTTTAATCGGACTGTCTATTCCTTCTACCCATGTATTCTTTGAAGTATTGCAGTATCATCCAAGTTCGTTATAAAACTCATTTTCTTGTATTAATACGATGTATATTAACAAACAAAAGTTAATTATTTTCGTGGAACTTATTTTATTACTAACAGTTTACTTAAAGATTTAAACGATAATCTTTCCTTTATAATTTTATAGTTAAATATAAAATGTATGACATCTTGTATTCACGGGAAGTAGTAGGAAAGTGTGTTCACTGAACGAAATAAAAAAATCAAAACGTAGACCTGGGGGAGTGGTGGTGATGAAAAATAACATAGTCATCGAGAATTTTAACCCGAGAAATTACACCAAATATAACACCAAAAATAACCCGAGAAATAACACCAAAATAGTGTAAAATAGTGTGTTAGAACCAAAATAGTGTAAAAAATATTGTAACGTTGTTGAGAGTTCAAGTGGAGATGAGGGTAATTTAATAAAAAAGGTACTATCATAATCTCACAATCAACCGTAAAAAGACTTCTAAGGGTCGTAGTTTTAGTAGACCTTCTCAGGTCAAGTTTACAAATAGTCAAGTCAACAGTGAGTCAGCACAGGTTGAGAAACACTGGGGTACCTGCCGTCGTGCGGTCCGAAGGGATAGGTAATGGTTGAGAGGCTCAAATGAGTTTGGGTACAGGTAACTCAGTCACTACGGTAGGTTGGTAGAGTAGGAGACAGCAGGGGAACAGGAGGTTGGAAGTTAGAAAGGGTCATAGTCCCGGAAATGGTCACTCAGTGAAGAAGTGTAGTCCACCGGTTTCATAACCTCAAAGTCGAAGTCGTAGTTAGAATGGTTACTTATAAGTCCTGAGTAAAATAAATCCTATGTGACCAACCTAGAGGAACGCCAGGTTCCCTGAGAGTTCTCAGAAGAGGTTGTGGTAACAAGTTTTCGTAGTCAGGAAGTCGTGAGTCGAAAGAAATACCAGGTTGAGAGTGTAGGTATGTACTGATGACCTTTTTGGTATCGAAAGTGATCTACTTGGAAACAACCGATTCATTACAGAGACGAAAAATTATACTACAGATATGGACAGAATAAACTATCCTTTCTTTTTATTCTAGGTGAATTTGTCGAAAACTTGACACTACGACCTCTTCTGAGAACTCTCAGGGAACCCGACGTTTCTCTAGGTTGACTGACTTTGAACACTTTTAGTTTATCTTCACCCCCTTCTAATAACTGAACTCTTTAACTTTTCTCGTTCACTATTACCAAAGTCTATACCGAACAAGGTATGTAAGTTTATGATCGAAATCTTGGATGATACAGAGGTAGAGATCTGAGATAAAAGGAAGGACACCCCAACTAAGGGTTCAAGGAGTACTGTTCTACAAAAAGTAAAACTCGTAGAGGAGGGCCGTCGAAGACTTTTTCAGGGTTTTAGACTAACCTGTGAAATACTCTGAGATATTGAAAAAGAGACAGGATTGTTATTACAAATTTCAATTTCATCTTTTTTACTATCTAAATATTATCCCTGTTTTGTTATCTTAAGAATCTGGATTTAGATCTTTCTTACCAAATTCTGTATTTTTAATTTTAAACTTCAGGTTTACTTCTTGTATTTGACCTTATTATTGATTATATCTTTACAACCACGAAGATTTTAATTGTGTATTTACAAATAGGTAAAGTTTAATGGTAGAGTCACTTGAAAAGATACCTTGCTATATTTTATTAAGACCTTACACATGACGTTCTTATTCAGAGATTTTCTTCGGTTCTTTAAAGACTTATGACTTATACTTTTTAATTCTTTTTCACTCTCTTAAAGTCTATGATTCTATTAATCATAGGGTTGGTCATAGAGTTGGTCATTGTGACTTCTTCGACTTCAACTTACCAAGATACTTCTGGATGTTCTGGAAAATCTTGTGGGTTTTTTCTATAGGAAAAGTAATATCTCCTGATCTTACGTTTTCACCCTTCAGTTCTTTGTGGACCTCATTGTCCGTTTAAACCGAAACCTTATGTCTTACTTCGTCCCGTCTCTGATTATCTCAAAACGGTTCTTTTACGTGACCAGTATCGTTTGTGGGAGAAGGTTGTTGCGTTCTCTTCTGATGTTTACCTGTAGTGGTCTACCAGTTGTGACTTTAGTCTAACTAATATAAGAAACGTCGGTTTCTACCTCTTCGAGATATATCAGTTGTTTTTGTTCTGGTCCTCGACTGACACCGAGTCTAGTACTTGAGGAATAACGGTTTAAGTCTGAATTTAANTCGTTTGTGGGAGAAGGTTGTTGCGTTCTCTTCTGTGATGTGTACCTGTAGTGGTCTACCAGTTGTGACTTTAGTCTAACTAATATAAGAAACGTCGGTTTCTACCTCTTCGAGATATATCAGTTGTTTTTGTTCTGGTCCTCGACTGACACCGAGTCTAGTACTTCAGGAATAACGGTTTAAGTCTGAATTTAACTTCTTTCATCCCTTTTGGTGATCTGGTGAGTCCATACTGGATTTAGTTTAGGGAATACTAATATGTCACCTTCACTCTTTATCTAAATTCCCTGATCTAGACTATCTATCTCACGGACTACTTGATACCTACCTCCAAGTACTGTAACATGTCCTCTGTCCTTAGTTCTGGTAGAGGGACCTTTTCTTTACGCTCTTTCGTTTTACCGACAGACCTCTTCGGAATGTTTATCGACACTTTTCTTCTCTTCGCTTTTCGTTTCCTCTTTTCCTTTCTATATTCGTAGACTTACGTCTTACTTAGGTTTCTTGTCGTTTTTCTCTATTCTTTCTGAAGGAGTCGTTGGTTACGTTTCTTTATCTCCTTTTGTTGTCTTACCCTTTCTGATCTCTAGAAAAGTTCTTTTAATCTCTACGGTTCCCTGATAAAGTACGTTTTTACCCGAGCTATTTCGTTTCTTTACCATACCTGGATTGTCTTCGTCTTCTATAATTCTTCTTCACTGTTCTTATGTGTCTTCTTGACATGTTTTTTCTAGAAGTGCTGGGCCTATTAGTGCTACCACGCTAGTGAGTGGATCTCGGTCTGTAGGACCTTACATTCCAGTTCGCCCGGAATCTTCGTAGTGATGTTTGTTTCGATCACCTCCACTACCTTAAGGTCACCTCGATAAAGTTTAGGACTTTCTACTACGACACTTTCACGACGTGAGTTATACGGTCGTTTAAACCTTTTGAGTCGTCACCGGTGTCCTGACCTTTTCCAGTCAAAAGTAAGGTCAGGGTTTCTTTCCGTCACGATTTCTTACGAGTTTTATGGCGTGTCAACGTGAGTAGAGTGTGCGATCATTTCATTACGAATTTTAAGAGGTTCGGTCCGAAGTCGTTATGCACTTGACACTTGAAGGTCTACAAGTTTGACTAAAATCTTTTCCGTCTCATTGATCTCTAGTTTACCGGTTGTAGACGACCTAGTACCTTGTTCGTTCTCTCAAGGTCTTTTTGTAGATAAAGACGAAATAACTGAGACGGTTTCGGAAACTGACACACCTAGTATTATTTGACACCCTTTAAGACTTTCTCTACCCTTATGGTCTGGTGGATTGGACGGAGAACTCTTTGGATATACGTCCAGTCCTTCGTTGTTAATCTTGACCTGTACCTTGTTGTCTGACCAAGGTTTATCCTTTTCCTCATGCAGTTCCGACATATAACAGTGGAACGAATAAATTGAATATACGTCTCATGTAGTACTCTTTACGACCCGACCTTCTTCGTGTTCGACCTTAGTTCTAATGGCCTTCTTTATAGTTATTGGAGTTTATACGTCTACTGTGATGGGAATACCGTCTTTCACTTCTCCTTGAGTTTTCGGAGAACTACTTTCACTTTCACCTCTCACTTTTTCAACAGAATTTCGAGTTGTAAGTCTTCTAGTACCATAGACCAGGGTAGTGAAGTACCTTTTGTCTACCCCTTTGTCGACTTTGTCACAGTCTGAAATAAAAAAACCTGAGGTTTTAGTGACGTCTACCACTGAAGTCGGTGCTTTAATTTTCTACGAATGAGGAACCTTCTTTTCAATACTGGGTGGATCTATCGTACAACTTCTCGTCTCTGTAATGAAACGGTTGTTTCCAGGTAGATCAGTTCCGATACCAAAAAGGTCACCAGCACATACCTACACTCTCAACTTGACACTTCTGCCGACTCACGACTTCTTAACTACGCAAACTTGACACCACAACCTCTTCAGAGAACCTGACGTTCCTCTGGGTTGGTCAGGTAAGACTTCCTCTAGTCGGGACCCTAAAGAAACCTTCCTTACTGCGACTTCGACTTTAAGGTTATGAAGCCGGTGGAGTACGTTCCCCAACTGAGTAACCTTTTCTGAGACTACGACCCTCCCTAACCCCCGTCCTCCTCCTCCCCTGCTGTCTCCTACTCTACCGACCTACCATAGTGACTGAGCTATCGGCACTCAGACTCACTTGAGGTCCTCGACCACTACCTGTCCCTCCGGACCGCACCACACTAAGTACCCCAGTGTTTCTCAGCCTGTGCTGACTCGTTGACTTAACTTGACTTGACTTGACTTCTATTAATATTTCAGTGACATTAGTTTTTATATATTATAAATATATATTTATATAATCAGTCTATACCACCTCGTAGGTGTCTTTCTATTCATATATACACGCAAAATATATTGAATCACTCTTTCTCACAAATTAAATTGTTTACCATGACTATGTGATATAGCCTTCCTTTCTATATGGGTCTTCTTTTGTTATGACCTGTGACTAAAAAAAGAAAAATTTTATTTTTATAACCTTCCTTGACATCCTCCGATAACCATATTTAGACTCTACCTCTTCTGAAAGGATTCATACGGTCTGTAGAGTTTTTGGTATTTCTATTTTGATCTATTAAAACAGATAAAATTTTAGTGAATACAAAATACCGTTTTCAATGGTATTTGTTTTACTTCTCTGTTTAAATTTCTATCCAAACATTTAATTCATACCTTTTCCGAGATAAGAAGAATCTCTGATCAATAACTTTCTAGTAAAACACATATAAAGTACATCTTAAGTACCCTAGTGGATTGAGATATATGTTGTCTTTCTATAAGGTTTGAAAGAGTCTAATAACTGTCCTAAAGTGTCAATTTTAAAAATAACGGGTCTTCATGGAAAGAGTAATTCCCTCAGAAGAGTTTTTTATACTTTTTAATAAGGTTCAGAAATAAAATTTCATTTATTATCCGTCCTATCATAATTAACCTATTATCATACTTTGTCTAATTTTGTTTGTCTTTCCGTTACCTTTTATTAATTAGTCTAGAGTTTTACAAGAGAAACTCTAAAAGAAAAGAACAGTCTTTCTGTTTTAAACCTTTCCAGTCGTCTAAATGTGACAACTGGTTTTTTCTTTACACTCAACTCCCTCTCTCGCACTATAAAAAAGGGTCGACAAAATCACTTTTCATCTTAAGACTTTTCATATTTTTCGTATACGGTTTTGTATTTGTATATTTTTTGGTGAAGATCTGATGAGACTTTAATATTCATTTTGTATCTATAATATTGTTGGCTCTATGTAAAATTTCCGTCTCTATCAAAACTAATTACTCACTTTCGGACATCTTAGAGAAGGATTCTTTTGATCTTTTTTTTGTCAGAACCGTTTTTGACGAAAGAGTTCTCGGGACCATTGACACTCGATTCTAGTAAACACAAATCTCCTTCCACCGTCTCCTAACCCACTAGTAAGTGAAAACTTCCTGAAGTCTCCGACTTACGTGAGTTAGACAGGATCTAAGTAAAGTAATTCTCTCTTACTTGATCAATTGTAACGGTTTTACTTCAAGTACATTCCATTGTCCGGGTCCCTAAAAAGACTGGTCGACAGAGAAATTATTCCTATACAAAAGGTAGTGACACCGATTTTGTTTTTATGTCTTTTATTCTGTCTTAAATAGGTGTCAACTTTCCACTTTAAATAATTGTCAACTTTGGTCTTTTGAGAAAATGGAACGACCACCCTCTTACTTAACCATGTTAGTACGTCTTTTTAATTCACCCTTCAAGAATCAATTTGTTTGTTTACAAATACTGAGTCGTTAAGACCAGGATGTAAAGTCAAGTCAAGTCAGTGAGTCGGCTCAGACTGAGAAACGTTGGGGTACTTAGCGTCGTGCGGTCCGGAGGGACAGGTAGTGGTTGAGGGTCTCAAGTGGGTTTGAGTACGCGTAGTTCAGCCACTACGGTAGGTCGGTAGAGTAGGAGGCAGCAGGGGAAGAGGAGGACGGGGGTTAGGGAGGGTCGTAGTCCCAGAAAAGGTGACTCAGTTGAGAAGTGTACTTCACCGGTTTCATAACCTCAAAGTCGGAGTCTTAGTCAGGAAGGTTATGTACCCGGTTTTTTCCACATGTATATCAGTGGTTTTTTACACGGGTTATTACAAGTATGGTCGTGAAAAGTTTTAATAGGTTTGATCTTTAATGGGTTCACCGAAGATAGATGTCTTATGTAAGTATTTAGCACCATCTCAGTAGATTGCCCCCCTCTTCCGTTACCGTGGGATGAGGTCATGAGAACGGACCTTTTAGGGTACCTACCTCCTCGGACCACTCGACGTCAAGTACCCCAACGATTCTCAACCTGTGCTGACTTGCTGAAGTGAAAGTGAAAAGTGAAAGTACGTAACCACTTCCTTTACCGTTGGGTGAGGTCACAAGAACGGACCTCTTAGGGTCCCTGCCGTCTCGGACCACCCGAAGGTAGACACCCCAGCGTGTCTCAGCCTGTGTTGACTTCGCTGAATCGTCGTCGTAGACTACCCTGTGATATCGTTACTTGTTACTCCTACTTACTTTATGTTGATGTGTGTTGAACTAATAAGAAAGTTTATCTTGTACCTATTCAGAACTCTCGTACTATACGATGTTTTCTTCAGTTCGTGTTTTCCCGTGCAACAAACTAAGGAAATTGCATGTTCGGGTTTCGTTTACTACCGTGGTCTTCAATCCTATTTCCAGTGAGAACCTTGTATCTCTAACCTCTGCACTTTCGGACTCCCCGAGACCTTACGACAGTCACAAGTCAGACCTTTTTAAGTGACACAATTTGAATATAAAACACATGGAAATACATACCTACAATGTAGAATTATTTTTAAGGAGTAATCTAAACGTAAACGACATATCTCGTTCTTCGACACCCCTTTTCTTCACTCATGAATTGAAAGAAATTCATCTCATTTATCGAATACGTTTAGAATTGATTTTTTGTTCGTTGCTGAAAGATATGTATCTAATTAGACTCAAATATAGATAGAACGGGTAATCAGACCCCTTTTGTGGGGGAAACTAAGAATAAAGTTTGGGTTTCGTTAATAACGAAGATGACGTTTCTTGTCAAAAGTACAGTGAACCGAAGTAAAGGGTTAAAAGTCTTTATACATCTCATTCTTATAACGATTGGTTTCTCTATAGTAGAACATTTAGTGAAGTGACGGACGTCGTTAAAACTGAAACCTTTCAGAAAAGTGTACTACGATAAGGGACCGGGTGTCTCCGAGTTACTTCACGGAACGGTTATTTATAAACTTACCCTCACTGAGGAGACTCATGCACAACTTCCGAAAACTTTTGCAAGGTCTGTGATTCGATTCGTTCATGACGATTCTACTGTCCACTTCAAAACGGGAGGTCGTCACAATTTGAGTGAAGGGTTCCACGACTTAAAATTTTGAACCACTTGAAAATGTTTGACGTGTGGTGGTCGTAAGGTCTCGGGGAGTCGAAACTTACGAGGGAACGTCAGAAATGAAACGAGGATAAAAAGATCAGAAGATTCCATTTATGGTGAAACCACAAGAACGGAACTCTTAGGGTACTTGACATACTTTTCCGTTTTTCTATCCTATGACTTTCTACTTGAGGGGTCCAGTCATTCACGGGTTATATGATGTCCTCTTGTCACCTCTTTATTGAGGTCCTTCTTACTGTTGTACCTCGGTTTCGTTTTGGTTGCAAGTCAACACCTACACTGACCACTACGTTCACTTCAGACTACTCCATTTTTGTTATAACGTATCCTTGGACCTCACAATTCAGGTACTTGTTCCATCTATACTTCACCAGTTGTCACTACCGTTCTCACTTGGTCATGTAAAATCCTTTGTCACTTGATTTTACCTGACCTTACCCATTTAAATTAGTCTACTGGTAATACAGATGATGACATCCGTCCTTAGGGAATCTTCTTTACCTAATCAGGAGTATCAATTGTTTTCTCAGACTTTACATCATGAACCCAAGTCAGAGTTTTTACTGTGTTACTAGAGACAAGCAAAGGTTCCGTTTAGTAAGTTATAGTGTCATTAGGTTCGGATACGGGTTGATCATTATCATTATGACTTCTTCGACTTCAACTTGCCAAGATACTTCTGGACGTTCTGGAAGATCTTGATTGTGGGTTTTTTCTACAGGAAAGTAATATCCCCTGACCATGTTTTTTATTCTTCAGTTCTCGATGGACCCCATTGTCCGTTTAAACCGGAACCTCATGTTTTACTTCGTCCAGTTTCTCATGGTCTCAAAACGTTTCTCTTGCGTGACCAGTATCGTTTGTAGGAGAAGGTTGTTGTGTTCTCTTCTGAGATTTGTACCTGAAATGGTAACAGTCATGACTTTAGTCTGACTAATATAAAAAAAGTCGGTTTCAACCTCTTCGAGATATGTCAGTCGTTTTTGTTATGACCCTCGACTGACACCGAGTCTAGTACTTGAGGTATAACGATTTAAGTCTGAATTTGACTTCTTTCATCCCTTTTGGTGATCTGGTAAGTCCATACTGGATTTAGTTTAGAGAATGTTAATACAGTACCTTTACTGTTTATCTAAGTTCCTTAATCTAGACTATTGTCACGGACTTCTTGGTACTTACCTCAAAGTACTGTAACATGTCCTTCGTCATTAGTTCTGGTAGAGGTTCTTTTTCTTTATGTTTTTCCTTTTTACCAACAGACTCTCCGGAATGTTTATCGACTCTTTTCTTCTCTTCACTTTCCGTTTCCTCTTTTCCTTTCTATATGGGTAAACCTACGTCTCAAGGTTTCTTATCGTTCCTCTCTATTCTTTCGGAAGGAGTCACTAGTTACGTTTCTTTGTCTCCTTTTGTTATCTTACCCTTTCTGATCTCTAGAGAAGTTCTTTTAATCTCTATGGTTCCCTTGTAAAGTACGTTACTACCCCGTGTTATTTCCTGTCTTTACCATACCTGGATTGTCTTCGTCTTCTATAATTCTTCTCCACTGTTCTTATGTGTCTCATTGATATAGTTTTTCTAGCAGTACTGGGTCTATTGGCGCTACCACACTAGTGAGTGGATCTCGGTCTGTAGGACCTTGCACTTCAGTTCACCCGGAATCTTTCGTAGTGATACTTGTTTCGATCACCTCCACTACCTTAAGGTCACCTCGATAAAGTTTAGGACTTTCTACTACGACACTTTCACGACGTGAGTTATACGGTCGTTTAAACCTTTTGAGTCGTCACCGGTACCCTGACCTTTTCCAGTCAAAAGTAAGGTTAGGATTTCTTTCCGTTACGGTTTCTTGTGAGTTTGATGACGTGTTAACGTGAGTAGAGTGTGTGATCGTTTTATTACAAGTTTTGGGAGGTTCGGTCCGAAGTTGTCATGTACTTGGTACTTGAAGGTCTACAAGGTCGACCAAAATCGTTTCCGTCTCCTTGGTCTCTAATTTAACGGTTGTTGGTAACCCACTAACTTTTCGTGTTCTCAAGGTCTTTTTGTAGATGAAGACGATATAACTGATACTGTTTCGGAAACTGACACATTTAGTGTTGTTTCATACCTTTTAAGAATTTCTCTACCCTTATGGACTGGTAGACTGGACGGAGGAATCTTTAGATATACGTCCAGTCCTTCGTCGTCAATCTTGACCTGTACCTTGTTACCTGACCAAGGTTTATCCCTTTCCTCATACAGTTCCGACATATAAAGTGGGACGAATAAATTCAATATACGTCTCATGTAGTACTCTTTACGACCCGACCTTCTTCGTGTTCGACCTTAGTTCTAACGACCCGTTTTATGGTTATTGGAGTCTATACATCTACTGTGGTGGGAATACCGTCTTTTGTAGGAATATCGTCTTTTGTAGGAATACCGTCTTTCGTTTCTTGATTTCTCGGAGAACTACTTTCACTTTCTCCTCTCACTTTTTCAACTGAATTTTGAGTTGTAAGTCTTTTGGTTCTAGTACTGTAGACCAGGGTAGTGAAGTACCGTTTATCTACCCCTTTGTTACCTTTGTCACGCTCTGAAATAAAAAGACCCGAGATTTTAGTGACGTCTACCACTGACGTCGGTACTTTAATTTTCTGTGAAGGAGGAGCCTTCTTTTCGATACTGGTTGGATCTGTAGTATAATTGTTCGTCTCTGTAATCAAACGGTTGTTTCCAGGTAGATCAGTTTGATACCAAAAAGATCATCAGTACATACCTACACTCTCAACCTGATATTTCTTTCGACTCGTGGTTTCTTGACTACGAAAGTTTGACACCACAACCTCTTCTACGAACTCTTAGAGAATCTGACGTTCCTCTAGTTTGGTCAGTTAGGATTTTCTTTAGTCAGGACTTATAAGTAACCTTCATGACTCCGTCTTCGACTTCGAGGTTATGAAACCACTGGACTACGCTTCTTGACTGAGTAAACTTTTCCGGAACTACGACCCTTTCTGACTTCCGACCTCTTCCCCTACTGTCTTCTACTCTACCAACATACCGTAGTGACTGAACTACCTGTACTCAAACTCATTCGAGGCTCTCAACTACTACCTGTCTCTTCGGACCACACGGCGTTGGGAACCTCAGCGTTTTCAGTCTGTGCTGACTCGCTTACTTGACTTGATTTCCATTTAGGTTTCATTCGTCCTCTTTTCTTTATTTTTAATCTCGTCTTTGGTCACCTTAGTTTGTTTTCTGAAATGATCTCTCTTTTATTTACCGTGGTTTTAGTAAAAATAACTTTTCTAGTTATTTTTACTATTTATAGATCGATCCAATTGAATTTTTTTCTCTCTCTTTCGTGTTTAATGTCTAGGATATCTTTAACACCAACCCATATCCCTCATCTATCTCTCAGTCTCTTAACGAGAACAGGTGTTCCTCTTTCTCTCGTTCCTTAACGGATCCCTGTTAGATCAAAATCCGACTTCGTCATCTCCTGTCCTGTAGTAAAAAATATCGTAAGTTCCTCGTCCCACACTTTTCGAGTGCCTGTAAAGAACCTAAACAACCGTGGTTCCACTCCAAAGCTCGTAGTAGTGGAAAGACCGAAGTTGGTTAGATCCCAGATATAAGAGTACCAGTCGTCAAAAGTCGACCACCTCCCCAGACGAAGGACATTTTTGTTACTTCCTTACACACAGTTCGGAAACAGAGATAGAAAGTCCCTTGATCCTCAAGTCGTTAAGACGATACACCGTCTTAGTATCAGATTTAACAATGCTCAAGGGATCGGGTTGTCGATAAGAAATGAAGATGTAGAAGTATAAAGGGTTAGTAATTGAGAACTTAGTCGTAAAATGAAATTTTCTGTTCCTGTGTGCCGGAACATGTGTCAAAGTACCACTTCAATTACTGTACCAGTCGACGGACAGAAATAAATACACACAACCGTTCTACTTCTCCAGTCTCACCCTCTTTACGACTGAAAAACCTCGTGTAAACTCTACAATGAAAACTTTCAAAGAATTCACGATCCTACGTGAAACTGTCACCAGGACGTCTCTCTTCCCTCCCCACCGATTATTATAGGTCGACCCCAGACTACGGTATTTTTACACTCAATTTTTTTTTTTTCTTGATTCCTATATAAACTACTTTAGACCTATAATATCGAATTTCTTCTCATTCTCTTAACTTGTCTAAAAGTCTGACTCCTCTACATCCGTTGTTCTAGCTTTAGTTTTGTCCTCGTCTTTACACTCTTTATGATACGTATGATCTTTCAAAGTCTATGAAGGAAACGATTTCGTAAAGACCGAGGAGATGATCTAAGTAATAAATTAGTAATTAAGTAAGGATATAAGTGATTTGTTGGTAAATAGTTAACAGACGATACACGGAGTTTGTCACGACCTGTGATCCCCATACTACCTTCGGTTCGTCTGAAAACCAAGACGTAAACATCTCGAACGTGTCTCAACCCTTCTAGTGACTATTCTATTACTTATTTTAACCATAACTCAGTCCCTACCTCCTGCCTAGTTCTCACATAGTTTACTTATATCTGGTCACGTCCTGGGAATCTTTACAGTCATAGTTCCGACCTTTTCTATTTTAATATAAATAAATAAATTTACGTAAAATTTTGTAGTCTTTCTAAAATTCATTTTACTCGTAAAGTTTTGAACCAGTAGTGTGAATCGACCTTTTAAGTAAGTACGTTGTACTAAAGTAGGTGTCCCCATCTCTGTTTCCGTTGTCATAACGTACATACACACGTCAAATACCAACTACCTTGAACTATATTGCAACCTAATTCCGTTTGATGAGAGACATTTATTGGTCTTCCTATCTTTTTCTGGATACTTGAAGTACTAAAAAACAAAACTGAAAGGGTGATAATTTGTACACATAGCATTTCTTAGTCAACAGATATGGGACGAAAATAAGAATAGACTTCACCTTTAGTTACTACGGTAGTGTCCCGTGAATAAAAATATCGGATAATTCGACATTTCGTTGTGGTAAATTGGTAAAGACTAAATTCCACATGTGACATGGTACGTAAAAACAAACAAATCTCATACTTCGAACCTTAAATACCCCTACTGGACACACTTAGACTTTGTAGCTTAACACATAGGTGTATAGATTTCTGGACCTTCATAGACATCTAAAATCTGAGATTAATTATTAATAAATTTATCATTTAAGGAGTTTCTGGGGACGACGGAGAGTTTTACCAAGACTGAAGAATGGGACAGTACATCCAACTATAGTTCCGTTTAACCTTCACCAGTTTGTCCTCTACCGTTCTCACTTGTAGCTGTAGGATCCTTAGTCACTTGATTTTACCTGATCTTACCCACTTAAATTGAGTCTACTGGTAATATAGATGATGACATCCGTCCTTAGGGAATCTTCTTTACCTCATCGGTAGTATCAGTTGTTTTCTCATGCTTTACTACATGAACTTACGTCAGAGTTTTTGTCTTACCAGAGGCAAGTAAAGGTTCCGTTTGGTAAGTTATAGTGCCACTAGGTTCGGATACGGGGTTGGTCATTGTGCTTTCTTCGACTTCAACTTACCAAGATACTTCTAGATGTTCTGGAAAATCTTGATTGTGGTTTTTTCTACAGGAAAAGTAATGTCCCCTGACCTGACGTTTTCATCCTTCAGTTCTCGATGGACCTCATTGTCCGTTTAAACCGGAACCTCATACATTACTTCGTCCCGTTTCTGATTATCTCAAAACGGTCCCTTGTACGACCAGTATCGTTTGTGGGAGAAGGTTGTTGTGTTCTCTTCTAAGATGTGTACCTGTAGTGGTCTACCAGTTGTGGTTTTAGTCTGACTAATATAAGAAACATCGGTTTCTACCTCTTCGAGATATGTCAGTCGTCTTTGTTCTGGTCCTCGATTGACACCGAGTCTAGTACTTGAGGAATAACGGTTTAAGTCTGAATTTAACTTCTTTCATCCCTTTTGGTGATCTGGTAAGTCCATACTGGATTAGTTTAGGGAACACTCATATGTCACCTCCACTCTTTATCTAAATTCCCTGATCTAGACTATCTGTCTCATGGACTACTTGATACCTACCTCCAAGCACTGTGACATGTCCTCTGTCCTTGGTTCTGGTAGGGTTACTTTTTCTTTACGTTTTTCGTTTTACCGACAGACCCCTCCGGAATGCTTATCAACACTTTTCTTCTCTTCGGTTTCCGTTTCCCCTTTTCCTTTCTATACGGGTAAACTTATGTCTCAAGGTTTCTTATCGTTCTTCTATATTCTTTCGGAAGGAGTCGTTAGTCACGTTTTTTTACCTCCTTTTGTTGTCTTCCCCTTTCTGATCTCTAGAGAAGTTCTTTTAATCCCTATGGTTCCCTTGTAAAGTACGTTTCTATCCGAACTATTTTCTGTCTTTACCATACCTTCGTCTTCTATAATTCTTCTCCACCGTTCTTATGTGTCTTCCTAACATGTTTTTTTCTAGAAATCTACTTCTATTAGTGCTACCACACTAGTGAGTGGATCTCGGTCTGTAGGACCTTACACTTCAGTTCACCCGGAATCTTTCGTAGTAATACTTGTTTCGATCACCTCCACTACCCTAAGGTCACCTCGATAAAGTTTAGGACTTTCTACTACGACACTTTCACGACGTGAGTTATACTGTCGTTTAAACCTTTTGCGTCGTCACCGGTGTCCTGACCTTTTCCAGTCAAAAGTAAGGTTGGGGTTTCTTTCCGTTACAATTTCTTACGAGTTTGATGGTGCGTTAACGTGAGTAGAGTGTGAGATCATTTCATTACGAGTTTTAAGAGGTTCGGTCCGAAGTCGTTATACACTTGACACTTGAAGGTCTACAAGTTCGACCAAAATCTTTTCCGTCTCCTTGGTCTCTAGTTTAACGGTTGTAGGTGACATAGTAGTTTTTTCGTTCTCTCAAGGTCTTTTTGTAGATAAAGACGAAATAACTGATACGGTTTCTAAAACTGACACATCTAGTGTTCTTTGACACCTTTTAAGACTTTCTCTACCCTTATGGTCTGGTGGACTGAACGGAGAACTCTTTAGACATACGTCCAGTCCTTCGTTGTCAATCTTGACATGTACTTTGTCTGACCAAGGTTTATCCTTTTCCTCATGCAGTTCCGATATATAACAGTGGGACGAATAAATCGAATATACGTCTCATGTAGGACTCTTTACGACCCGACCTTCTTCGTGTTCGACCTTAGTTCTAACGGCCCTCTTTATAGTTATTGAAGTCTATACGTCTACTGTGGTGGGATACCGTCTTTCACTTCTCCTTGATTTCTCGGAGAACTACTTTCACTTTCTCCTCTTACTTTTTCAACCGGATTTCGAGTTGTAAGTCTTTTGTTTCTAGCACTGTAGACTAGGGTAGTGAATTACCACTTATCTACCCTTTGTCACATTTGTCACAGTCTGATAAAACCCCCCGAGGTTTTAGTGACGTCTACCACTAACGTCGGTACTTTAATTTTCTGTGAATGAGGAACCTTCTTTTCAATACTTATTGGATCTATCTTATAACTTTTCGTCTCTGTAATGAAACGGTTGTTTCCAGCTAGATCAGTTTCGATACCAAAAAGGTCACCAGTACATACCTACACTCTCAACCTGACACTTCTTTCGACTCGTGGCTTCTTACCTACGAAAACTTGACACCGCAACCCTCTTCTGAGAACTCTCAGAGAACCTGACGTTCCTCTAGGTTGGTCAGGTAAGATTTCCTCTAGTCAGTACCCACAAGTAACCTTCCTGACTACGATTTCGACTTTGAGGTTATGAAACCGGTGGAATACCCTTCGCAACTAAGTAACCTTTTCTAGGACTACGACCCTCCCTAACCCCCGTCCTCCTCTTCCCCTACTGTCTCTTACTCTACCGACCTACCGTAGTGGTCGAGGTACATGTACTCAGACTCACTTGAGGCCCTCAACCACTACCTGTCCCTCCGGACCGCACGACGCTAAGTACCCCAGCGTTTCAGCCTGTACTGACTCGTTGACTTGACTTGACTTGACCCTTCTTTATTTCTTAAAGTTAAATTCTTATATATTTACAAAAATATTTTAAACCACGTTCAAAAGAAAGGACTTTTTGTGAACCCTGGTCTGTGTAAGAGAAAGTGAGTGTAGTACGTCACCTATCAAAGATCAGACCTGAAGTATAAGTACCACAATGGGTTTCGGAGTTCCCCGACATCGATAATTATGTTCTTTCCGGGTCTCAATATTCATAGGTATACATAAACGCAGGTCACCGTGTCTTAAACGAACGGTTATGTCCTCTGTGTCAAAGTTAGGGGACCAACCCTTCCAGGGGGTCCTCGTCCTCTACCGTTGGGCGAGACCATGAGAACGGACCCTTTTAAGGTACCGGTCTCCTCGGACCGTCCGATGTCAGGTACCCCAACGTGTTTCAACCCGTGTTCACTCATTGCCTCGTACGCGTACGTACATCGTCATATAGATTAAAGATAATGAAAAAATGAAGTATATATTACTGAAATTTCTAGAATAAGTAGAATCTAACGGTGACTATAGGTAAATAGTTAACGAGAGAGAGTATTACTTAAGACGTACATCCAAAGGTCTATTAATTTTTCCAAATACAATTAAAACAACGACAAGTCAGCGATGCAGTACAGGTTAAGAAATGTTGAGGTACCTGACTTCGTAAGGTCCGAGGAGACTAGAAGTGCTAGAGGGTCTTAAACGAGTTTAAGAACAGGTAACTCAGTCACTACGATAGAGTGGTAGAGTAGGAGACGGTGGGGGAAGAGGAAAACGGAAGTCAGAAAGGGTCGTAGTCCCAGAAAAAGTTACTCAGACAAAAAACGTAGTTCATCGGTTTCATAACTTCGAAGTCGAAGTCACAGTCAGGAAGGTTACTTATAGTCCCAACGGACCAAACTAGAGGAACTTCAGGTTCTCTGAGAGTTCTCAGAAGAGGTCGTGGTTTTAAACTTTCGTATTTAAATTCAATAAGTTAATTAAATAAAGTTATATTTTAACACCATGTCACAACGAAGGTTAATATAAAAATATTTTATTTACTGATAAAGGTCTATTTATGTAAATAAATTTTTATCGAGTAACAATGTATCATTTACTGTTTCTTTTCGATAAAGGTAAAACGAAAATTTGAAAGAAAAGGGTCAAAATCAGAATAGGTACACAGATTTTAACGTATTTGACGTTTGTGTTTAAAAGGTTTTCACGTTATCAGGTGATTAATACGGAATCCTCGTCTCAGTTTCACCTTTATTCGTAAAATGTTATGTCACACAATTTTATTTACTTAGTAAACGATTGACAACTTTTTTTGTTGTTTTTGTTCTCCAAGCTATTTGTGTTAAGGAATTTCTTTTATGGCCTATTTGTCTATCGTTCTAAGGATAACGCAAGGACAGTAGGGGTGACAATAACGTATGTGTCTTCTAAACTATCAAAGGATGTCTTTTTTTACATTCTTATCAAAGTTAAACTGTGTGACAGTGCACCTATTATGTTTGTTAAAGTTTTCGAAAATGTTTGTTCCTGTCCGGTAGGTTAAACAAATAAGTTTCTTATTACGACTTAAATACACATGGACCTTTTCTTTCTACTTCAGGATTAAAATTAGGAGGTCCAGACGGTCAACAAATGAAAGAGGTAAAGGTAACGCTGTAGGACCAGTTCTACCAGGAATAGATCTATCGGAATCCAACAATAGGGATTCACGAGAGACATAAACTTAATCTGGGGTCTATTACGAGAGTAAAGGACGAACATAAAGTTCGGGAAATATTACGTTGAGGGGAATTTGGAAGTCAGATTTCATCAAAAAGTGACAGATAAAATACAGGGAATATACAGAATCGAGTAATTGTTCAAGTTAATTTTCTTCGTGTGTCACGACCCATGATATGACTTTTTCAAAATCAACGATAGAAAAAAAAGGAGGATTGTAAAATAATTCCAGACTTAACATAGAGGAGGGATTTAAGAATACAACTTCAGAGTTGGGGATCATGGAGTCTTACATTGTCGTAATCCTCAATTCTAGAAATTCCCATATTAATTCGATTTTACTCCGATAATCCTACTCCGAAATTAACTTCTATTGACAACAGGAATTGTTCTTTTTCCTCTCTGTGTCCCTACACACCCGTATCTGGTTTCCGGTGGACTCCTGTCGGGTAGATGTCTGAGTTCTTCGTCGGAAGTCCTCCTTGGTCAGGACGGCCGTGGAACAAGAATCTGGGGGTCGGAGGTCTTGACACTCTTTTGTTTACAGACAACAATTTCGGTAAGTCTGACACCATAATTATAAAACAAAGTCGTCGTCGGGAACGTTTGATTATGTGTACATATAAATCATCCAATAGCTTTCCTTGACTATTGTAACCTTTTTATGGTTAAACGGGATTTCAATTTAAGTATTAGGTCTTTTGTATCTCGGTTATATTTTTACCTAAAACTTCTGTAGGGGAGAAATGTACGAAAGGGAGTAGAGAGGTTTAGATCGTGTCGAGTAGATAATAAGGTACCTTACAAGAGGCGACGAGACCCGTTGAAATTGAGGGAAGAGACCTGGAGAACTCATGGATCAAGGATCAGGTCACCTTTCTTTATATAAGTTGTAGTCTCGAAACAAGAATGAGACTGGGGTTACAACTTTTGATTATAGTCATATAAACAGATAACTTCGACCGTGTCTCCCTTCCTTCTGTCTTCGGGGAACGGCCGAACGAGGTAGATGGTCGCGAGTAAGTAAGGGAAGAGATAACGAGTGTCACTGTGAACCCTGTGGTCACGTACTCTGTACCCAAATTTTGGGAACTTAGTGTAATGTTAATTAATAGAATTTTATAGGAGTATTCTCGAGAGTATACTCCTCCGTCCGATGTGGTATGTGAATTTTTTGGTGATGTGACCCTACTGTATGTTGCTTGACTTGACTCGAATCTCCCTACTCAAAATAATCATTTGACGAACGATTCACTTAAACTTCGGGGTTTTAAAAGATTTAATTTGTTCTTTTGAAGGTAGACCAGACTCTTAGATTCTTGTCTTTGATGGGTACCTTGCCCCGAGACGAACTTCAACCGTACCAAAACCGAAGTACTGATTAGGTATACTCCCACACTCCAGTTCGAGTCGGTACCCCGTAAAGAAGTCACACTCGACAGCGTCTTGACGCCACTACTTTTGCTTGTGAAGTAAAACACGTGGGAGAAGAGACTCTGTGAAGACCTAAGGGTAAGGTTTTTACTTCTGAAAGAGTTATTCTGAAAATAAGTCAAGGGACAAAAGTAAGTCTTTAGAGAGTCCAGATTCATTCAACCCTAATAGGGTTTATCAATACATATTTTATCTGTTTTTATTTTTAAAAATTTCTGAAGTAAAATAGTGAAAACGAAAACAACGGTTGGAGAGGTATTATTAAAACGAAACCTATTCAGAAGGTATGTTCAAGTCTTGTTACATATATTTCAATATATATGTATATAGACACACACACACACACACACACACGCACCCATACCACGAAGGACCCACCACGTCGTCATTTCTTAGACAGACGGTTACGTCTACACCTAAGTTGGGAACCCAGCCCTTCTAGGGGGACCTTTTCTTTTACCGTTGAGTGAGGTTATAAGAACGGACCTTTTAAGGTACCTGTCTCTTGGACCGTCCGATGTCAGGTCCCCGACTTTTCTCAATCCGTACTGACTCATACGTTTGCATATACATATATCAATACCTTCATATATTAATCTATTAATAATACCTATATATACAGTAATAAGGGAAATTATACAACTGTCTAAATCAATAGTATTTTATCATGTTAATATGGATAAAAAGTGTTTTTACCAAAGACCAAGTAATTTATCACTTATTTTATGTACTTTGCATAAAATTAAAAAATAATAAAATTTACTTATTAAGGTGTTTTCAGAGTTATCTTATAATGTTTTAACACCAATTTATTTTCCATTATTTATAAAATTAGAGGAACCGAAATTCGTTTTGTCCTTCCTAATCTGATAACTCCGGTGCGGAGAGTGAGACCACGAGAAAGTGACACAAATCCTTTATTGGAAGTGTGTAATAGTGTCTCTCCTCGGTCCAAAGGACTTTCGTTGAGACTGACTCCCCCAACGGGTGTAAACCAAGAGAGAGGAGGAAAGTAGAAAACAATGTTCGTGCCGTAGTCCGAGTAGATGTTGATTACTATCACATAATGGATGTAGGAATCGGTATGTAGTCTCTGAACGGACTGAAGTATTTCTTGACCCAGAGAAACAGCTATCTACAGTGGGAGAAGGATCCTCTTTTTAAACAAAAGAGACGTGGCCTCCAGTATCTGGACCTCCAAATGTTTATTATAAGTCAGGAAGTTGTTTGAAGCAAAACGGGAGTATTAGAAAATTTTCATTAAGTAACGATGATTGTAAATTTTTAGTCTTCTAAGGTGTTCTTTTAGAGGTAAAGATTGATTTTCTCGACTATTGTGACTCTATTACAGGACGAGTGGTTATCAAATGACCCAACCTATCTATGTTGTCTACTGGAGAGGGGTGACGAAGTTGTATGTTAAGTGAAAAGTATAAAAGGTCACGAGTCACGCACGAACTTGAACACTGGAAAATCTAATTTGTACTTATTAAAGGGGTATCATAGTTCAAAACTTAATGTATGTGTACATTGAATTTGTCCAAGGAAGAATGTGTCTCATAAAGAAATAATCGTGGATACAATTGACTCGAACAAACGAGTAATGAGTTATCAGTTATATTAGTGTTCAAGAATCCTATGATCTTGTGAACTCTATGAACCCCAACATGATTGTCTTTTAATTACAGTAAGTCAAATGTGACTGACATAAAGAAAAGTATCACCCAAATTTTTACAAATCCAAATAGGTCACATTAGTGACCCACCTCTTCTCTACACAGTTAGAGAGACTGTTATTCGAAAGGTCACCCTGTCTGATACGCCACATAAGGTGGTCAAACGACCAATGTCTCTAACACTTCCACGATAATCCCCGTGTCCTATTATTGAAGAGAGGGATTTTCGGATCGTAGATTCGGTAATCAGTCTACTCCAGAACCCATTTCTCCCTCTTCGATATGTCTCATGACATGTATACCGATCGACTCACATATTCTTACGTCAGAACCCTTAAGGGACAACCAGGTCACCAATCCTGATCCACGAAACCGACGACCCCGGGTCCAAGCTGGGAGTCCTCCCCTTGATTCTAGACCGTTCGGTACATGAATCGGTTTCCTTTGGTTTTTCTTTCTTTCTTTCTTACGTCAGAAATAGTCAAACGACCTTTGTAGTTCAGGAATGATGTACCTCGTATATTAAAGGTAGTTTGGTCTAAACGTATAATTTATCCTAAACGTGACCTACACTTAGGACGAAGACAATGGACGACTTTTACACTAGAATTTGTTAAACGAGTTGACCCGACTTTCAAAGAAGTAGTCATTTTGACCCTAATACTATCGTGGTGATACATCCTAATGAGGACTCCAGTCTCATCTATATAGACTCGAAAAACATGGGTCGTGTGTCAACAACAAAATCGACGATTCAGTGCAGACTGAGGGACGTTGTGGTACCTGACATCGGACAGTCCGAGGAGACAGGTACTCCAAGAGTCCGTTCTTATGACCTCACCCTACCGACGGTAAATAAAGAGGTCCCCTAAAAGGTCTGGATCCCTAGTTTGGAGACAGAGGGTCCAACCGTCCCCCTAAGAAATGGTGACTCGATGATCCCTTCGGGGATCTTGTGTTAGTCAAGTCAAGTCAACGAGTCAGTACAGGTTGAGAAACACTGGGGTACTTAGTGTCGTGTGGTCCGGAGGGACAGGTAGTGGTAGAGGGCCTCAAGTGAGTCTGAGTGCACGTAGCTCAGGCACTACGGTAGGTCGGTAGAGTAGGAACCATCAGGGGAAGAGGAGGACGGGGGTAGGGAAGGTCGTAGTCTCAAAAAGGGTTACTCAGTTGAGAAACGTACTCCACCTGTTTCATGACCTCGAAGTCGAAATCGCAGTAAGGAAAGTTTCTTTAGGGTCCCAACTAGAGGAAGTCTTACCTGACCAACCTAGAGGAACGACAGGTTCCCTGAGAGTTCTCAGAAGAGGTTGTGGTGTCAAGTTTTCGTAGTTAAGAAGTCGCGAGTCGGAAGACGTGTCAGGTTGAGAGTGTAGGTATGTACTGGTGTCCTTTTTGGTGTCGAAACTGATCTGCCTGGAAACAACCGTTTCATTACAGAGACGAAAACTTGTACGATAGATCCAACCAGTATTGAAAAGAAGGTTCCTCATTCACAGAAAATTAAAGTACCGACGTTAGTGGTAGACGTCACTAAAACCTCGGGGGGTTTTAATTCAGACTGTGACAAAGGTGTCAAAGGGGTAGATAAAGGGTACTTCACTACCCTGGTCTACGGTACTAGAAACAAAAGACTTACAACTCGAAATTCGGTTGAAAAAGTGAGAG